>OY728150.1:778642010-779892010 GCA_963277665.1 Viscum album | reverse complement strand
CAAGGTGTATTCTCGAAATATCTCACGATTAAGTAAGGTATAAGGCTGGGGCCTTATAGTTGGTATCAGAGGTCGGTTTAGATAACTTTAAGAGTTAGAATTTTATTAAATGATTATCCAAAAATATTTTTTTTATGGTATGATTGAAATGATAGATCATTAGAAGATTACCATGTTGCTTCATCTAATACATGTTTGTTCAGAATGGTTTTCCACAGAGGAAACAGGGAAGCAGTGCTAGGAAGGCATACAGAAGGAAATGACCTTCCGAATCAGCATCCTGAGATGGACGGAATTGGAACTGAACAGTTTGTTGCAGTAATGGCACAGTTGACTCAAGCGATAACTGGTGGTGATATCCATGCATGAGATCGTCCAGATCAACCACAGAGGAACATGTCAGTGGTGGAACATTTCATGAGGCAACATCCCGCATCATTCAGAGGATCATCTGACCCTGTGCTATCTAAAGGGTGGATTAAATCACTGGAGAATATTTTTGATGTCATGGGGTGTTCAGACAATCAAAATGTTAGTCTTGCTATTTACCTTTTGGAGGGTGAAGCAGATCAGTGGTGGTCGATGGTTAAAAATATCAGGGATGCTGATGAGATTGTTGCTCTCGACTAGGATGAATTCAAAGGTATGTTTCTTGAGAAGTATTTTCCTAAGATTGTTCTACTTAGGGTGGACAAACAATTCCTGGAATTGAGGCAAGAGGAGGACTCAGTGGATGCCTATGAAGAAAGGTTCACTCGATTGGCAAGGTATGATCCAAATTTTATCTGAGACCTTGATAGTAAAATCAATCATTTTTACTGAGGATTTTTATCGAAAATATATAAGGGAATTGGATTCTCATGAGTTTAAAAGTTATGAAAAGCTTGTTCGATGTGCTGAGAAGGTGGAAATGGAGTTTTCCCATGATCAAGTGTTCTATAACAACTAGCAGAAGAAGAGACCGAGGTGGCAGGAGAAAGGAAAGAATTCTTCAAAAAGGTATGACGATAAGAAAACTATGTTTCCAGTTTGTGATAAATGTTGTAAAAGGCATGCTGGGGAATGTCTTCTGAATTCTAAATAGTGCTACCGATGTGGTAGGATGGGACATAAGGCTCGTGATTGCACTGAAAACGATCAAGGTGATGGTAAGTCCAAATTTGATTTACAGTTAGTCAAATGTTTTAAGTGCAATGAGATGGGTCACTATGAAAATGAGTGTCTGAAAAAGAGTTCGAGTGATGGGAAACAGTTAGACTATAAGAAAAAAGGGGTGGTGAAATCCTTTGAACTACTTCAACAGATGTCGGGCCATCAAATGCAGTTGTATCAGGTACTTTTTTTGTTTTTTCAGATTATGCCAGTGTGTTGTTTGATTCGGGGTCTACACATTCTTTCATCTCTGAAAACATTTCTAGTAAAATGGGAATACCATCTCAAGAAATGACTCCTGAACTTTTGGTAAAAACACCTGGGGGAAATGTTGAGGCAAAAATAATTTATAAAAATCTTCTTATCCTTATCCGTGGAAAGAACCTACTTGCGAACCATATTGTTTTACCTCTAGTAGAGTTTGATGTTATCCTAGATATGGATTGGCTCTCTATTTACCATGCTACGATTGACTGTAGAGATATAGAAGTTTCTTTTCAAAAAGAATTTCAGTTTGTGTACAAGAATGAACCCTTATTGTTGATAACATATCAAGAGGCTGAGAAACTTGTAAAAGATGGAAATGAATGTTACCTTGCACATATTGTTGAAAACAAAGGAACTATTCATATTAATGATTTGCCAGTGGTAAATGAGTATCTTTATGTTTTTCTGAATGAGTTGCCTGGAATAATACCAGATCGGGAAGTTGAGTTTACTGTAGACTTAGTTCCTGATGCTAAGCCAATTTCAAAACCCCCTTATCGAATGGGTCAAATTGAACTTTTAGTGTTGAAGGAGCAATTGCAAGATTTATTAGAGAAAGGTTTCATTTGACCTAGCACATCACCATGAGGTGCTCCTGTTTTATTTTTTAAAAAATAAAGATGGTTTTATAAGACTTTGCATTGATTATAGAGCCCTGAATAACATCACGGTTAAGAACAAATATCCTTTTCCTCATATCGATGATTTGTTTGATCAGCTCCAGGGAGCTCAGTATTTTTCAAAGATTGACCTGAGATCGGGGTACCATCAGTTGAAGGTAAAGGAAGAAAATATTCCAAAGACCGCGTTTCGTACAAGATATTTCCATTATGAATTTTTAGTAATGCCTTTTGGGCTAACCAATGCTCCTGCTGTATTCATGGACATAATGAATAGAATTTTCCATGAGTTCTTGGATAAGATTGTGGTTGTTTTCATTGATGATATTTTGGTGTTTTCTAAAATTAAATAGGATCATCAAAGACATTTAAGGGTTATTTTGAAAACCTTAAAAGAAAATAAATTGTATGGGAAATTCAGCAAGTGTGAGTTTTGGTTGCAACAAATTACTTTCCTTGGTCACATTTTTTCTAAAGATGGGATAACTGTTGATCGGAAAAAAAGGTTGTTGAAGAATGGACAAGACCCACAAATGTAACCGAGATCTATAGTTTTCGTGGTTTGGCATGATATTACTGAAGGTTTGTTAGAAATTTTTCACGGTTAACTAGTCCAATGACTAAGCTAACTCGGAAGGGTGTTAAGTTTATCTGGACAAAAGAATGTGATGATTGTTTTCATGAACTGAAAAGAAGATTGGTGAATGCTCCAGTTTTTGCACTACCTCCCAGGAATGGTGAGTTTGTTATCTACATTGATGCTTCATTGAAAGGACTTGGTTGCGTCCTAATGCAGAATGATCAAGTAATTTCTTATGTTTCACGACAGTTGAAAAATCATGTGGTAAATTACCCTACACATGATTTGGAATTAGCTTCTGTTGTTTTCGCTTTAAAATTTGGAGGCATCATTTGTATGGAGTAAAGTGTGAAATATATACAGATCTCAAAAGTTCAAAGTATATATAAAATCAGAACGAATTGAACATGAGATAGAGGAGATATCTAGTATTAATCAAGGATTATGATTGTACAATTCATTACCATCCGGGAAAAGAAAATAAAGTCGATGATGTTTTGAGTCAAAAAAGTAATGCTTCATTAACAATTTTGCGTTTGTTATGTGATCTTTTGGTTAAGGATTTGATGAAATTTTTCATAGAAGTTTTTGGTGCAGGATATTCTTCTATTTTGTTTCAGGTATCAGTGAAATCTTATCTATCAGACAGAATCAAGCAAGCACAGAAGCAAGACAGTGAGTTGCCGAAAAAGGTATAGCTGGTTCAGAAGGGTAAGTTTCCTAAATTCAACATTGATAATGATTTTGTTTTGAGATTTGGGAAGAGATTGTGTGTGCCTTGTGACTCACAGTTGAAGAGAGAGTTGTTATGTGAAGCTCATAGTTCTCCGTTTTAAGTTCATCCTGGAAGTACTAAGATGTATAGAGATCTTTGGGAGTATTACTGGTGGGATGGAATGAAAATAGATATTGCTAATTTTACTGTGAAGTGTTTGACTTGTCAGCAGGTTAAAGCAGAGCGGAGATTACCGAAAGGGATGCTTCATCCTTTACCAGTGCCAGAGTGGAAATGGGAAAATATATCCATGGACTTCATTGGGGGATTTCCGAAGACATCTCTAGGTAATAATGCAATCTGGGTTATTGTTGATCGCTTGGCTAAATCTGCTCATTTCCTTACTATACGAGATACTTTTTCCCTAGATCAACTTTCCTGTTTGTATGTTAAAGAGATGGTCAGGTTACATGGAGTTCCTCTCTCCATTGTATCTGATCGTGATCCCAGGCTCACTTCTAACTTTTGGAAAGGCCTTCAGAAGTCGTTGGATACTGAATTAAATTTTAGTACATCTTTTCATCCTCAATCAGATGGGCAGTCAGAATGAACAATTCAGACTTTGGAGGATATTATACGTTCTTGTTCGATGGGTTATCAAGGAAGTTGGGACCAACATATTTCATTGGTTGAATTTTCATATAATAACATTTTTCATTCTAGTATACAGATGGCTCCGTTTGAAGCATTATATGGGAAACAGTGTCGAACTCCAGCTTTTTGGGATGAAGTGGGTGAAAGGAGGTTGATGGGACCAGAATTTGTGGAAGAGTTAGCATAAAATGTTCAGTTGATATAGAAACACATGAGAACAGCTCAGAGTAGGCATAAGAGTTATGCAGACAACAGGAAGAAGGATCTATCTTTTGTGGTAGGTGATCATGTTTTTCTCAAAGTATCACCATGGAAAAGTGTGATGCGATTTGGTAATAAAGGAAAGCCGAGTCCAAGGATCATTGGACCATATGAAATTCTGGAGAGAGTTGGATCATTTGCTTACCGAGTGGGTTTACCTCCGAGTTTATCTCAGGTACATAATGTTTTTCATGTTTCAATGTTAAGGAAGTACATGCCAGATCCATCTCATGTTTTGAATCCAGAGGTGGTTCAGCTGGAAAAGAATCTATCTTATGAGGAAAAACCAGTCCAGATTCTTGATCACATGGAGCATGTGTTGCGGAATAAGGTGATTAATCAAGTGAAGGTTTTGTGGAAAACCCACATGAGTGAAGAGGCAACATGGGAATCTGAATATTCTATGAGGGATAAATACCTCCACTTATTCGATAAGTTAATAAATTGCGCGGATGCAATTTTCTAAAGTGGGGTAGGATTTAACATCCAAATTAAGTAATGAATAATATATATTTTTATCTATGTTTATTTATGAATTAGATAGTGTTTTAGAGGCTTAAAATGAGAATAAATCCAATCTTAAGCATGGAATACACTAATATTTTTAAAAGATTGTTTTACTGCCTTTTGATGGAAAAACATTTTTAAATAAAACTTTTGACAATTTCATAAGCTTTATTTGTCAAAAGAAACTTATTCTTTATGATTGGGGTATTGAAATTTACATTGGATAAATTTTTGGTATTTTTCTGACAATGTTCATTTTTTTAATGAATAGTGAAAAATACTGCATTTTACATCAAAACTACTTTTTCATCTAATTTTATTATATGGTTGGATTATATTTTTAATTGTTTTTAAAGTGTAAATAGAATATATTTTTACCATTTAATCCAATGGTGGTCATTAGGATTAATTTCACTTTATAATTGGGCATAAACTAATGCCAAGCTTTCCATAGATATTGTTTCAAAAAACCCGCTATTTGTTTTGACAACGAGAATTATTTTTAAATTAATTATTGAAATTTATATGTTCGGAATTTGGTAAAATGGATTGCATATTTGGAATCATAAGGTCCAAATTATGTAATTAATACTCTTTTGTTTTTGGACATTATGAATAGTAACGACGGTAATTATCTTTAATTATCTTGATTAATGAGTAATCGGGTAGTTAAGGAAAGAGAAATAATATCATAATAATAAAAAATGACACCAAAATATGTCCTAATGCTACTGGTGGTCTCATGGACGACCATGGGATGCCTTGTTCTAAACTTGGGGACCCCATGGAATCACTTTTGTGGGAATGTGACTTTTTATATTTTTATTTTTAAAGAAAGTAAATATAACAAAGAATGTATCACCCGAGTAAAACATTTTTAATTATGTCTAAATAGATGATATTTTAGACTATAAATATTCATTGGAAAGATAAAACGATTTCCTACATTATAGTATTTGTTTCATATTTTTTATACATTAAATAAATTAAATTATTTATGTCATCATGATGATGCAGTGATTACCTCATTATTTAACGATTTAAATAAAATAAGAAAATAATGTAACATATAAGACCTAGACTTGTCAAAAACCTATTGGATGAGTATATTTCGAACCCTTATCACCTTATCCTCGAAATACATCAATGTGTGACCTTTAAAATCTGAAACTCATTTGAAAATAAAGTAACATTTTGTAACTTTCAAGAGTGCCCGTCCTCTCCTCTTATAAAAGGCCTCCACCCCTACCTCCTTACCCACACCTCTCAAGCCTTTGGCTGGACCAAACCCTACCCATTTTGTCTCTCCACATCCCTATATAACTCTTATAAGCCTCACTTTTGGCATAAGTCTTTCCAAGGAATCCATTGAGCTCAAATCAAAAAGAGTTACCCGTTTTAAAGGTAGTGTTTTCTCTTGTGTTCTTATGTATTTTTTTGCTTCTCCAACCCTCTAAAATCTTTTTATTCCTTTATTTTGTAACAACACCAGTATCTTCAATATACTAGGATGTCGTTATAATAATTATTTGAGCTACACTTAAACACACCTACATCTAATGGTTAAAGAACATACTATTTCTGTGGATGGCGAATTTCTGCCTCACGAAATGATGATTGTTCAACACTCCTATAACACCTTCAAAGGTGACAATTAATATGTCACTATATTTATCTATTATATATAATATGTTTATTCTTTACTTATTCTTATTTATTTTTCATTTATGGCATACCTTTATGGTTACCATTATCGGTAAACACGATATCTTCATTTTAGGAAGTGCGGACTACCGCCCCCTCAAAGTGATTTCATTTCGTTAATGCCATATGTGGGATGTATAAAGGATTTAATTAATGGTATTATATATGATATTATACTGGAATTATAATATACCTTTATATCATTATGATTCCATTCCATATAATACGAAATAGAAATGAAAGTAGCGTTCATGCGTACATACGGCTTACCGTCTCCATGAACGGTGCATTTCATTTCTTATCCCCAAATGTAATGTACTATTATAAGTACATATATATAATGGATATATATTATGTATGTTAAATATAAATGATGAATATAATTCTATAATTAAAATATACATATCTCTCATTTTGTTTTAATTCCATTAATATGACATAGAAATTAAAGTAGCGTTCATGCGTACGTACGACTTACCGTCTCCATGAACAGTGAATTTCATTTCTTACCTCTAAATAATTATGTAATATTATAAATGCATGTATATACTGGATATATATTATATAAATGGCATCTAAATCATGAATATCATTCTTGAGATAATGGCTATTTGACTACATGAACAACTTGTAAATATAAGAAGTTCACTTTTGACTCAAGTACCAAATATCAAAAAAACGACCGTTCATAACTTAAATGATTACATAATGTTCATAACATGGTAATAAGTGATATAAAAGGAATAATGAACTTGAAAAAGTTCTTAAGAAAGTATAAATTAACTCAAGTTTATTATTTGGGACATTAAAGAACAATCGAGTCAAGTCGGACCTGAGGTAAGGGAATTCATCTCAATCTCCTTTCATTGAGGCATATTTCGTTTTATACAAAACTTTCTTTTATACAGTGTATAAACCCCTTTGAATTTTATGCTTATTCAAAAGGAATATTTTTTATACAAAGTGTTTTACTAAACAAAAAAAAGGAATGTTTTTTTGTCATACGTATTCGGCGACAACGACTTTTCCGCCACCGTGACCATTATTTCAGTTTCGGCTTCCTCTACAAGCCATACCTTTTTTTAAAAATAAAATTAAATACCATGTTTTAATTTTATTTTATTTTGGTATTGAAAATGATTTTCATAATGTTTTAATATCAATGTGTTGTACTGATATCTTGTGATAGAAAAGTTGAAATGTTATGTTTCCTTTATACATGTTTTATGTGATAAGATTATGTTATGGTTCTTGGGAATTGTTATGAAGACGGGTGGTTCTGTAATAAACTATGGGCGAGTGAGCCAGATATAGCTCTCCAATGCATTGGGTAACGCGAAGGAGATAAACATTAAGGTTTCTCCGTAGAGATTTAGGGAATATACTGTGATGGGTATTCCAAACGTAACCAAGAGGGTTACTCCCTATATAAGAAGGTTATGAATGCCTCAAGTTACCTTTATGTCTTATGATTTTGTATGATTTATTCATGATTTGATGAGGTATGTTAAAGTGATTATGTTTTATGGGAAAATTATGATTTCATTCTTATGTATATATGTACTCATGTTTCTTTTCAATATTTTTTTATAACCCTTACTGAGCTTTTTATAGTCTACAAAGTTTTTGAAATGACTTTCACAGGTCAAGGGAATGGTACACGATATAATGATAGTGTCAAGGAAGTGTCAATAAATAAACCATGTTTTATTTTAAATATGTTTCTGTTGATGGGAAAAATGAGTACTATCTTTTATGTAACAACTTTGTTAAAATGTGGAATGTAATGCATGTTTTATTATCTAATTCTCTAAAACTCTAAACCTGAAAAGATCCTCAAGGTGTATTCATGAAATATCTCAAGATTAAGTAAGGTATAAGGTTGGGGCCTTATAAGGGTTCTTTTATAAAACCCACTAGAACCTTTATTAGTGATTTTTGAGAGATGATAAAGTGCATCGTTATCAGAAAAATTTCAAAATCAATTAAATAATTTTTTAAATAAATAAAATTTATTGATGTTTATTTATATATATTTATATATATTTATAAATATATCTTTCTAATTATGTATATTTATAACTATATAAGTAGTATTATACATATATTTATTATAATTTTATAATTATTTACATGTATATATATATTTATATTAAAAATTATAACTATAAATAGTATATATTTATAAATATTTTTATATAATTGTTAATATATATATATTTATGAAATTATAATATTATATGTATAATTTTATAATTAATTAAATATATAGTTAGGATTATAATTACAAATGCATTTGAAAATTATTTATTTATATCATTAAAAATCTAATAAAATATATTTATTATTAAAATAAGTTTAATGGAATTTTATACATACATTTTTTAGAACATACATAGTAAATATGGGTAACATTATGAATTAATGAATATAACATATAAATGGACAATGTGATATCATGTATAAACGAGCATTCATATGCATGATACATAACATATATATACGCCTGATCAATATATTCATTGACTAATTTCATTGGAAAACACACATATATTCAATAATTTTAATTAAAAATATATATATTAAAAAGTATTATATATTTAGAAATAAAATAAATATATAAAACATAAAAAATATAAAAAATATAAAAAATATAATGAATATAATGAAATTTTCAAATAAATTTAATAAATCTAATAAATTAATCTAATAAATCTATAATAAGTATAATAAATATATTTATTATTTAATGTAATTTATTATGGTCTAATAATTATTTAATTATATATATATAATTATAATCTTAGAAATACTTTTTTTAATTAAAATATTATATATATATTTTTGAATTATTAAAAAATATATATTAACTATAAAAATTTGTTATTTGTTTAATGTATAAAAATAAACATTATTTTAAAAAAATTATATAAATTCATAAATAGTTTTATATTTTTATGTGTCTTCAAAAATATTTATATCTAATTCATGTTTCTTGATTCCATGAATATTCTCTTGATTCCATTATGATTCATGTATTATGAACTGCCAAGATTTATTCCATGACTCATGTATATTATCTTTGATATGAAGGTTATTATTTTCACATGTTATTCTCATGTTCTCTTACCCTCATGGTCATGTACTGATTATGTATCTCCTTTGATTACACTTACTGAGCATATGAGCTCATCCCTTTCTTATTATTCCCTACCCCTTGTTATGAAAAAAGGTTTTAATTATATACACTAAATGGGATGATATTTTTGCGAAACACTGAAGATCTTTCAATGATTTTGAATATTTTGTTCCATGTTTCTAAATACACTAAACTATTATGATCCTCAAACATGCATTTTTTTAATGTTCCTGATATTAATAAAAATGATGTAATATCCATATATGTAATGTATGTGTCACTTTAGTTCTTATCAACAGAATAGTTTAGTCAACCATTGGAAATTAGGATGATGAATCTTTTGTGATATACCTAGGGGTATTACTAAGGATATTCCTATAGATGTCTCTATGGATAATCCTATGGTTTCATAGATTAAATAAGGTGTCATAATTTAGACATCCTATAATTGATTTTCATGATCATGTAGTTTTCCACTTTGAAAATTGTTTCTAATGCTATGATTTATGTATTTTGTCAGTGGACGGAACCAAAAGGAATTAGGTTAACATTGAATGTAGTGGACATTCTTTGGATGACAAGTCAAATGTGATGATAATTGGAATAAAGTAAGTTGTGATCATGACTCATCTGGTTTCACATAACATGGTTACAATTGTGTACCGTAACCAACTCTTAGACTCACCAAATAAGAGAATGAAATATTTTCTTGATAATTCTAGTAATAGATACCCCGAAATAAAAATGATTTATTTTACTACATGTCAATAATGTTGGAAGAAACACCCGAGTGAATTTCTTAATGGAACTTGAAGACGTTTCAACTATAGAAAAGAAGGGTACGAAGCATTTAACTACAAATAAAAAAATATAGAGTTTGGTTAACACAATATATAGTAATATTGGCCTTTCTAACACATCATCAAATGTTAAATACTTTATGTCTAGAATGAATTTTCATTATTCAAATTGATGTCCCAAATGCGAAGATCACGAAGAGAATCAACAAGGTTGTAAGAGTAATAGTTATATAACTATTGATAATGTGAATACATGTGAAATATTAATGGAAAGTGGTATTAAGTAATATTATGTGGTATAATTGTTAATGTATTAATGATAAAGTGGAATAATCTATGTTTTTATGTACTTGTATTCAAGAATTATGAATCCTGAATTAAGTAAAAAATGTTCCTTTTATGTATTTCAGTAATGATTTACAAGATTATGTCGAATTTTTCAGATGGACTAGAAAATAAACTTAATAGAAAGGTTACATTATGGTAAGGTAACACTTAACATGTGTATGAGGACAAGAAAATGATATTTTAGATGGATAAGGAAAATATGATATGGATAATGTAAATCGAATTGTACTTGTGACCATAGAAGTTATAAAGTACTTGTTGAAAAAGTTTTTAATTCTATAATTGATGTAGTTCACATATTTTTGGATTTAAGGAATATATCCAATAATTTTTTGGAATAATAAAGCATGGATGTTTGAAATATTTTTGTGTGGTAATTTAGGTTATTGCCGTGTTACAAGATAATACAAGATAAAGGTATTCACATGTTTGGGATGTGACAACCAAGAGATACTTTATGATATATGGGGGATCAATGATTAAGATGATTTAGTGGCCTTTTTCTAGGGTTATATGATAAACCATTTATGGAATGATTTATGTTATAATTTGGATAATGTTTTAGAGATTAATGTATTATCTCACCATATGAGGATTTATGCATATTGGATAACTTTTGCTAATCTTTTTTCAGAACATGATAGATGGAATAACCTTTCATTATATTTATGGATATCATGATCTGTAAATGATTTCAGAATGAAAAATTCACCATGATATCAGTGAATATGATACGAAGTGGAAATTTACCAAGTAACAATAATGGTTAAGGTTTATTTAAATCATATAAGTATATCGATTCATCAAAATCCAATAACATTGGGAAAAAAGATCTAGAAACTAAAATTTTATCATAGTACCTTCATTTCTAATGAATCAAATGGACCCTTAGATCATCATAGAACATGGTAGTAAGATTTATCTTCTATTTACTTATTTTCACTTCACACTTGTGTTCTCTAGTGTGAAAAACTAGTAATGCGTTACTTTGTGTAACTATTAAGTTTCCAACCTTCCATAATAAAGTAACTTTTAGTATTCATTTTTATTATTTGTGTTTCTATGAAAGAAAATTTAAATTATTAATGTTGTGATAACCCAGATGAATTTTGAGGGAGAAATTAATTTTATGTGTGGTAGAATGTAACACCATGAGATTTTGTGTATTTGTTTTAAATTTATTTTATGATTTTAAGATTTTTAATTTCTAGACACCCTGAATGTTTGTTTTTTAAATATAAAAGCACTAAATTTGGATTGCGTTATATGATACAAAAATTTATGATTTTTCTATATGAAACACTTTTTTTAGATTTCAGTACATGATACACTATAGTTGGCTTGTACGACACACAATTATGAAACCCTTTGATAGCTTGTGTTACATGCAATGTTGAGTTATACTGAACTATAAGATACTGTGAATAACATTATTAAAATATTATTATAGCTATCA
The DNA here is from genome assembly GCA_963277665.1 of Viscum album. Classification (NCBI taxonomy): domain Eukaryota; kingdom Viridiplantae; phylum Streptophyta; class Magnoliopsida; order Santalales; family Viscaceae; genus Viscum; species Viscum album. The sequence continues at coordinate 779,879,807 of OY728150.1, read as the reverse complement.
ACCAGTGTTCGGAATGAATGTTATGAATAATATTAAATAAATAATGAAAATATTATTGACACATGTATATAAAATGAATCCTTTGGTTATCTATTAGTATAAGTGAATACAAGAACTATTTGAAAATAAACAAATCACTTTCCTAGGAAAACTGTTTATTTTTGTAGAAACATAATTTTTTCTCAAGAAATTAAACAAAACAATATAGATTAATGTTTTAAATAATATTTATATTTTATATAAGAAATAAATATTTTTTATACTCATTAAATATATTTAAGAGGTTTGTGGTATGAATAAATCCAATTTTATGTATAAAAAAATTATTTTGCAAACATGTAATTTTAATGCCTTCTAATATTGAACACATTTCAAATATGATTTTTGAGACATTTGAATTATTTATTTTAAAAAAACATCATTTTTGAAATCAAAATATCAAAATTTAATTTTGGTAAATTTTTTAACTTTTTTCAAACAATTCTCATTTTTGGAAGAATAATGAACATAGTGAATTTTACCTCTAAACTCATTTTGTCTAGATTTTTAGGTAGTAAAATAATATTTTAATTTAGTAATAATGTTAAATCATATAAAATATTCATAAATTATTCCAATGTAGGTTATTGTAATAAATTTTAAATTAGTATTGGATATAAAAACAATCCAAACATTTACGTTTTAAGTTTAAAAATCTACATTGTCATTCCATATGCAGGATTGATTTTAAATTAATTTCAACCACTTATGTGTTTGGAATTTGGAAAATTGGATTACATATTTAGAATAATAATAATTTATAATGTCTAATAAGGTCAATTTCATGACCCGCCTTCATCAAGATGAGAGAAGGGACAACAAAGTTCCACGACCATCCTTATTCAATACAAAGGTGAGATAATGACCCACCCACCCCCCACCCCCCCGAGTCATGCCTTCAATAGGCCCCAGAGTGGAGACTAGAAAAAATGGAATACAATGTCAGACAAAATGGAGGAAATTACCTTTTTTAATGAATACATGATCAAGATATAATATGGTAAACATCATAACAAAAACAACAAACAATTATATAAAAGAAACCAAAATACAACCCATGCATGATTTAAATGTAAAATTTAAAAAAAGTACAACCATAGCACTAAATAAAGTACAAAAAGAAAGAGACTATGAAAAGAACATCAATTATCCCGATTCCAGAGCTAGTAAAGTTCATCACAGTCCTCAAATTTCTCTTGGAAACTGAAAATCTGTTTTATAATACCAGATGAGCATATAAGTCCACTTAGTTGGGGGACCAAAGTCAATCCCGCACAAGTGGGAGAAGTATATTAATCCCCTTATGAAAACAATAGAAAATAACCGAACCTACCAAGGAAAAATAGTAACCATCCAAACCTCACCAAGGAATTCCCACCAAATAATTGAAGTAAAGTAAGGTAATAATATTAGAACTTCGATGATTTGGGTACCCTACACTAGTTAGCTTCTAATTCATAATGGATAACGTCTTGAAGCTAATTTCCTTACCAAAATTCAATCCAACTACACATCTACCCAAACACACTTGGGCCACAAACCACACATACCCCACCCACAGACACCTGGGTCACAACATCCACACCCCTTGCCCGAAAACACCTATGCCTCCTCCTGAAGACACATGTGAAACAAACATGGCCCATAGACACTGGGTACCCACTTTCTAAACACAACCTACCTAGAGGATCTTAGGATAATTGTAAACTTAAGTCCATTATAGCTTTCCAAGATAAGCTCAAGTGGTAATAACCTAGAAGGGGGTCTGAGGAAGAAATTCAGTAACCAATTATTCATCCTCCCACTAGGATGTTGGGAAAGACACTCTCCCCCCAGAAATGGGGGTGTTTGACATGTAGTTCTCAACATAGGTGGGGTTCATAATGAAATTCACACGGAAATATAATTTATACATATTGGTAAACAAGAACTCAGCCCAACATATTGGTTTCAAATAAACAACTGGCCCACACAGAACCACCTTTGCTACTACCCCTATATGAAAAACCACCCAACAACCACAAACAAATCATCAACCCAACCTATTTTTCATTTAATTGTGGGTCATTATTTATCAATGAGTTCTCTATAATTAATTCCAACATTACCCATGAATCCACTATCCGCACCCATTTTCAACACAATAAGCATGTCAAGTTGTAGTCCCACTGCACAAATAGCACATAAACACATTACAGTCCCACTGACTAATGTCGCTTGATGACCACAACACAAACAAAATTAGTCCCACTACCTATAAGTGTATCCATTAAAAATGAATCAATATCTCAACATGAGATTTTTTCACACATCATGTACCACCCAATACACAAAGACCATAGCAAAACACCACCAAACAACAACCCCACTACACAATCAAGCCATACCCCAAACACAAATAATTCCCTTTATCCACCCCCATAATTGTAACAGGAATACCAAAAAAAACATCAAACAACCCTCAGAAAGAAAAAAACCCTACCAAACATATCACAAAACCACACCATTAAGCCAAGAATATTCAGATTTACCAAGAGGGGTTCTTTAATTCTTCTTTAAATAACAGGGGTGATCACAAAATATGTTTGATCTTGGGGAATCCATTTATTTAAACAGGTTTACATGATTAAATGGATTGATATTCGAAATTAGTCACATATTGTCAACATCAAGAACTAGAAAATCACCAATGATCATGAAAAGGTCACCAACAACCATGATTTTAAAAAGGCCTTGCATCCACAAAAATATAAAACAGAAAACGAAGGATAATAAAATAAAACTGTGCTCAGCAATCATTCATCTTCAATCCCATTCCTGTTATCATAACAGGTCCTATTATCTTTTTATTATCACCTATCACTCATTAATTACTCTTTATAAGAAAAATTCAATCTTTCTCACATAGGAAGCATTACTAAACCCACCCCACATTGTACACAATTAAAGAGATAAGAAGTAAAATCCCTACTTAGATCAAAAGATGATCAAAATTATTCTTTGCGCCAAAAATAGTTTTTCACGTGAGCAGTAGGAAACTCCATGAAAAAATATACAAGAGGGTCTCTAGCACATATGCATGACTTTTTTAGGAAGAAAAGTTCTCCACGCACAAAGAGAAAAGAAAACATAGGACCTCAACTTTTAGAAAAATCCAGATCCTATATCAAAGGATGGGAACGGTTCAAAAGAACATTAAAGTCGTATTGTGGCCATGATCTAGTGTTTTGAATATCTTAATGTACCCTGAGCATTAGTATATTAAATATATAATTAATATCCTTTGAAATTTCCATAGAAATGACCGAACAAGGATTTAAACACGATTTATGTCAAATAAAATGTAAGAGAAGAAAAACTAGAAAAATTGGGAAAAATCAGAAATGAAGATGATGTTGATTCCAAAACTGAAACCGACATATCAAATTCCAACACTGATGTTGATGTATATGTCGACACTGATACTGATGATGATGCTGATGCTGATAGTACAAAAATGACTCATCGACACTTACAGTACAACATGGCTTGCCGTCACTGACCATACAAAATGACATACCGACACCAAAAATTCAAAATGACACACTAACATCGATAGTTAAGAATGACATGTCGACACTGAACGTTCAAAATGACATGCTGACACTGAAATTTCAGAATGACACACCAACCCAAACAGTTAAAAATGACACATCGACACTGACAGATCAAAATGATACATCGATATTGATAGTTCAAAATGACATGTTGATAGAAAAGACTATAATTTTTGTGTGAACTTCTCAGATTGAGTCACTAATAGCACCCAGAGCACCACAATCACCGGAATTTCACAATGGAATGTGATAAACAAGTTTAAGTGATTGCATCAGATACCTCTCAATCAATTCTCGCCCCTAAGAATTGAAAACCTTACCAGAGGAAAGATGGATTCAAACAACCACCCTATAAGATACCTCTAAAGGAAAAAACACCCTATATTGTTAAAAAACTAGGAACTTCAACATCCATGAACACCTCTCCAACAGATACGACCCTATATAACCACATGATCCACAAAGATCACACTATCCTAACACGTGGAATAGGGAGATCCTTCCTCCATGTTAAGATACTATCTTCTTTGAGCAGCACTGACTCTCCCACATGGGTTTAATTGCATCCAAATTAATGCATATTGATTAATAATTACCTCCTCCCCTCCCCATATATCTGGACTTCTCACACATCAGAGATAAGGAAACAACTCATTTCGGAACAACAAGGCCAAGCATTATAACATAATAAAAGTGTAGAGACCCAAATCTTGATGTACATGGACATTACATTACTTTTATAGAATACTTAATACATAACGAAAATAGACACACAAGGACCGTAATAGTTTTTTGTCTTTGGAAACTCATAAAATAATCTTCTAATCGTGGTGAAAGATCTTCAACATCTCCCATAAATATCTTCCCCTTTTTTTTCTTACCTAAAACATTTCTTTAAATCCTAGGGAAAAGAAAACATATAAAGGGTGAGATCAAATGCTCAGTAAGGGTAAGCATAGAGAACATAAAACAATCCATAAACATTTGAATGCAAAAACTTGAACATAAGATCTAAACATCAAAATCATGAGCACCGACAAAAATCTTGGAAGTACACAGGGCATAGATCATAAAGGAACATTAGTCATGATAAACCAGCATGGTAATAAAACATATAATTGTGGAATCCATTAAGCACATGTTATGATTTCCATAGTAGCCAAGGCATTGCTGCCAAGACCATCTTAGTGGACAAAGTCCCATTCTGAATCGAGTTCACTCCTCGTTCCAGTCCTGTAACACTGAACTGGATTAACTTACCGTTCCGGCCATGTATATCTCATTAGATATAAATCTTTACCTAATTCATTGGAGGGATATATAGGTCCCACCCATCTCATAATGAAATCATTTTTTGTGTGCCACAAAATCATAAATCATACATCATAGCATAACCCATGCAATAGAATGGGATCCTTAAACATCATGCCATCATAACATAATCCATATAAAAAAATGGATATCATTTCATCATAAGAAGAATAAAACCATATAAATAATGGAGAAATTATACTTGAAACATACACATATGAAATAATGTCATCTTAAATGGAAAATGGTTTGATAAAACACTTGAAATGAATTCTTGAGGAAAATATGCTTTCTTATTCAAAATCATTTTCTTTTCACAAAATGCCATGACATTTTAAAAGAAAAGGGTTTTGTTGAAAATAATCATGAAATCTTGTAGTGTAAGCTTCATGAAAATGAGGCATTATGAAACTGTAAAAATCCGTTCACGCCGAATAAGTTAAAAATAACATTTTCCTTGTACTTTTGTCCGAAAAGTCAAAAAGTACCTCATATGGTAAAAAAATAATGATTCCTTACATACCATGTAGTAAAAGTCAAATATGGTTAAAAATGAATTTAAACATACATGAAGCCATTTTTAGGAAATATGGACATGTATGATAACAGTAACCCCATTAAATACTTACGAATAAACAATCTCGGATTAGAATGAGATTGGAAAAGTTATCCCTTACCTTATGTCTGATATGCTTCGTATGTATCCGAACATCCTGTATAATGATTTAAATAATGTCATTGACTTATTACAGAATAATATTCATTGTTATGATATCATATATGGTTTAATTATGACTTTATATTACCCGTTCTTTTGTAAATTCGATGTAAAAGTAGCAATTTGGGTAAAATTGTTTCATTTACTGTACGTATTTCGACCTGTTGTTCTTGATATTATTAATTATATCCTGATTTAATTAATTCCATAATTTAAATAATGATTTATATATAATATATAATCATCATATACATATATATATATGATATATCTATAAATTGAATGAAATACACCGTTCATGGAGACGGTAGGTCGTACGTACGCATGAACGCTGTTTTCGTTTCGTTATTGAATTAAATGGAATTAAGTAGATGAAATACATATATATATAAATAAATCTAGTATTATTATGTCATATATTTCATTATTATTCATTATATATACTTTATAATCATTCATGAATGGTTAACATGGAGAATGAATCTCATCACAACGTGGAGACGGTAGTCCGTACGTACGCACGAGCGATGATATCATTCCTATGATCGTGGAATTTTATTGAAGCATATGTATAATATTTCAGAATCAATATCACTTTACAATAATCATATATAGTTATTTATTTACACCATTATACCCATCGAAGTAAGGTGGTGGTTGAAAACATATTACACCACGACGTGGAGATGGTATTCCGTACCTACGCACGCGTTGTGATTTTGTTTTCCGTACGATGGATAGAAGGTGAAATAGGGTTGTTTCATATTTATAATAACATATCAGTATATGGGGGATACTTATGTTATTACTTCATAATGAAACCACTAAATAAGAGTAAGTATAATAAGAAAGAAACTTGAATGAATCGGTATAAGGTATTACCTCTTTCTCGAAGTTCCTCCTTTGAACTTCCTCTTTGGTCACTATAGTTGGTCTTTTGAGAAGACCAGTTCTTCTATAAGGTTTATAAAGAATTGGGAAAGTTAAATGTGCATATGTTGGCCGTGCTTCAAGGCTCAAAATGGTGTGAGGAGGAGAGGGAGGATGTGCCCATTTATAAGGAAGGAGAGGGGCACCTTTAGAATTATAAGAAAGATTAACTTATAATAAATTCCAAACCCACTTAAAAACCTCCAAAAATGACTTATATTCAAATATTAGATGATATAGGGTATTAATATCTTCAAAAAATAAAATTTAGTCATGTAGTGAATTTATTTTAAACATTATCAACTACTGGCTTTGTGTCCTTCCCACATGATTCACATGAGGAAAATTGAACTTTCTTTCCTCTATGATCATCATGAAACTCCTTCTTTATCTTATTAACTAGTCAGGAAACTTACCAAAGTTGAGATTATTGATAATATTATGAGATTTCTGATTATGTATAATAAAAATGTTTCGCCTTCCAAATCCCATTTCATTTGGTTGATCATGAAGAATATCATTCCGTTGTCCATCATATTCTCCATTATCATGAATCTTCCTGTTTCCAGCCATTTTCTAAAACCCAAAAAGAATATTCTGAGTGGAAAAAATCATGCTAGGGAAAAATAATAATAAAGGGGGAGTACCTTCAATATTTAACATCTCAGGTTAAATTCTAATATCGATACTATAATTCTCGAACTATAACCTATACATATACTAATCCTTAGGGACATCCCTAGACATACCTTATATATTTCTAGGGATTTCACTAAAGTTTTCGCAACCTAGTTTCCGAAGGCTAACTAAACCTTTCCTCTAATACCAATTGCAAAGACCCAAAGCTTGACGTACATGGAAATTACATTATTTTTTTGGAATACTTAATACATAACAAAAACAGACACACAAGGACTGTAATAGTTTAGTGTCTTTGGAAACTCAGAAAATAATCTTCTAATCGTGGTGAAAGATCTTCAACATCTCCCATAAAGATCTTCCCCTTTTGTTTTCTTACCTAAAACATTTATTTAAATCCTGAGGAAAAGAAAACATATAAATGGTGAGCTCAAATTCTCAATAAGGGTAAGCATAGAGAACATAAAACAATCCATAAACATTTGAATGAAAAAAACTTGAACCTAAAATCTAAACATCAAAATCATGAGCAATGACATAAATCTTGGAAGTAAATAAGACATAGATCATAAAGGAAAATTAGTCATGATAAGCCATCATGGTAACAAAACATGTAATTGTGGCATCCATTAAGCACTTGTTATGATTTCCAAAGTAGCCAAGGCATTGCTGCCAAGACCATCTTTAGTGGACAAAGTCCCATTCTGAATCGAGTTCACTCCTCGTTCCAGTCCTATAACACTGAACCAGATTAACTTACTGTTCCGGCCATTTCTATCTCATGAGATATAAATTTTTACCCAATGCATTGGAGGGAGATATAGGTCCCACCCATCTCATAATGAAATCATTCTTTTTTGTGCCACAAAATCATAAATCATACATCATAGCATAACCCATGTAATAGAATGGGATCCTTAGACATCATGCCATCATAACATAATCCATATAAAAAATGGATATCATTTCATCATAAGAAGAATCAAACCATGTAAATAATGGATAAATTATACTTGAAACATACACATATGAAATAATGTCATCTTAGATGGAAAATGGTTTTGATAAAACACCTAAAATGAATTCTTGAGGAAAATATCCTTTCTTATTCAAAATCATTTTATTTTCACAAAATTCCATTAAATTTTAAAAAACGGGTTTTTTTTGAAAATAATCATGCAATATTGTAAAGTAATCTTCATGAAAACGAGGCGTTATGAAACCGTAAAAATCCGTTCACACTGTATAAGTTAAAAATAACATTCTCCTCATACTTTTGTCGGAAAAGTCAAAAAGTACATCGTATGGTAAAAAAAGAAACATTCCTTACATACCATGTTGTAAAAGTAAAAAATGGTTAAAAATGACTTTAAACATACATGAAACCATTTTTAGGAAACTTGGACATGGATGATAACAATAACCCCAGTAAATGCTTATGAATAAACAATCTCGGATTAGAACGAGATTGGAAAAGTTATCCCTTACCTTATGTCTGATATACTTTTTCTGTATCCAAACCTCCTGTATAATGATTTAAATAATTTAATTGACTTATTATATAATAATATTCATTGTTTTGATACCATATATGGTTTACTAATGACTTTATATTACAATTTCTTTTGTAGATTCGATGTAAAAACAACGATTTGGGTAAAATCGTTTCATTTATTGTACGTGTTTCGACTTGTTGTTATTGATATTATTACTTATATCCAGATTTACTGAATTACAAAATGTAAAACATTATTTATATATAATATATATTCAGAATATACATGTATATATATATAATAGAACGATAAATGGAATGAAATACACCGTTCATGGAGACGGTAGGCCGTATGTACGCATGAACGCTGTTGTCGTTTTCTTATTGAATTAAATGGAATTAAGTAGATGAAATACATATATATATAAATAAATACAATATTATTATGTCATATATTTCATTATTATTCATTATATATACTTTATAATCATTCATGAATGGTTAACATGGAAAATGAATCTCATCGCGTCGTGGAGACGGTAGTCCGTACGTACGCACGAGCGATGATATCATTCCTATGATCGTGGAATTGTATTGAAGCATATTTATAATTTCTCAAAGTCAATATCACTTTACAATAATCATATATAGTTATTTATTTACACCATTATACCCATCCAAGTAAAGTGGTGGTCGAAAACAGATTACACCACGGCTTGGAGACAGTATTCCGTACGTACGCATGCGCGGTGATTTTGTTTTCCGTAGGATGGATAGAAGGTGAAATAGGGTTGTTTCATATTTATAATAAAATATAAGTATATGAGGCACACTTATGTTATTACTTCATACGTAACCCACTTAAAAAGTGTAAGTATAAGAAGAAAGAAACTTGAATAAATCGGTAGAAGGTATTACCTCTTTCTCGAAGTGCCTCCTTTGAACTTCCTCTTAGGCCACTAGAGTTAGTCTTTTGAGAAGACCAGTACCATTATAAGGATTATAGAGAAGTGGGGAAGTGAAATGGGCAGAGGTTTTTTGATAATAAAGGCTCAAAATGGTGTTAGGAGTAGAGGGAGGAGGTGCCCTTTTATAAGGGAGGAGAGGGGCACCTTTGGAATTATAAGAAATATTAATTTATAATAAATTCCAACCCCACATAAAAACCTCCAAATATTACTTATATTGGAATATTAGATGATACAGTGTTGTAATCTCATCAAAAAATAAAATTTAGACATGTAGGAAATTTATTTTAAACATTATCAGCTAGATTTATCGTTATTTAATCTATTAAATTTTATTTGTGGTAATAATATTCTAAATTTCAAATTGTTATAAATAATTAATTATGTGCTATGAATTATCCATAATTATATAAATTATGATATTTTAGACTATATAAATTTTAATTTCTAATTTTTAAATATTTTTGTGATTTTTAAATAATTTAATAATATGTTATTTTTATAAAATAACTATAGTTTTAATTTTGACACTTTTCATTTATTTGAATTTAAATAATATCCACACAGAGGATATATTCAAAATAAAATATTTAATATGTTACTAACATGTCATAGTAATCTGGAAAATTAGTGTAGAACATTAAATAGTTCATATAATATTTATTTTACTATTTGTAATACCATTTATTTGATATTTCTGTTAATAAAAGAATTACTACAACATTTTTGTATAATTATTAAATATACTTATTTGTTGCATAAAAAATAAATCTAAAATACTAGGATGAAGATAAATCTTAAATATTTCATAATAATACATTTAGTAGGATTTATCTTGTAAAACACACAAATTTTAAAATGTTATATTTATTAAATTATAAAGGTGACAACTTTGACATCATATAAAATAAAATAATATAAGTATCATAATTACTTTTATAAGACTCCAAACGGTCATTTATTCAGTAATTGGATGCTTATGGTGTATATATACACTACCAATAAGTTTTGTTCAGGTTTTTTAGCCCTTTAATATGTATTACTATTTCAATAAAAACAATATTATTGATTTTTTACTAAATAAATATTTATTACATCATTAATGAATAAGCTAATAAGGTAATTAAATAACTCTTAAAAATAACAAATAAATTACCATGATAAAGAAAACAAATTTATCTTTAAAATTATTATTTATAACCGAATTTATATTCTTTATAACCTTATATTAAAAATACTTTAATTATTAATGTTTGAGTGAGACATATTTCACTTTCCTTTAAATAAAATAAACTAAAGGTATTAATCACCTCCAAGTGGGTTCTAATTTATTCCATTTAGACCGAAATATTACTTAGGACGAAATATAATCATACAATTGTATTAAGAAAAGTGTTAGAGTAATTTTATAATATTATATTTACCCCTCATTACCTGATTTACCTTTTACTAAGGTAAATAAAATTTACCGTAGTTACTAATTATAATGCCCAAAAATAAAAAGTTTCCTATTAATATACTTTAGACCCACTGATTCAAAATATAAAATCCATTTTTCCAAATTCAATAAATATAAGTATCATAAATTAAATTAAAATTAATCACGTTGTCGAAGGAAAAAGGGTTTTTGTTTAAAACATCACAAAAGACTGAATTGATTTAACCTACAAATTCAATGTAAAATCAATACTAATGACATATATTATATTAAATGATAAAAATATATTCTATTTATACTTTAAAACCATTAAATATTATAATTTTTCCACATAAATTATTATGATGAAAAAAGTTGTTTTTAATTAAAATATAGCGTGTTTTTACTATTCATTAAAATATAAAAGTTATCAGAATAATATGAATATTTTATCCAAGGGAAAATTTTATATACTGATTCCAAAGAATAATTTTATTTTTTAAAATTAAACTTATATATATGTAAAAATCTATATTTAATGTGGGTGCGCCATCAAAAGGATGCAAAACTGCATTTTTTGAAAAATACCTATTTTACCAGAAAAATTTATTTTATTCTCATACCATGTTCTAGAAAATGAGTAAGATGAATAATAATGTTATAAAATTCAGAATTTAGTTAATACTATTCATAAAGGCTAGTTTATAATATTACAATAATATATCTTTGTTTAGTGAAACTCGGTATTGCGTACAACACACGCTGTCGAGGAAGGTCGTGATTGCGTGTAGTGCAAGTCATGTTAGGGTTGCGTGTAGTGAAAGCTCTATTTTGTGTTGCATATAACATAATCAAAACTTATTTCATTTATAAATTAAACAAAATCTATACATAATGTTACGTAGAATAATTTCCACAAAACGAACTTAAAATTATGTGTAACACAAGCCAAGAATAGTGTTGCGTATACTGAAAGCTAATATGGTGTTACATAAAGTGCAAGATAATCTTGGTGCATCATACAACACAAGACATCAATGAAATTAAAAATAATATTTTTCATAAAATCTCGGGGTGTTACAAAAAGCATAAGAAAAAACAAAAGAGCAAAACTCAGAACATCTATGGTTAAGGGGCAAGAATATGTTCCTCCCTCTCTTAATTATTCTCCTCGAAGCCACCATGACTCCACAACAAAAAAACAAAGGAATAATCCTTCTAGGAAGTAGCTTCTCTTGATGGTCCTATATCTCACCGGCTGCTCCACGAAGGTCGTGTTGTCCCCAATATCCAAGAATCCCCATTCAATGACATGGGAGTCATCAAATATATACCAATGAAGTTGAGAGACATGAAAGATGTTATGGACCCTCTCTAAACTTTCATGGAAACTCCAGCTAATATGAAACCTCACTAAATTGTCCCAACACTTCGAAGGGCCTGATGAACCTAAGAGAAAGCTTGCTTCCCTTACTGAACCTCCACTGCCCATGTGGTGGGGAAATCTTCAAGAATATGTGGTCCCAAACCTCGAACACTAAGGGCCTCCTCCTGTGATTGGAATACATCTTATTTTGGTACTGGGATGGATTCATCATATCACACACAAGATGAACCTTCTTTGTAGTCCTCTATAGTACCTATGGTCCAAGAATGGATGCTTCCCCAACCTCTGTCCAGCACAACAACGAATAACACAACCTTTAATACAATGCCTTGAATGGTGAAATGTTAATGGTAAAGAGATAACTATTATTGGATGGAAACTATAACTGAGGAAATTATCATACCCACAATCCCCAGATGTCTAGAACGCATGCCCATAGCATATCCTCTAGTGTTTGGATGGTCTGCTCTGTCTGAAAATCCTTCTGAGGGTGGAAAGCAGTGATAAGGCATAACATAGTGCAAAAAGAAAGATGTAGTCCCATATAGGCTAATGAGGTAACCCTTGCATCTCAAACTGAGATGAAGGATCTTGGAAACCCATGAAGCTGCACCACATTGTCCACATACCTCCTTATCAAGGAATCCCCTCTGCTCAACTCCTTGATCACCAGGATGTGAGCCGATTTCATTAGCAGATCCACCACTACACAGATGGAATCATATCCTCCCTAAGCCCTAGGTAGTTACATGATGAAAACCATCATGATTTAATCCCATTTCCACTCGGGGACATCTAATGGCTACAACAACCATTCTGGAACATGGTGTTCGTCCTTCACTTTCTGACACACTTGGAACATTTCCAGAAACTCTACCACTACCCGCTTCACCTCGGGCCACCAAAACATTTCCCTCAGGGCTTGGTACATCTTAGAAACTCCTGGGTGTACCATAAGGGGTAATCTATGGAACTCATGGAGAACTCTCGCACCCATCACCACTTGGGAAAAAATATTCCCATGGAAGAGTATCTGATTCTGACCATCCTCTAACCATCCTTCTAAATCATCTCTATGGTCAACGCTATCATGTATCAATTCAGTCACTATGTCTCACCACTGAGACTCCTCCACCTACCTCATCAAGAAATTCAATACTTTCATCTAAAATAGATAGCCCCTGCCACTATCCACCCCAGCATCCCAGTGCAAAGAAGCTTACTCATCCATTTCCTTCCAAGCATCTATGGATTCCCAAACTACGTCATTCTAGGACTTCATACTCAAGGCATTAGAAAACACCTTATCCTTACCCGAGTTTTAAGAGATCTCTAAGTCATAGTCATGGAGAAGCTCCATCCACATCAATTGCCCAAAATTTACGTCTCACTAGGAGAAGATATACCTCAAGATCTTATGATCAACGAAGACAAAAAATCACTCCCTAAAGAGGAAATTATACCACAACTTCAGGGAAAACATTCTGTAAGCTCCAGATCATGGGTGGAATAGTTACATTCATTGGGATGTAACTTCCTAGACCCATATGAGACCCCTCCTCACTAATGCATTAGAACACTCCATAAACCTATGCCGAAGGCATCATAGAGCACCTCAAACATCAACCCTTCCTTTGGAAACCTGATCACCATATTACTGACCAACCTCCCCTTCAGATAGCTAAAATATGCATGACACTACTCGCTCTACACAAAGGCCTGGTCTTTCCTAGTCAAGGTTGTCAATGGAGTTATAACATGTGAAAAGTGAGGTACCAACCTATGGTAATAACCCGCCAGACCCAGGAAGCTACAAAACTCCCCCAAATTTTTGGGTGTTACCCAAGAAACAAAAACTTAAATCTTTTATGGTTCCACTACAATCCCCTACTGAGACCCCACATATCCAAGGATGTGCACCTCTTTCATCCAAAACATGCACTTGGGCAACTTACCATAGAGCTGGTGGTGTTAGAGGACATCCAATACAGTCATAAGATGCTTGACATTCTCCTCCACTGAACTTGATTAGATTGGGATTTTTTGATCAACATGATGAAAAAAAGTCTACAAATTCATGGAAAAGAGAGTTTATTATCCCCATGAACATGGCTGGTGAATTTGTAACACTGAAAGGTAAGACCACAAACTCAAAGTTCCCATACCTGCACCTAAAATTAGTATTCAAGATGCCACCATCCTTCACCCACAACCTGTGATATCCATACAACATATTGATATTAGAAAACCAACTGTCACCCCTTAATTGGTAGAAAATATCATCTATCCTCGAGAGTGGGTAATTTTTTTTGACCGTCACCTGATTCAGTCTTTATTAGTATATGCACAGTCTTAGACCACTATCTACCTTCTTCACGAACAAGACTGGGGAACCCCATAGTGACACACTAGAATGGATAAATCCCTTATTCATGAAGTCATCAATCTGAATCCTCAAATCCCACAACTCAGAAGGCACCATCTGATAGGGATACATCGAAATCGGACGGGCACTAGGTTGCAAGTATATTCCAAACTCAATGTCATGTTGAGGGGGTAGAGACACAACCTCTGACGAGAAGACATCTAGGAACTCTATAAAAACCCTGAAACCCCTACCATCTCTATATCAACTGATTCTGCATACCTATCAATCAACATAGATAGAAGAGGTTCCACATTTCGACTTCCCACATAACAACTCCACTCTCCAACAAAAGCTTCATAATGGATGTCAATATCTAATAACATGACTCTCCTTCAGAATCAATCAATAATAACATGCACAGAGAATAAATAGCCAATGCCTAAGTTGGAATTTTATGACTATATCTATAATAGAATAAGATCCCCACTAGACTGATATGGCCAAAATATCATTTTACATCTCTAGAAAACATCAAAAAAACTGGTCTGACTTCTAACCTGCTTTCTCAACACCAGGGGCACATAAAGTCTCTCTATGTCTAGTCCCAAAGAATTTTCTAGACTAGGGGTAATGACAGAGTGCAATTTTTCTGAATCAAACAAATCACAAGAAATAGATCTAAACAGACTGATCGGACCTTGAACAACCTCTAGCATCAATGGAACTAATGTCTCGATGATGTTCATCTGCCCACGCCAATCTCCTCTTCCCCTCATCTAATAGCCACCTCCCCAACCACACCATAGTTAAGGTACCTAAGGATCACCCTATGGTTGGACTCCTTCTGCACTGTCTTCCCTCAGGGGAGCAAAAGCCTTTTTTCCCTACTGTTGAAAAGGTCTGTCTGACAACTATTGTTGAGGTGGGCACTGAAACTTAAGGCCTCCCCCATTCTGAGCTCTAACTGGGCATTGGTTCCAAATATGTATCGTACCTCCATATACAAAGAATGTTAGTCTCAGGCCTATGAGTAAAGAGTGAGGAATAGGAGACAGGAACTGGAACTGTTGAGGCATACTCACCATTGGTGAAAACCAGGAAGGCCATAACACTAGAGACATGCTCCTGACCACCTTCCACTTATGAGAACTCGGTTAGCTCCCCTCTTGAGGCATGCCTCTTTCTGAGTGAATCTTTTCCACTACCTTATCCTTCATCTAAACTTCTATGTATTTCGTTAGGGTGATGGGAGTTATTGCATACTGAAGAGAAGGTCAAAGTGCCTCCTTCACGCGCCTTACGTAAAACTCCTCATATGAAAAGAGGTCCAAAGAAAAGTGCATGATATCCTTATAAATGATCCCTAGTTCCCTGACCAACATACTTCCATACTAGATGGGGAGAATCTTTGGTCTATTACAACCTTCATCATCGATGAAAGAAACTCTACATAAACTCCTCCATGTCATCACACAAAACCTCGATCTCCTTCCTCTCCATGAGGTAGTGTGTCCACCTCTGATGATCTGCTCCCCTCATCTGGATCACCGCCAGAGGAACTGAGTACTCTATGGGATCACAAATTAAGGTAAAGGTGATCTCTAGCTCCAAAAGCTATCCCTTCATCTATAAGTCTAAAAAATTGCCTTTGTACTTCCCCAGGGTCTACCGCTGGAAAGCACGAAGGGTCTTCTTTCACAAATCCTCTTCCTCCTCTTAATCAACACTCCTTTGATCAACTATGTCAGCCTTCTAGGCCTCAAATTCTCATTCCACATATGGGAAATGTTCGAGTTCCTTAGTTGAAAATAGTAAATAAGGAACTACTAAACTCTGTTTGTATGGATATTTTCTTTTAAATTCATTTTACCTCTTCATTTATTTTGAATTCCCAAAACACCCAAGAAACACAAGAACACAGGTCATTATGATGCATATTCCTTCCCTAGGGTCTCTAATCTACAATAAATTTATCCTCAATTGGTCATTCTATAGACTCTGAGTCCCATTATTGGATCATAGGGATCCCTAAAAACCCTTGTCCTAACTGGTCTTTCCGAGCCTATTTCTTGCACCAAGATTTGCTAACACCATTGCACACCCATCCCATGGAATCCTCATTGTGCCTAAATCTAAACTCCCTATTATATTTTAACCATTCCCTATGATACCATATTTTCATAATCCTCTTTATTCAAGATGAGGGAAGGTACACCAATGTGCTCTACCATTACTTCTTCAAGATGATTGATAGACAATGATCCCCCTGAGTCCCACCTTCCTTAGGGACATGGGTGGCGAATAGAAGAAAGGGTATATAATCTCACATAAAATTGAAGGCATTACCCTATTTAATGAAACTATGATTGGGGGATATGATGGAAGAAATAAAAAACAACACTAAAAATTCATATAAAGGAAACCAAAATCCAACCCATGCATTTTAAATGTAAACTTAAACAAAAGTACAACCATATCAACAAATCAAGTATAAAAAGAAAGAGACTAAGAAGACACACATCAACAATACCGACACCTGATCTATTAAAGAAAAACATGGTCCTCAATGTCCTCATGGAAACTTGAAAATAGTTTTATAGCATATGGTGATCATACATGTATAATCAGTAGGGGGACCAAAGTCCCTCGTGCACAAGTGGGAGAAACTAACTAATATCCCTGTGAAAACAATAGAAACCAACCACATCTACAAATGAAAAATACTAACCAGAAAAACCTCACCTAGGAAGGCTCACTATATAACACAAGTCATGTAAGGTAATAATATAATCACATCATTGATTTTGGTAGCCCGCACCAATTTTCCCATTGGTCAACTACTCATTCCTAATGGCTAATATCTTGATGCTACTGCCCTCCCCCAAATGCAGCGCCACTACACATCTACCTAGACACGCCTGGGCCACAAACCACACATACCCCTACCACAAAAACATGGGTCATAACAACCACACCTCTTACCCGAAAACACAAGGGCCTCATCAAAAAGATACATTGGAAACAAACCTGGCCCATAAAAACTTGGGCCCCTTAGCCACAACAAAACCTTCCCAAATAATCTTTGTCTAATAGTAAGGATTAAACCATCACTATCTTCCCTGATATGCTCAAGATATAAGAATCTATAAGGGGGTGTGTGGAAGAAAGTCAGTAACTAACCATCTGTCCTCCCACAAAGATGTTCGGAATGAAACCCTCCCCTTTGAAATGGGGGTGTTCAGTATGTAGTGTGCAACATGGATGGGTGTATATTAAAAATCACAAGGAACTGAAATTTATACATATAGGTAAACTAGAACTCAGCCCCAACCTCTGGGTTTCAAAAATACAATTGGCCCACACAGAACCACCTTTGCAGCTACGCCTATATGCATATCCACAAAATAGCCACAACCAAAGCATAAACCCAACTCCTTTTCATTTTATCACTAGTCATGATTTATTAAGGAGTTCATTGTAATTAATTCCATCACTACCCAAGAAAACAATATTCGCAACAATTATCAACACAACAGGAAAATCGAGATGTAGTCCTACTGCATAAATAGCACATAAAAACATTGTAGTCCCACTACCCAATGCCGCTCGATGACCAAAAATCAAAAAAGTAGTCCCATTACATACAAATTCAACCATTCTAAAATCAATCAATCTTTGAACCTGATATTCCTTCACAACTCCTATAATACTCCATACACAAAGCCCACAACTAAACACCACCACAAAGTAGCCCCTCTATTCAAACATGCCATTCCCCAAACACAAATTCATTCCCTCTATCCACCCTTGTACTCATTAAAAGTCTACACAAATAACTTCACAAAACTCCCTATGTAGTACAAAACCCAACCAAACATAGAAAACAACTCACCATTCAGCCAAGCATATTCATATTTAGAAAGAGAAGTTATTTAATTCCACATTAAATAACATGATTTATCACATAACATGGTTCATCTTGGGGCATCCATTTATTTAACTGAGTGTACATGATTAAATGGATTGATATTTGCAATTATTTACAGAGTCTCAACAAAAAAACAAAAAGGCCATCACCAATGTGCAAGAAAAGGCCGTTGACAACTATGATTTTCTGAAGGGATTACATTAATAATAATTTATAACAGGAAAACAAGGATAATAAAATAAAATAGTTCTAAACATTCATTCATCTTCAATCCCCTAACCTTATCATAAAAGGTCATATTATCTTTTTATTATCACCTCTCCCCTCATTTATTACTCTTATTAATGAAATCATTCACTTTTTCTCCCCCATGAAGCATTAGAAAACCCACCAATAAAGATAAAAAAATAAAAAGAGTTGAAGGAAAATCCCTATATGGAACAACACGTAATCAAAGATCCTCCTTGTGCCATGAAAAGGGGGCCCACGAGCTGCAGAAAACTCCAACGAAAACTGAATATGATAGGGCTCTAGCACATGTGAATGAATAATTTTGGGGAAAAGTTATTTGTGCACCAAGAGAAAATATAATAGAGGACTTAGGATTTTAAAAAAAATATAGATACTATATCAACAGACATAAATGGTTCCAGAGGCCATTTAAGTCAGATTGTGGCCAAGATCATGCGGTTTCACTATTTCAATGTCCCTTGAGTCTTAGGATATTAAATATATAATTAATATAATTTGAAATACCCCTAGAAATTATTGAAAAAGGACTGAAACTAAATTTAAATCAAATAAAATGTAAGATGGGTGAAACTGGAAAAAATGGGAAACGTTGTAAATGTCACTGATGTTGACACTGACTTTGATGTTGACGCTAACACTGAAATCGACACAAAAGTTGATCCTGACACTAATCCCAAAACCAACAATGAAACTAAAACGGACACAAACACTGATGATGACACTGACACTAACACTGATTGTACAAAAATGACTTTCTAACAGGAACAGTACAAATGGAGTCCCTGACACCGACAGTACAAAATGACATGCAGACACATTTATTTCAAAATGACACACCGATACTGATAGTTCAAAATGACATGATGAAACTGAAAGTTAAAAATGAAATTCCAACACCGACAGTTAAAAATGACACATCGACACTGATAGTTCAATGGACGGGTTGACACAGATAGTTCAAAATGATACGCCATCACCGACAGTTCGAAATAACATGCTGATTGAAAAAACATTATTTTGGGGAAAACTACTCAGAATGAATCACCAATAGCCCCCATAACTCCCCAAACATAGGATTTATCCAAATTAATGTATTGTATAGGTCTGGGACCTTAGAGTCAATTTTTTATGACCAAAATTATTAGTTAATTTGATTAAAATTATTATAGTGATTAAGAGAAAAATTAGCTTCACAAAGGACTAAGACATAATATTATGATCCAAAATGAACTAAATTATTTTCTCAAAGATTAATTATATAAATATGTAGAACCTATAATCCATTTGGACCATTATTGGAGACACTTTTCTTTGGAAAAACACTAGTGGAATTTCTTTTTTAAAAATTTACAAGAACACCGCTCCTTCTCCACTGAAAAAGGCACTCAATCCCACAACTTATTCACTCATAGTAATATATTTGGATAACCAAATATTTTACAAAATATGATTCTGAAATACATCCCATAATCCTAGAAGCCTCTCTTTTAGAATAAATCCATCCAAGCAATCCCTTTGGTGCTAACCAATGGGTGTTACCCAAAGAAGAGGAAACATCCTTCCTCAATATCTTTTGATTTATTATCACTCTAACCTAACCAAAAGAAAATTATTCCACACATATATATTATCCTAATAATAATAAATATATATAGATGATTTTTCTATTATTTTTCTACTTACAGGTACACCCACATCCATATAATGGGTAACAGACTTACCGTTCTTGTTTATGGAAAACCACCGCATCACGGAATGATGTTGTTCATTTTTTCTTTAGCACCTCTCATGGTTGGGAATTATGATGTAACATGTGATTTTTTATTATATATATTATATTTATGATGTATTTTATCTTTTGGAATTACTATATAAAACATAAAATCAGTATTTCATTTTGTTTAAATGTGATAACTTTGTTTGTGGACATGTGGACTACCTCCTCCTCAAAGCAATGTGATTCGTTCACACATTACATGGAACATATTAAAGATGAGTTAAGTAGATTTTTATGATATGTATGAAATAATTATGTTCCCTAAATGTTAATATGTATATATATATAAGTCCTTTATATTCTTTATTTGGAAAAGATAATTAAACATAAACAACGTTCATGCGTACGTACGACCTATCGTCTCCATAAACGGCGTATTCCATTTCATATTTATATATTATATAGATTATTATAAATACATATATATTATAATAATATCATTATTTACATTCTTTAAATAATTAAATAATTATTTTGGTAATCATATCAGGAATAAAAATCAAAAACATATATGAAAAAAAAGTAGATATTATCAGAAACATAACATTAACATGGAGTAGATAATAAAAAAGTAATATAAAGTCATATCCAAATAATATATGGTATTAGATATAAAAATAGTGTTCAATGGTATATTTATAATAAAACTATATTTATTATAAAGATTTTTAAATGTGTAACAGGAATGTAAATGATTAATGTAAGGGTTTACTCCTCTTAATTTTTTTCATGAGACATTAACTGTGTTCACCTCCTATTTTATTATATGTGGTGTTTATAATACCCATGTATGTATTTTATTATTGTTATATATAAATTTATGAATGTTTAAAAATCTATTTGACTATATTTTATTCATAGGTTTATGTTAAAAAAGTTACCAAATCTGCAAATTAATTTTTTCCTAATTCAACTTCTTTGAGACACATGCAATGTTATGCACCTATATTCTCATAATAGAAATATAAAATTCAATTTTACACGTTCTATTATGAATATAATTATTTCCATGAAATTTTAATCCTGATATAAGTTCAATTTATAACATGGGAAGTATGATTTAGAGTTACTAAGTGGTAAGAGTTTATTTCCACAATCTCATGATTTATCGAGATTGTTTTTTATTATGCATTCATTGATGAAAAATTTTGATTAATATTTCAAGAAAACTAATTAATTTTATTATCCTAAAAAAATACATGATATATTTAAGTGTTATTAAAATTTTCTCACTCTTTGGTACCTATGAAAATTAATATTGTTTTTTAAGAAAAACCGACTTTATCTTCCTCTTCAGTCAAAAATCTATGATCCTTCAAAATAATCATTACTAAAAATGTTTTTTATAATGGAATAAAATTATAATATGATATTTAAAAGGAATTTCAAAAAAAATTACTTAAATTTTTTTTTAAAAAAAAGAATGAATCTTGTCATCATTTTCCAATCGAGGCACTTTACCAAAATTTTAAGGCGCAAAAGGAATGTTTGGCATATAAGAATTAATCTGAAATCATGACCATCCAACATTTGAAGATTAATTTTGAATTTTGAATGATACCATTTTATAAAAAAATGTTTTTTCTAATATTCTGGACATTTATTTTTTAATGTTATTTTCAAAAAAAATCAATAAAAAGTTTTATGTTTAAATAGTTTTTTAAATGACTTTCAGAGCTTCCATTATGTATTCTAGAAACTTATTTTCAAAGAAAAAGGATTTCAATGATTTAAAGAATATTTAATATGTTTTAAAATTATTCTCAGTAAAAATTTATTTCCAAACATTTTAAATATTTCTTCATATTCTTCAGATTATTTCCAATGAAATTGTTTTTTAATTTTTTTCACGCATATTTTATATGTTTTCATGGAAAATTGTTTTAATAATGTTTTCAAGATTTTCATAAATTATTTAAAGGAAAAATGTTTTCAATTTGTTTTTCAAATCTTAAATTATAAATATTCAAATTTATTTTCTATGAAAATAGGGTTCAACATGTTTTCAAGATTTCTAAATATATCTTCAATGAAAACGGTTTTCAAAAGGTTTTATGTTTTAAAAAAGAAAATTTTCAAAGAAAAAATGATATTTTTCAATAAATGGTTTTAAATGATATTTATTAATTATCTTCCATATAAGATGACATATGTTGGTGTTAATCATTACTTTTTTGGAAAATGATCCTATGGTTCTATTTATATTCTTTCACCCAATGGTTTATGTTTTTAGGGAAAAATATTTTCAAAACTCATTTATCTTTCCTGGGTTATATGTCTATGAAATCAGCATATCTTTAATGGGTTATATTCATATGAACCCGCTTCTTTTAATGGACTCTACATTAATTAAGTGATTATGAAACCAATCTATTTTCAACATGTTATGATATAGTTACATTTTTATGATACCCACATCATACACGGGTTATGATATGACTGTTTATAATATTATAGAACACAAATGTATGATTTCATTATGATATGGGTGGGACCTATATCTTCTACCAATACATTGGTTAAATATTTATATATCATGAGATAGATATGGATGGAATGAGATGTAAAATCAGTCCAGTAAGAGACCTTTTCTCCTAAGATGGTATTGGGAGTGAACCTTGACTAATAAGATGGAAATGAGAGTAGATCATGAATACAAAGACTGTATGGGGAGTGGAACCATACAACTAATACGGCCCTGGAAGTGATGCCTTAACTACTATAGAAATCATTTTATATTCTTATTTGCCATAAAATATTATATGTATTATTCCTAAGTTATGATTTCTTTGCCATGTTCTTGATTACATTAAGATTCATGTCTTATTTGAATCCAAATGTCCTGAAGACCTTCTATTTTTTTTAATTTTTGATAATCCCCCTTTTAAGGGTGGAAGGGGAACCCTACATAGCCCATAGGCTTTTCTAAAATTACATGACCTAAAGGTCTTAGAGGAAATCATCCAGAATATAAATACTTTGAACTGCCCCTCCCCATTATCAACAACAGGATGTCAGCTCTCCACCTTCACATGATAGTTTGGTTAGGCTTCCCATGCATGCACAAGATGGTCCTGATAAAAATTTCCCTACCTTCTCATCTTATAAATCTGTTAGCTTCTACATTACTGAATGTGTTTTCTTGGAATCCTCATCAGGAGACTACCCATTATAGAGTCTTCCTAGTACATTAAATTATAATTAAATGTGGCCCAAAGAATTTGAGGTGGACTGTAGGGCTTGAGATAGCCAAAGTCCATGTGGTGACCCAAAATCCTTACTAGGCCGAAGGCCTTGGGTGGCCCGAAAGGCCTGGTTAGCCTGACGACCTTGAAAGATTCTAGGACTAAAGTAGGGGTTTGAATGCCTAAAAATATGAAGCCTTCCAACAAATATATTACCCAACATTACCTTTTACAGTACTGGATACATTTCCTACTATAGTACCCCCAAAAAAATGTCACTTCCTGAAATTGAACACGTGTATCTTGGATTCACTTTCTGAGTCCTCACCAACTAGGATAAGGCTCCTACATGATTCATGTCTTATGAAATTACAATATTTATGCCATGACTCATTAATATGATAATTGATATTAAGTGAGTGATCATCAAATGTTATTTTAATGTTCTAATACCCTTATATTCATGTTATGATTATGTATCTCCTTTTTTACCCTTACTGAGAATATGAGCTCACCAATATATTTTGTTTCTTTTCCCTAGGTAATGAAGAACAGTTTTATGTAGAAGTGTTAAAGGGGAATATCTTTGTATTAAATATTGATGATCATTCACCATGTTTGATGTTTTTTTTATTTTTCCAATGACAGAAAACTATTATAGTCCGCATACATGTATTATTGTAATGTGCTAAAAATTCATCTAAAATGAAGTAATATACATATATGTAAGGGTTGGATCACAATAACAACCACACATATTTGTTTTTGTAATATTATGTTTTTACTGCTATTTTCATTTTGTTTATCACCAATATAATTCCTAAATCTATATTTTTGTCATTTGGTTTTTTATTTTTATTTTTTAAAATATTATCAAAATTGTTGTGATTTTTATATTATATTAATCAAATTTTTATTAATATAAATGAGGTATTATTTTATTATATTTTATACATTCGTTAAATTTATTAATATTTATATTGAATAATTGCCTTTTTTATTAAATTTTTATAAGTAAATGGTGAGTTTATTGGTTATTTGTATTTTATATTTATGAATAAAAGTTTAGTTTATGGTTTATTTTTATTACATGTTTATAAATAAATGGTTAGTTGTTTTAATATACTATATTCATTTATTTACTGTATTAATATTAATATTGTATAATTATTTATTTTGATTATATTAATCTAAATATATGGATAGTTGATTTTTTAATATATGTTTATATAATTTATTTTTATATGTATATATATAATTTTATCATATATGTTTTAAATTAAGATATGATTATATATTTACTTATTTATATATTTAAAATTTATCGATTTATATATAAATATATATTAAATTTATTTAGTATATTCACATATTTTATTTTGATTTTTAGTAGTGAAAGGGTCATAATTTTATTAACGCATGAAGAAGTAGTGATTAATATGAGAACAATTCTGATGGTTTCGTGGAATTATCAAAACAGAACATTGAAAAAGAGACATGTTTCTCTATCTACGCATGAATTGTTTACACATGATAATATTAGGGTCTATAGAATTTAGATACTATCAAGATTTTTATGTTTTTAGTCATTATTATACATTTTTGATATATAATTAGTAAATAGTATACGTATAACATTGATGAATATTTCCAAAATGTGAAAAGGAAGGTCTTGATGAATTAATTCATGACGTAGGTGTTGAAACCATTGAAATATAAAATCAATTAAATTATTGTGTGTGGATGTTGAAAAATAACTATTACTAGGTTATATTAAATATATTTACTCATTAAAAATGTTGATATTTGATAACATAAAAGTAGAAAATGGTTATAGGAATAAAAGTTTTACAAACTCACTTGAACTTTTGAAAGAGTTGATTCGAGGAGGCAATGAGTTTCTAGATTCCAATTATGATGAAAAAATATTGTACTTAGTTTGATTAGGGTATAAAAAAAATTCTTACAATAAAAGCTATGTGTTATATATAATTAAAAAATAAAATTTATTAAAATGTCATATATGTGGGAAATTAGGATATAAAGTGAATTTTTCATCAAATCGTGATTCATTCTCAAGGATATGCACCAAACCTATTTCTAAGGGAATCAGGTATCTCTAATTATTATTTATTTTATTAATTTATTTGATAATTAAAATTATAAAATTAATTTTATATGACATACAAATGAATAAATATTTTATGAAAATCCACAAAACCTTGAAAATTCACTGTAATGGAAGATACTATAAATGTTTTTCTTGACTTTGGAAATAAAGTAAAAAATAAAATTGAAATTATGCATATATGGATTAAATTGGTATGATATCCCATGTAGCCAACATTGTTCATATCCCAATATGTTAATAGTTTACAACTTATATCCACATATGCATATAAAGAATTTTTTTATGATGAGAAGGATAATTTTTGTACCAAAATATCATAATTGTGATTTTGATATTTATTTGTCGCTATTGATTGATGATTTGAAATTTATATGGGAACCATGTGTTAATGTTTTTGCTAAATACCCTTAATAGTATTTTATTTTTTGTGCTATGGTAATGTCTACTATAAACAACTTTCTAGAATATGTAATTTTTTTAGATATAGTGTTAAGGGACATAAAGATTGTCTCATTTTCAAATAAGGGACTTCATACCATCAATTTTATAATTGGAGAAAGAAGATGTACAGGGTACATCCATTTTTTTGTGAATGGATCACTATAATTGAATATTAAAAAATAATTTAAGTGTTTAATGTATTTTGACATTTATCCTTAACCATTTTCATCTAATGTATTTTAAAACAAGGTAAAATACATCGATTCTGAATTTTAAAAGAAAGAATTTTATGGTTATCAAATAAATATATGGAAAAAATGGTATATCTAATTAAATTTACTATATTAGAGATATTTAGTGGTAAATAATTGTATTTATTTTATGCATGTTGTGAAAAACATATGTGATAGTTTGGTGAGAAAATAATAAGACAAAAAAGGAAAGATAAAAGAAGGATTGAATACAACATTATACATAACATCTATGGGAATATGTTTTGATTTAACAGACACTATGAAATAAAAAATTGAAATATTTACCTACATCTTTTCAGATGCTAAAAAAAGCGAGAAGATAAAATTTCATAAATTTTTATATGGAATTAAACACTTTGTGGGTATTCTTAAAATGTATAAATTTTTTAATTAATGAATTATTTATAGTTAAGATGGGTGAATCCTCCTAAATTTTTTGTATTGAAGTAGAAAAAAACTACTCCTTTTTCTACATGTAATATTTTTTATGCATGTTAGAAAGTATATCATCAAGTTGATACACTTTTTCTATTCCATTTACAATAATGTTTCCTAAAAAATATTTTCCACTGTATTGGAGAAAGAATCTTTAACCACACTTCTTCTTTTGGAGATTTTTTTTCAATTTTTTTTTGATTTAATGGTTCATATTTTTATTCATTTGTTTAGAGAGAAAGGGATATGTGTACCTTCATATATTCTTAGAATATATCTATTTGAAAAATATATTAAAATTCTATTTGTCTTTGTTAAAAATAATAATCAACCACATGCCTCAATTGTTCACAAATATATATTAGTTGAGGTGGTTTAGTTCTCTACTAACAACTTGTATGAAGTGAACCATGTATCTCTCCATATATCATTAAATATTGAAGAAAATTATAAATATAACGGGATCCATGGATTAAATGTAATGTTAAATGCACATGATATAGTGATGTAGTCATATTTATAAATTATGAACAAAATTGGTGAGGTATATCCATATATATTGTAAAATCATTATATTATATGAATATCTATCAAATTAATTTAAATATACTAATATATTTTGTTATATGAAACACCATATTTATCTTGTGTTACAAGAAACAATTATTTTATTCTATTTCATCATGAAATGCAACTTCAAAGCTTTAGTGAACCATAGAAATATATTATTTTATATATGAACATTATAACCAAGATATTAAAAAGTATTGTATAAATAATATTATCAATTTTTTGAATTAAATATATAAGTTCCCTTTTTAATATCATGTTACTTATAAATTCTTCCTACATAATTAATCAATTTTATCAGAATAATTGTCAAAAGCTTATTTTTCATCAAAAAATATTTTAATTTATTTTTATGAGAAAATAATACAATTAATTTATTGATATTTTAAAAACTTTATTTGGTAAAATTAACGTCATTTTTAAATTTTCATATCAAAATTAACTTATGGTGAAATAATCAGCTTTTACATAAAATATTAATTTATTAGTGAATAGTTAAAAATAATGTTTTTTGTAATACTATCTTTTATTTTCTATTTATTAATTAATTTAATTTCACCACTATTAATTAAATTAAATTAATTTTTAATTTTTAATTTTTAATAGACTAAATTAATTTTAATCAATTTTATATTAGATTATAGTACTTGTTTATTTTTGTGTTTAAAAATAATGGATTTCTTCCGGAAAACTATTTAAAAGTGCATCCCCGTTTTAGTTAATTAAAATAATCTCTAATGAATAATGTTTAAAATGAATTTTTATATTGAATTTAAAAAAATTCATTGATATTATTAAATTTATTATTATAAAAAATATAGTTCATATAAAACCGTATTGTTCTTGAAAAATATACTTCTCAAAAACCGGCTATTTGGTCATGTCTGTGAGTTTTGTTTTAAATTTAATTTTACAAATTATGTTAACTTAATTTGGTAAAATGGATTAAATATTTTGATTCATGATAATTTATATTATCAAATAATTTATAATTAAGATTTTACTACAATGAATAGAAAAAAATAAAAATCATTTTCAACAGTTAAGGTAAAAAAAGGCTTACCATGGGTTTGAACTAGAATGATAAGTGGTAAAAAAATAAAAAACCCATTTTTGTCAATTTTTGGTACTAATATCATATATTATCTATAATTGTCTATTTTGGGCCCTTTATAATGTGGTAATCATATGTATACCTTTTTCTTTTCAAATAAATACAAATCTTCTACTCACCTCACTTGTAGAAGCACCCCATTTCTCTTCTGCACTTCACACTTACAAAACTCTTTTTTGTCCAATACCTACCCTAATAGATTCCATAATTTAATTCCTTCAATCATATTATACTTATTTTTTCTAAAAAAACCTATGAACCCTTTTCTTTCACACCAAAAACATTTGTCTGAAGAAAAGGTAACATCCCAAACTGATCATTTTCTTTTATTTCTTCCTCTACCCTTCGGAATTATTATTAAAAAATAATGATATAAAAAATAATTATCATAAAAATAATTATTTTTAGTTATTTTAATTTAATATTTTAAATCCTTCTCCTTTTTGATCAAATAGATTATGAAATCATTATTCTTGTGTACAACAGACTACTGCCTTGAAAACATATGTTAGTTTTTTCTATAACCACCTATAAAAGATGGATATAATAATGCACATATTTTTTATGGATGATATTATAGAAATATGTATTCTTTTCAAATAATTATACCACATGTCCCTTCCTACTCTCAATTCCGTAAGAATTTTATAATGTCGTTTGTGTGTACGACAAACTACCACGTCACAATGTGATTTAATTGATTCACACATTAATTGGAAGGTAATAAAGATATATTTAATGAAAATATGTGATATATATTAAATGAAAATTATTTTTAAATTTTAATTTATTCTTTACATTTTATTCTTTATTTTTGTTGAAAATATGAAAACAACGTTCATACATACATATGACCTACCATATGAGGGAAATATGTATTTTATTTTAAATCACTAAAACCTATGGATTAATATAAATATATATAGACTACATTTATATTACATTTATATCATGGTTAATATATAATATATTAAGAAAAAATTATTAATGTAATAGGAATGAAAATAATAAATCAAGACATAAATGAAAAATAGTGAAGATATTTCCCGAAAGGTAAGTTCAACATGGAATTGTTGTAAAACTGGTAATGAAAGGTCGTAATTAAATCATAAATTGTATGATTTATATATATTGTTCTTTATTATATTAATGATAAACTTATTTATATTTTATAGGAGGGTCTAACATGCACAAACTTATGGAATGTGATTTATGTATCACTTTTTACTTTTATTAGACACATTCTAAATTCCACTCCTATTTCATTTATGTGGTAAATATAATAACCCAAAAATTATTTTATAATGATTCTACTAAAAAATAATTGGTTTTTACATATCTATTTTAGTATATATCTTTTATTGGGGTTTATAGTTCAAAATTTTCCATTTTAATGGTTTTTTGTCGAACTTTTCATTCTATAAGACATATATTATGTTATGAACATATATTACTTTATGAGCTGTATATATTTCCCATTTGACATGTTATATCATGAATATACTTATTTTAATGATATTATAAGTTTTATTTAATTTTATTCAATCATCTCTATTATGACTAAAAGTTACTAAAGTGGTAAGTGTTTTATTTTACAATCTCATCATTTATCGATATTTTTTATGATTATACTTGAAATGATGAAATCTTATGATCTACAAATAATTTTAATTCTGAAATTTATCCAACTATTTATTTTTCATTTCTATATATGTTTTACATTCATTTACCACAATTTATGTACTAAAGTAACTAGAAAAATATTTTTCCAAAAAATCATCATTATTTCTCTCTTCGGTAAAAAAAAACCAATTTTATTTTAAAAAATGTATTTATAAAAATATTTTTAAAAATATTTTTAAAAATGTTTTTAACATTATTAAAAAAAATTACTGAATATATATTTATATATTTTTTCCTGTTTTCAAAATTTTCTAAAAATAATCCTCATTTATTTTTTCCAACAATCCAAATTCATATTTTACCAAAATTGTGAATGAAATATTTATATTACCACATAAAACTTGAAATAAATTTTTTCCATCATGAAAATTATTTTAATTGAATATTAATCTATATTTTTTCATTGTTAATTTAAAAAAAATTATTTTAAAAATGAATAATGTTTTGAAATTTTTTTCCAAACTGGAATGGATATTTTCCACAACAAAAGATTTAAATTATGCCTACATCATATTTCATAATATTTCAAGGCTATTATCCAAGAAAAGGATTATGAAAATATTCTATATTTTTAAATTTTCCTTCTAAATAAGAAATGCTATTTTCCATAGGATATGATTTAAATTATATTTAAATATTCCTTTATATGTGTCAATGTTTATTTTCATTGTAAAGTATTTGTAAATTACTTTAGAAATTTTAAATATAGAGACTGATTTTCAAAGAAAATTAATTTTCCTCAAGAAATTTTTCCATGTGATCTTTCAGAATAATTTTCCATATAATATTATTTCCTTTGATATTACTTATAATTTAATTGTAATATAATCTTAGAGTATCATTTTAATTCGTTATCTTTAGTGTTTATGTTTATGATGAAAAGATAGAAATGAAACCCATTTCTCTATAATTGGTAATACCATGATAAAATACTGATGAAATGTGCCTCTATTCAGTTGTTATGATATGATGAAATGATTTTGAAACCTATCTCTTTCCCATAGGTTATGATATTATGAAATTTTTATGAATAACATTTCATTTATTGGGTAATGATATGGTCAATGATTTATGATCTTTTTAAACACAAATGTATGATTTTCATTAAATGGTGGGTGGGACCTAAATATAACTACAATTCATTGGGTAAATATTTATATATAATGAGGAAAGAAAGACAATAATGGGGATTGAACAAGGTTCCGTATGGTAATTTATCTATTATGATGGTCTTGGGAGTAAACCTTGAGTTCTATATTGGTTTGGGGAGTGAAAACATTGTCTAATGATATCCTTGGTAGTGATCCTTGAATATTATGAAAATTATTTAATATTATTATGTTTATACCATAATTATATATTTTTTCCCATATTTTGATCTCATGGATTATGTTCATTGATTCATTTGTGATTTATGCCTCAAAAAACATCTGTGGTTTATAAAATTTCTCAAGATTATGATATTTGATATAAATAGTATAGTTTTAAAATTTAAAACTCATGTTATCATACCATTTTTCTCATATAATTATTAAATGATCATTGATATGTCATATTCTTACCCATACTGGGAATTTGATCATACCCATTATTATATTTCATTTCCCGAGGATATAAATAAAGGATTTAAGTTTGTTATGTTTGGGAAGAGTGCTAAATGGGAAGGGCAATATGGGAGATATTAATGATCCTTCACTGAATTATAATATTAGTTATGATGTATCCAATGATACTAAACTATTAGCTCCTTAGATAGTTTTTTCTTTAATTTATTTAACATTCATCTAAAAACTTATGATATTTATGTATGAAAATTATAGGACATTATAATTGGCATAGGATTATACATTTAGTTAGCCTTTAGAAAGAAGGATTGTAAATATTTAGTAAGAACCCTTAGGATAATCCAAAGTGTAGAATAATTTTCAATGTTATGGAAAAGATGTAGTGTGTTTTTCCTTGAAATACATCCCTTT
Organism: Viscum album; assembly: GCA_963277665.1. NCBI lineage: Eukaryota > Viridiplantae > Streptophyta > Magnoliopsida > Santalales > Viscaceae > Viscum > Viscum album. The sequence goes on along the minus strand of OY728150.1, from coordinate 779,847,193 downwards.
ATGGATATTAAAGGTGGATTTGGTTCTAGAATAAAGGTACTTAGAGGTAATAAATCATAAAAACTTATTTTGGGATTGATACTATAATTACATAGTTCATAATAAAGGGTCTTACTATATTCCTGGTTTGAGACTCCTAAGGAATATGCTTTGATTAATCACATTTTATTTATAAACCATCATAATAGATTTAAATATAAGATGACAATGGATGACCTAGGTTAAATCTAAGGTGTCATAGATTTAAAATAAGGTTTCTTGATTTATATATCAAATAAATGAATTTTCAAACAATGTGTCTTACAACTATTATTGGGGTTTCTCACAATATACATTTTTATTTTAGTAAATGGAGGGAATTATAAGAAACCGAGTTAAAATTGAATGTGATAGAAAATTTTCTTGTGATCATCAAAATGGGATGATGACTATAGTGAATGATATTTTGATTATTCCTAATCACTTATAATAAATGATTAACACGGTTCACTATAACCAAATATTGTACTCACAAAAGATGAGAAAGATAGAGGATGCTGATTGTTTGAGTAGTGGAGACCATGGAGGAATAAAATGTAAATTTTATATATGTCTAGAATTTGGGAATAAATACATAAGTGAATGTCTAAGAGGGATGAGAATATTTTTTTGGTCTGGAGATGAAGGAAATATATAAAATAATTACAAAGAAAAATTTAAATGTTTGGTTAATGCAATATATGATAATAATAGTCTCCCAAAGGTATAAAAAAACTATTTAATGTTTTAAATGTGGAATGGATGGACATTATTCGAATACATTTCTTAAGGGTAATTTTCATGAAATAAGCTGTATGATTTTATAATTAAAGGTTTGGATGTTGATGATGAACATACTATGAAGGACATATGAAAGGAAGTAGGTATTATTGAAAAAGTTGATGAAGCCTAGATAATTCTTTTCGGATGAGGTGAAATAATTAATGTTTGTATGTTTTATAATTACAAAATTATTTAATATGATTCATTATATATACAAGGATTTTTTTGTAGACGTTTTTCTTTAAGGATTTTCAAGAATATGTCGAATGGTACAAATGACTGAGAAAATTGGTTTAATGAAATTTATAATTTTATGAAAAAAAACATGATTAATGGAATATAACCATTAATATATTCTTTATGTAGAGAAAATAGTGTTCAGTTTATATAAATAGATTATTGATATTGATAAAGTAAATTAGATATTATTTATTTCTCTATAACTAATTAGTGATTTGATTATAAAGTGGTAGAGTTTACGACATTTTGGATTCATGGTATATATTAAATAATCTATTATTTTATTAAAGGAATGAGGAATGAGTTAATTTTTGAAAGAATACGTGTTTTCATTATGGGTTTATAATAATTTAGGTTATTATCATATTAATCAAGAATATATAACCAAGGTACTCACATATGTGGTATGTGAAAATTAATAGATTCCTTATAATATTTTGGAGATTAATGTTAAATTGATTTTGTAAATTTAGTGACTTTGTTAACAATAGATTAGAAGGTTTTTAATGTAAACCATTTCCAGAATGGTTTTGGATAAACCCTATAAAATGTTTTAGATATAGATCTGTTATTTTATTATGTAAATATTTATCCATATTATATAGCTTGTGATAAATATTTTGGTTTTGATGATAAATAGAGATAAAAAATGATTTTTAACTGTTTTATGGATATTATGATCTATTTGTGATTATAGAATTAGAAAATTCACCTTCATTTATCAGTGTGAGAAATGAATTGGAAATTGATCGAGCCATAATGAAATGATGAAATTGTTATTATGTCATGGAAATAAATCATGTAATTATATTTTGTCATTTTATCTACCGAGATAGTAAGAATTCTATATAAACAACAAGAAAAGGATATTAAGGCAAAAAAAATTTCATATTACCTTCATTTATAATTTATCAATGAAATTTTTACTCATTATAAAATTATGGTTTTGTGGTGGTTAACTTTCTCATGGAAATTTTCTATGTTCTTATCAATGAGTCCTTCATAGTTTGTTTTCTCTTATATATCCATATTTTACCTTACCTCAAATGTTCTCCCAATGCAGAATATAGGTCATGAAATACTTCAGGTAACCTTCATGTTTCCAAATTTACCCTTCTAAGGTATTTTTTCATTTTTATTTTTACGAGTTCAGTTTCAATAAAGGAATTTTAAAATGTTAAAACATTGATTATTGTGCTGAATTTTGGTGAATAAATTCATTTTTGGGGGGGTAGAATGTAGCATCCCTATATTTTATGAATTTTTTTTCAATTTAATCTAATTTTTTAATATCTTGTGTTATACATGACACTGAAATTCACTTGCATTACATGAAACAACGATTTTATTTGATATCATCCATGGCACACAACATTAAAGCTTTATCAAGCCTTGAAATAATTCGATTTAAAATATAAAGATTATAAAATTTCCTTTAAATAAATAGGTATAAATAATATTAACCACTTTGATATATATATATACCCACATAAATTTACTAATCAATATTAATTTAGTATAAAATTATAATTAAATAATCAATTATATTTTAGAAAAATTACTATCAAAAGTATTTTATTATCAAAAATGATTTTTATTTATTATTTTGAGAAAATAATTTAATTAGTTTATATATATATTATAATAACTGTTTTATAAAATAAAATTTATTTTTAAATAATCACATTGAAAATAATATATGGTAAAATTATGGGATTTTTTGAAAAATATTAATTTTCTCAATGAATAGTTAAAACTAATGATTTTATGTAAAACTATATTTTTTTAATAAATTAAGAAATAAAAATGAACCATTATGTTATAAAGAAACATAATTATTATTTATTTATATTTAATTTACTTAATTAATTATGAATTTAATTTATATTTAATTTTACTATAAGTATATTTTTATGTCTAAAAAATATTTTTTTTCTAAAACTATTTTAAATTGCATAATGTTTCTCCCATTTAGTTAATAAAAATAATTCATAATTATTAATTTTTTAAATGGTATTTCTATACTATAAATATATACATTTTAATATATAATCATATAATGATTATTATTATACATATAATTAATATAAAACCATCTTGTTCTTGAAAAAAACACTTCTAAAAAACACTATTTTTTGTCTCATCTGCAGGTTCTGTTTTAAATTTAAAATTTAAAATTTTGGGGATTTAATTATGTAAAATGGATTAAATATTTTTTATCACCACTATTTATATTATGTAATGATTCCAACATAATTTTTGACCATAAAGAAAATTTAGAACAGTAAAAACTATTTACCACAATAAAGTAAAAAATTGGTTTTCTAAGGGCTAAACGTGAAGGATAAACTGTAAAATTGACTCAAAACATGTAAAACCTATTTTATCTACCTATTTTATCCTTACATATTAAATTATTTAAAATATTCAATTTTTGAGCCTTATGGTATGTGAAAAACCTGGTTACACCTTATTTTAAAAAAATTACAAGTGTGCAACTCACCTCAATTTTAAAAGGCCACCCATATCCTCTCTTATTCACACTTACAAAACCATTTGGTTAGAAAAAGTCCTATCCAAATCACTTAATTATTTCCCTCCTCCCATAATATAAGCCATAGTTTTGTCCAAAATCCATCGTATGAATCCTTTTGGTGCAAACCAAAAAAAGTCATCCACAGAAGAGGTAAAGTCCCTAACCAAGTATTACATTTCAATTCTACCTACACCTCCTTAAATTATTATTAAATAATTATATAATAAAAAATTATATAAAATATACTTAGATTCTATTTTTTATGGAATAATCAAAATCAATATTATCTTACATCAAATGGTTTACAAAATCATTATTCGTGTGTACGATATATTACCGCCTCACGAACCGATGTTATTCACATCCCATCCCCACATATCACAAATAGATATAATGATGTATTTATTATTATATATGATATTTATGATAATATTATTATTATTTAATCATGATTTCACATGTTAATTCTTAATTTTCATTCCATGAAAATACTATAACGTCATTTATGTGTACAAAAGACTACCCCCTTGCGATGTGATGTGATTGTTTCACACTTTATATAGAAGGTTATATGGATGGATTTAAGAAAAATATGTAATATATATGACATAAAAATTATTTTTAATTGTAATATGTTAATTTAATTTTTTTATTTATTTCCATTGAAAAAATAGAAACTACGTTAATGTGCATGTATGACTTACGGTCACCAAGAATGGTGTATTTCATTTTCAATATCCATCTCATATAAATTAATATAAATAAAATTTTACATAATATGTATTATACTTATATCATGGTAATAATTTTATATATTATGGAATCATGATAAACTTATAAGTACCAAAAATAAAAAATCAAAACGTACACATAAACAATGCATTTATTTCCTGAAACATAACTTTAACATGGGATTGTTAATAAATGGGTAACAAAGGCCAGATATAAATAATGTATTGTATGATATATATATATGGTTATATAATATATTTTTATTAAACTTATATCTTTTATAAATGAGGATTTAATGGGTATGACATATGTTGAGACATTAAGTAATGGATTTTCATCTCAATTTTTACTTTTTTGAGACACATTCCATATTCACCCCGTATTTATTTTATGTTTTTTATATAATTCCCATATATGTTTTTTTATGATGATTCCTCAGAAATATATTGAGATTCACGTATCTATTTTACTATGTCTCTTTCATGGGGTTTATGGTTCAAATAATTTCAAAGTTGTATATATATTTTTTCTCAACTTGCCTTTCGTGTGATATATGTTATATTATGAACCGATATTTTTTTATGAGGTGTATATACATACAAAATGACATGTTATTTCCTGAATAAACTTATTTTCATGACATTTTATATTTAATTTAATGTTTGTATATCTTTTTGATTATGATTCAAAATTACCAATGTGTTATGAGTTTTATGTTACAATCGCATCATTTATCAGTATTGTTTCACAATGATGAAATATTATGATCTACCTCTCAAGAAACACATTAATTTTATTATCATATGTTTATGTCATGATAATAAATTTTTTACCTTTACTTTCCACACATTATATACTCATGTTTCAAAATAATTTTTTTTGAAAAATCATCATTATTTCCCTCTTCAGCTGAGAACCCATTTTTCTTCCAAAAAATGTTTTCTAAAAATGTTTTCAATTTTTTTATAATTATTAATATAATTTATTAAATGTATATTTATAATTTTTTTACTTTTTAAAATATGTTTTGAATGAAAATTTCATGAAAATTTCTAAACAATGAAATTTTGGATTTTAAAAAAAAATTAATAAATGAATATTTGTTTTAATGTATACGAGATGTATAGAATTTCTTGAGGTCAAGACCATTATTTTATATGAAAATTAGATTGTAATTTATGAAGGATAATTTCAAATAAATGGATTTTAAAAAGGTTTCATGTTTTCAAAAAGCTTTATTCGAAATTTAAAAGGATATTTTCCTCAAGAAATGATTTCATTGATTTTTAAAGCTTCTTTTATATGTTTTCAAGGTTATTTTTACAGAAAAATATTTTGAAAATATTTTATGATTTTGAATATTATTTTCAAAAAATAAATGATATTTTCTTAAAAAATGATTTCAATTATTCTTAAATATGACTTTATACATTTCTATGTTTACATTAAATGAAATTAATTTCTAAAGTGTTTTATGATTTTTTTAGATTAAAATGTTTTTTCAAAGAAAGGTGGTTTTCCTCATGAAATATTCCAAGTAATCTTTCAAAATCATTTTCTATATAAAGTGACATCCATTAATGTTACTTATGCTATATTCGGGATATAATCCAAGGGTATAATTAATAATCTTTCTTTGAATGGTTAATGTTAATGGTGAGAAGATATTTATGAAACATATTTATCTCCTATGGGTTATACCATGATAATTTTTTTTTCAAATCGTTACTTTTCATGGATTATGATATGCTAAAATAATGAAATGATTATAAAACTTGTCTATTTTTCAAAGGTTTTAATACAATGAATCATTCGTGAGACCTATTTCACTTCGTAGGTTATGATATGATGAATGTTTTGGGATATTATAGCACAAACACGAATTCTTTACATTATGTGATGGATGATACCTTTATATCCATCCATTTCATTGGGTAACGAGTTATATCTCATGAGATATAAATTCAACGAATGGGGAGTAAACCTAGATTAGTAAGGTACATTTTCCCCTATGATGGTTTTGGGAGTGAACCTTTTCCAATATGATGGTTTGGGGAGTAAAAATATTCCACTATGATATCCTTGGATTTAATTGAAGTATAATATGGAAATGATTTTTTATACATATATGTATTAAATAAATATACAACTTAAGTAAATTTCATGCTCTAATAGATCTTTTTTACTCCTTTATGATTCATATCATACGAAATTCCTTGATTTATATGATGTAACAATATTTTGATCTTTGACGTAAAGGTTATGGATTTTAAAATGTGAAGCTCATTTTCTAATACCCTTATGGTCTTATCATGATTATGAGATCTTTGATATCTCACATTCTTACAATTACTCAACATCTTATCTCACCCTTTACTATGTTTCCATTCTACAAGTTATGAAGAACCTTTTTTAGTAGGGTATGTTTGTGAATAGTACTAAATTGGAACATATTTATTGGATATTTTAATGATTTTTCACAAAAATTTAAGATTGTGTATATAGCCTTAAAGACACTAAACTATTATAGTCCTCAAGTGGGTTTTTGTGTAACTTATTTAATATTCACTAAAAATGTGTAATATCTATGTATTAAAATATTTTTTATATATATAATCATATATATTTCGATTAAAGGTAAAATATCTGACTGGAAATGAGTAGTTGTTTATGAATGAGAATAATGTATATTTGTTTTGTAGTTTTAGGAGAAATATAACACCTATTCATCTCAATAAGAAACCTTTACATGATTATCATTGGGATCACAAGTTAATGTAATCAAATGGGTTGGTTTTAATATTAAGGGTTCCACTAATTAAATATAATAATCTAAATAAGATGAGTTATATTCAAAATAGTGGAGTAATAATTGTCGTCAATGTAAATTCTTTTTTGAATGAAAATGATAAAAACCCAATTTTTTCATCAAATTATATTTTGGGGTTGTATATGATAAATGTAAAATTTAACATAATAAATTTTGAGGACTAGTTTTTAATTATAATTGGGATGATAGTAATAGTTGTGTGAAATGATATGATTTTAGATTTACAGTTATTTATTTGAAAAGTTTTTTTTTTCAAAAAGGAACCTTTTGTCATTGTGACGAATGTGATAACATGTAGATGGCCTATTTAAAAGATACTCATAAAGGTAATCATTAAGTTGATTGAAAATATTCCATTTCCATACAAAGAGGATACATCTATGTTGAAATCATTGTACATTAAATGATTTTTTAGCATTATGTATTGAGAATGGTGATTCTTAGAATGTTCCAGTTGATGGAAACATTCAAAATCCATTCATCGGTGGATTTAAGATGGTGGTTGTGTTTCCAAATGGTGCTGAGAGTAATATTATTTTTTTTTGTAATTTATTATGTCCCATGGGTCTTGGATATTTTATTTTCCACCTCTTTAGATCATGCTGACCAGAAGCGGACAATTTTATCTATATGAACAGATGGGGTTTTTAACCTGTGGTCATAGATTAGATGAAAATTAGTCAATGTGTTCAATCCAAGTCTTCAATGATGGTGGATATTGTTTGGGGAAGAAACCGTTGGATGACTTCCTTAATCTAGGGGCTTGGGATCCCAAACACAGCGAAGGGAATACAATCAGTAGTGATCTTAGAGGTTTCACTAGGTATGAATATCTAACTCTTTCAATACCCCACTTTATCATTGAGGTTTATGATAGAGAATTATGGGGGTTTATGTTTATTTGGAAAGATAGGTACCTTACTAATTGATTACCTAGTAATTTCATTGGGTCCACACATTACATGACTAGTGAATGAAGTCCAACATTTGTGTGGTTTGTGATTGAAATTTAAGGGGCGCAAGCAGGTGAATATAGCTTGGTGATGACCATGAGAGAAATGAAGACACTAGGAAGAAGGGGAAATAGATAGAGACTCTAGGTGGGAATCATTGACCAGGCTAGTGTAGACCTCATGCAAAGGCTACTACATGATGAAGCTTTGGTCATATTTCCAGCAATGAGAACTTAGGATGCAGGGGGTCAACGAAGATCTTGGGGTGTAGAGGTGGTGACATAAGGATGTGTTGTGTGTTATAGGCTGATGGGGAGTAGGTGATCTGCCTAGGTAGTTATGCACATAGTCAATGACATAAAAATGGGATACATGTTATAGGATGGAAAAGTGGTGATGGTGATGACCTTATATTGTAGGAATAACAGGCTGGAGATGAGAGAATACCTCAAGGGGTTTTTTGTGAGGTGCCTTAAAAGATGGAGAAAAAATGAATATGTAAATGGGATTTATCTAAAAAACTTTTGGCCCCTAATGACCATAGAGTATTTTGTTTTATGGTTGTTTATATAGAAATTAATTACAGGGTCAAGGGATATTGTTCTATGGATGATGGTATTTAGTTCATCAGTTTATTTTCAGGTGGCACTATTTTTCCATGTTCTTGTTTCATGGTTGTATCAGTACCACACATTTTTTGTTTTAGTCTTATTATTCTCTATATTATATTCCATAATAAATTTGTGGACTAAGAATGATCAGATATTGAAATATTCTAGTATCATAGTGATTCTTGTAAAAAATATATTTTAGGTTATTGACCCAAGGAATGATCATTGGTTAACCATTTCTTAAGGGAAAAAAGTCGGTTGGGTGATGGGAATGGGGATGATGTTGTGGAATTATGTGTGGTTTCTTCATCTATTATATGATTATTTGAGAATAATAGTTATTGTAATGTAGATACAGTCCATGGTATGCTAAATTCCTATGTTAGAGGGATATGGGAGCCCAATTCATTACTCTCTTAATTATTCATGTAAATGACCAATTTTTAATTTAAAAAACTAAAAATATTTTTTGAATAGTATGTTTTTTAGCATGCATATTTAAATATATAAATATTTATCATCTCTATAATTTCTATGTTAATTTTTATGTTCATCAATTTTACTTTCATTTTTTTTTGAAGTACAATGATGTAACAATGTTTCTGAAAATTACATATATTCTTTTTAACATAGATATTTAAATTTATAGATGTTGACTTGTTTTATGTTTTTTATAGTTAACATCTTTTATTTTAGGTTATGTGTTTGAAGAAACTTGAAATACTTATTTTTCCATGAATTTTCGTTTGTATTCATCATTTTTAGATATTCACTTTTCTTCAGTTGTATTAGTTAACATCATTGATAATGTTCTCCATGTTACTAAAAATATTTTTCCTCTTTTGAAAATATTTGGATTCTAAACAAATAATTATACACAACATTTGATTTCATTCATTTATTTCAAGGAAGGATATATATGCATAGGAATACTTATTGATGCATGTGTATGTTTCTTCATATAACATATCAATAATAAATACATTATTTACTAAAATTATTTTTTTTGTAGAAATTATATTTTTCACAACTTTTGAGCATTATATGGTAGAGTATTATTTTTTTATATTGACGAAACTACAAAATGTTGGTATATGTGAGATTGAAAAAATATAAAAACATTGACATGCTCATGGGGATCAGAGGTTTTAAATTTAATTTTATTATAATATTACCTATTTGGATTAAATTAGAAGTAATTTAAGAGTCATATGGATATGCATCACCATCATAACATTCAGATTTTATGTATTTATTAGAGGATCATGGACTAGATGATGAAATATCAGCCATTAGAGGTTTTAATGGTGAAATATCTCAACTAAGTTTTTCCCAATTCTTAAAATATTATATATTGTTTTATGAATATTATTTAATCCATTCAATTACAGAAGAAATATGAAATTAACCATATGAAATAAATTAGTAAGAGGTGAATATGTATTGAGAAAATTATATTAAGTGATTTTAAATTAAAATTTAGTTTAGTTTATATTTTTAAGGAAGAACATAATGAAAACCTAGGACTCCAATATGAGTTTTTATATGTAGAGAGATGGGATAATTCTATCTTCATTTAATGGGAGGAAATATTTTTCTATCATAATTATTGTGCATAAAATCAATTTATAAAATCATTTGTGAATTACATGATGAAATATATCATTTATTATTATATAACTATCCACAATGAGATCTCACAAATATATACAGTCCCAAAATGTATTTCTTATAGTTTATTATGTAGAGGGTTCCATATACTTGTGGAGAAAATGATTTTTGAAAATTACGATGAATTAAGAGATAAATCTTGTCCAGACATTAAATAGGTTATGTTTGGCCCGCTATCACCTCCTAGGAGACATGAAAAATATAAAAGGGTGAGTATGATAAAATTTTTGATGTTTCTTATAAATTCATAAAGAAAATTAGTTGATAATATTTTAAGAAATTTATTATTATTATTATTGAATATTATTATTTTGTACATTCATCACTCATTTATAACTTCTAAATATATCCTTTTATGACTCTATTCTAGATAAAGATACGTAGGTGACAATTATTCATGAGTATAGGAAAGAAATTGTGGATACATATTTAAGAATAAAAGAACATCAAATACACATAATATGACATGTGATGGATTCAAAAAAGGAAATATTAAATATGGAATTTATGTTTTAATATTCATTATTGAGTTTATCATGACCAATATAATGAAAACAATTTCAAAAGGATACCTCAGTTAAAAGTATTTTCTTAACCATTTATTTTTGTCAATAATCCCACAAACTTATTATTTTTATATTTTTTGATGAAATTTCATTCTATATAAATAAAAACATAAAAAAGATTCAATGTTTATTTGAATACTATTTTTCATGTTTGAATGATTTATATATATATATTTAAAAGTTTAATATATGTGTGTTTTTATTTTGGTGCACGATTTTATATTAATGAATTAGCTGATTATTTTTCTACCCATTTGTTCAAAATTTATACTATTTTTTGTTACTAGAATTTTTGTTATGGTTTGTGGGTTCTTTTTTTATATTAAAAAAACCATGTTTTTAAATTGGTTATTTTAAAAACTAAATTTTAATTATTCATTATATTGTTATTTATTTTGGACATTCAATGTTGTTTTTTGTTATAACTAATATCGAATGTCCCATCATTTGAGGTTATAGATTAGTAGTAGAGTGAACCATGTAATCATGCATGCAAATTAGGGGTTTTAGTCCACAAAAACAAATAATTTAGGGGTGTACTTCTCGTTATAATGGATAGCCATAGTACATGTGGTCTTGGAGGTGACCACAAGAAGTGGGGGAGGGTGTTGCGGAGTTGGGTGTGTCTTAGGGGATGGATGGTGGGTCTTTAGGGTGTGTCATAATTGGTGCGGTGGCCATGTTACAATAATGAATGAGGTGAAAGACCATGATGTAGTGATAACTTAGGGTTGTTGATAGATGGTGACCACACTGGTTATAGCGGTAGGAAATCAGGATGTGGGGGTATGATGATGGTGGAGAACTTATCACAATAATGATTGCAGTGATAGGATATGGTGTAATGAAAACATTGGGCATTTGATAAACAGCATATAAGAATGGATGTTTTACCTTCTCATGCTTTAAATAAATAGGGTTAAATCATTTGGAGCATATCCCAGAAGTGGTACAGAGAATGAATCACCCATGGAAAATATAATTTGATTTGAGTAATGAGAGGTTATTTTTTCCATCAATATTCGGAACCATGAATTTTTTCGTGGGGCATTAATTTCTAATCATCCTTCAAGGTTAGAATCTTTGGAAACCATGGAGCACAGCACGGATGGGATAACTCTATGTGTCTATTCTTTAAGATTTTCTGTCATGTATTAGGGCCTTATGAATTAGGGATTATATTCCTTTTAAGGTTCCACCACATCCTTGTTAAAAGTGGGATTATTTTAGAATTAATAAATATTTATGGACCCTAGGAATAATAGAAGGTGTATATTGAAATTCATAAGTAAATGTCGATATTAATTTGTATATCATCATCAGTTTCTTATAAAAAATGATATGAAAATATTTTTTAACTCCCATTTTTTAAGAAATAATAATGTTGAATGTCCCATATATATCTATATTTATTAAGGACTTAAATGATGGTTATCATAGTAGCAGAATTTGAATGTAGTTTTAACATGGTTTTTAATGAATAATGTTAAAACAATTATTTTACAATTAGAATTATTGGAAGCACTTTTTAACGACATTAAAAATAAAATGAACAACCTTCAAAGGTTATCTTTCATAGTGTTTGTTTTTCATAATGAATGTTTGTTTCTTATATTTCCCATGAAAAATATTTGGAAACACTCTATACAAATATATTACCCTTTAGGATTCATACCATAATATAACACATATGAGATATTATTTTACACCTCAACTAGCTCATGGCTAAGTATATATACCATTTTTTAATTGTTTATTCATTAAAGGACTATGAATGAACTTATTGAATCAATGTTAATTTTACCATGAAAAAAATAGGATATGGATTATGTTAGAAAGGTATCCCATGATATTTTATATAATCAATTATTTATAGGTTATTATATTATTCTTATCAATCATATCAAAGAATATTTATATTAATTCCAATTTAAATCTATTCATCAATTTTATATTCCTTAAATATTTTAATGGAATTTTATTTATCCCTCATCAAGTATAAATATATATATTTATTGATATTTTCCTAAAAATTGATAAATTATGAGAATCTAACTTTGACCTATAAAAAAACTGGTCACATAAGCATGTGTGATCAAATTCTATAAGTAGTATGACCCAATCAACATTACTAATAAAAGGCGATTTAGTTTTTAAAATTTATAAATGAGAATAAAATTTTTTTAGGTGATTTAATTTAAAATTAGTTTAATTACTCTTCATGATATTTGTTTAAGTACTTCTATTTTACAAGACCTAGTCAATAAAGCTAATATAGGGTGTGATATAAGTCATATGATTCAGAATATATTACTGATTTCTAGTATATGATACAAATTAGTGTATATATAATCCATTAATTAAATATTCAGTTCCATAAAATAAAAACTATTTTTTCTAAACATGATACAATAATATTATGATAATGTTATATACATAATAATAATAATCTAGGACAAGAATCAATCCGTAGAGAAATATGAGATGATAATTCTATCAAGATCATATAATGTTTCTTACTCTCTTACCATATTAATGATCCACACCATCACTAGAAATATTCTAAAAACATTATAGTTCTAGCATTTGAATAAAATTGTGTGAATCCAAATTTTATCTAATATCCATGATACAAAAATTGAAATATTATATGTAATGATGGGTATACCTAATGTCAAAACATCTTATTTCTTATTCTTCTTTACATCAATTAAATTTATTTTACAATGGAATTTATTTTCACAAAAAACAAATAGATTTCATTACATCCCTTCATAAAAATTGACTTATTAAGAATAATTTTTCTATGTACTATTGGGTTTTACCTTTTAAAATCCCGTTTCCTATTATTTAATTCTTGATCACCATATTAATTTTAGATATGAATTTCTTCATTTTGGTATCAATTTGAAAAACCATATTTAAAATAGATAAGAGAATCATGTACATATTTTATAAAATATATTAAGGAATAAAACTTGATAAAATAGTTTATTGTGTTGAAAAAAATGATATTTTTGATTACATATTTATTTATTATGAGTCCTAACAAATACGGGTTATTTTATATGCTTGATCGACTTGAGTATGCAAAGAACAACATAGATTTCAAATTCTAATTTGAACATGAATAGTTTATTGATAATATCATTTCATTATTGCCTCTCTCCTCTTATATCCTATTATAGTTCATGGAGATGTGACAACATGGTGTAACAATCCATATCCACATGAAATTATTTAAAATCAATAGATATTGATGAAATAATATTGAAATAAATATTGTATTCATGATCCATGTGCCTTATGTAGAATTAATTCTCACGTCGCACTATTTTAGAGGTGGATTATTAGGGAGTGGTGATTCAAAAAAGTTAACATTTCTCTCCCAACATAGTATTAAGAAAAACCACTCATTTGACTCTTAGAAATAAATGTGAGAGAAGACATTTTTTGTCCAAAAGTGATTGAATTAATAATGAAATTGTGGTATTATTTTAAATTTTCTAAAAATTATTTAAACAAAATCAATATATTAAAATGATTAATAATTTAAATTGATGGAATTTTTATTTATATATCCCACAATTTTATCAAATCACAATGATTCTCACCATTGGATTCATAATATTCAATATCAAAGTTATTATGATGGGAAAAGATCTATATATTCTTTTTCAAAGAAAATAATATTTTCATACTACAAAAGAAATTGAATTTAGTTAGTATTCATGTTTTCGATGCTATTAAATCATAACTACTTGACCTACTAATTAGACAATAGAATTTTAAAATATTATACTTAGATTTACTCATATTATAATCCAAAATTTAACTAGGAAGATTATAAACATTACTCAAGATTTCAATTTGGAGAATTTAATCCATTAATATTATTATAATTTCCAATAATTGAAGGAACCCTAAATTATTTTCATATTAAAACCTCAATCAATGAGTTAATTCAATTTAAATTAATTAAATGCATAAAATATGATTAAAATGTTTCTTTCTTGTATTTTTGTTTCACCTAACGAAATTCTAATTTATTATATAATTCTTCTTAACAATCCCATTTATGTACATTACTAAATAATTCAATTAATTGAGGGTATATATTAATCTCAATATGAAGACTGATATTAATTATATTATATTATATGGAAACAAAAATATATAATTAACTATGCAAAAATAAAAATAAAATGATAAATTTTAAAGATCTTTTAAACTATTCTTTTTTTATTAAAACATGATAAAAATACACAAGCCCTAGGAAGAGATACTCATTTAGCTTTTCTAGAATCATGTTACAACACCCTCAACTCTCTTATGATATTCTTTAAATTTTTAATGACTCGACCTCAAACATTACGAATTCTAGTGACTTCAACCAAGAAATCACATTATTATTTCAGAAATATATTTTAGGTTTCTAGTTTTAGAGGGATAGGTTATAAATCATACATAAATAACCTATTTATATAAAAATAAGGGAAACTTCAAATTTTTAAACATTTTTCATATACTATAAAACATTTAAAATAAAACATATTTTCTTTTCATGAAAAATATTTATTGATTTAGACTTGAATTATTTTTTCCCTTACGTATCCATAAAACCGTGAAAAACATTTTGAAACATTGTATGACCACAAAATTATTAGTAAGTTATATATAAATTAAGATATAAATTGTTAGTCCATGAGTACTTATACAGATTTTATGCTTTCAAAATATAATGTGGGCTTAAAATAAGAATGTTTTTACCCATGAAATCACATTCTCTACCCAATGCTTTTCAGGAATCATTTCATAAGAGATATTAAATAAAAAATAAAACTCATATACTTCTATTGAAATATTAAAATAATCATAATTACATATTTACAAAGTTATACTTCTCTACCTTATGAAGCTTCATATACATTGTTTTCTTGGTGAAATCATTATATTTCAATAAAAACTAATAGAAAGCATAGATAAATCATGTAGGTAACTTGGAATATTATATTCATATAACTTTTAAAAATGGTAAACCTTCATGGTTAAACATAAGATAACTATGACGATTACAAATAAAAATAGCTATCCTGATTACACATAAAATAACCATCATAGTTATAATTGGAATAATCATCAAAATATATTCCCATAATACCTGAAGAAAAACCAAATCAATTAACTCCATCCCATTACCCAATTAATTAGTGAGTTGTAACATGCTCACCCTCCCTAAATTTATAAAGAAACAACTGATTATCATAAACATTACTAAGATCAATAATAACTTACACAGATTCTTTCACCATAAAAATATAGTTTTAACCACTAAGAAAACTTTTTCGGATATTTATATATATATATATATTTAATTTTAAATCCATTTATGAAAATAATAAAAAAAAGGGGAGGGAGGGTTTTCTATTTTATGAAAACATGAAATATTGTAGAGGAATCCAAAAATAAAATAACGGTTATAGTGGTAGGAACAGTCGTAGTCACCTTATATGTTGAAATGAAAAATTTCTTCTGTATTTTTGGAAAGAACATAATTACATTTCATAAAAAATTACTCTTGAAAAAATTTAAATGAAATTCAAAAGAAATATAAATTTTCATTTATAAATTACTTATTTATATATAAATAAATATATAGAATAATTTTAAATTTATTGATATGGAAGAAGAAGGGGTGTTTTAATGGTAACATTAAAAGAGGATTTTTAGAATGAATGTCCTTTATGTTTATTTTAAATCATCCCATACGTTATTTATCATCAGAAATAATAAACATATATTAATTATTTTCATTATTTATCTCATTTTTCATGTTTATTATTCCCATTATTTCTCTTATAAAAATTTCATAAACAATCACGTAATCATTTTAGTTTCCACTAGGCGTGTTGGGGATATTCAGTTTATAAGTCCAAAATAAATTTAGTGGATTGAATATAATCAAATGTATTATTATTAAAAAAATCTCTATAATAATAATATTAAAATAATTGTCTTATATATACATAAAATACAGTTTTAAAAAAACCATGAATGATTGTTATGAAAAATTAACTATATTTCTATCATGGAGATAATAGGTCATATATAGGCGTGGGTAAAGTTTCCATTTGTCAATGATCATTAAAGAAAAAAGGTAATTATTATTTTATCTTTATAGATAATAATAATATAATAAATATCATGTTACCTCATTAAATAAACTGATATATACATCATCATTGTGGTCTCAGAGTGAAAAGGGAATCAAATCTCTTCATGGATATTAAAGTATACACGTACGCAAGAATGACATTGTCATTTTTTAGTGAATGGAATGGTATGAAGGTAAATGATACATTATATTTTCCTAATGATTAATATGTCAGAAAGTTTTTATATAATTCTTAATTACATCATTATAATGTATCCATGAGAGATAGTGATAGAAAAAATGCATCAGTCGGTAAGGATGTAAACTCCCTTACACATGAACGATAGACTGCATTCCCATTTGATATATACTACAGAGGAATATAGGTTATTAAATTAATATTATAATATATTAGTTTATAGTAGATATTTTTTTATTATCTTGTCATGTATGAAAAATATCTTAAGGATGTGGAGGAAGAAATAAAACAAAAACATGTTGTTAAAAACTATACATATTCTTTGGAAAACCTCTCTTTTATATCAGTTTAAGACCTATAATATTTGTGATTTTCCCAAAATAAGTCCCCTATAAAGTGGGAATTTATGTAAAGAAGGTATTTGGGTAGATACTGGATGATTCAAATTGAACCATCCCAACCTTTAAGCCACTAAAATGGTTCCTCACACCGGTTTGTTATGAGGCCTTAGGAGTGCCTCCTAATATTCAAGAGGCTACTAACTTGGAGTAAGGGCTTAGGGAGTGATAGTGGGTTGACTAAGGTCTCATAAAAGGGTAATAAGAAAATCCAAAATAACTAATTATCCTACTAAATAGTAAATAAATGAGTGAAAAAGCAATAAATAAATTGAAATAGAAAATCCCAGAATAATAAATTAAATGATATAAAGGACTGAACATTTATTCCATACATACAACATTGGTCACCCCATAGGATCACCATAAATATATAGAATAATAATAATAATAATATAAATAAAAATATAGTTTTTTACTACTAACTTTAAGCCAGACCACGTACCAAGTCTTCAGACACTGTCAAACTACACTACCCCAAACATATAAATCAATATAAACAAATACACTCAATCTCCCAGCATTGGGCCTCACAACTAACACACATTCAACTGTACTCAACCTGAAACACATAGATAATACATTATATTTTCATGTGCACTAAGGTGCACATTCCAGGGTGAAAAATAATCTCAGTAGGCCACCGCAATGACATACCAATAAAATTTTCTACTATAAATGCATGAAGATGAATCGCGTTCATCCTAGCTATGACATAACCGAAAAGATAAGTAAATCATATAACATGAGGCCACTACTGACACCCCGGGTCCATAATCATGGTCTATTGGGCAAGGTTCTATCATTGATATCCATATATACATGAATATATATAGGTATAGTCCCATGCCTTTAAATATATACCTAAACATGAATATTCAAAAGTAAAATGAAGTAAATCACATATAAACCAATATAAGTTGTTCATTGCGTCCATAATCCTAGTTTTAGGAACATCATATAGAAGGGAATTGATTTTTATTTCCTTTCACTCGTGTAATGTACCATTATGTTGATCTATGGGTCTGTAATCCCAATCAACATATACCTACTTTGTCCAATGTTAGAAATATCTCAATGCTGTTTAGACCCTGTAAACCCAGTCCAATGTCTGAGCCCTAGATCCCAGTATATAGGTGGTCATGACATTTGAAACTCAGATAATCCCTATTGTTCTAAACCTTAAAAAAATTTAAGGAATAATTACCCATGAGACACCATGTGCACCCCTGTAGTCCCTAATAAGGGAGAGTAGGATCATCCCTATCATCTAAAAGAGCATAATCATTCCACATATCTAACGATGTGAGAGACTGTGCCCATCGCCAAAATCATGTAACTGATTTGGGAGAGCATAATTATCCCAACCCCTTGGGGGATCATAATCATCAACAATATTAATCATCTTGGATTCCATGACTAAATCTGGGAGAGGGTAATCCTCCAGACCACATGTCAAATTGTGGAGAGTGGAATCATCATCATCACTCAAGAGATCAGAATCATTCAGAAGTATAATTAATAGGAATCCATGACCATAGAACATAATCATCGGATCAATAGCTGTATACTAAGAAAAATATATATAATTCCCAATAATATAATAATATAAAATAAATTCTCAAGAAACAGATCACATTTAGTACCTACAGGTTTAAAAATAATATCAAATAACATGGATTATAATCTGGATCCCATAAAATCATGTCTAGACATCCCAAAGAGAATGTAATATGCCTCACAATAAGATCAACCACCACAAACCAAGATGAACCTCTTATTATCATCACTACATCGTCCATAAACAAGTGAAAGTATAAACAAATATTTTTTTTGGATAAATGCCTAAACCCAACAATACTACCATAGACTCATGGGATTGTAAGTTCATAATATGTTTTATGTTGACACATTCCCCCATCTCTACCCAAACCCAACGTAAAATATCAGGGTTTGACAAACATTGGGGCACCCACTGGGTCCCTTTAGTCAAACATAGAGAGGCATCCTACTTGGGATCCTCGAGGTATACACATAATGGAAGGCATCCTACTTATGACTATCAACTGTGAAGGTCATATGCATGAATCCAACATGGTATCCTCAATAGTGAGTAGGAGGGTGCTTCCTACATGGGTTCGTCAGAATGGTCAATAGGCAAGTGAACCTAAACGGGACTCCCTATGTCAGCATGATGTCATATGTATCCCAAATGTGATCCCTTTTATAAAATTAAGATTGGGGAATCTTATATGGGGTCCTCTAGGTTGAAATATAAAAAGTGAAATCCTATAATGGATCCTCAGAAACAAAAAGTATCATGTCCTCCTAGGTTAGAAGGCCACATATCACAAGTGATAAATCATTAAAGAAAACATATAAAACCAACTCCAAGGAGAGAAAAATCATATACCATAATAGACCTGGGTCCCAAATATGGTTAGTCTAAACATCGAACTGATCATTCTCTTTTAAAGCCTCTCTTTAGAGATGACTAAATTCTATCACAGAACTAAGGAGTCCTCACAACACCTCATTGGTCTTAATGTTATGATCTACACGAAATGATACCCAGAATGGATGATTCATGGGTCTAATTCAGACTCTTGGGTGAAAATTTATTAAAAAATCATACATGGTTGAAAAAGTGGTAGTACATGGCATATCTCTCGGAACAGAAAACATGCACTCCTAAAGAATAACATGAGAATGTATTCTGCTGGTACTTGTCATGTAAACATCCAAATACATGGTGTGTAATATAAGTACATGACATGTAACTGACATGGGGTACCTAATAGTGTCCCGCACTAGTCCTTACCACGTATTTTGGCATGATCTTTTACCTCTACATTACTTTCGACTGACATAGGGTCTTGTTATATACTCAACATGACATGTTCCCCTTACCCGAGAAACCTGTTTGGGTACATGGTCACACAACTATGTTTTGGTACACTGTGTGTGATTCCCATACATAGTGTGTACATTGAAAGAGTTATGTTCCCCAAAATTTAATATCACACAACATGTGTTCCCTAAACCACATGCCATATAGAGGGGTTTTTAGGGAAAAAATCCCAAATCACCCCAAACCATCATTTTCTCTAAAATATCTCTAGATCCTCCTACTATGGTTCCCAATAAAGAATAATATATCTTTAAAAATGGAAATACAAAAATATTTGGAGTTATGATAGAACATAAAAGGGATACCTTTGGGGGGAATTTGTCAAAGTGTTTCATGTTTCTAAAATCCATGGTTACTACACGACAATCCAACGCGTCCCAAGCTCTGTGGTGGCACCTCCATCTCTCCCTATATCCCATTATCACTCCATATATATAAATATTTTTTTCCATACATAAGGGGATCCCTTGAGAGCATAAGATAGAATCCATGTGAGAAAGGATGAAAATAAAAATAAAAGGAAGAAAATGATGAAAATTAAAAGAAAAGAAAAATGGGCCTAAGACGGCCCCAGTGAGAAACTTGAGTTTATGACACACCTAGAAAAACATCTCTATTATAGACTAAAAAGAATGGACTGAATCTCAATCTGATACTTCATTTAATGGATACAGCTGAATGAACCTACACAAATAAATTAATATTTATTTATTTAAATATTGAATTATTTTTCAAAATTTTGAACAACTCAAAATTACACTAAAACACTTTTCTATCGTAAAATTATTATTCTAGGACAAATAAAGGGTCAGAAAACTATTTGAGATTATATTCTAGAGTAAACCACCTTTTGAACCATTACTATCATTTGATTGAAAAAATTCAAATTTCTACACAAAATTCGGGTCTAAAAAAACATAGTTCCTTACAAATTTCTCCACCATAAC
This sequence comes from Viscum album, assembly GCA_963277665.1. Lineage (NCBI taxonomy): Eukaryota > Viridiplantae > Streptophyta > Magnoliopsida > Santalales > Viscaceae > Viscum > Viscum album. The sequence goes on along the minus strand of OY728150.1, from coordinate 779,825,644 downwards.
CTTCTATGCATCAAGAATAATAGTGGTCAGACTAGAATCCTTGCTCTAAATCATATAACCTATACAAAAAATTTGTATATATTGTCCAATGACCATCCACATAGCACCCACAACCATCTCCCACACAGAAGATGTTTAACTATGACTGATCTGGTACTCCCCACCAAAGGGAACACCTTATTGTCATCTCAAACCAAACACTAAGGCCAACACATCAAAAAACAAATCTAATGTTCAATTGGAAAAGGAGAGTCACCAATCTCCAATATCCATCGGTGCACTCCCTACCATATGGATTACCTTACCCTAATCCTCGATTGCAACCTCAACAGTTTCCTTTTCCTAACTAGAAAATACAATTAAAAATTAAAACAATCTTAGAATAGGGCCCACACTATCTCAAGATAGTCAAGATCATGTCATGAAAGGGAATGAACATATTTAACCAAGAGTATACTAATATTATACAAAAGGGCTTGTACATATACCTATTATCCCCTCTCATACCCTATCAAAACCTATCCAGCATTCAGCCACATGTCAATCATCTGACAAAACCCAATTAATATCTATGAAACCTATACCTAAGAGTTATTTTCCAATTCTAACACAAATTAATAGCAATCATATCCACATCAATTCGTGAAAACATTTGAAATTAGATCGCACCCATCCACTGATTGATTGAAGATTTTAACTATACCATGTGAAACCAATGTGTAACTTTATCACCAGACTCATGCTCCAATAAGTCATCCATTAATAGGATGAGTAGACCATGCTACACACCATGTCTATTTTAATTATATAGAAGCTCCCTTGAAACTCTTATTAAAAAAAGTTAACCTCACCCATGACATAATGTATTTGAAAACAGCTCATAAACCAATGTCTTCTCAGTCATGTTCTTTTACCAATGCACTAATTACACTAGCAATAGTGAAAAAACTGGTTAACCAGTCCATCGACACAAACAATCATGACTATTAAAGTATGTCTTTCTACAAGAGCACCCACAGTTCATGTCTAGAGATAATAGAATAAACATTACTATATCAAAAAACCCAAGAATCTACCATTCCTCGATCTCATGATGATAATACAACCATGATGACTTCTTTTAAAGGCATATGAGAACATGTTCTAACCACTATAACATAGGCTTCCTTAGAAAAAAATGGATGTCAAACTAGAAGTTTATGAGTCAAAGGATATTTTACTCTAGGTGTCCCACCTAGACCTACTGGTCAATTATCACAACTGCATCACTAGGTCTAACCACCTACCCTAAAAGATCAAACCTCTCTAAATAACGTAAAGGTCACAAGGACATATGATAGTCAAAATTGACTGCATGGCCTACACGGGCCTAATCCTTTCAAATCATCAACATAAGGAAAAACTCCATGGATGTCACGATACCAACATAGAAGAGATATTGAAATGATACACACTAAAATTCCATATATAGTAATACCCCCTTGAGGTACAATTTATGAGAAAATTCTAGGTACCTATCAACATCATACTCAGTGATCCTACTGGATAACCATGACCTATGAAACAACACCCTACAAATAAGGCCCCGACCGAAAATAATAAAAATGCTTCTTATGAGTTGAGAATTTACATTGAGGATACTTTTAGGTTTATATTTTTAGATATTTAGGCCATAAATATTACATAACATTTCAAATATTACAAATTAGACATGTCTACACTCCATCCATTTTTTATAATTTAAATCATTTTAAAAATAAAACATGTATTCTTTTCCTTCATAAAAATCTTGATGACATTAATATTGACCTCTTCAATTATATTGAACATCCTTACACACAATGGAAAACATTTCCAAAAGAACATGGGATAATTAAAAAAGATCAATACATGATATAAAATAATTAATGAAACCATTATTACATGAATATTTTTAACTCATGAAAACATTTTAAAAAATCACACTTTTCACCAATAAAAAAACATGTTATTTAACATACCTCAAGAAATCATAAGATTATAGAAAATAATTCTAATCTATCATAAATCATAAATCTCACTTTTTTCATTCATATTATACTTACATTGTATCTTTCACAGGAACATTGGGAGTAACCTTCATGGTAATGTTTTGAATACCCATCTAAGTAGATTCCCTAAATATCTTAGGAGAAACATTATTGTTTAACTCAATCTCATTACCCAACGAATTTGAGATCTATCATGGGATTACCATCCATTGGTTTATCACATAACCACACATATTCATATGTAATTTCAATGAACCATATCATAATAATAACACATAAAACATGCATAATGAAAAAAATATCATTTCTACTAACAAATCAAAATTCATTTTTACAAAGCCACAAATTCATAAATGAAAACACATTATTTGAATATAAAATTTTAAACATTATAATTAAACATAAAAACATTAAAGTGATATAAAATTGAATAATTTGGTTCATGAAGTATATGATATGTAAAACATTACAAATTATTGAAATAATCAATCAATTTTTAGAACGTAATTAAACATTTAAAAAGAATATTTTTGAATCAATGTTTCCCATATCACTTTGAAACATTTTGAAGGAGTTATAATTTTAAAAAATTCATGTCCATATAAATAAATCCATGAAACAAATTTTAAAAAATGGACATTAATGAGAAATATTTATAATATTAAATCATTAAAACATTTAAAATTATTTTTTAGTTAAAGAGTCCCTTACAAATATCACTTTGTTAATAAAATAGATAAATTATGTGTTATCAATATAAATAAACATTAAAAAGAATATATATAGGATTATATAACATAATGTCATTTATCACAAAGTCATAGAACAAAATAATCATGAAGTCAAATTTTAACTAAAAGAATAGAAATTGGGTTATGAAATTCCCTTACCACATGTAATCTATCAAATCGAAAGAGCCATAAAAGTAATAATCCTTGAATGAAACATTTAATATAATTAATATTAAGAGATTAATGGTATTTCATATCAATATACATTATATATACACTACCTAAAAGTAATTAGTGGTGAATTATTCATACATCATATAGAGGGAAAATGTGAGACGAGTAAATCCATACAATTTTGTGTCAGTGACTTAAGAATTTATAAATAGGGTGATTATGTGTTGAAAAATTATATCCAAAAAATGGAATTGGAAATTAATAAATAAATAAATAAATACTAATTCCACACATAATATTGGCATAATATAATCAACAAAGTATGTGTAAAACCAAATGAGTGGAAATTGGGTTAAGAAGTTCTCATACCTTGAGTTTGAATCGTATCGTATGTTCCTTTTTCTTCATGAATAATAAAATTAGGTTACTATATACTTTATTCAGAAAATTTTCATGTTTATTATTCCATTTATATCATTAATTACATTATTATAACAATTACAAAATTATTTACGTTGATGTCTGATGCTTTGTCGATATTCGGTTCTGGAGTTGAAAATGAACTTGGCATGATGTCAATAGTCCATGTGGTCATAAGTCAATCATATCCAGAATATAAAACATGATATGATTATATTATATATTAATTATATATATATTTATAATAATATTTTTAATAGAAACTAAAAACACCGTTCATGGAGATGGAAGGTCATACGTATGCATGAACGCTATTTTTGTTTTTCTTATCATATTGAAAGAATGAAATAAAATGAAATGTATGTAAATATTTGTACATATATAATATCATTAAATTTTCATTAATATTTCATTTTAATAACATATTTATACTGAAACAATAATTAATTCATTCTAGGTGATATGTGAACTAATAAGACAATTTTGAGGAGGTGGTAGTCCACACATCCCCAAACGATGTTATCATATAACAACAATATAGAAAGCATGAAGGTGTGTTTAATTTAACATATAAAATATATGAAATACACTATAATATAAATATTAAAATATTATCTGACTAGAATAATATATTTAACAGTTGTTCTGAATATGATAAAGGAAAAAAGAACAAAAACATTATTTATAGAGGCGATTAACCAACATAACATTGAAAAAAAATTCAATTATTTAAATAAGGGGAGGTGAGAAATGAAATGGATATGAGATATTTCAACATAAAACTAATAGTCTAGTCATAAATTATTCTTGAGTTATCATGTATTTATGGATGAAGAAGATGATAAGAAATTATAAAATGAAAAGAAATTAATAGAGGTACTTTGAGAAAATTGCCTCTGGAATATCCCCTCATTAAATGTCCCTTAATGACATTAGATTTGGTGTTTTGGTGAGGCTAGAAATAGTTGGACTTGAGTAGAATAAGGAGGAGATGTTAGGGTAGATATTTTAGGAGCTTAATGGGTTTTCAGTATTAAATTAGGATATGGAGTGCGGTATTTATACCCGAGGAGAGGTGAGTTCAAGTGATTAGTTTGTTTATTATCTTATATTAAAATACCACCATATAGAGGTGGAATTAAACTACATGAATATTGGTCAGAGTATATTACTCATGAGGGGTGTGAATTGAGTATCTATAAAAATTTCTGGGTTAAAAATTATTCTTAAACAGTGTCCTTAATAAGGTTAAATATAGCCCAGTTAATCAAAGTAATATTGTTATGAAGGTTTCAGTATTTAAATAAATTATTAGAAGATTGATTAATTCTCAGTAATATTAATGTCAATTATTAATATTACTTTTGAAGATATTCTACTAAGACAAGACAATTATAACTTCTTTCCAAGATTAGCTATCAAAGTGAATTTAGGGATTTCTGAATTATACAGTAATGCAGTAAAACATAGAAGTCGAAATTAAGCAGCACAACAGATATGAAACAAGTGGTTCAGTCTCGAGCTGAGACCTAATCCAATCCACTTTGTGATCACTTGTGACTAAGTAGTTTATATAAATAAACTTTATCCACACCTTGGATCGGGGTTAAATAATAGTACACATGACTCTCCAGGTCACACATGGACCTCTTCCACAGTTCTTCGGGGGTACAATAAACTTGGAAACACAAGGACCTCGTCACACTTATTAGTGGGTATACACAAGTATATAATGATGATTGAGTAATGATATCTTGTATCCATCATTTTAATGCATGAGATAGAGTGTGTTGTTATATAGATACACACACTGCTCGAAAGCTAGTAAAATGATATACAACAGAGTAGAAGTATCAGAATAGGTTTAGAAATGCTCTGAATGTTATTATTTGATGCTCTGAACTTCTGAGGTGATGAAGATGTAGTAATCAAGTCCTAGAATGGAAAACAGAGTGTCGTAAGTCAGACAGATCTGGATTGTGCTCTTCGTGATATTTTTCATGTGCAAATATGATCTAGATTATGGGATTTAATTGTGCTTTGTGTGTTCTCCAGCAGTGTCAGGTTCCATGTGACAATTATTTCATCAAAATATTTCTCTGAGTGAGTTCTTTATTATTGTGCTTATGCCTATTTTTCTCTCTATAATCTATCATGACACACACACACTGTTTCTGGGCCGCACTACTCTTTTATCTTGGAGTGCATGTGTTTGAGCCGATAGGTTGCATGTATTCTGCACCTCGTACCTCATATTGTCAGATGAAATTTCTACAAAGAAATATTAAATATGTCAGTGCATTTTAAATCATCAAATGTGACCATTAAAGATTAAATTAAAAGACAAAAAAATATTAAGAAATTTTGTCACAGTATGTCATGAAAACAATGTCTCGTTCAAAGTGTTTGGTCCATAGTGTCTGGTTCACGGTGTCTAGTTCACGGTGTCCGGTTTATGGTGTCTCATGGTCATGGTGTCTACTTGTTCACGGGGTCTGCTTATTCATGGTGTCTGATTGTTCATGATGTCTACTTGTTCACGGTGTCTCCTTGTTCACGGTGTCCTCTTGTGCACGATGTCTGCTTGTTCACGGTGCCATCTTATTCATGGTGTCACATGGTCATGGTGTCCTAGACTTTGGAAAATATCTGTATTTAGACTTAAGTAGTGATATTTATGGAAGGGATTAAAATTAATAATTTTTTAGAGAAATCATTATAATGTGAATCAAAAGATAGTGTACAGTAACCAATCTGAGTGTACAACACTTAATAACTTTGGGTAGCTTTTACTAAACTACTGTTCATTTGATGTGAGATAGATTACATAGAGTTAACAAGGTTTATAGACTAAATAGGATTTGTGGTTATTAAAATACGATTAATACATGAGGAGCCCAACAATATCCCCCATTTTTATGATCACAAATCATGTATATTTAGATTGTATATTTGTTCCAACAACATATTTCTAATGTGCATATAACTTATATAGAGTTTTATCCCATAGAGATTTTTTCCTTAGAGATTTCTCCCCCTTTTGGGATTATCAAAAATGGTGAATAATGACTAGAGAGTAAAAAGGGCCCAATGGATTAGAGAAAAGTAAAATTTCTGTACAAAAAGTAAGTGAAACAACATTCTTATAAATGGAGGGTAATCACTATTCTTCCTCACTGGCTGGTCTTCTGTTTTCCTATAGAAGTAGCATCAGTAGAAGAAACCATAAGAGCATATGTTGAGGTAGAAGAAGAGAGTGAGCTAGTTGACAAAGAAGGTAAAGGAAGACCGTCAAAGACAGAGGGAACCAATGTAAGTGTAGTAGAAGACCGAGGCAGTTGTTGATCAAGGATCACAGGCCTAATCTGACTTAGTTCCTGATAGACAGACATAGAATTTGAGGTGAGGGTAGATGTAAATGTATAAAAACCAGATTTCAGAGGTGCATCCAAAGGAGAAAAAATGGATGTACTTTGGACATGAATATATGGACATAAAAGATTGAAAAAATCAGCAATGATATCTCAAACATACTGCATAGATTTCTTAAAGTCATCCTTGTTTTCCATAAACATACCCAATAGACGAGTGAACTCTATGATCTTTTGGACATGAGTCTTGAATTCTTGAGTAATAGGAGGAATCCTCATATTTTCTATAAGATATTTGAAATGATTGGTCATGTTATTCTTTGAGAATATTCGGTTGATGTAGAAATTCACATTCTTCGAAATTTCTTGATTAGCAACATTTGAAAATTTTGAATGGATTTGGACCAGATCAAGAACAATGTCACTATTTTTGATAACTTCATATAGAGAATCTTTATTAAAACCACTATGAATAGTCTGAAGTTCTTCTTTGACCACTTTTTTAGCAGGTCACTATCTATGGAAGGTTGAGATGATTGTCTAGATGATTTAGAAGCAGTGATAACTGATGTAAGATATTTCAGTTGATTTAGATCTTTTTAAAGAAACCCTATATACTCATCGGTGAGCTTGTTAAGATTAACTACAAGCTCTCACATATCTTTCACAATCTGTTTGTTTCTTTTGGTGACCTTTTCATCTAAGAAAGCTAAATGAGGCTGAATTATAGAGGCAATATTCTATGGGGTTTAAGGAACAACCGGCTCCATAGGATGGGAAGCAGGCTCTGATATCAAATTCATCACTTTCTTCATGTCTTGAATCATACATCTTAGAGTATTTACTTCATCACTAAGCTATATATTTTCAACTCTAACTTCCTGAATCTCATGAAGCATTTTTGGTTGAATCTACCAAATAAATTTTTCCAGCAATAGCGAGGCGTATCTCTCACATAGATTTGTTACTGGAGCTGGTTGGATATTAAAGAGTTTTTCAACTCTCGAAAAAAGGGTAGCTCCAGATTCTTTCAGATCATATTTACTCACCAAGGATGGTTGTTCTATAAAAGATCCAGAGATAGAGACTGACACAGACTCAGGTTATTTTTCAAGGACAATATTAGAGACAGATTTAAATTGGAACATAGGGTAAAGGACAAGGCCTTTTACTGGGACTTCCTGAGAGTCATTCACATCTTAAAAATTGGGGAATTTATATAGAGTGTCTATAGGGCTTGGATCAATCAGGTTTGGTATTTCAACAGATTCTAGTTTTGGGGGTTTCTCCCCCCTCAACAGTTGCATCCTTCTCTAGACTGAGAGGCTTATGGTCATGATCTATTTACACTAATTCATCTCTTATTTCCTCGTCCATTTCCTGTCTCGACAACTAAAAACCTAGCTCCATCATTTCTTCATCCAAAGTAATGACTTCAAGAATAGATTTTTCCACTGGGAGTTCCTCAAGGTCAGCTTCTTACATAACAAGAATTTATTCTTCTATATGTTCTTCCATAGCATACTTTTTAGTTTCTTTAGAAACCGAATCCTTTTCAACTTCGGGTTGATCATCCATATTATCAACAGATTTTGAAGCATCAAATTATTTTTAAATTACTAGAATAGGAACAAGAGTACTATCTTTCTTATCAGAAACAGTTTCCCTGGCAGGCACAACAACCTCTTCTTTTTATTCTTTAGAATACTCAACAACTTCATCTGGTTCCAAACCAAGATAAGAAATATCTTTTGGTCTTGAGGCATGTTCCAATGAATTGAAATTTTCATAGATCCAGTCTTTGTCTTCCACCCATGCGTTTTCCAAGGATTCTAATTGATTTTCATCCTCTAGATAATGAATTTTTAAAGATAGAACTCACAATACTTGATAGATTCTTCATTAGGTCCAACCAACCCTTTATCATGATACATGACTAAGATAAGCCAAGAATAAAATAGGGAGGTTGACTTGGATGTGGTTTTGATCATCTCACACATATGGTGTGTGACATACTTTCAAAGGATGATCTTTTTCCCATTTTTCATAAGATGAATCAGAAACACATCTTGATATTTTAAGACATAGAAATCACCTTTTATGAGGCTAATCAAGTTCTGAATAATCTTAAACAGAAGTCTATATTCTCCATCCATTTCAGTAGTAATGGATCTCCTCTTGGTGCCATTTCCAGTTAATCTTTTCAATGAATCTTCCAAAACAATAAATTCACTAGAATGTGGAGGTTCTCTCTGATAGTCCTCACAGATGCCTTAATGAGGTATCCTAAGGCATACAACCCATAACCTCGAAGAGAATGTGCATTTCTAGCCATTTATATAGATTCTTAAAACATATCCATCACCAGAATCAAAAGATACCTAAACATACTGATAAAATTGAGCTATTGGCTTATGTTAGATAGGTCTATATTTTTTCAAAAACCATTCTAACATGTCTTTCTCTTTTAAAACTTTCCAAACCAGATACTTAATAAACAGAAGCCACTTAGGGTATATCTCATTCTTAGTTACTACTACTCGGTTCACCAGATTTGGATTTAGAGGACCTTTGGGTGCTAGCATATGTGTAATCTTCGTCTTCTTTAAGCTACGTTTCTCGGGATTCAACGATGAACAAAATTTCATCCTGTGAATTTACCAAAGGTTCGAGAGAGATACGGGATATAGGGTTGATGAATGGTTACAAATTGAGTGAATAGGAGAATTATTGAGTGAAGAAAAGGTGAAAATTAAATTATTTTATCATTTACGAATACTAAATTTCACAAAAAATAAAAGCCTGGGAAAGTAAAAAGGTGAAAGAATAATTACCGTGATACAGTTTTTAATTTGTAAATAAAACCCATAAAGAATATTTATAGTGAGACGGTGACTAAAACTATTGGTGAGACAATGACTGAACGTTAATGTGAGATAGTGACTGAACCATATGGCAGGATGATGAATGAACTTTACAGTGAGACAATGACTGAACTTTACGGTGAGACAGTGACTGAACATTACAGTGAGACAATAACTATCAAAAAGTTATCACAAAATACTAACAGTGAGACCCTAAACATAGAATAGTAAGATATAATACAACAAGACATTTACTTAAGATTTATCATGCCTAGTTCATGTATGATGTAGTCTATTCTATCAGAATTTAATGGTTTGGTAAATATATCAGCAAGCTGACATTAAGTACCAATGAACTCCAATGTGATATCACCTCTTTGATAATGATATCTCAAAAAGTGATTTATTACATCAATGTTCGTTGACCTAGAATGTGAAACATTATTTTTTGAGATGTTGATAGTACTTTTGTTATCCCAATTTATATGTACATGCCTGAATTGATATCCATAATCTAGTAATGTGTGTTTTATCCACAATATTTGTGCACAACAACTATCCGCAGCTATGTATTCATCTTCTGAAGTAGATAATGCAACAGAATTTTGTTTCTTACTACACCATGAAACTATTGACTTGCTTAATAATTGTCATGTTCCAGAGGTTCTCGTTCTATCTAAATTACAGCCACCGAATTCAGAATCAGAATAACAAATTAATTCAAATGATTTTCCACTAGGATAGAATAGTCCTAGATTGGGTGTATGATTGAGGTATTTGAAAATTCTTTTTACAACATTTAAAGGAGATTCCTTAGGATTTTCTTGAAAACGAGCACACATACACACACTAAACATAATGTTAGGTCAACTAGCTGTTAAGTAGAGTAAAATTCCAATCATTCCTCTATAAGTGGTTCGATCAATAGATTTCCTATCTTCATCATGATCCAACTTACAAATGGTACTCATGGGAGTGTCAGTACATTTAGTGCTATCCAATCCAAAACATTTTATAATATCTCTATTGTATTTATGTTGTGTTAAAACAATACTAACATTTTTTTGAAATATTTCAAATCTGAGAAAGAGTTTTAGATCACCCATCAAACTCATTTCAAATTAATTTTTCATCATTTTAGAAAAATCAATACATACAAGAATTTCTTGAAGATCCAAAGATAATGTCATTTACAAACATTTGAAATACTAAAACATCATTAGAAATTCGTTTTATAAAAAGGTTAGGATAAACTATTCCTTTTGTAAAACCATTGGAAATAAGAAATGTATTAAACCTAGCATACCATGCTCTTGGAGATTGTTTTAAACCACATAAAGCATTTGATAATTTAAAAATATGGTTTGGAAAATATGGTTTTGTAAAACTAGGGGGTTGTTCAACAAAGACATCCTTAGTTATAAACCCATTTAAGAATGCACTCTTAACATCCATTTGATATAATTTAAAATTTAGATGTGCAGCATAAGCAAGCAGTATTCTGATGGCTTCAAGTCTTGCTACTGGTGCAAAGGTCTCATCATAGTCAATTCCTTATTCTTGATTACAGCCTTATGCAACCAGTCTAGCCTTGTTTCTAACTATGTTACCTACTTCATCTACCTTATTTCAAAACACCCATTTAGTGCCTATGGTGTATGTGTCCTTGGGACTTTAAACAAGTTTCTAAACATTTTTCCTATCAAATTGATAATGTTATTCTTGCATAGCCATCACCCAACATTCATCCTTGATAGAATCGTTAATGTTTTTAGGTTCAAGTTGTGATAAGAAGACTTGATGTTCAAACTGATTTCTAAGAGAAGCTTTAGTTTGAGTTCCTTTGTCTAGGTCTCCTATAACAACAACTAAGGGATTGTTCTTAATAGTTCTATTAGCTCTAGAAAAAGAGGTACTAGTGATTTTAGGTTCATCAACAGGTTCAGGTTCATTGTGACTTGAGTCTAAGGAATTTCCAGAAATGGATGGTTTCACTAATTATTTCATATAATGGTCTGAGAATTTTGAATTATTATTCAGATTTGATACATCATCCTCTAGTTTCTCTAGAATGGTTTTAGGCTCATGTGGGTCTATTTCATCAAATTTGACTTGGACAGATTCTTCCACACATTTAGTTCTTTTATTGAACACACTATAAGCTTTAATAGACATGGAATATCCTAAAAAGATACCTTTATCACTCTTGGATTTAAATTGGTCATGATTTTCCTTTGTATTATGGATATTGAATTTGCAATAAAAAACATTGATGTTCTTAACCTTTTGTTTTAGATTGTTCCATTACTCATAAAGAGTCCTTTTAAGAATAGGCCTGATCAACACACTATGGATTATGTAGCATGCTGTATTGGCAATATCAGCCTAAAAATAAATCAGTATGTCATACTCACTATTCATTGTTCTAGAAATATCTTGCAGGGTTCTATTTCTTCTTTCTAAAACTCCATTTTGTTGAGGTGTTCTAGGGGAATAGAAATTGACAGTATAAAAATTTTGTGAGAAAAAGGATTCAAACTCTTGACTTTGAAACTCACATCCATGATCACCTCTTAAGGATTTAATTCTAATTCCACTAAGATTTTCCACAGACATGGAGTATTTAGTAAAATAATAGAATACTTCACTTTTGTGAGCTATAAAAAACGTCTTTGTATATCTAGAAAAGTCATCTACAAGATCATAAACATAGTTCTTCCCATTTAAACTAGAAACTCTAGATGGTCGAAATAAATCCATGTCAACCAGTATGAGAAGTTGATAAGTTGATACTTATTTATTTTGATTGAAGGAAATTTTGTGTTGTTTTCCCTTTTGGTAGGTATTACACACTTTTTCATTTGGAAACTCATGTTTGGGTAAGTCATTAACTAATATTTTTCTAGTTATCTTTACAAGGGAGTAAATATTACAGTGCCCTAGTCTCTTATGTCAGATCCAAGACACTTTATGAAATACACTTAAGCATGAATCATTTTGAGAAGCAAAATAATCTATGTTAACATAGTAAACATTTTTATTTATTAATGTACAAAACACTAATTCTTCTTTATAATTAAAGACATATCAAGAATCATTTTAAAATCTAACATGAAATCTATCATCACAAAATTGTGAGGTTCTGAGTATATTATAGTTTAATCCATCAACAAACAATACTTTAGAAATTATAACTGAGTTAGAATTACCAATTTGGCCGAGGCCAATAATATTCCCTTTGGTATTTTCAGAAAATGTGACATGTCCTCCATCTATTTTTATTAGGTTCTTGAAGTATAAGTAGTCTCCTGTCATGTGTCATGAACATCCACTATCCAAGTACCATAAACTTTTGTAGGAACTCTTTAAGCATAATTCCTACAAAATGATTAAGAAAAAACAAATTTTGGTACCCATACTTGTTTGGGTCCCGTAATATTAGTAATAAGTTCTTTAATAACCCATATCTGCCTCATAGGTTTCCCATAAACATTGTGTAAAGTATTTGAAAAATAAACTCTATTTGGTCCAAAAAAACATAAACAGTAGAAAGTGTATCGTAAGTTGAACTAGTTGATTTGTGTCTAGAACTGGAGGTGACACTATATGTCCTAGATTTAGAAAGAAAATTTTTTCTACCAAGGTTTCTTTTTCTAGGTTGATAACCAATGTCAGTGTTGTATTTAGGATCAATTTGTTTACCTTGAATTTGATGAAGGTTGTTTTTCCCATTGGTAAACTTTTCTAGATCATTCTTCAATTGTTCATTAGATATTTTTAATTTATTATTCTCTTTGAGTAGTTGGGAATTTTTATCCTTTTTAGTTGTGAGTTCAGATATAACAGTCATAGTAACAGAATACTATTTCATCAATTATTTATATTTGTTTTTTAGTTCATTGCATATTTCCTCAATCATGTTATAGCATTCAAACATTTATTCATTAATTTTATTTTTCGTGTCACTCTTGTCTCTGGAATAGTTTGAATTATGTTCAAGAGATTCTAGTGTTATGTCAGATGTGTTTGTCATAAAACACATATTGTCTTTGTTAGCTTTTTCAGCATGTGATGTTTCTGAGTCGCTTGAGCTGCCCTAAGAATAACTCTAGGTTGCTTTCATTGGATTTTTGTACTTCATATCCTTGTACTCATATCTCTATTTGTACTTGATCTTTGGGAAGTCAGCCATGATCTGTCCTTTTCACTTATATTACTAGCAGACAATCTCATCAGTCTTTTCATTTCTTTTCCAATCCTTCTTCTAACTTCATTTTTGGTCATATTTTCCATTAAAGTTAGGCTTTTGGAAAAATTTCTTCTTCATATAAAACTCATGAATCTTCTGGCTAATTTATGCATCTCCTCATCACTGTCAGTTGATGATTGTTCACTATTGTAACTTTCTACAGAATCTTAGAATTTCCCTTTTACTTTATGTTTAGAGGTGGTAGTCTATAATGAAATAGATTTCCATTTGGGTTCATCCTTCTCTTCGTTGTTTAATATAAACTCTTCTTCACACATCAACAGTTTCCCAATGAATTCTTTTACCTGTAGCTTGCTGATGTCGCATGATTCCATAATAGAGATAGAGGTTCCTCTCCATCTGTCAGGCATACATCTGAGAATTCTCATGATCTATTCCTTGGTAGTGACACATCTTCCAAGAGAAATAATTGTGTTGAAACTCTCATTGAACCTATGATACATGTTAGAGATAGGCTCATCAGGTTTCATTTTAAAGTTATCATATTTAATAATATAAGTATTAAGTCTCATTTCGTTTACACTATTTCTTCCTTCATGTGAGACATAGGGGGTATCCCAAATTTCATAGGATATTTTAGAAGCATAAATTAAATTGAATTCTTCATCTTCTAAGGAGAAGTATGAAGAATTTATATATTTTCAATTATTATTGTAGGTAGTTTTGATAGGTTCATCCCATTTGATTCTATCAGTAGTAGGAATATTATATTAATCTATAACGGAAGACCAAATTTCAAAACCCATACTTTCTAAATGCATATTCATTTTAATTTTCCATTGAGCATTGTTGGTTCCATTAAATAATGGTGGTTTATTGGTTGTAGAACCTTCCAATATATTATCCATTATACCGAAATTTTTTGAAAGAGCTAGAAATTTATAATTAACAGAAATTTACAGATCATTAAAGTATAGATACAATAAATGTTAAATAATGTTAAACAAGGTTTTCAATAAATAACCGCTGATACCAAATGTTGGTTGGAGTAGATTACTTGAGAGGGGGGTGAATTTTGTATCTATAAAAAATTTACAGTTAAAAAATATTCTGAAACAGTGTCCCTAATAAGGATAAATATAGCCCAGTTAATCAATGTGATACGGTTACGAAGGATTGACTATTTAAAAAACTTCTTTGAAGATTGATTAATTGTACGTAATGTTAATGTCATTTATTAATATTACATTTAAATATATTCTACTAAGACAAGAAAATTCTAAATTCATTCAAGTATTCACCATTATAATGAATTTAGTGATTTATTGAATTATACATTAATACAGTAAAACAGAGAAGACTAAATTAAGCAGCACAACAGATATGAAACAAGTGGTTCAGTCTCAAGCCTAGACCTAATCCACTCCACTTGGTGATCACATGCCACCAAGAAGTTTATATAAATAAACATGATCCACACCATGGATCAAGGTTAAAAAGCAGTACATGGGACTGTTCTGGTCACACATGGACCTCTTCCATAGTTATTTGTGAGTACAAACAACCAAGCCACACATGGACCTCTTCCACACATATCAGTGGGTATACATAAGTGTAAAAAAATATTTGGGTAAGGATATATTGTATCCTTAAGTTTAATGTAGGAGAAGGAGTGTGTTGTTATATAGATACACACACTACTCGAAAGCTAGTAAAATGATATACAAGAGAGCATAAATATTGAGATAGGTTTAGAAATGATCTGAATTTTTGTCTTTGCAGCTCTGGACTTCTGAGATGAAGTAGATGTAGGAATCAAGTCCTCGTATGGAAAATAGAGTGTTGCAAGTCAGACAGATCCGAGTTCTGTTCTTCATGATGTTTGACAGTGTGAAGATGTTCTTGATTCTTGGATTCAATTCAGCTTTGTGTGTTCCCCAGTATCACTGAGTTTCATGTGACAATTAATTCTTCAAAATAATTCTCTGGGTGAGTTCTTCGTTATTGTGCTTATTCCCATTTTTCTTCACATTCATCTATCATGCCACACACACTTTGTTTCTTGGCCGCACTACTCTTTTATCTTGGAGTGCATGTGTTTGATCCAACGGGTTGCATGTATTCTGCACCTCATACCTCGTACTGTTAGATGACATGTCTACAAAGAAATATTAATTATGTTAGTTCATTTAAAATCATCAAATGTGATGATTAGAGATTAAACTGATAGATGAAAAAATATATATTAAGAAATGGTGTCACGATATGTCATCTAAATAGTGTCTTATTCACGGTGTCTAGTTCATGGTGTCTGGTTCAGGGTGTCGTATGGTCACGGTGTTTGCTTGTTCACGGTGTCTGCTTGTTCACAGTGTATGCTTGTGCACAGTGTGTGCTTGTTCACAGTGTCTACTTGTTCATGGTGTCTGCTTGTTCACGATGTCTGCTTGTCCACGGTGTCTCATGGTCACAGTGTCTCAGACTCAGGCAATTATCTGTATTCAGACTTAAGTAGTGATATTTATGGAATCGATTAAACTTAGTCATTTGTTACTGAAATCATTACAAAGTGAATCAAAATATAGTGTACAGTAACCAAGATGAGTGTATAGCACTTAAGAGCTTTGGGTATGTTTTACTAAACAACAGTTCATTTGATATGAGATAGATTACATATAGTTATCAAGGTTTATAGACTGAATATGGTTTGTGATCATTAAAACATGATTAATACATAAGGAGTCCAAAAATGACTTCGGCTAGTAATTAATGTTTTATAGGTGGTTTGGGGTCGATCCAAACCTCAAACACTATTTCAATGTTCTTGTTTTTAGGGAGGTTAAGCTTTAACCTTTAAATTTTAACCCTTGTCAAAATTTTACTTTTACTATGATAAATAATTTTGTTACCAAGGTATTTTTTTTATACCTAAAAAAATTATATTTAACATAAAATATAATTTGGATCTTATGATTCCAAATATAGAACCCAATTTATCTAAATAAATTTTATTATTTTGGAAAATGATAATTAAAATTAATTCCATAGACCAAACAAAAATGCAGGTTTTGAAAGTTAAATGCTTAAAAGATTGAAATGTTTTTATATATAATTTCAATTTAAAAATTGATTAAAATGGCCATAGTTGGATTTAATGATAAAAACAAAATATAAATATAATTTAACCCTTTTTAAAATGAAAATGTAACAATTTAAATAATTATATGAAAAAATGTTTTGAATTGAAATGCAGCTTTTTTCACTATACATTAATACATGAAACTTATTAGAAAAATACCATAAATTTTACAAAAAAAAATTTGATGTCCCTATTTAAAATAAGAAAAATATTTTGTCAATTAGAACTTTTATTAGTGTTAAAAAATTTATTTAAAATGGGTTCTCCATCAAAAGGTGTTAAAATTTTATTTTTTGAAAAATACTTCTTTAATGCTTAAAATTGATTTTCTTCTTATATCTTGTTTGGAAAACACAAATATAAATTTTAAATATAAAATTGAGTTTACATTTCATTAATATAATCTAGAAAGTGAGGTATGATTATTTTTAAAACACAGTTATTCTCATTTAGATACATTTTTATAGAAAAATATCATTTATATTCAATTGGTTTTTATTTACATTTATAATAAATTTGGATACCAAGGAATGATTATATAAACATGTATGAAACATATTTTCATAATTTAGTTATTATTTTCCATTCCCTCGATTCAAACATCTTAATTATAATAGTAATATTAAAATGATAGTATTCAATTGTTCTTTTAAGCTCAATGCAGCGTAACATGTATGGTATCAAACATGGTGTTCCTTTCATAAAACATAGGATGTTAGATACTATGCCATTAATAAATTGTTTCCTCTGGATTTTAATTTGGTTTTGGTAACTAAGGTATGGATTTTAAAAATACCTTTATTTCAATCCCACATTAGAAAAAGGATTAATAAAACTACCATTCTAAAAGAAAGAAAGATAAGTAAAAAAGATCACATGAGTTAAAAAATACAAGTGTTCCATGTAGGAAAACATGGATATGAAAGAGAAAAATAAACATCATCTTCGGATGGAGTGTGATAGAGAACATTATCAGGAGAAAGTTAACAATCTCAATACCATAAATTTGGGATGGGGTAAATAGTGTTTGACTTCCTATTAATAAATTTAAACATACAACATTTTTGTATTAAGATCCTATTCATAATGTTGTGGAATTTATTTACAAACATTTATAAGAACATAAGAAAACATATTAACTTCTTATGTATAGCTTCATACTTTAATAAATTTTTACCACAAACATTAATATTTTTTAGAACAATTATTATTCAAGATGACTTGGTCACACCTGAAGCACTAGAGTCAACATTTATAGAATCAGATAATCAATAAAAGATTATCTATATATTTTACCTATCTAAAGACATTAACCCGAACCAAAATGGTTTGTATTTGATTAGATAATTCCCCCAAAAATAATAATACTTTATAAGGAGAAGGAATACATTTAATATCCAAAATTGAATAGTAAAACCCAACATTTATCCTAGACCATTTAACAAATAATTGTCCATAAAATTCGTCAAAATAATCCAAACTAATATTGATACCCAAAACAACAAAGAATTTGATCACATAATATTCCAAAATAAATTTTATCAGTTATCACCAAATAAAATCAACCATTCTTAATGTCTCATAGAAAATATTAATTAACCAAATCACATATTATCCATGGTAGGTAATTTTTTTCCCTAAGTAACTTGAATCACTATATGTACATAATTAAAATCTTATATTCTTCCAAAATATAATTCAACCATTTCTCCTCAAATAAAATCCCTTGGTATTATATTTTTCTTAGGCATATAGGGTTCTAAAAATAGTGAATTACATCCAATATAACATTCACCACTTAATTCTTAAATACGTTTATTATTCCATGGATATCAATTTGATAAAATTTAAATTCAAAAAATAATCTTATTCTTATTCCATAAACAAATTTAACAAAAAAGAAAATATCATATTAGCCAGGGACATTAGGTAGTCTAGAGGTAGGTGAGGAACCCTTTTCACCCTTTGGTTGTGGGTTTTATCCCCACGGCCTTTCCGAACATGATGGGTTGTCACCCATCTTGTGGGTTGTCCCTTTTATAAAACCCAAAATAAAAATAAGATGTTTTAAAATAAACTTTTATCTTATACCTCTCATTTTCATCCTAAAATCATTATGACATCATCATCTTAAATAGTGATGTTTATTATTTCACCTCTATATGAGTTAATAAAACCATTTCCTAAATAAAGAACGTGGTACCTTGATCATGATGTCCACCTAGCTTCATCGTCATTTTTCTCACGAAGATAAAAGGTCCACACAGAGCAACAATGATTAATAGATTCCTAAAAATAACATACTTTCTTTTTTTCCAAATATACCTTGTATAACATGGGTCGTATGGGTGTTCACAAAAAATATTTTTGGAAAATAATCATGTATGAAATATAATTTTAAAATATCTGATAAAACAAGATTTTTATAAACCCTTAGGACCATGTTTGAATTGAAAATATAAATCAACGTCCCTTTTAAAATACCATAAGTATGTTACGAATGATTATATTTTGAAAGAAAGTACAAATAGAATTATCAGGGGAATCCTTCTTTATCACCTTTTCAAAATCATAATATGATTCAAAATATTAGGATAAGGTAACAAATTTAAAAAGTATTTGATAATATTTACCATTTTTTAAAATTTCAAAATATTTAGAAAATAAGATTTGATTAAAAAACCCATGATACACGATGGTATTGAGGTATTGAGGATGTGTTTCATATCTTATGAAACTATTCTTAATAGAGTTGTTCATTAGAAAAAGTTTCAAAGTCATCTGAACATGAATTTGTAATTATTATTAGAAGAAAGTTATCAGTAATAGATAAGAATGTTGTTTGAAAGCCTTATCTTTTCGTTTTTAACTGACTTTCCTTGATCTGAAGAAGTTTTAGTACAAGGATTTAACTAAAATCATATACCTATAATGTTTCTATTTGTTTAAGCAAAACTTCTAATATCTAAATATGTCTAAACATTCCTCATATTCCATCTTTAATGACCCGACCTTAACAGTTACATAATTTTGAGTTAAGTCAAGAATTCAAATTGGGGATATTTTCAGGTTTATAGTTTTAGAGAATTAGGCCACAACTATTATATAAAATTTCAAATATTAAAATTTAGAAAACATTACACGCCATCCATTTTTTCATAATTTAAAACATTTTAAAATAAAACCTGAATTTTTTTCCTTGATAAACTATTGGCGTCATTCAACATTAATTCATCTTTTCTCTTACCCATCCATATACGTTGTGGAAAAAATTTCAAAAAGAACATGGGATGAAAACAAAATTCTGAGTAAGTGGTATAAAATAAGGAATGAAACTATTAGCCTTTGAATATTTTAAACTCATGAAAACATTTCCATAAAATCATACATTTCACCTAGAAAAAAATAAGTTCTTTAACATACCTCATGAAATCATAAAATTACTGAATGTACTTCTTAGAAATCGTAAATCATACATTTTACCTAGAAAAACATAAGTTCTTTAACATACCTCATAAAATCATAAAATTACTGAAAGTACTTCTTTGAAATCATAAATAATAAAGGTAACTTGTGGAATCCATATCTATCACAGGATCACCCACCCTTGGTTTATCACAAATCCACCCATATATTAAATTAATTCCCAAGAACCATATCATATTCATAACACATAAAATGTGCACAAAGAAAGAAATAACATTTCAACATTGAAATCACATTTCATTTTTACAAATCCCTGGAATAATAAATTAAAAAAAATTATTTGGACATAAAATTTTAAACTTGGAATGTAAGAATAGAAAAATTATAGAGATATAAAATTGAAAAATTCAGTTCATAACATATATGTTAAATAAAACATTCCATGTTATTGAAATAATCAATCGATTTTTAAAACATAATTAAATTATTAACAAATAATATTTTGGAATGAATGTGTCCCATAAAACATTGAAACATTTAAAAGGATTTAATTTTTTATAACATTAATTTCCACATAAATAAATCCTTAAAAATAGTTTTAAAACATGGTCATTAATGAGAAATATTTATAAGATTAAACCATTAAATAATTTAAAAAGATGTTTTAGTTAATAGAATTTTACAAATATCACTTTTTCAATCAAATATATATTATATGTATTCACTGTCATTCCACATAAATAAGTTGTAAATACAAGATAAGAAATCAAAAAGTCATTTCATACAAAATCAAAGAACAATATAATCCAGAAGTATAATTTTAACCCAATGAAAGGATATTGGGTTAAGAAATTCTCTTACCTCTTGTAATATGTCAAATCAAATGACCCGTAAAATTAATAATAATTGAATGAAACATTTAATAAAATTAATAAAAAGAGATTAATGAGATTTCATATAAAATTTTATTATATATACACCACAAAAAATTAATTAGTGGTTAATAATTGATATATCTCATAGTGGTAAAAAGTGAGATGAGTAAATCCATACAAAGCTCATATCAACGACTTAAGAATTTTACAGTGGATTGATTATGTGGAAAATAGTATATACACAAAAAGTTAAGTGGAAATTAATAAATTTATAAATAAATATTTATTAAATACATAATATTGGTATAATATAGTCAATTAAGTTTACGTAAAACCCAACGAGTGGAAATTGGGTTAAACAGTTCCCTTACATGGAGTTCGAATCATCTTGCATGTTCCTTTTTCTTCTTGAATAATAAAACTAGTTAATATATAATTTATTATGAACCTTTTAATTCTTATTATTACATTTATATCATTAATTACTATGTTATAACAATTATATAATTATTTAAGTTCATGTCAGACGCTTTGCAGATATTCAGTTCTTGAGTTGAAAATGAACTGGGAATGATGTCAATAGTCCATGTGGTCATAATTCCATAATATCCAAAATAAAAACCTAATATGAATATATTATATATAAATTTTTTAATTATTTATATTAATCTTCTGAATATAAATGAAAACTCTGTTCATGGATATGGTAGACCGTACGTACACATGAACACTATTTACATTTTTTCTGTTGTATTGAAACAAATAAAAATAAATGAAATGTTTTTAAACATATATACATATATAAAATAATTACAGTTACATTTATATTTCATTTATATCATATATTTTTACTAAATCAATTCTTAACACACTCTATGGGTTGTGTAAATTAATCACATCATTTTGAGGAGGCGGTAGTCCACACGTCCCCAAATGATTACCGTATATGAACAATATAAAAAGCATGAAATTATGTTTAATATAACATATCTAAAATATGATATAGGTTATAATATACATATTAAAATATTATTTTAGCATAATAATTGTTTTAATAACATACATGAAGGATTTAATTGGAAAAGTACTATAATATTAGTTAGGGAGGCGATAAACTGGCATATCTTGTACAGCAATTTCTTTTATTTGAATAAGAGGTGGTGAGAAATGAAATGGATATGATGAATTCCATTATAAACAAAAAACTCAAGAATATACATTATTATGGATTTATGATGAATTTATGGATGAAGGAGGTGGGGAGAAATTAGAAAAGTAAATTAAATTAAGAGAGGTATTTTGAGAAAATTACATCTTTAATATCCCCTCCTTAAAAGACCCTTGAGGACCATGGATTTTGTCTTTTGGTTAGACCATAAGAACTTAGACATTAGAGATATATGATGAGATATTTGGGTAGATATTTTAGTAGCTTTATGGCATTTAGTTTGAAAATGGGTGGTGGAGTGGTGGTTTTTATACATTTGGAGAGGTGGGTTTAAGTGATTAGTTTATTGATTATCTTATATTAAAAGCCAACCATATAGAGGTGGACATAAATTCCATGAATTTGGATTGTAATAATTGTTTTATAGTCTGGATAGGGTTGATAAACACCTCAAACAATCTTTAAGTATTGTAGTTTATTAGGTAGGTTGTGTTTGTAACTTTAAATTTTAACCCTTTGTCAAAATTTTACTTTTACTACGGTAAATAATTTTGTAACCATGGAATATTTTTATACATTAAAAAATAATATTTACTGTCAAAACTAATTTATAATTTATAATTGAAAATATGGAATAAGTTTTTTTTAATTCAATTCACATTATTGAAAAAATTATATTTCAAATAAATTTCGCAGAAAAAACTAAAAAGAGGGGTTTTAAAGTGCAACGTTCAAAATATTGAAATATTTTCATATCTAATTTAAATTTAAAATTGATTCCAATGAACATAATTAGATTAAATTATAAAAATATAATAAAAATATAATTTAAAACAAATTAAAATTATAATATAAATATTTAAATAAATTTGATTAAAATGAATTTTTGAATTAAAATGATGCATTTTCACTATTAATTAAAATATCAATGTCATAAGAAAAAAACCAAAAAAATTTCCAATAAAATATTACTGTCCCTCTTTCAAAGAAAAAGATTATTTTTTAAAATATATATTACAAAATTATGAGAAACTATATATAAAATTATTATTCCAATAAAAGGCGGTAAAAATGCCTTTCTTGAAAATACTTTTTTATGCTTAAAATTGATTTAATTCTTATATATTGTCTAGAAAAAATATAATAAAAATTTTAGACACCTCATTGATTTTATATTTAATTTATATAATTCTAAAAAGTTTTATGATTATTTTATAAACACAGTTATTCTCATTTAAATTGGTTTTCATAAAAAACATATATATTTTATTCAATTTATTTTCATTTCCATTTATAATAAATTTGGTAACCAATGAATCATTATATAAACATGGGTAAACTATATTTTCATAAATTAGTTAATTATAATCATTTCTTCCATTCAAACTGCTAGGTTATAAAATAAATATTTACCTAAAAATATTTAGTTGTTTGTCTAAGCTTGATGTACTGTATCATGTATGCTATCAATCATGGTGTTTCTTTAATAAATCTTGGGATGTTATAATAAAATGGGCATAACACATAAGAATCATGTTCCCTATCGACCTACTAGGTTTTCTACACCTTCATTACCTGAGGGTTGTGTCAGCAGCCTCACCACAAAATGACACAATGTAAATCCACATTACCTACCATTATAAAGAAATATATACATGAAAGTAGGCTCAATTGTATATAATTCTTCCAAAAAATATATGAAAAATACTATTTTGGTTTTTTTACACATTAAAAAATTTGATTTTATTATCTATAAAATCACACACTAGAAAACCTATATGATGTAAATCCTACATGTGAAATATGATTCATGAAACACCTCATTCTTTTTTCATACAATATTGAAAATACTTCCATGGCCTCTAGCTAATGGGGTAAGAGCCATAAATCAAAAATAAATTATATCATCAATACAACATGTTCATAAATCATGGATATAATCATATAGAACTATAACATTTAGATTATAATAGAAATAACATACCCTGGAAACTGGGACTTTTTACTAGAACAAGTCTTCTCGACACTCCTTTCTAATATCCATCTCACTTTATAACACATTTCTAATACTCTTATCTAATATATCCTAAATATTAAAATGTAGGAAGAGAAAAGGATCTGGTGAAATGTTGTAACATCCAATCCTAGATTCCATGAAAACACAGGCTCGAGACGGTTGGTTATGAAGCCTCTAGTGCACCTCCCTATTTTCCAGAGGCCATAGACTAGTAGAAAGATCCTAGGGTATGAGAGTGGGGAGAATATTCTCTAAAATTAGATTAAGAAAAAAATTGTAAATAAATATTTATCATATAGATTTGTAAATAAAAAGAGTAAATAAGTTGTAAATGAATTAAAAAAGTACATGCTATTATAATAAATTAAATACTCTAAAATCCTGAATAACTAATCCATACATACACCAATAGTCACTCACTGGGTCGACCATACAAATATAGAAAAAAATGAAATAAACTAAAATAAAATTATAGGTATCTACTACTAACTATAAGCTAGACCATGTACCAGGTCTTCAAACACTGTGAAACTACACCAGTCTAATCATAAGAACCCACATGAGAAGCTCTAATTAATTATAAAACATTAGGACTCAACACAAATGATCATTAAACTATGATCAACCTAAATTTTAGAAAATAGGTCTACACATACACCTAGTTTCTAATTCAAGGGTGAGAAATAATCTCAGTAGTCCGCTACAATGATGAACCTATAAAATATTATTCTATAATTTCATGAAAAGGGATAGTACTTAGCCTAGCTAAGACATTTATGAACAGATAAGTAAACCATAAAACGTAATGCCACAGTCGACCCCCCCCCCCCCCCCGAGTTCATAGTCATGGTCTATTGGGAAATGTTCAATCATGGATATCCATATTTACATGCATCTATATGTATTTTTACATACCAATACTTATATACCTAAACATGAATATTCATGAGTAACGTGAATGAAATCTCATAAAAAAACCAGTCAATCATTGGGTATGCAATCCTGATCGCCTGGACATACCGTTCAAGGGAATTGATATGGACATCAGGACACTAAAGTCATGTATCATTAATTTGTTTTGTGGGTTCGTAATCCTAATTGAAACATACCTTCTTTGACCAATATTGGAAATTTATCTAATCAAGTTATACCACTATGTGGGGATACTCGTCCTACACATGGGTTCAACCATACTCACATAGAGTCCCTATAACAATGTATTCAAGGGATGTACATCTTGAAAACTTGTAAAATGGTCACTAAGATAGATTCCATATTTCTCAGGGCATGTAAATCCAATACAATTTCTTAGCCCAAAGTTCTAGTCCATAGGCAGTCATGCCATTTAGATCTCGGTTAATTCCAAAGGGTCTGACCCTTAGGCGATCAGTAAAGTGAACTCACCACTGTGATTCGATGCCCACCCCTAGTGTTTCTAATATGGTAGTGAAGAATAATACCTACCATATGGAAGAGTGTACAAGTTCTGGGTATCCAACGAAGTGAGATTTCATTCCCATCACTATGGTCAAGTAACTAACCAGGTACAACATAATCATCACTATCCCTTAGAGGAGTATAATAATCACGGAGTATAATCTTCTGATACACCAAACCTGAATCAAGGAATGCATAATAATTCTCATCAAATGTTAAATAGTGGAGAGAAGAATCATCCTTATCACCCAAGAGTGAAAAATAAACCATGAGTATCGTTACTAGGGACACTATGCCCATATAACATATTAATAAACTCAACATCGAGATGCTAGAAACCACCTATGGAAATTCCAAAATTATAATAATATAATATATAATCTCAAAATCCAAATAAAATATAGTTCCCATGGAAATTAAAATTAATATTAAATAACATTACTTAGAATTTGGATCCCATGAAAAAATATATGGGAATCCAAAAGATAAATAAATATGCCTCATATGAGGCTAAAATGCCACAAATCAAGAATAACATATGGATATCATCACAATATTATAAATAAACTAGTTAAAGTATATACAAAATATGGAGGGTTGCTGAATACCTAAACCAAAAACAACTGCTACAACCTCATGGGATTACATGTTTAGTTTGGGTTCTTATGTGAAAACCACATCTATCTTTTCCCAAACATGAAATACTAGATTAAGGTTGGTCAAACATAGTTGAACCCACTATGTGCCTTTATTCAAGCACGTAGAGGCATCCTACTTATAATAATTGAGGTATACATTTAATAGAAATTACACATTTCATAATCCTTAGATATCAAGGTCAAAGAGACTAATCCTACATGGGATCCTCAATGGTAAGCAAGCATAGGCTTCCAATAATGGATCCTCAAAACGATAAACGATTAAGGGATCCTACAAGGGGAATCCTATGTAAACATGAAATAAAAGGATTCCCACTTTGTATCCATGGTATATATATAAGACTGAGGAATCCTATATGGTATCATATATGTTGAGATGTAAACAGAGGAATCCATAGAAAAAAGAAGTCTCATGACCTCCATTGCCAAAATTGATCATATCTTAAGGGAGATGTCCTCAATGGAAGGCTAGGTAGGGAACAACCAAGAGTGAAATATCATATTCAATGATGGACCAGGGACTCAGACTAGGATGGTCTGAACACCCAACTGATAATTATATATTCATATATCTCTTAAGAGATTAATGAATTAAATTACAACTGGAATAACCTCTCCATTCCTGGAACTTCTGACACGACATCTAGGATTCCTCAAAACACCTAACAAGTCTGTCAATCAAAATCTACATGAAAATATACACTTAATAGACTACTTGTGGGACCAATTATAAATCTTGAGTGAAAGGACATGAAAACACTGAAAAGGCTTGAAAAAGGGGTTTTACATGGTGTGTCTCTCTGGGCATAAAACGTGCACTCCCAAAACCCCTCCTCGGAGTGAACACTAGCTGTACTTGGCATGTAAACTCCAAATTATATGGCTTGTATGATTAGTTCATACCATTTACCCAACATGTGGTTCCAAACCATGTCACTAACATTTTCTAGTAATGTATTTTTGCCTCATTATGACCTTTTTCACACCATGCGACCAACATGGGGTATGGCTGCGTATGCTACATGGCATGCCTCCTTACATGGGCTACCAGGCAGGGTACTTAGTTACAAGGATGATTCCATTTACATGGAGTGTAATTTACATACACATCATTTACATTGAAAAATTAATCTTCCCTAAACATGAAGAACAGAGTATGGGTGTCCGTCAACCACATGACTGGTAGGCCCATTTTCGTGAATGCAAATAAAAAAAATCACACTGAAACCCCTGTTTTCTCAGCAAATGTTATAGATTGGACCAATAAGGGTATAATAAAAGAATAATAGGGATTGAAAACAAGAAAAAGACAAAACTATTTTGATTTACAGTGAATCATAAAATTCATACATTTGGGGATAATCTGCTGAAGCTTTTCTCATTTTCCATATCCACGGTGGTCGTCGGATGATTGGGCGTGTCCTCAGCTATGCGGTGGAACCTACCTCTCTTCTTATCTCAATTTGTTTTTACCTATCCCTTCCGTTATTTTTCAATAAAGAAATTGATCCCTCAATAGTTTATAGATGAATCTAGGGGAGAAAGGAAGAGAAGAAAAGGAAAAGAATGAAAATGAAGAAAAAGAAATGAAAAAAAGGGTTTCGGCCCAACCCCAACATCCAACTCAAGTTTATGCCCCACCTAGGAAAAACTCTTAATTTAAAACTCAATGGTAGAGAGAGAATCTCAGTCCAATGATCTATTTGGAAGATATAGCTGAATGAACCTACACGAATAATTCAATATTTCTAAAATTAAATATTAATTACTCCACAAAAAATTAAATAGCATATAATTCCTTCAAATTCATGTCCTAGGGTAAGCACCCTATTCTAAGACCAATAGAGTAATCAAAAAAATTATCCTAGAACATTATCCTAGGGAATGTCCGTTTTACCAAATACAAATATATGATAGAAAAAAATATTATTATTGCACAAAATTCCAATCTGAAAAAATATCTTTTCATACACAAATGGGCTTTGAAGTCTGAAAAATTGAGGAAAATAGCTTCCTTTTATAAGAGAGTGGAGGGGCTCTGATGGAATTTATTAAAATATTAATATAATGTAAATTAATTTTGAATTAAAAATGGGAAATATTAGTAATATTAGAAGATAAAGTTATTATGTGTCGCAGTCCCCTCATTCAATAATTCTTGGAGAAGTTCTGATTATATTTTTACCCTTATATGTGGTTTTAACCCTAGTTAATCCATTCCACACATACCACAAAAACAAAAAAAATTTACTCTTTGAGTGCCAAGATATTTACTATAAATGAAAAAGGTCCGTAAATGCACCAAGGATTATTTCAATAACAATATCCAATTAATTTGTCCAAATCTATTATATTTAGGGATTCTAAACCATTTATAAAATAATATTTATTTATAAAACAACATTAAAGTCATTTTTAGAATATTTTATTTACTTAGACTTTAATAACATCCTGAAAACAAAGGAATTCAAATAAAATGCATTCAAACCTCTATTACATGTAATTTTTATTAATAAAATGTGTGGTCCAATTTAATTATTTCAAATTCTACTACATATATATTTTTAATATCATTTAATATATTTTTTCATTAATTGAATAATTATTCTCACAACGTTGTGAAATCATTTAATGTGAGTTTTTTTAATTAAATAAAACTTAAATAAAAATTATCATGGAGAAGAAAAATCTTATAAATTTCAAAAAAATATTTATAACAAATATAATTCTTTTTTATTCCTTTGTTAAATATATTATAGTTATTAAAAACAAGATTGTGACATTTTCATCTTTTCATAACTTGAAATATTATAAATTTCATAATCACTTACATATTGAAAAAATTATATATAAAAATATCTTGTATGAGTATGTAAAAAATGGATTAATCCAATAAAATTATTAAAAAGTGAAAAGATCATATTCTAGTCTCTATAATATTATTTTTAACTCTTAGTTACTCGATTTACCCATTACTGTAGTAAAAATATTTAACATGGTTTCTACTTTTGACTAAAAATAAAATGAAACATTTAATAAAATTTGAACCCTTATTAAAAATATGGAATATATTTTTAATTATTCAATACCTACAAGTGAAATAATTTAATTTAAAATTATACCAGAAAAACACGATGATAACAATTTTTCAAAAAAATGACCTTTTTAAATATAAAATATTTTTATAATAAATTCATGTTTAAAAATCATTTCAAAAACAGTAATTGAATTTTGTAAATAATAATTAAATAATTAAATTTTAAATCAAAATAATACTACAATTTAGTATGTTGATATTTTTAAATAAATTACATATTTAAATAAAATAATAATTTTTTTAATATTAATTGACAAATCAACCTTTTTAGAAACATTTACCAATTTTATTATAGGGTATTTTTTGTATGTTTGTTTAAAAAATTATATTAATTTTATAAAATATAATTTATAAAATTTTTAGAAATAAATTATATATTTTTCTCTCAAAAAGTAGAAAATCCTTTTTTGAAGAAAATAAATCAATGTTGACAAAAATTGCTTTACTAAAAATGGAGTGCTTATTTTATAAGTATTAATCAATACATTTTAAATGATTATAATTTATATTTTTTATATAAATTTTAAAATTTAAATATTCATGAAAATACTCACCAATTTTACAACTAAGTTTTAATTGTATTTTTAAATAATAATTTTTCATGCTTGATTACGATTGGTAATGCATTTTTTGTAAGCTATCAATGATTGTAATTTTTTTAAAATTAAAAAATATTATATTATCCCTCTTTAGAAAATTTAATCATTATGATTCTAGACTCGATCTCAGTAATCAATGGTTTCATTTTAAAAATATATTTATTTTAATCCCACAACGTATAATGGTTTTACAAAAAATAATATTTAAAATAGGGAAAGATAAATAAGAAGGTAATATCTAATGAAATATAACTATGTTTCTATACAAGAAATGATTATAGGGAAGTTAAAATATGGACATTAAAGAGAAAAATAACTCCAACGATCTAATAATGAATGATAGAGACCATGGATAAGATAATGTTAACAAACATAAAATCATAAATTTTTGATGGGTGAAGGGACCATCGATTTATATAAAATGAAGTTAATATGATCATATTTTTGTTTCATGATTCGTTTCCTAGAGTTAAGTAATTCCTTTACCATATAGACTAAAATAATATTTAAATATACTTACATTATATATATAATTTTCTCCACTAGTCTATTTCAAACATATTGTTATATTTTTCTCTAAACGAAGAGTAATCATGAATAATTTTTTATGCCTAAAGCACTATAATAAAAATTTTATCCAAATATATACTTCAAAAAATGGCTAAAATCTATACCTCCTCTCTCTAAAAATTAATGAAATACATAATGGTTAGGATAACAAAAGATAATTCCCCAGAATAATACATCTTCATATAAAGAAATGAAACTTTAATCCCCAAATCCTCAATTATATCAACTACATTTCAACTCATTCCATTAGATAAATAACTAACCATAATATTCATCAAAATATTCCAAACTAAGGTTTAAAACCAAAAATAAAAAGGATTTGAGTTCATATTCTTCAAAAATAAATTTATCATTTTTATACATTAAAAACAATATTTAAAAAATATATATATTACCTAATCATATAATCCCTCATATATTCTAATAATTTCCATAAATAACCTGAATCACCACAAGTTTGCAATAAAATAATATATTCTTCTAAAATATAATTCAATACAATCTATTGAGATTGTGTCCACCTTTATCAAATAAGTTTCCAAAGATTATTAGCTTTTTATAAAATTTCATTAATCACCCAACCAACAGATGACTTTTCAATCCCATGGTTATTTTAGGACTTCACATAGGCTAGTGATTGGAATTGTACACTTTTCACTTGTCAGACGTATGCTCATGCATTGTGGCCTTTTCGGATGTGATTGGTCATCACCCAGTCTATGGGTTGTCCTTTTTTCTAATACTATATTTATATAATTCCTATAATGTTCCTAAAAATATGACACACATCCTCAAAAATATAATTAATTATAAAGATAATCTAAAATCTATTTTTTTTTCAATTCATTTAAAACTATATCCACAAAATTAAAAGAGAATTCATCATTAAAAAACTTTTTTCAAATGTTAAAAGTAAGGGTTACATATACATAAAATATCTACCAAAACTCAAAATAGGTATCCCAAAATATTCCCATTACATAAAACCAAAAAATGGGTGTGTAAGACATAAATCTTATAATCAGACTTAAAAATACCAATACATTGTAACTCATGAATCCCTATATATAGAGACCTTAATCAGTCAACATTATTTATGAACCATGATTTTCCATATTATTACTTAATACGTCCATCCTATAAAGAAAATTAGAATCATGTAATATTATTTAAGAATATAAAATCATAACATAAGATATAATCTTTACATTTTATATATCAGTGTTTGTTCGTTCAATATAAAAAATAATGACATTATACGTTTATAATCATTCTTCTGTATGGTCTAACTGATCCCATTCATGAGAATCCCTCATAGGACATTGATTTGAATATATCACATATTAACCACATTTAAAATATTCAATGTATCCCTTGAGAATAACATTGTTCCTCTTCTTTTTGTTAAAAAAACTCTTCAATTTTTTTCATATATTGTTGTCTTATTCCATCCATTATATTAAAAAATCCATATTTATGTTAAATTAACACATTTTTATGGGATCTTTTTCCCACATTCATCACTCATTTTTCATTGAAGATTTTTACCATGATGATATTTATTACCAAAAATTACATGAATATTCAATTCCCTCTTATTTTATAAGTTGGGAAACTCACTTAGGTTTATGTTTTTAATCATAACTTATGATATATAGTTAACAATAACAAAAAAAACATTCAATATATCTCCCTTTTCATTTATTTTTCATTCAAACAACAATAAAATTTTCATTCACATGAATTTTTACTTTAGTTCATGTTGGATACATCCATTTAATAAACCGAAAAGAGTAGTGATATAATAAAAAAAATCAAATTAACCATATTATGAAAAGGTAATCATTAAGATATCATTAATTATGGTATCTACAAATAATTTCTATTTCCTCCAAATGACCATAATTATATATAACATACTATCTTTTATGGTTATAGATGAATCTTAATTTATGTTCAAATAACATCGTAGCCTATAAAGTAATCAAAACCTAACTATGATACCGACTGTAAGGACCTCACCTTAAAAAAAACATATCTTAGTGACTTTAAACTGGAATTCACTTTCTTACATTCCAAAATATCATTTAGGTTTTGAGTTTTAGACAGTTATCTCATATATTATAAATAAAACACACACACACACACACATATATATATAAAGTGGAAACATATAATATATATCCATTGTTCCCATAATAGAAAACTATTAAAATGAAACACATTTTTTTATAATAAATCTTTATCAATTTTATATTTACTTATTATTCTCCATAACCCATCTTTAGCGATTTAATTTTTTTTGAAAATGTGTGATGTGTAAAAAATGGTATGGTGCATAAAAATAACAAAATAAATCATTAGTATATGAATAATTATAAAATATTATATATTCAAAAAAAAAATTGTTCAAAAGAAAAGTATCTTACGTAAGAAACTTCCTACTCTACCCAAATATTTTCCTAAAATATTTCAAAAGAAATATTAGGTCCATAATAAGTCTGAAAAAAATTCAATAAAATTTTGAAAAAAATTATAATAAATTATTTTTTAAAAATTAAACTTTTCATCCTTATGAATTAATATATACTTTTCTTTACCTTCTGAAATCATAATATTTCTAATAAACCCCATTAAAATCATAGATAAATATTGTAGGTAACTAGAGGAATCATTCTCATATAACTTTTACTAATTTTATAAACTTCTATATTACACATATAATAATCATCACAATTTTGAAAAAAATAACCTTCACAGTTACACATAAAATACCAAGAATAATTACAATTAGAATATCCATCATAGTATCTTACCATAAAATATTATGAGAAAGCTAATTATTTAACTCTTTCCATTTACCAAATTATTTATAGATCTATAATGATCTCACCCTTCATTGGATTAATATATAACTTCTAGTATTCATAAAAAATGATCATGAACCATAAAAGCACACATCAATTATTTCATAAAAAATGTTCTTTAGACCTATAAGAATACATTTCCAGATATTGATATATCCATTCCACTTAAAAAACTTTTTTTAAATAACTATGACATATTTAGGGAGGGTATTTATTTTAAGAAAAAAATAAATCATATAAAGGATTCCCAAAACAAAATATTGATTACAATGGTGGTAAAGGTCTTTGTGACAATAAATGTTAAAATAGGACATTCTATTTTAGTTCTTGTAAAGAAAATTAAAACACTTCATAAAAAGTTTCATTTTGAAAAAATATCAAAGAAAGTAAAAGGAAAAATAATGTTTCCTTTATCATTCACTTATTTTCATATAAACAAAACCATAAAATAGTTTTTAAAATATGTATTGGGAGTAAAAATAGAGTTTTAAGGGGAACTTTTAAAGAAGAATTTTTAAAAGAAACTGCCTTACCTTGAGTCTAATTTTCTATGCACATTCATTATCTTCATGAAAAATAATAATATGTTAATTTTTTTACTTTATTGAGAACCTTTTTAAAGTTTATTATCCCCTTTATTTTCCTTATTACAATGTTGAATACAATTACTTAATCATATATGTTCATGTTATCCATTTTGGGGATACATGGCTCATAAGTAAAAAATGAATTTGGTGGGTTGACTATGGTCAAAGAGATCATTATTCCATAATCTCAAAAAATATTAATAATAATATAATTACTACTTATATACATAATTTATACTATTAAAACTAATAATTATTTTTGGATATTAAAAATGAACTACGTTACAATCATGAAGACTATAGACTGTATATACGCATGAGTAACATTTCATTTATTCAACAATCATTAAGGAAAGAAGAAAATTATTATTTTACCTTTAAATAATGAAAATGATATCATAAATATAATATTTAAACTATAAATATACTAATATATCATTTTTTTGATACAATGATGAAAAATGAATCACATTGCTTCAGGGGGTGGTAGTCCACACGTACGGACAAATAACATTATAATTTTTCTGTGAATATAATGTAAAGAAGTTAAAAGATTTTTTTCTTTTAATAATTAAAAGTTTTCCCTTAGTATCATTTATAAAAAAATAATTTCATCCTTATAATCTATCCATGATATATGGTGATTGAAAATGAATTACATCTATCTGGGTGGCGATAGTCCACTATACACATGAACGATGGATTCTTATCCCATTTGACGGAGGTTAGATATGGATATAGTAATAAAATATATGTATATTTAAGATACTAGATTTATTATCTCAACATTATCTAACTATATTTCAAGGAGGTGGAAGAATAAATAAAACTAAATCATGTGGTTAAAAACCATACCACTTCTTTGTGAATTCATAATTTCAAAACACCTCAATACCTCTAAGAGTGGTATTATTCTCAAAATAAATCATCAAGAACGTGAGTAAAGATTATTTGAAGATATTTTTTCATATATTGGACATAAATTTGTTTTTAGTGTGATTATATGAGTTGATGTGGTGCCCATTTTTAAGGTAGGGGAGGTGAACTCTCAGAATTTAATAAAATATTAATCACATATATATTAATTTTGATGCCCAAATGGATAAAAATTTCTAATATTCTATGATAATATTATGATAAACCACAAAAAACACATAATATAATTTTTGGATACGTTTAGATCAAAAGTTTTCCGTTACAATTCGTTTTTAACCCCCGTTAACTCTTTTCACACTCACCATGACAACAAAGGTTTTTACTATTTAATGGCATGGATAGTTAATATAAATGGATTACATTACAATTAATTTACCATGGATTATCTAATTAAACATATTTCATT
The DNA here is from genome assembly GCA_963277665.1 of Viscum album. Classification (NCBI taxonomy): domain Eukaryota; kingdom Viridiplantae; phylum Streptophyta; class Magnoliopsida; order Santalales; family Viscaceae; genus Viscum; species Viscum album. The sequence goes on along the minus strand of OY728150.1, from coordinate 779,790,061 downwards.
AATTTATATTAATATAAAATATTTATTAATTTTAAATCATTTAATAAAATAGTATTTAATATAAAATATCATTAAATTCAATTTTGGAAGTAATCATGTACATTGAAATTAATAACATAAATAAGATATTTTAATAAGAATAATATTCTTAAAACACTCTAGTATATTTCATTTATATATAAAATATTATTGGGTGACATTAATTATTTAAAATTGTACATGTTATAAAATTTATAATATAATTTATTTTATATTTCCACTAATTTAATAATTATTACTTCAATGTTGTTAAATCATTTATGGTAATTATTTATTCACTGAAAATTAAATATAAATTACAATAATGAAGAGATATATATTATATTACAATATAATATTTATTACCGAACATATCCTTTTGTTATTTCCATATTAAAATTATTATAGTTATTAAAAATAAAAGTTTCGTATTTTTGACATTTCATTATATAAAATATTATAAATGTCATTATCATATAAAAATGGAGTAATAATTCTAAATAACCTAATATTTTATGATTATGGAATAATTTTTCTTATCCATTAAATTTTAGTCATGTTTTAGTGTTATTTTCTAGTTTGTATCATATTATTTTTTACCCTTCACTACATGATTTACAATTTACCATGATAGAAATAATTACAATAGTTGGTATTGTTTAACCAAAACGAAAGGGACCAATTTAAAATATTTAGAAACCATGAGTAGAAATATTTAATCCATTTTTTCATGATTAAAACATAAAAGTGGGAGAATTTAATTTCAAAATAAACTGAAAAAATGTAATGAAAGTAGTTTTCCCACAAAAATTCCCATTTTAAATATAAGTTACTTCTATACAAAAATGAATAATAAAAACATTTAAAATATAGTAATTTTATTATTATAAATAAATATGAACTAATAAAATTTTAAAACTAAAAACATATATAATTTTAAAAATTAAATAATTTAAAAGAAAATATCATTTTCAATTAAATTTGTATTGTTCACTCTTTATTGAAAAATAAAACTTTTACGAATAAATTAAAAATTCCATAAAACACTAATTTAGATATGAACATTTATGGAATTATAATAATTTGACAACCGAATAATTCAAAAAAAAATTAAAAATATTATTTTCTCATAAAAACAATTAAAATCTTTTTTTAGAAATCATATCTTTGATGAATAGAATGGATTTTCTAAAAATTGAGTTCTAATTTTCAATTCATTAATTAATAAATTTTTAATAATTAAAAGATATATATATATATATGTATTTTAAAAAATAGTCAATATCATTCATATCTGCAAATTTAATAGTGAGGATATAAGGGATCAGAGGTTATTAGGTATTCTGATAGATGCATTTCCTAAGGAAGACTTTCCTTTGGCAGAAGAGCCTTGGGCGCTCAATATGTAAATCCATTGGGTGCATGGTAAAAATATTCGGGAAAAGGTGTCCCCAGGTCAATGGTGGTATTCTCTCAATAGTCGGGAAACCTTATGGAAGTTGGGATTTAAGACCACCAGGGGTGGCTTATTAGAGACCAGTTCTTTCTGGTTATAGAGTGTGATTCATGAGGAGGGGGTGTCTGGACACATGAGGAGCATTTTGGGATTATATATCCCGATATTGGATGAAGTCATCTCTCTCACACGGGTGTGAGATGATTATCCATGTAGGTCTAACTCATGAACTTAGGAAGAGAGGGAGGACTCCTTTCTCGACTGAACCTGTGAAGAGTTATTTCAAGACCGTGTAGTTTAACGTCATGTGGCAAGGACACCCTATGTATAGTTTAATGTCTTGCAGTAAGGACACTACTATAAGGTCACTCATGTTCAAATCGTAAATTGTTCTGAATAACTTTTCATTTCCAAGACATGGTAAGGATACAGATAGTGTAATCTATGATTCTGGGGCCTCTTGGATCAGGATAAATGATATAGGGGCCCTAGGGCCATTGAGGGTATGAGGGTAGGAAGAGTGTCGCCTGCGGAATACTTTCCTTTGCTAGAAAGTCCAGGGGAGATCAATATGTAGAGCCGCTAAGGGAATCATACTCATAGTCATACAAAGGTGTCCACAAGTCGATGACATTCCATCTACAGTGGTCTTGGAGGTTTATTAGGATCCATGATTATCTGAGTCATAGAGTTTGATGTATGAAAAAGGTATGTCTTGTAATGTTGGATATATTAGGCCGCAGATGTCTTTAGAGCTCAAGATGTTCCTTGTGCTTATTTTCCCTGTGCATGGAGCACACTTTCAGTCCGTTTAGTTTAACATCATGCGGTAAGGATGATCTGCTCTTTATTTAACGGTCGTAGAGTTTGAACCAGAATTGGCTGATGCTATGGTTTCATGTGAGATAATCGAATTAGGATTATCTACCATTCTCTGATCCGAAATGGGCGATGAAGGTGAAAACTGTAGTACTGGGGTCTCTCGAATTAGGAGATGTGGTATTAGGGATATGAGCCTGGTAAGAGTACAGAGATAGGGAGAGTGTCGCATGTGGAAGACTTGCCTTTGGTAGATGGGCCATGGGAAATCAATATACAAAGCCGATGAGGGCATGGTATGCATAGTCATGCAATGGTGACCACAGGTCGATGACCTTCCACTTCTGATGGCCTTGAATGATTATGAAGGTCTAGGATCTCCCGAGACACTGATTCTGGCAGATGGGGAGAGTTATGTCTGAGCATGTGAGAAACGACCATATCGTAATTGACTGTTGGGTTAAAGCAGCACAACTTTGGGATTATGTCATGGATGTAGATAGTCATCAAAACCACGCGTGGATATGAAAGATAACCAGATTGGGGCACCCTGGAAATGTCTAGACGTGAAGGGGAAAAAAATCTAAACCATTGCTCCAAAATTTTTTAGATCATGAAATGTGATATGGGGACTCTGGGTTCGGTAAGCATACGGAGCATTAAAGAGTTTTGCCTATGGAAGGATTTTCTTTGGTAGATAGGAATATGGCAATCAATATGAAGAACAGCTAAGGGCATGGTATGCATACTCCTCCAAAGGTTTATGTAGGTCGATGACCTTCCACTTCCAATGGCCATGGATGATTATGAAGATCTGTAATCCTCCGGGTCATGGAGCCTGATGCGTGGGAAGGATGCATCCAAACGTGCAAGGAGTGTTGCAGTCATGGTTTACCATGTATCAAGATTATATTATGACCGGTGCCATGTAGTTTATGGTCATGTGGTAAGGTAGATTGCAGTGCAGTTTAGCGTCATGTGTTATGGAGGATTTCCACACAGTTTAGTGTCATGTGGTAAAGATGTTTGCCGTGCAGTTTAGCATCATGAAGTAAGGATGATCTCATCATTTTTTTATTTTGGGGGTGGCTGGGATATGATACGGAAATCCCAGCATCGCTACGTATCCTACTTGGGAAGGAATCATGCCATATGTAGTTCTTTGGGTGTGGAACAGTATATGAAAAATGTCGGGAGACCAATTTCTTCTCAGGTAAAGACACTGTATCATTATGCAGTTGAAAGTCAAGAAACAAAGACATCCTTCTCTTAGTTTGGGTGTCACATAGCTCAAACCTATAGTAATTTCTTCCAAAATAGGGGTGCATGCAATGATTTTGTATTAGAACCGACTTGAATGAGGCTAGGAGCCTCTGGAATTCACCATCCGGGGGAAATCATGGATATTATAAGGTCATTGTACTATGATTATTGACTCTTGGTTTAGGGTCATAGATTTCGGACCGGTGAGGGAAAATTTATTGTCATCTCAGAGGGATGAAGTACCATGCAGTTATACATCATGAGGTATGGCCACACTTCTATGTAGTTTGTTGTCATAAAGTAAGGAAATTATGGGATTGGCAGTTTAACGTCCTACAGCTCGGAAGAAAACTACTTTTATGGATACACGAAATATTTCTTAAAAAATCTTGTGTTTATAGGTGCAGTGGTGAGATACCGATCCATGGAGATTAGGGAATATTCTCTATTGGAGTATACCTTGTATATGATATATGTCCCCCCCACTTTGGCACCAGCATTGGTGTCTACTTTCTAGTTATCATCAGAGTCTGGAGGACCAATAACAATTATACTTCGAAGAAAGACTGAAGACGAAAATTTTTATTGAAGGCTCATGAAATCCAATTTTGATATACTTCCAAGTGGAGAAAAGTGTGAAACTACTACTCATCCAGTCACTCCAATTCATCAAATCGATTTTTTTAATGCTCATCGTCAGTTAGTTGATCACAAATGGAAATGTAGAGTGATGACATTTGGAGATCAATGGCCAAGAATGCTTATGTTTCATACACTAATAAGTATGGAGTGCCCTTGTTAGTGGTTCAAGTTGTGGTTCGATAGGCCCACAAGGCATGGAAGAGTTTTTATGGCCATGAATTCTTGTATTTGTAAACAATTTTTTGGAGTATGTTAGATAGGTTCCTGTTGAAGGCCTCTATCTGTCTGTTGGCTACTTCATGGTAGCTGGATGAATAGTTGGTCTTGATACCATATTCCTTCTATAGTTTTTCCAATTCGGGAGAGTAGAAGTTGGTGCCTTTGTCCACTAGTATTTTTTGAGGGACACCAAATCTGGTGATAATGTTGGATTTCATGAAGCTGGCGATGCTTCTTGCCCTGACTTCTTAAAGGGGTGTAGCTTCTGCTCTCTGGGAAAATAAATCGGTAATTGTGAGAATATATTTGAATTGTTTGACTATGGTGAGAGAATATGGTCCAATGACATCCATTCCTCAGATAGAAAATCACCAGGATTATTTATCTTCGGGAAGTAGTTATGGGGGCTAATGAATGAAGTTATCGTGAATTTGGCAGCAGTGGCTTTTTTTGGTGAATTTCGCACAATCCCATGCTAGGGTGGCCAATAGTATCTATGCCTTTGAATCTGATGAGGAAGCTTGGGTCCCGATTTCTATGCTCCACACACTCCGGCATGCACTTCATTAATGACAGAAGTAGTCTCTTCTCCATCAATGCATCTTAGAAGGACCCCATCAAGGCCTCACTTATAAAGGACCTTCTACTGGCTTGTGTCACCATGTAGGAAAAAATAGACTTCCCTTCTCTGTATTTTCTCTCTTCCAGCCCTGTCTAATGGAAGTTCTCCCCTTTGAAGGTAGTTCATAATGAGGGTCATCCATCCAGTTGTAGAAGCATATGGCTGAGGTACAGGTTTGAATTTATCAATTTCTTTTGTTTTAATTTGAACATATAGTAAGACCATTCGACAGTGAGCAATGTTTATAACTATTTAATCCCGGTCTGGGTGATCTAAGGTTGTGGTCGCATTGGCTAATGCATGAGCTTGGGAATTCTGAGAAAAAGGAACATAGGTCAATTTCGGTTCTATGGGGAATTCTACCATTAACCCTCAGATGTGGTTGAATATGGGGATCATCTTCTCTTTCTTAATGGCATATTCCCCATCGACTTTTTTGATGACCAATTCTGAGTCACCTTTTACTTTGAGGTTGTACACTTGCACCTAGAGTGCGAGCTCTAGGCTTGTAATGAGGGCCTGGTATTCTACTTAATTATTTGTGCATCCTCCTAAAAAGAGGAAGGAATATTTAAAAGCCGTCTACTTTGGGGATATGAGTATGAATCCCAGATACACCTTGTTAAACTTGGGTTCTTCTATTCTTTTACACGTTGGGTTTCTGGATGTGTCGTCAATGTACATTTCCCATATTTGGGAATCCTTTTTCACATTGAAGATTTCTTTGTAGAGGACATCATATGAGGCGGTCTATTTCAACAAATTCTCTACTCGAAAATATGCCAGTGCTTGGCCCTTGATAGTATTCTGATGCAAAAACTAGATGTCAAACTATTGAAGGATGACTACCCATCAGGATAGGTGTTCGGTCAGCATTGGACGACTAAGAATGTACTCAGTGGATTACTACATGAGATCATATGGACTTCATGATGTTATAGATAATGTCGCAACTTCTAGACCATGAAGACCATATCCAAACAACTCTTCTTGATATTTTAATATCGGGTCTCAGCATCGATTGTGGTTTGGATGAGATAATAAAGGTTTTTTTCACTACCTTCGTCATTCTTCTATGTGGGAAGGCTCCAAGTGACTGTTCTAAGGATGTTGTGTATAGTATTAGTGACCTTACCTAAACCGATTGTATAAGCACTGGTGGAATCAAGAGGTACTTCTTGAGGATGTCGAATTCCTTTTTCTAATTATCTGTCCATTAGTAGGTAACTCCCTTTTTCATCAACCTGGTAAAGAAAAGTCATTTTCCAGCGAGGTTGGCTATAAAACGCCTGATATAGGCAAAATGTCCTTTCTGTCCTCTCATCTTAGTGAGTTTGTGGGGAGGTGGAAAACCATGGATAGCCTTTGTCATCTCAGGGTCAATTTTGATGCCACGATGGTATACGACGTAGCCGAGAAATTTTCTTGAGGGGGCCCTGAAGGTAGTGGATTCTTCATCTCCTCAGGATATTCTGATTTGATTATATCCAGAATAACCACACATGAAGAAGAGTGCTTCATATCCAGTAGTATCATCGATCAAGTGTTTGACAATCGGGATTGAAAAATCATCTTTCGTGCAGTGCTGATTAAGAACTCTAAAATCGATGAAGATGTGGATCTATCTATTCTTTTTTTAACAAGTACTATGTTTTCCAACCAGATGGTATATTGGACCTCCCGAATGAACTGTTCTTTGATGATATTATCACATTCAACCTCTATCTTGGATGCATGTGTGGGGTGTGTCCTTCTGGCGGCCTTCTTATAGCCTCAATGATCTTCTGGAAGGCCTATGTGGTGTGTCACCTCCTCGGGATTGAGTCCTGACATTTCTGTCTAATTCCAGGAGAAAACATCTCGATACTGCCTCAAGAAGGATGCATATTTGTCTTGTTCCTTGGAAGACATGACTGCACTAATGAGAGTGGGTCTTGGGTGTTTTTCGGTACCCAATTTTATTTCCCCATGTTCATCAACGGTGGTAGAGATACCCTATTTGAATGTAGGAGGGTAATCTCTACGGTTATCTTCCTCATCTTCCCCCAAATCCTAATCCTCCTCCTCTTCTGATTGGGAGAGATCTGTTGATGTTGGATCTCTAAAGCTCATCGGAAAGATGTCGCATCAGCATTCTTTGGTGGATGCAACATCATCTAACTCAATTGGTTGTGAGGGAAACTATGGAGAAGGAGAAGCATGGGGGTGAGAAGTGTCTTGTCCTTGTGCCACTTTAGAGAGTGCGGTAGGGATATCTTAAGATTCCAAGGATAGGGGGTGAGCACCCTTTCTCAAGAATTATTCCTCAAATTGAGGGTCAACAGGTGCTTCTACATTATCAGGATTAGCTATCACGACAGAGATCATCAAAACAGTTGGATACACATATGGACTCAGATTCCAACTCTCAACACGGTTGACGGACCACACATACACTTTAGTGAGCCTTTAGAGGGGGTCTTCGGGAACCACTTATAGACCATTTGGGGTGGAGACCCAATCAATACCATCAATTTTATATGTCTTCCCCTTTTTCTCATAAAATCCATCATCGATGCAATGTGACTCAGAGACCTCAAATGAGGCCTTATCAGCGCGCAATGTCCCACCTTGTCCATTGATGCAATATTTGACACACTGGTGGTATGAGGAAGGAATTTTCATGTGTTGATGCATCTATGGAATTCTTAATAGATCATTCAATGTTGTTCTTTTCTGAATGACTAGGAACTCCGAATGGGCCCCATGGTCAACAAAATGTGTTCTCAACTTGATTTGTCCCACTGGCTTTTGTTCGCTCTTATCATAAACTAAGAGAGTTGTAGTTGAGGGTGTCAGGTTTTCCTCATTCTATCCCAACTTATAAATGATTCGTAGCGGGATAAGGTTGACTCTGGAGCCATTGTTGATTAATACTTTCCTGACTTTAACATCATTCAGCATTCCAGACACATTGTTGACGCTCTTTTCCATCACAGAGCCTAATGAATGAAATGGAAAATACCTTAACACAAAGTGATTCATCCTTTGAAGAAACATCAAAAATCGACAAAGTCATGAACATGGATTTGTTTACACTTGGGTTACGCAAGTTTCATCATGTCCACGCAAGTATACTTTCACGCCTCATATTGGTCATGCAGGTGACTTCCGCTACCTAAGTTATTTTCACCCAAGGTCTTCAAAGGCCTATAAATACCCCTTGTGGGCCCTCCATTTAAGGGACAAAAAAATCCATAAAATCATATTTGAGTTCTAGGTGCCCTAGTCTCTTCTCAATGCCTTCTGAACACTTCTAAGGTAATTTCTTACCTTGAACGGAAGATCTAAAGAGGGGGAATAAGGCCTACGAGTTGAAATTCATCAACACCTGTGTGCCTAAGTTTCAAACCCTTTAGGGAATCAAAGGCACTTGCAATCCACTTTATCCCTTCAATAGAACTTGCGCACAACTCATTTAAATGTCTTTGGGGATAACACTAATAACTTGAGCCAAGCCTCACCCAAGTTTTACCCTATGGGTTGACCGTCGCGCAAGTACACCTTTGTCGCACAGGTATACCTGCGTGACCAGGACCTGCGCACCAAAACAGGACCTGCACACCTACCTTCTTTTGGGTGCACCTCCAATCCATTCATCTCTTTTCTTCAAATAAAATTTTACTCTTTAATATTTAGCCTTTATAACCCTCTTAAAAGTCATTCATGACATGGTTCTTTTGTTGCCTTCCTTACCTGAAAGGGATTCTGTGGAATATCTCTCAAAACCTAGTGATTTACATATCTTTATGTCACTGGAGTTAGGGATTTCATTCATTCAACCTCATCCTTTAATATTAGAAGATATTTAACCTGGGCCTTCATTCAAGGATTAAGCCCCAGTCAATAGTCCCCAAACCTAGGCATCCTCTTCAGGAGTAATCCCCAGTCTTCAAGTTCCCTTAATTTTGGGCCTCCTTCTAAGGAGTAAATCCCAATCATAACTCCCTAACCTGGGCCTCCTTTTTAGGAGTAAGCCCTATTCATAACTTCCTAACATGTTCATCCTTTTCAAGAGTAAGTCCCAGTAGAATTTCCCTAATCTTGTCATCCTCATTAGGAGTAATCCCCATGTTCCCAAATATGGACATCCTCCTTATGAGTAAGCCCCAGTCTTCAAGTTCCCTTAATTTTGGGCCTCCTTCTCAGGAGTAATTCCCAATCATAATTCCCAACTTGGGCCTCCTTTTCAGGAGTAAGCCCCAGTCATAACTTCCTAACCTGGGCCTCCTTTTTAGGAATAAGTCCCAATCCAAGTTCTCTAATGTGGGCATCCTTTTTAGGAGTAAGCCCCATGTTCCCAAATATGGGCATCCTCCTTAAGAGTAAGCCCCCAAATCCCAAATTCCCTTAACCTAGGAATCCTCCTTAGAATTAAGACCCAGTTATTAAGTTAATTTAACCTGGGCCTCCTTATCAGGAATAAGCCCCAGTCAAACTTTCTCTTAACCAGTCTTAATTTATTTTTTATTCGGGCTTCCTTCTCATGAGTAAAACCCACTCACAAGTCTCCTCCTAATTTGGGAATCCTCCTTAGGAATAAGCCCCAAGTTAGAGTATTCAAATCTCTATAAAGCACATATTCCATTATAGACCTTGAACTCATGCTTCTTCTCTAATGTAAGTTCTGATCATAATCTTTTTTGGGAAATCATACATACATAAGCCCCATATCATTCCCTGTGATGGCATATTTTGTGGCACAAATTGTTAGGTTTACTAATACCTCTTGTTTCTCACACCGAGCATGACTCACGTGAGATTAGCATGTAAAATTGACCACGACATGTCTCTTTGGACCATTAATCATACATAAGCCCCACAATTCCCAGCCGAACTATGTGGAATTTGATCTGTACCTTAAAAGTGGAGTATGTAGGAAGCCTTTCGGAGGTTCAAGCCCATACACAATTAATTAAAATCTATCCTATATGACATTAAACTATATCTTAATTTATGAACTATGTGGGTTCTGATTCCTTTTCTAACAAGGATACGTAGGTAGCCCATCTGCGGGTATGATCCCAACTCTGAAATACTCCATGTACTTCTGAACGACAATAAACTTCAAGTGACCCGCTGAGTGGCTTTAAAACCAGTATGGTTATCATAATGACCAAGAGATATTTATATAATGTGTTGAAGGATACCATTGACTAAGAATCTCTAACAAATACTGATTATTCACTATCGATGAAGAACCTCAAATTCTTATAAAAGATTCTATAAATCTCATACATATCAATAATTGATTGTCATATCTAAGGAAAGCTCATTTTCATACTTTGTAATTTAATAAGGATTCACGAACAAAACTTAAATCTATAAAGATAATCCTGGAGTAGGCAATAATTCCCATAAAAAAGGTGTGATGAGTCCGACCTCTCATCCTCTCGACCAATGCAAATTCTTAAGCCTCATCGGTCCACAACTAATGAGCACCTACCTTTGGAAAGTAGGTCCAAATCGATATATAATCATTGGATGTTTCCGGTTATACAAGAAAAACCCGTTAGAAACCTATTGGAATGTTTGAACCTTAAACAAATGAGTTGATCCCCAATTCTAGAGGAAATAAAAAATGGTGAACCCGACGTGAATCCTTAACCAAGTTAAAATGATCTTTTACTTATTTGTTAGGACCCTATTTAAACTCAATGAGAGGGCCAAAAAAGAAATCCATAACATATGTGCTCATCCAAACGATGTAGTGGTCGAATGTATCTTGATTATGTTTGTTATATCAAACAAGCACTCTTTTCTAAGATCTTATGCGTTACAGAAATGGCTTCTATTACGTTCACACCAGTGAATACCTCTGTTGTGAATGCTTCTTCCACTACTCCTATTGGATCATCGTCCGCTCTAAGGATGACATCACCTACTCAGCATCTTCAAAGCTGGGTACCAAATGAACTAGTTAAGGAATACCATCGACACGGTACCATTCCGACTTTGGAGGCCGCTCGACAAGTCGTCCAGGTAAATAATTCACCATGGTCGTCCGGACAATGACGACTAGCAATCAAGAAGTATGTGGTGTCAACCACCGTCTCCAACCGTTTTGGGTCGTTATCCCCGGAATGCAACAACCTATCCCTCCCATATTATGAGTAGGTGAATGAGAAGGTCACTAAAGGACTTAATTCAAGGAAACAGGAGTCCTTCCCAGGGGTTCCCATAAATAATCGCCGCCAGAGTCGTGCGGCAATGCGCCCTCAACATGATGAGGGTGTCATATCCAGGAATTCGTCTCAGGTTACTCGATCCCGACTAGGCGAGATGAACCACCAGAGGAGAGGACCAATCAGCAGTGAGTAGGTTATTATCTCTTCCATTTCTGGAGAAGTCCACCAACCTAACTTGGTGGAAAGCAACGAGCGGGCACATACAACCGTTCGTCCTGATGTTACTGCCCAGCAGACTCATCTGGAAGTAGCATGCCATTCCTGCCAGAAAATTCCAATGGAGTACTATAGACAGGAACCTACACCTATTTATAAATCATCAGCTAGTCAGCAGGCTCGTCTGACTACATACGATGAATCCTGCCAACCCAATGTGTTGACAACAGGTAAATAGGCACATACACCTACTTACACTCATCAATCCTGCCAGCAGTCTCGTCTTCCAGTATTTAAGGAAGTTCATCAACCACGTTCGGCAGAGTGCAATCAACATGCACATACACCTTCTAGTATTGATCAAGCCTACCAACAGTCTCGTTTGGTAGCACCCGGAGAAGTCAATTGGAAAGCCCCAATGAAAAACAGGATGTAGACTCAACTCTCTGCCCCCACACATGAGTATTGTCAGAATTCACTGACAGTAAAAGGAGGAAAGGAGCAAGAACACACAACTACTCCATGTACGTAATGGACGTAAATTCCCATTCTAGGAGCTGAAGTCACCAAACACATTCTAATAATGGTGAAGGAGCAGAAGCAAATCCCTGCTCATATTTTGGATGCCTTACAGGATATTATAACAGCTTTAGCAGCACTACAGGGAAATAAATGAAAATCTATCCCTACTAGTGGAGTGACACATCAACAGTTCACTCCGTAACAGACACACTCCTCTGTTCCAGTCCAAGAGGGTTGTGGGACATACTCCCCCATGTCATACAGACAACCAAGTAAGGCACATACACCTGATTTGAGTGGAGATAATCAGCCTACCCTAATCCTTTCTCCTGAGTAGGCACATACACCTGCCTATAATAACCAATTTCATCAACATGTGGTTCTTAAAGTTAGTAAGAAGGCTTCTATGAAGAAGACCCGTGAAACACAGTCAATAAAATAAGGGCCAATCTGTAATAAGGCCTTGCTCGATACTGGAGTTCTTAATGCACTCTGACAATTATCTATTGCAACTCAAGATTCTACTCTCTCAGTTCCCAATAGTGGGAACATTAATTCTGAAGGTCTACATCAGAAACATCCTCATGAAGTCTTGCTTCATGACATTTGAGTCGATATTGAAGTATCATCTTTAGATGAGAGTCACAATAACCCTCTGCCTGGCCAGAAGTTCAAGGAGAAATTTTTTTCATCTTTTGTTGTAACCCACCATGGTGGTCCTTCCCATGATGATGAATTTATCTACGAATGTACTCTCTACAGTTGTAATTCAAATTGCCTGGAAAATGCTCCAATGGAAAATGTAGTGACGAGAAAGCCCTCTTATCTTGAGGCACTTGCAAATGTAAAGTCAGTCATGTCTGATGCTTTACCGTTAGCAGGTGAAATACTTTCTCAATCAAAATATAGCCTGGGGTGTAGGTAATTCTCTGAACGACCCCTGAGTCATGCATCTTCTAGTTTGATAAATGAATTCTCTACCAATCTTTTTGAATCTGATGAAAAAACAAGGAAGCACCAGCTCTGGTCTAATCAGGTAGAATAATCTTCATCGAATGATAAAGAGGAAATGATGAATATGAAGAAACAACTGACGAAAGGGGAAGTGCCAATTATGTTTTGGCCTTTGGTTGACTCTCAGTTTGACATTCCAGAAATGTTGATGGAAGATTGTATTCACGATATTCATCTCAACATGTGGAAAAATCTTTCTCAATTGAAGAAGAAAATATTATCTTATGATGAATATGAAAATCATGTCAATATATTAGAAGGGTTACAACGCCAAATTGACTTGTCATATCTCTTAGATTCTCGATATCCGAAGGCTGAAAAGCAGCAGAGAGCACTTCAGTGTTCATGCCTTGCCGCATTAAGAAGATTGCGACAGTTAATTGCCAATGAACCATCTGGTATTCATATAAGGTGATGGGGTGTTCATGGAGCACTACATTTTACTGTACACTCTAGTCAACAAAGCCCACTGAAAGTGGTATCATGCAATGTTATTGCCAACGGCCACCCACAGTCAATCAGTTTTGTTTGTAATCAAAGGATTGCTCAGGAACATGACTCAACTAGTTCTTCCATGAATCAGGAATACAGAGAACAAGTTGTTGAATTACTTTTTCATCAAGAAAACAAGAACATCGAATTGTCTTCTCATTTAGAGAGTTCACATCATCAAGTTACAGAAGTGTCAAAAATCCTCCATCGGTCATTTGAACCGGGTGATTTGAGTGGATGTAGGTTAATGCATCCAGCCAATTTCTGGACTAAAGTCCGCAATATCAGGAGAGATTTTATGAAAGTATTAGATGTAGTTGTTCAAGAGCAACCCCAGCTTGCCAGAATGGGGACTCTTTTTACCCAACCCTCGAAATCTACAAATATGATTCGAGGAGTTAAGTAGAAATAGCAGAAACAGCCCCAGTCCACCAGACTGGGGACTTTTTCAAATCATCAAAATCTCTATTAGAGAAATTCAGTCTTCTCCCGATTAGGGAAGAATCCCCAAGAGGGATGAAGATCCAAATTATCCATATATTCCTTCCAAATTACAGTTCGTCAAGAAGTTCCTGAGGGATCAACTCAACAGAAGGCAGTGTCTCATCAGGGACATGGAAGAAGACAATATCGGAGAAATGTCGATAAAAGAGATGAAATGCGTTATGCATCAATATATGTCATCAATGACATTGTTGTTAATCTTCAAGAACATGAGGCTCACTCATAGGGGTCAGATGAAGAGCTTCCATCTCATGAAGTTTTACACACAGGCACAAATAAAGAAGGTGTGAATACACAAAACCAAAGGATTTTCCAAAATTTAGTTATTCCTTCCAATAACCAACTATCCACTCTTCGAAAGGTGTCCAACAAGGGGAAAGGGAAGAATCATGTTACATACCCTTCCTCTAAAGAAGTCCAGTCACTCTCACTGGGGAAAATAGTCGCACAACAAGAGGTGGAAATGAAGGAATTATGGAGGTTCAATGAAGAACTACTTAAAATTTAGTTTCCTCCTAAGCGTGTTGGAGTCAGTCAGCCAAGAGAATTTGTTACGGCTACTGAGATGGATCAAGAGTATCCTCCTTTACCAGTACACCCTCACTGTTCTAATCCTATAGTTTATATGCAACAAAAACTGGAAATACTACCATCAGTAGAAGCTATGGAAGGAAAGCGTGCACTAGTTCAACGATAAAATAGGGCTTACCCTGAATAGGTTGATGCAATTCCTCCCCCATCAAATTTTTCAAGTACCACATTCCCAATATTTAATGGTTCAGGAGAACTAGAGAAACACTTAACACATTTTGTTTCTCGTTGCGATCCTATGATGGGAACCCCTCAGCAACAAGAAGCAGTTAAGATTAGGTGCTTTGTACAGTCATTACATGGGCCTGCTTTTGTATGGTATACAAGCTTGCAATCCCAGTCAATTACCGGGTTGGAGGATCTCCGTCAAAAATTCCATCTTAAATTTAGATCAACTTTGCCAAAGACTACAGTTTTTTATCATACAAATTGTAATAAAAGGGTTATTGAAAGGGTTTTAGATTTCATTGCTCCCTAGGAGGGATTAACATATTCTATGAGCTTAGCACTACCTCAAGAACAGTTGTCTCCAATTTGTGTGGAAAATCTGCATGATGAATTATGCACGCCATTGATCCTTGTGAAATACACAGGAGGGTTATGAGACATTAATTTAATTTCTCAACAGATTGAAAAATCTCTTACAACGACTAAGGACAAAGCTTGTGCAATTCAATCAGCTCCATGAAGGAGAATGGGTAAAGCAGAGACTGCTACAGTTACGCTTAAACAAGCACATATACCTGCTTCTACTTCAAGGCCTTCATCTTTTTGAATGGCTCCACCTCATGAGTGTCCACAATAGAGTCCATTTTTTCAAGATGATAAAAGAGATCAAAGAAGAAAATAATTTGAGGATTTGAAGAGAAAAGTTTATTCTTTTCAAAATGAAAAAGTTCCTGGTTACTTAAGTTCGGCTCTGGAAAATAATTTGGTTCAATTGCAAAGGCCCAAAAGGCCTAAAAAAGAAGGAGATGAAGACCATCCCAATTATATCCCATTTCATCAGATGTTATGGCATCTCATTCAGTAGTGTTTTGTCTTTAATGACCTCCAGAAAAAGATGGTGGAACGTGGACAAGTCAAACTGAACTGTTCTTTAGCTCAGGAAGCATGTGTTACTGCTACAAATCTAGAGGAATAAGGCGAGTGGAAAGAAGTATAAAAACAAACTTGCATAGAAATATGATGATTGGATGGTTAGGAAAATGATCAACTAAACTCATGAAATTTTGAATAATAAATTTGAAGAAACCAATTGTGTCTTCTGCTATGAATGCCACTGTAAAACCCTCTTCATCAGAGGGAAAATACTCAAAGAAATGGCATAATTAAAAGAAAGTGGAACAATCAAAAGAAGATGAGATCATGTCAAAGACCAAGTTGTCTTTGACTCTGGAAGATTTTATGCCATCTAATTCAAAGCCATGGGCACTACCCCACAAAACGGCCCAACCTAAACTGGCTAATCAAGCAGAGTCTTCCTCAGAAGAAGAGATGATCTTTGGTTCTATTAATATGATTCATTTAACAGATCCTTATGCTGGCCATAGCTTTAATCGTGATAAGCCTAAGTTCCTTATATCAAACAGAGGAATTAGAGGGATTTACAGAGGTCTGGGATATAGAGGAAGACGTGGATATCCCAGAAGCCACTATTCCAATTCTACCCCTGGTAGAACTGTATATGCCGCAGAAGCTCATGGCAGAGCCCTTTAGTGGTCTCAACAAGAACAAGAAAATTCTTCCACCAATAGCAGATTTATTCTTGGAATAATTATTCTATAGGATCGGTTAGCGGTTCCACCTTCTTCCTCCTAGCAAGTGAATAGACCTATTTGGTTTAATCTTCCAAATCCATGAGTATTTCCAACTCCTACCATGATTCAAGATGCATCTACTTCCAAAGCATCAACTTCTAATGCACCTATGAAACCACATATTCCTGTTGGAAAATGAAGACATTTGGATAAAAAATATGATGTCTTGAAACATTCGGCCCATGTGCTGGCCATGTTATCAATTTTGGATTCCTTGAATCTATCCAAGGATCTTCGGGAGGCATACATTAAGGCCTTTTCAAGTCGTCAAGAGTTCGAAACTGAAATTGATGTGGCTGAAGTCTACCATGTAGAGAATAATATTACAGAATTCCATTCAGTGATATCTTTTACAGATAAAGATGAAGATAATGGTGTGCATGGACATATTAGACCATTGTATTTATCTAGCAAGGTCAGTGGTGTAGACATATGAAGAGCTTTCATTGATAATTTTTCAGGAGTCAACCTCATCCCCATTCGTACACTTCATCTATTGGGCCTCACGAAATATAATTTATCTCCTTATACATTGATGTTACAAGGATATGATAAAAATGAACAAGAACCACTAGGCGAGATTACACTCAGAACTCGGTTTGGAGACCTTTTTTCCAACTGAGATTTCATGGCTGTTGATCATGATATAGCCTTCAACATTTATCTTGGAATACCTTGGCTACATCAACATGCATCTATCCCTTCATCATACCATCAATGACACAAATATTGTTTGGATGGTCAAATTGGGACATTGTATGGTGATAAATCCCCCTTCAAAACTTGTGAATCTCAACACATTGAGGTGGAATTGTATCACATAAAGGGTAAAGAGAAATCCACAACATGGGAGGTTACCAAAGTTAATGATCCATATGGTTTGGAAAAGATTACAGTAAACCCATTCACACATGTGAGTACAGATTATGTGTTGCCTATCATTCAAATTGACAGGATAGACCCAAATCCAAGTACTCTTATGGAAACTTCCATAATGTAAATTACGACAATCAAGCTAGACAGTATGTGAGAAAGTGTTGATTTACCAAGCAATGATGAAAGCTCAAATGGAGATGTATTCATTTCATCCGCTGAAATACAACAAGTATATACTTCGCCAACCAAGCCATAAGAAGTTATAGAAATGTCATAGGTGAACGATGATGTTGATTCTAAATCCATCATCTCTATTTTATTACCCAAGAAAGTCCCTTCATCATCAATAGGGTCAAAAATTGAAGCCTCTTCTTCAAGATGTTTAAATTTTGACATCTCTCCTAATCATGGAAATTCTGCTTCATCATCAACTATTGCAGGTAGAAGGAGAAGAGATAACACATGTTGAAGAAGAAGAGGAAGATCTCAGAGATGCTCCTCCATCATTTGAAGAGGGTATATTTACCACGGTGGATGAACTCAGAGAAATAAATCTGGGTATGAAAGAAGATCCAAACCCCACTATAATTAGTGCAACCATGACTCTTGAAGATCAAGAAATTTATATTTCATTTTTAAAGAAAAATCAAGATATATTTTCTTAGAAATATACAGAGATTCCCGGGCTTGATCCTGATGTTGCTACTCATCATTTGGGTTTTCCAGAAGAACATCGAGGATTCAAACAAGCTGCAAGAATAACACACCCAACTTATGCTTCCAAAATTGAAGCTGAAGTGGATAAGCTTATCAAAGATAAAATCATCAGATAAGTTAAATATCCAAAGTGGTTGGATAATATTGTCCCTATGAAAAAGAAGAATGGACAAATTAGTGTTTGAATTGATTTCAGATATCTTAATTGGCATTGTCTTAAGGATGATTTTCCAGTTCTGATAACAGAACTATTAATTGATGTAATAGCTGGCTATGAAGAACATTCCATCATTGATGGATATTCAAGATATAATCAAATCTGAATGGATCCTGAAGATGGGGAATCTACATCCTTCAGAGCCCCTCAGGGTGTGTTTTGCTATCGGGTAATGCCCTTTGGCCTGATGAATGAAGGCACAACATATCAACGTGTCATGCACCGTATCTTCAAACCCTTTTTAGGGAAGTTTGTTGAATGTTATGTGGATGATTTGGTGGTTAAATCCAGGAAATGTTCTAATCACTTGGTTGATTTGGAAATCATATTCCACAAACTTCGACAACATAATTTGAAGATGAACCCCTTAAAATGTGCTTTTGGGGTAACCTCAGGAAAATTTATCGGCTTTGTTGTACGCCATCATTGTATCGAAGTCTATCCTGAGAAGACAAAGCCAGTCCTTGGTATGTAACCTCCTCGAAATTTGAATGAATTGAGAGGACATCAGGGACACTTATCTTATATTCGGCATTTCATCGCCAATTTGGGAGGCAAAATTGTACCCTTCACCAAATTGATGAAGAAGGGAGTCACTTACCAGTGGACTGAAAAATGTCAAGAAGCATTCAATATTCTCAAGAAATATCTCTTGAGTCCACTGGTATTAATGCCACCTGTTGAAGGAATTACACTTATCCTCTATGTGACATCCTTAGAGTGATCATTGGGTGCCTTCCTTGCCCAAAATAATGATGTAGGGAATGAAAACAGCCTTTACAATCTCAGTCGGACTATGATTGAAGCAGAAACATGATATTAATATATTGAGAAGTGCTTCCTAGAATTAATATTTACAGTTCAGAAGTTGAGACACTACTTGATACATCATGAGGTCCAATTGGTATCTCGTAATAACCTACTCAAATTCATCCTTAATTGTCTAATGCTTACAGGACGTCTGGAAAGGTGGGCAGTTATTTTGCAGTAATTTGATATCCTGTATGTGTCTCAAAAGGAAATAAAGGGCCAAGATCTGGCTGATTTCCTTGCTGAACATCCTTCAGTAGAAGATACATATTTAGATATTGATCATCCAGATGAATAAGTCTTTTCTATTCAAGATAATCTTCAAACATGGGAAATGTTCTTTGATGGTGCTTCCAGAATTCCAACAGGGAAGAAAATAGAAGATCCTAAATTCAATAAAGTTTAGTTGGTAATTGTGATTATTTCCCCAGAAAATGCAGTTCTACCTTATTATTTCTTATTGCAGGAAGGAGGTACAAATAATGAAGTAGAATACCAATCTCTCATCGCATGATTGGAGTTGGCGCTTCAAGAAAAAGTGAATCACTTAAAGGTGAAAGGTGATTCAGAACTGGTAATCAAACAAGTCAATGGGGATTTTACAATCAGAAATGAATAGTTAATCCCTTTGTATGATTGTATCAGAGAGTTAATGGCAGAATTTCCTTCAGAACTGACATTTTCTTATGTCCCAATATCACAAAATTCCCAAGATGATGCAATGGCTAATATAGCCATAGCTCTGGAAGATCCAAATCGGGATGAGATGAGCATCATTATTACCCACCATCGTACAATTTCACCTTATGTTCAAACCATAATAGAGGAAATCAATGAAATTAGTCCCTTTTATGAACCATATGGTCAGACTACGAGATGGATGACACCTATTAGAGAATATCATCAAAACAGAACACTCCCACCTGATAATGCTGAGAAAGAACAAATCTGGTGACGTGTGGTCAATTTTTCTCTTTATGATAGCCCAGATCACCTAGAAAATATTCTCTAGAAATTAGGTTTTGATGGAATTCTCTTCAGATTCATCGATGGTGAAGAGACCATGGCTGTCATGAAAGAACTACATTCAGTAGTCTGTGGTGCCCACCAGTCTGGACGTAAACTATCTAATCAAGTTCGAAGGCTTGGATTCTTTTTGTCTTTAATTACACAAGATTGTGTTGATTTCACAAAATAGTGTCATTCATTCCAAGTACATGCCAACTTCATTCAACAACCCCTAGATTTGCTTCATACAACTAAATACACGTGGCCGTTTTCCACATGGGGAGTGGATGTAGTGGGACCTTACCCTTCAGCTACATCCAAGCAGTTTAAGTACATTCTTACTACTATTGACTTCTTTTCCAAATGGTAAGAGGCAATACCTCTCAAAGAAGTTAGTTCTAAAAGCATTTTTAGCTTCATTAAATCTAACATCATTACTAGATTTTGTGTCCCTCATACCATATTGACGGACAATGGCACCAACATATGTTCATCCGAGGTAAGGAAGTTGTATCAAGAATACAACATCAAATCCAACCATTCATCTCGGAATCATGCAGTGGACAATGGAGAGATAGAATACTTCAATAAGACTCTTTAAAACATACTGCAAAAGATGGTGGATAAAGATAAGATGTCATGGCCTGATAAACTTTTTCATGCTTTATGGGCTTATTGGACCACCTCCCGCACTACAACGTGGTCAACTCCATATTTATTGGTATATGGAACAGAAGTAGTATTTCCCATTGAGTTTTAATTACCCTCACTCAGAGTAGACATTTGTGATCAGTCATCCATAGATGAACAATCTCAAAAGAGATTGGATGAATTGGAATGATTAGATGAGAAAGGATTGTGCACCCTACATCACTTGGAAGTCTATCATAATCGAATAGCACGAGCATTCAAAAAAATATTTCATCTTATTTCATTTATTCAGGGAGAATTTTTATTGGTTCTTAGAACTCCAATGATACAAGGAAAGAATCCTCCCAAGCTTGAACCAAAGTGGGAAGGACCTTACTTAATACATAAGGTCTACTCCGATGGAGCTTATTCATTAATCTCAATGGATGGAGAACTCATCACTACTCCAAAAAATTCCATATTTCTAAAGAAGTATTTTGTATAATAATAATACATCTTACTGTCCATTCATATGACCTTAAAATATTTCCACTTATATATAACACGACGTTAAACTGTGTCATCCTTTCTTAATGATGTTAAAATATACAGCCCTTCTTAAGTCCTTATTGCATGAATTTAAACTGAACAGTGCCTTACGTCCAGAAAGACGTTGAACTACATAATTTCGGGTCCATGCATATGAACTTAAACTATTTTCACTTACGCCCAACATGACGTCAAACTATGTCATCCTTGCTATATGATGTTAAACTATACATCCCTTATTATGTCCTTATTGTATGACGTTAAACCGCACATTCCCTTATGTCCGGCAAGACGTTAAACCACATAATTTCTAGTCCATGCATATGTCCTTACACTACTCACACCATCGTCCAACATGACATTAAACCGTGAAAAAGTCCCTAATACATCCAACATGATGTTAAAATGTGTCCTCTTTTCTCCTTACTGCATGACATTAAACTCCACAGTCCCCCTTTCGTCCAACATGACATTAAACTATATTGTCCCCATCATCTTAGCTACAGGATGCTAAACTGTACAGCACCCTTATTGCCCAACATGACGCAAAAATGTGTTCACGTCCAACATGATGTTAAACCGTGTTCCCGTATTTGTCATACATGACATTAAAATGTACTGATCATTTGTCCTACATGATGTAAAACTGAAAAAAGTCCCTTAATACATCCTACCTGACATTAAACTGTATTGTGTCCCTGCTACATGACACTAAACTGTGCATCACCAATAGTCCTCACTGTAAGACATTAAACTGCATAGTCCCTTCATATGTCCTACATGACATTAAACTGTGCATTGTTATGATTTTTTCTACCTCTTGTTTCTCACACTGAGTATGACCCACGTGAGCTAAGAGTAAACTTCAACCATAACACCCTCTTTGGGCCACTAACCATGTGTAAGTCCTGACACTATTTTTTATGTCATTGCCCTCAAGAACAACTTGATTACCAATTGATTATTTAATAAAACTACGTGGACTTTGATCCTTGCCTTCTAGGCTGGGTACGTAGGCAATCTCTTGAGGTTCAACCCCAAAACCAATCTCTTCACATCGGTTCACCTCCATCTCATATGATGTTGATTCATGAAACCACCCCGAGAACAAATATTTTTTTATATAGGTTCATCATCATCCATACTATATGACGTTAAAATTTTCACACTTTTGTCCTGTACGATAATAAACTACAACATTCTTTTACACTCTCACCTGAGAGGGAATCATTATTTACATTGATCTCCAATAATGTTATATTCTAAAGACTACGTGCATAGATGGAAATGCCAGAACCTTTTATCTTGGGCCAAACCATCATTGCACTAATGTCCCCTTTCACCCTTCACTTGAATGAACCAAATCTGTATACATTGTATTTCAAGAACTACATGCAGCTTGATTCCCATCCTTATGGGATACGTAGGAACGTTTGAGCATCCCTCTAATCCATCCTCAAGTCTTTGGGCCTAACCCCAAATTCCAGTTTCAATCCCTTGGCTGAAAAGTCCCCCTTGGTCTGAGTTCTATGACCCTAATCTAAGATCTCCTACACTCTCATCCCACATGACATTAAAATGTATTTCAAGAACTATGTCTGGCTTGATTCCCATCTTTATGGGATACATAGTGAAGTCCAGCACCTCAATTCAGGACCCAGCCACAACATAATTATCGTTAGCATTGGTATGTGTATCTTTACATGCATTTAATAATGCCCATTTTGATGTGTCATTACCCTAACCTTAAATACATCCAGATATCCATAATCATTTTTTCTTGACTTCTGGTCCCAAAATGATTGATAGCTGAGAGTTCTTTTTCCTGACTATATAGCACGTTCCCTTAAGAAGCCTTCCATAAATAGTCTTCATAAAAGACCTGTCAGCCAAAAGATGCTATTATTTGACTATGCATCCAATTCCCTTAGGTGGCCCTTCATAATTAACCCCCTAACGGGTTTGTTAAATAGTGGTAACATCATTCTTGGTAAGAATACCCCTTTTGTCCTTATTTTTCTTAATTAGAATATGTAGGTATCCACAAAAATTGCCTTTCTTAACATAATTGTCCCATACTCTTTTTCATGATCTGAATGTATTCAAGTCTGTGGTTTATATTTCCCTTACCTACGTTTGGGCCAGACCTTCGTTGGAGTGACATTCATCACATTGTTTGACAATCTAGATTGAAAATATCCTCTCCATATTCATGTAACTCTCTCCATATATAAGACTCTATGCTTTCAAAAATTTGAATCTCCATAAAATTTCACTGGCTTTTTAGAAGTAGAAAAGTAAATTTCTGAGAGTTCTTTTTCCTGACTATGTAGCACATGCCATTAGGAAACCTTGCATAAGTAGTCTACATAATAGACCTTTCAGCAAAAATATGCTATTATTTGACTATATAGCCAATTCCCTTAAGCGACCCTGCATAATTCGACCCCCTAACAGGTTTGTTAAATATTGGTAACATCATTCTTGGGAAATACTTTTTCTAATGCCTTTTAGCCTTTTTTTCATATCATTCCTCATATTCAAAATATCATAAGTCATAGTTCACATGTTTTCCTCCATACTTGAATATGTTTATATGTTTTCAAATAAATTATCAAGGAATTGAGTCAATTTTAATCCATTCAGTCAAATCTATTTGTACCTTCAACATTAGCCTTTTTATGTCTGACGTGCAAAACATTAAACTACCCAGAAAAGACAAGGGAACTCTGAAAAAAAGTCAAGTCCCAGCTCACTAAACATAAATTTCTTATGATTTAGGTAATATTGATAAATTAAAGATTCAAAGTTTGTAGGGTTATTTTTAAAATCCTAGAAAAAATCAAACTATGCTTACTAGGCCCATTTTCTTAAGTAAAGATTTAAAGAAGGTAGAAAAAGGATGCAGGTACATGGAATTGAAGATGAATGTGTTTTTCATTGATTCAAAATAGTTAGAATGACATCCACAAACTGGAGTCTCTTCTCTTTTCCAGGAATTACAAGATACTTTCAACATAACTCTTCATTTGATTTACGGCATCCCGAGCTTCATTAGCAACCACACAGAATTAAGTCATTCAACTGGACCAAATAAGAGAGGCAGTGATACCATCTCTTCTTGGAATAATTGTAAAAGAATGTTCTTGAGTGCAGTTTGAGAAAATTTTATGCTGATCAAGCAGTGACTTTATTTCTGTCCAAGAGACTTGGAAGATGGATACATGGATTTGAGAATGGATCATTGGATGTAAAGAGACATTTGGGGAGATTATGCTTTTCAGATATTGTTCTAATGCCATGATAGTCTTCTCTCCACCAACTGGCAGCAGAAAACATATCATCCCATGGGTTTTCCATTTTCATATCTGCAAATAAATGACATGGACGAAAATTTTAAACGTTCACACTATTGTTGTTGATTTTAATGGACAACATAACCGGAAGAGAGAGGTAGCAATGCAACTGCATCTCGGGCATATAGTTCTTTGGCTCTGGAATGTTGACTCCTTACAGATGATCATGGCCATACAGAGGTAGGTAGATTCTCTGTGGAAAGTAAATATGATAATTTTTCAAGTACTTGGCCAAATCTGGGAGAGTTCTGTTGTAGATATCATAATAGTCATAGCCAACGATGTTCATCATATCATCAATCCGCTTTCTAGCCAGTTCATCAGTCATTCCGATTCTTCTAAGAGCCATTGAATCTGCATAGAGGTCAAATAATTTACTCTGAAGTAAGTAAATTTTTCATAAAATTTATGAATAAATTCGAAAAAATGGCTAAGGAATTCAGGCACACAAGTCCAAAGTTTGCGTGCAAGTGGAACTGTGTCATGCAAGTTTTGGCGTGCAGGTAACACCACGCATGTCCAAATACCTCTAGAGAAGCACGACACGAACAAAAGCAAAGAACCAGTGGAAAACAAGTAACTTTCATGATGAAGGCAACTTGGGCGGAGAGAGATCAAAAGTTTGAAATCTAGGTGCTTTTTGTGAGAATGAGGTGCATATTTATAGGCCAAGATGCACCCCTACACGCCAAAGTCTGTGTTTTTATCACCTACACGCCGCTATCTATGCACTCAAAACATTCACGCCGCCCCTTCCTTGGTCTTCTTCTTTACCTCAGAGTCACATCCTCATTCCTTTCGGATCTAACTCCGAGGGGGGACTTTTGTTGACGCTTATTTCTGTAACAGAGTCTAACAAATGAAAAGGGAAATACCTTAACACAAAGTGATTCATCCTTTGACGAAACATCATAAATTGACAAAGTCATGAACAGGGATTTGTTTACACATGGGTCACGCATGTTTCATCATGGCCGCGCAGGTATACTTTTGCGCCTCATATAGGACGCGCAGGTGACTTGCACGCCCTAAGTTATTTTCTCCCAAGGTCTCCAAAGGCCTATAAATACACCTTGTGGGCCCCCTATTTAATGGAAGGAAAAATCTAGAAACTCATATTTGATCTCTCAGCATCCAAGTCTCTTCTCAAAGCATTTTGAACACTTCTAAGGTAATTTCATAACTATAACGGAAGATCTAAAGAGGGGGAACAACGCCGAAGTGTTGAAATTCATCAACACCTATGCACCTAAGTGTCTAACCATTCAGGGAATCGAAGACACTTGTGCTCCGCCTTATCCCTTCAATAGAACATGCATACCACTCAGTTAAAAGTCTTTAGAGATAACACTAAGGTCTTGAGCCAAGCCTCGCCCATGTTTTACTCTACGGGTTGACCATCGCGTAAGTACACCATTGTCGCGTAGGTATACCTATGCGACTAGGACCTGTGCACCAACCTTCTTTTGGGTGCCCCTCCTATCCATTCATCTCTTTTCTTCAAATACACCTTTCCTCTTCATGATTTATCCCATAGAACCCTCCTCAAAGTCATTCATGACGTGGTTCATTTGTTGGCTTCCTTACCTGAAAGGGATTCTGTGGAATATCTCTCAAAACCTAGTGATTTACATATCTTTATGTCACTAGAGTTAGATATTTCATTCATTCAAAATCATCCTTTAAGATGAGAAGATATTTATCCTGGGCCTTCTTTTGAGGAGTAAGCCCCAGTCAATAGTCCCCTAACCTGGGCATCCTCCTCAGGAGTAAGCCCTAGTATTCTAGTTCCCTTATATTTGGGCCTCCTTCTAAGGACTAAGTCCCAATCAAAATTCCCTAACCTGGGCCTCTTTTTCAGAAGTAATTCCCAGTTATAACTTCCTAACATGGACCTCCTTTTAAGGAGTAAGTCCTAGTCCAAGTTCCCTAATTTGGGATCCTCCTTATGAGTAAGCCCCAAGGTCCCAAATATGGGCATCCTCTTTAAGAGTAATCCCTAGTCTTCATGTTCCCTTAATTTTGAGCCTCCTTCTCAGGAGTAAGTCCCAATCATAATTCCCTAACCTAAACCTCCTTTTCAGGAGTAAGTCCCAGCCATAACTTCTTAACATGGGCCTCCTTTTCAGGAGTATGTCCCAGACCAAGTTCTCTAATTTGGGCATCCTCTTTAGGAGTAATCCCCAAGTTCCAAAATATGGGCATCCTCCTTAGGAGTAAGCCCCAAATCTCAAATTCCCTTAACCTGAGAATCCTCCTTAAGAGTAAGCCCCAGTTCTAAAGTTCCTTTAACCTAGGCCTCCTTCTCAGGAATAAGCCCCAGTCATAATTTCTCTTAAACAATATTAATTAACTTTTGATTCAGGCTTCCTTCTCAGGAGTATAACACAATCACAAGTCTCCTCCTAATTTGGGCATCCTCCTCAGGAATAAGCTCCAAGTTAGAGTATCCAAATCTCTATAGAAAACATATACCTTTATAGACCTTATTCCCGGGATTCTTCTCTAATGTAATTCCTAATATTTATCAATTTTGGGCAATCATACATACATAAGCCCCATATCATTCCTTATGACCTCATCTTTCATGGCACAAATTGCTAGGTTTACTGATACCTCTTTTTTCTCACACCAAGCATGACTCATGTGAGCATAGAGTGTAAAAGTAACCATGAAACATCTCTTTGGTCTGTTAATCATAAGTAAGTTCCACAATTCCCAACTGAACTACGTGGACTTTGATCTCTACCTTAAAAGTGGAGTATGTAGGAAGCCTTTCTAAGGTACAAGCCCATCACCCATTAATTATCATCTGTCCCCTATGATGTTAAACTACATCTTAATTCCAGAACTACGTGGGTTATGATTCCTTTACTATCAAGGATACGTAGGTAGCCCATCTGTGGGTATGATCCCAACTCTAAAATACTTCATGTCCTTCTGAACGACATTAAACTTTAAGTGCCCCGCTAAGTGGATTTAAAACCAGAATGGTTATCATAATGACTAAGAGATCTTTATATAATGTGTTGAAGGATACCATTGACTAAGAATCTCTAACAAATACAGATGATTATCTATTGATGAAGAACCTCAAATATGTATAAAATATTCTCTAAATCTCATACATATAAATCATTGATTTTCAGATCTAAGTAATGCTCATTTTTATACTTGGTAATTTAATAAGGATTCATGAAAATAACTTAAATCTATTAAGAGATCCCCGGAGTAGACAATAATTCCCCTCAAAAAGGTGTGATGAGTCAAACATTTCATCCTCTCGACCAATGAAAATTCATAAGCCCCATCGGTCCACAACTAATGATCACCTACCTTTAGAAAGTAGGTTCAAATGGATATAGAATCATTGGATGTTTCTAGTTCTATGAACAAACCTTTTAGAAACCATTTGGATTGTTTGAAACATAAACAAACGAGGTTATCTCCAATTCCAGAGGAAACACAGATATAGGGGTTTGATGTGTTCTTTCATGGAGGCGTCTTCATTATAATCGGTGAAGGAAATCACTGCATTATATTCAGTCGATCTAGTCTCTGTTTCATATATCTCAGTGGCAGTGACTTCCACTTGAAATTCCTAGGGGCTGAGTAGGGATTCTAAGATTCTCTCCCTGAGGTCTACTGACAAAATCAAGAAATCTAGGATTGATAGTTCGGATGGTACTAAGGCTAGTTATTTTATGATATCATAATTTTTCTCTAGTGGCCATCACTTCTCCACTTGTGGGAGCTCCTAAAAGGGCACAATAGGGGCTGGATCATGAGTTGAGGAGGGACTAGTCGCATGGGAAAGAGTTAGTGGGGCTCCTGAATTCTGGGGACCTCTCCCAGTTAGTTTACCTATGTGCCCAAGGAGTCTAGACACTTGTTCCTCCTCTAATGGGTACTACAGAATAGTGTGGCCAGAGTGGCTGCTCATGTGGCAGTGGAATATTCTTTCTCCTACTGGGTCCGTTGAAGGGCTCTCCTGTATGTTTCTACAATGTTGAAGGTTTAAGCTGGGGCATAACTGTAGGGTAGGTTCTGGCCACAACTACATTTTCCTCGGTATCCCCTGGCTCTGCGATTTCTCCTTCTAGTCCCATGATCAGGTGTCAGGAACTCGAATTCATAACCATACTCTTTGTCAAGGATAAATGGATGAATATGACAGAACCGAGGATTATTTCCTCATTCGATGACATAATATCTTGGTTGGCTTCCTCTGATGGTGTCGTTTGGTGGGTCAGTTCCCGTTGTGTCAAGCCTGAGGGCATGAAATCCAAAA
Source organism: Viscum album (assembly GCA_963277665.1). Taxonomy (NCBI): domain Eukaryota; kingdom Viridiplantae; phylum Streptophyta; class Magnoliopsida; order Santalales; family Viscaceae; genus Viscum; species Viscum album. The sequence goes on along the minus strand of OY728150.1, from coordinate 779,761,242 downwards.
GTTTCAAGGCTAGCTTTGGCCCAGTCACAGACTTCTCCTCTTGTAAATGTTTCTTCCATCTCTGATTATGCATGGATAACCAGATTATAAAGGGTTGTGGGGTCGAGGATGGCAACTGTGTTGCATTAGAAGCAGTTGGAAGCACAGCTGGTTGCTGCAATGGAGCTTGGAGTATGCCATGATCTTGGTCGACTATCTTCTAAGCCATCCATCCATAAAACATATACTCCATTTTGCTAAAGAAATTATGCCACTCCTCTCCCTCATCTATGTCGGTGGTAGATAAATATTCTACATGTGCTTGGGGAAGTCCTAGCTTGACCTTCCCCGAGTCCACCATCCTTTGTAGGATGTCTTGGAAAATGGAGAATTCAAGACTGTCGGGTCCCAACATCGGATGGTGGGGAAAATAAACTGGCCATTTGTTGAGGAAAACTTCTTTAGACATTCTTGGATTTGGTCTATGGATCAAGTTTCAATTCATAGCGGCTATAAAGTAGTCGTAGACTTTGTCCTCTTAGAACGAGTAGACTTTATTTTTGCACTACTAAAATTGGTTTTTCAAAGGTCTTCTATAATTTCTACACTGGGGTAGGGGTGGCCGTTGATACATTGGAGGCCCTTGGTGATTCAGAGGAGGCCTGGGCAGTGGAGCAGGTGTGAGGGCTGGCATGAGCATGATAGAGGATGACTCAGCTCTACCCAATCTCTTTACTAAAGCATGTAAGGTTATTCAGAACTTGAGGTTAGTCCGTTGTAGGGAATATTAGATCCTCTGGGCAATAGTAGAGAAATTATGGAATCTGGTGCTACATTTCACAAGTTTCAGTAGCGTTTATAGCTCATCTCAGAGGTTGTTGATGCATATTGAGATCATCACATCCTGGGAAAGTATCATGTTCATAGAGTAGGTCAGACCCTTCCATCTAGTGATGAAGTCTGAGACCCTCTTGTTCTCCCTATGTTTACAATTCATGAGGTCAGTAACCCTTATCTTGGGTAATGTTGAGCTGAAGTGGAATAATAACTGTTTCCAAAGATCATCCAACCCTTTTATAGACCGATATGGAAAACTCATATACCAAACAAAGGATGAACCTTGTATAGTTTGCACGAAGCATATGAGTTTAAATTATTCTTGATGTTTCAGAGTTCTCGTCATATGTTCGCAATGAGACACGTAGTGCATAAAATGTTGTTTCGTGTCACCTATGCCATTGAATATAGGGTATACTAGGCTCCCAAAATTCGGTGGCAGCGGCGTGTTGCTCACCCAGTTTTGGTAAGGCTTTCGCTCTGGCTATATCAGAGCATTATGGCCTTCCATTACCTCCAATCGAGCTCTCTGTGATTCGATGGCGTTGGATAGACCTTGGTTGACATCTTGTTGGGACTGATCCCAAATGGGTACATCTTGGGGTACTATTTCATGTATTGGCTTGACCGGTACCTGAAGCGTATATGCCATTGGTGGAACCTTTGGAGGATTTAGATGTACTTGCATTGGTTTCTTCCTCAGTGGAGGGAAGTCTTGGTGTGCTCCTGAATCCAAGTATAGGTAGATGAACAGACTAGTTGTTGTGCTAGGCGGGGGGCCCTGTCCTTATTTTGTTTTTGGGGGAAAACCCTTGTTGTTGAGGCACACTTACTGGAAGTGCGTAATGTGACCCATCATGAGGAAGATATTCTACAAGACAGTTCCTATGGAGTAGTTCCATGTTAATCCACCTTAATTCATTCATTTCCTCCTCCTTCCAAGAAAACCTCTATTTGATTGTGAGAGGCTCATTTGTGTTGAGATAAGAGGATGGGTTGAGGACACCCTAGAATTTTTTCCTCCCTCTATTCGTGACTCACTAGGGAATCAGAGGGGGATTTTCCAGATCGGCTAAGATCAGGGCGGACCTCTGGTTCTGGGTGTGCACGCCTGCTGGCTCATTGGGAATCACATCCTAAAAAGAACCATCTTCTCCCAATCCATCTGGGATTTCATAATATTCGGTGCCACCCGTTGGGTTAATATCCACAACGTTGGCAGATGAATAATATGGGGTGGAGGAGGTGTCATCTTCCATATGGGAATAGGACCTTCCACACCTCATACTAGTTTTCCCCTATATATCACGAGATTGTCTTTGGGTTTCTTGATGAAGGTTGACGCGGATGGATCCATGGTGCGACCTTATGACACATATCTCTAGCAATGGGGATGATGTTTCAAAGGATGATACTGGACATAAACTTCATCTTCTGACTACCATTTATAAAAGAGAGAATACTGATTCTTATGGGGGAGGTTGTTGTTGAGGTAAAAATTCCCCCAGCCCTGGGGGCCGGGGTCGGCTCTGTTCCTTGGGCATCGCACCTCTTCCCATTTTTGTTGGTCTTACAGGGGAATTTGTTGTTAAAAATGCCCCCAACCCTGCAGGTTGGGGTTGGACCCATATTGAGGTAGCTAATGTTGCTATCGCTTCTTTCCTGATATCGAGTGCTCCAAATCAAGGGTGAGCTGAACCTGGTGTCGAGTTCACCTATGAGTTAATTCTCTATGGGGAGGAAAGTTTCGATCATTGATTGGAATTTCTTAGAAAATTAGCATGCTGAATGTTTTAGGAAGCCTAATTCAAAAGTTTTTGAATGGCACACTCTCATAGGGCCTCACTCTCTTAAGACTTTCCTAAGGTCTATTTCTATCAGAGGTTCTTCCTCTACTCAATAGGGACATCATTTGACTGTCATCTTGACTTGATGGAATTACAAGACCTTACACTAAACGAGTTTAGATGGATGGGAAGCGGAGTGAAATGAAGAGCCCTATGTTCTCCCCATCCACGGATATGAACTCTTGTTGAAGAATCATCAATAAGGTGACCCAAGTTTTCCCGTGCATGGAGATAGGTTGACTCAAGGTCCCTTTTGCGCCTCCCTGATGGCGGTCGTCACATCGAAGGAAGGGAATCCAGATCAATGTGACACAAGAGCTCTCCTATTGTCTTGACATGATCTACATACCCTTCAAATTGTATGATGTTTAGTTTCAACCAGCGAAGGGTAATTGAAATAGCGCTTTCGTTGGTGCCCTCAAATGATTAGTGTGATTTTGGGGTACTTAGGTGTAGCAGAGTGGCTGACTAAGGTCGTCTCTCAAAGGAGGAAGTGAATTAAAACAACTATTCAGAGGTATTCTAAAAATAAAAGAGAAAAAAATTTAAACACTGCTTAATAAGATGTGGGTTTTTTATATTTTATAAATATAGAAGAAGTTTTCTGGAATAAGATTACATTTTTATTTTGTTTTTTAGTTTTAAAATGAAGTTTGATTAAAAAGACACAACAAGAAGATATTTTTTTTTGAAAATAATTTAAAAGACGTATTGATATAACTCTGTCTATTCACTCTATTATTAATCATTATCATTTAAATTAACATTCACTTAATTATGATCCCTTAACTGGTTAAATTCTGAACCCTATGATAATTAACTTTACCATGAAGATGAAGTGAATTTAACCCTAGGCTAACTTCGGAACATGAAATCACAACACCCTGCTTTGATTGATGTTATAAGATTAGCTTATGGTCAGTGGTAAATTAATGCACATTACCACTTTGGAAATGAGGATTAATTGACTTTAGGGATTGTATTTTAACTCTACAAATTGATCTTGTGTGGTCTTGTATTACCGATCAAGATCGCGCTCTCACAATTCACACAAATCCCGACCTCGTGCATTTTGTGATAATTGTTCAAGTTGTCACTTAGTTTATTCTAATTTTAAGACTCAATTAATGGATCATGTTTAGTGAATTAAAATTTATCATTTATTCAAAATAAATTAATGAAGAAGGTGAGAGGTAGATCTATTACTAAAAATAACTACTCTTCCATGGGCGGTGTAGTCATCGTAGAAGCAAATTGCATTTGCAACAGTTTAGAATGGGTATAACCCAATCACAATTATACTATTGAGTTCCGGACCAAATAAGAAGACTAATGAAGAATATAAAGGAACAAAACATTGTAAAATAGAAGAAATTAAAGAGTAACTAAGAAGTTTATTGAAAGAGAAAAAACATTACAATAAAGAGGAGGAAGAGAAGAGCAGTTTGGAGGAGATCCTAGCTTGATATCTTCCCTCCTCCAATGGAGAATTTAAATGGAAATGAACCACATCATCTCTGCTCCCAATCCTTAAGACACGTCCCAACCCCTCCAAATGAGAAAAGAACCAATTTATAGAGTGGTGGGGATGCTAGGTTCCAAGTTGTTTCAAGTGTGAATTGGAAATCTCGTCCAAATATTTTATGCCAAATTGTACCGCCCATTTGACCACAAAAACACGTGAATTGTCCAGCCTTCCAGAACTATCGTATGTGCGGATATGGATCCTATATCCCCTCTAATAATTGGGGATAAATCCAAACCCATATGAAGATGTTATGTCCTAAATACATAAGCTTCTCCATTTTGGCGTGTCCATCCCACCTTTGACTTTATGGCCCAATTACTCCAACAAAATGCATTATTTTGATCTAGTGTCCTGAATGAAAGTTGTATCCCATGAAGTAAGTAACATATTTAAAAAAATTTAAATTCACATAATTCAAATAAAAATATTTATGATTGAAATACTATAGTGATTTTGAAAGGGTAAAACCGGTATTTTCATCAAATTTTCAAATGAATGATCTAATCCCAAATACTTTCTAATTGAACATATTTAATACAATATGAGGAAATTATATCATTTATTATCAATAAAATATTCAATAAAATAGTGTTTTATCAACTCCCCCACACTTTCCCTTTTTCACTCCTGAGAAAAATATCATATCATGTAAACATCAATATCAAATCAAAACCAATTTTAAAACACATATCCTTGAGATCAAACAATTACACACCAAGAAAAAAATATATTATGCCTCATAAAAAACCATTATTTCAAGTTCTTCATTTATATCATTCAATATATTACCACTTTATTTTTCCTCCCATGCACAAAACAGTTACCTCGCTTGAATTTTCTCTTATCACACAAATATTAATTTTTTTTGCAATGTCATTCTCATCCAAACTCATACAAGGGTCACCAAAGGCTTGATAAATTCCTACATCACCACCCAATGTGAGTCAAGGACATATTTTTATCATGAGGTCTTTTCAAGGTTGTTCAATGGCTTTCGGTTGGTAGGATTTAGATGTGAAAATTTCGGAGGCTGAATGAGGAGGGCTTGACACTTTTTAAAGCAAAATTGCATTAATCTAATTTTCACTTAAATATGGTCTTCTCCTCAATCCCCATAGTATCAATTCATCTCTATAATCATGAAAAATAAAGTAATTTTCACACCATTCAACATTTCTGCAGTAAAAATGTCAATCTTCTCGAACATGATTTTCTTAAAATCTCTAGATAGGAACATCTTTCTACATCAATTAGAAGCTCCAGAAAAGGCACAGCTTCACTTATCATGAAAGCTCCAGAAAAGGCACAACTTTCAATATAATGATTTTATTCAGTAGAAAAGACATATCTTTAGAATTTAATTTTTCACCCAAAGTATCACAGAATGTGGTAGCACAACACAAGACAACTTCCCCCACACTTAAGCTCAACTAGAATATACAATTTCACTTCAAGAGTTGGTTGGATATGGAAAATTGGCTTGTAATGTGGCAAACCTAACAGGTTGTGCATGGATTATAAGGTCTAAATGGATTAAATGTTCATGGTAGGACATTATAAAATGGATTCTTTGAAATAGGGGCTTTAGTACCAAACAAATTCCTCAATAATTTAAACATAAGTACCTCAAACCCTCAAGTTTTGACAGAAATAAATCAAATTCTGGTTAAATCAAGAATGGTTTAGTTCTCTCATGAAGTGAGGTGAATGTAAAGAATATGGAAATAATGGTTTAGAAGCCTCACAGGAAACTGTTTTCAAATATAATATCAGTGAGATGTGGCATGGGATTCAAAATTTATTGTACTTTTCATTAAATTACTAAATATTTGAACTTGAAATAAAGTCATTTCAGCATTAATTTAAGCTTAGTTTCATGGGATAAATTGTTTTACTCATTTATATGAATTTAGAAATTGTGATGAGAGTCATTTCAGCTCAAAAATTTCAAAAACACAAAGAAAATTCAAAAATAAACACACAAAATTTGAAAATACACACAATTTATTTTGTTTTTTTTTGAATTAGGAAAACAATTGAAATTACTAAACTAAATGGTTTCCTCCCCCACACTTAAAATATTTCATTATTTTCAATGTGAACCCATGAGATGATATATGCACATAAAATGAAGAATTTTTTAAATAGGACAAATAATATAAAAGTGGAAGGGTTAAGAACAGCCTGATGTGCTCAAGTGATGATGGGGTCATACAGTGTGATAAAATACACTGCATCAGTAGGAAGTCCCTCAATGTATATCCTCAAACATTTCCCATTGACTGTAAATCTCCTTCTTGTGTACTCTTTTGTGATCTCCGCTGCCCCATAAAGAAAAACATTAGTCACAACATAAGTACCTAACCATCTGGAACGCAACTTACAAGGCATCAGATTTAGTCATAAACTGTAGAGAAGGACTTTCTCTCCAACATGAAACTCCTTTTGTTGGATCATTCTATCATGAGCTTCTTTTTATCTTTCCTTATAGAGCATTGAGTTCTCATATAAAGACAATATAATCTCCTGATGCTCCTGAATTTGCAGCTTCCTTTGCATTCTAGCTTGGGCCAAATCCATGTTGCATTTCTTTATAGCCCAATAAGACCGATGCTCAACTTCCATAGGGAGATGACATGCTTTCCCAAAATCAATCTGAAATGGGGACATACCAATGGGTGTCTTGTATGTTGTCCTGTAATCCCACAACGCATCATCCAAATGCCTGCTCCAATCCTTCCTATTTGGCTGCACAGTTTTCTCCAAAATTTGTTTCAACTCACGATTTGAAACCTCAGGTTGGTCATTACTTTGGGGGTGGTATGGTGTTAATGTTTTGTGTGTCACCCAATACTTCCGAAGAAGGGAAGAAACATTCAGATTACAGAAATGTGTACCTTGGTCATTGATGGTAGCCTTTGGTACTGCAAACCTGCAAAAAATATGTGCCTTCACAAAATCCACAACAACATGAGAATCATCAGTCCTAGTGGCCTTGGCCTCCACCCATTTTCTCACATAATCAACAACAACAAAAATATACAAGAAACCATATGAACATGGAAAATGACCCATAATGTCAATGCCCCACACATCAAAAATCCCACAGAATAGTATGGGTTGTTGGGGAATCTCATGTCACCTAGAAATATTCCCAGTGTATTGGAAACAAGAGCATGACTTACAAAACAAATGGGCATCATGGAATAAACTAGGCCAATATAATGCAGTGTATAAAACATTCCTAGCTATCTTTTGGGGTCCAAAGTGTCCACCACATGCATGTGTATGACAGAATTACAAAACAGACTCAAACTCATGATCAGGAACACACCTCCTAATAACTTGGTCACTACACATGTGCCTTAAGTATGGATCGTCCCAAACATAAAATCTTGACTCACTATTTAATTTTTGGATTTGATGTTTCGTTAAATTTTTAGGGATTTCAGAGGCAACAAGGTAGTTAACTAAATCTACATACCAAGGATGTGTACTTGAGATGGAGTAAAGATGCTCATCAGGGAAAGTGTCTCGAAGTGGTACCTGGTCCAAGGTGTTGTCCTATAGTGTGTGAGTAATCCTACTCATGTGGTCCGCCACTATGTTTTCTGACCCTTTTTTTCCTTTATCTCAATATCAAATTCTTGAAAAAGAAGCATCCATCGTATCATCCTAGGCTTGGCATCTGGTTTCTTCAAGAGGTACCTTAGAGCTGCATGGTCAGAAAAAACAACTACTTTAGAGCCCAGTAAATATGATCGGAATTTATCTAAAGCAAATATGACAGCAAGAAACTCCTTTTCCGTGGTTGTATAGTTTTATTGGGCTGAATCCAGTGTCCTTGATGCATAGGCGATCACATGTGAACGTCCCTCCACCCTTTGAGATAAGACAGCTCCAACCGCGAAGTTGGAGGCGTCACACATAAGCTCAAAATGAATCTCCCACTGTGGGGGCTGTATGATTGGTGGAGTGGTCAGACACTTCTTTATCTCATCAAAGGAAGTCTTGCAAGAATCATTAAACACAAAATCAGAATCCTTTTAGAGTAAATGTGACACAGGAAGTGGAATCTTACTAAAATCATTGATGAAGCGCCGATAAAATCCTGCATGCCTTAGGGAAGATCTAACATCATGCACACATGAAGGATATGGTGTGGATGAAATAATTTATATCTTAGATCTATCAACCACTATCACATGTTTTGACACTACATGCCCTAAGACAATGTCATGCTCTACCATGAAATGACACTTTTCAATGTTCAGGATGAGATTCTTCTCAATACAAAGATTCAAAACATTTCCCCAACTATTTATACATTCATCAAATGAGGATCCATACACTATAAAATCATCCATAAATTCCTCCATGCAGGTCTCAATAAAATTAGAAAAATACTCACCATGCATCTCTGGAAGGTACCTGGGGCATTGCAAAGTCCAAATGGCATCCTCCGATAGGAAAATGTGCCAATGGGACAGGTGAATGTAGTCTTCTCCTGATCCTTTGAAGCTATAGGAACCTGAAAGTATCCAGAAAATCCATCCAATAAACAATAGTGTGTTTTCCAACCTAGTCTCTCAAGCATTTGATCAATAAATGGGAGGGGGAATTGGTCCTTACGAGTGGACTGATTTAGTTTTCTATAATCAATACCCACATGCCAAATGTTTTGCACCCTCATTGGAACTAAATCATCATTCTCATTTTCAACAACAGTAACACCACTCTTCTTAGGCACAACCTGAATAGGACATACCCACTGAGAATCTGAAATGGGAAAGATTATACCTGCCTCGAGCAATTTCTCATATTCTTTTTTAACAAAATCCATGAGGGTGGGATTGAGTCTCCATTGTGGCTGTCTCACTAGTTTAGCCCCATCCTCCAAGATAATCCTATGCATTCAAATGGAGGGGCTAATACCTGATATGTCATCCAAGGTCCACCCGATTTCCCTAATGTTCTACGTCAAAATATTCAAAAGTTTTTCTTCATGTTCAAAAGGGAGATTTTTATCAATGATAACAGGTAATTTCTCACCACTTAACAAGTATGAGTATTTGAGATTTGGTGGCAATGGATTGTGTTCCAATGTAGGGGGTGATGTATGGATGGAGACATAGAAGGAACTGAAATATGTGAACAAAGAGCATCCGTATCAGAATAGAAATCATCACAATCAGAGAATAAAGCATCAAATCCATCAGCATACTCAACATCCATGTCATAATTAGAGTTCATTTGATCAAAATAAGAATATGATTCCATTTAAAAATCAAATCATAGAGAGTCTTGTTCCTTATAAATAGGTGTGGAAGTACTCTTAGACATCAAACTAGGACCAATACTCATAATCTCCCTAAGCATAGGACAATCCAATTCCATGGTGTTTTTACTTGGTGGTTCAAAATTGGAGATAAAAAATGTAGAATGATCCTATGAGGGGTACTTCATGGAATCCATAACATTAAATATCACAACTTCATCCCCAAATTCCATGGAAGGTGTACCCTCATTGAAATTCATGATAGTTTTTGCAGTTTTGAGGAAGGGCCTACCTAAAATAATGGGGGCATGAGAACTTACCTGATCATCCTCCATGTTAAGCACGTAGAAATCTGTTGGAAATATCATGTCTCTTACCTGAACAAGTACATCCTCAGGGACTCCCACTGGATATGCCGTAGCTCTATATACTAATTACACAACTACTCTTGTCGTCTTCAACTCTCCAACCTGTAAGGAAGTGAATACAGAGTGAGGAATCACATTTATGGAATCTCCCAAATCAAAAAGTGCATCAGAAAATTGTAACTCTCTTATGGTGCATGGGATAGTGAATATCCCTGGATCCTTACACTTTGTCAGCTTTTCTAGAGTTGGTGTAATGAATGTGGACACATTCCTTCCAAGATTTATCCTCTCACTTCCCTTGAGCCCTCTTCAATTGGTACAAAGTTCTTTTAAGAATTTCGCATACCTTGGAATTTTCTTAATGGCTTCAAGTAGAGGAATGTTGATCCCCACATACTTGAATGTGTCCAAAACCTCCTTTTGAATTTCTTCTTCATCCATCTTCTTGGGTTGAACAACCCTGTTTGGAAAAGGAAGGGGTTTAGGAGGAACATCATCAATCTTTTTCTTACCTTTATCTTTCTCCATGGATTGCTCATCAGTTGGTTTAGAATGCGGATTCTCTGGAGTTGAGGTGAATCCCGGTGGAATGATAGGTGGAGAAGCATCAGTTGTTTGCTCCCCGCTTCTCAGTGTAATGGCACTGACATTCCCCTTTGGATTTGGAGTGGGTTGGGAAGGTAGATTTATGGAATTCTTACTTACAAGTTCATGAAGGGTAGTGGAAATCTGGCTCATTTGAGTCTTTAACTCCCTCAACTCTGAAACTTGACTCTTCAGTTCATTCTATTGATTAAGAACAAATTTCTTCAAAATATCATTAGTGTTAGAGTCTACCTTGTGTTGGAGATTCCCTTGTTGTTGACTTGTTGATGTTTGAGCTTCTAATCTCCTTAGGGGTTGTTGGAAACCCTGTTTCTAAGGTGGAGGCTTCTGGAAGTTTGGTTGAAAAGGGGGACTTTGTTGTTACCCAGATCCATACCTCATGTCTGATTGATCCTATGGTGCAAAGGAGTCATACTTCTTTTGGGGATGCGGTTGTTGTTGTTGCTGATCTGGTATCCCAGGTAATACTGTTGCATAATCTTCTGTTTCTTGTAGTTGGGGGAAACAGTCAGTTGGGTGGTTTTCTCAGTGCAAATTCCACAAGGCCTTGAAGGAGGGGGTAGATATGTATTTTGTGCCAAATCAATTTGCCTCACTGTAGTAGGCAATTCATCTAACTTGGTATAAATCAAATGACTCTCAATAGAAGAAGGACTTACCTGATGTACTCCCCTGACATGTGGTGCACCTCGATCACCAAATTGTTGGGAGTTTTGGGCCATCTTGTCGATCAATGCATGTGAAGCTATTGGTGTCTTTTCCACCAATGTTATTCCAGCCGCATCATCCACCATGGTTCTCTCTATAGGTGTGAGTCATTTATAGAAGTATTGGATGAGGAGTTTCTCACTAATTTGGTGATGCGGACACCTTGCACACAACTTATTGAATCGCTCCCAGTACTCATACATTGACTCCCATTGGGCTTGATTGATCCCTGATATCTCCTTTCGAATGGATGTCATTCTTGATGCTGGAAAAAATATTTGCAATAAAAGATGTTTCAAATGATTCCAACATGTTACATCTTTAGGTTGAAAATAATACTTCCAATCTTTTGCAGCTCCATCATGTGAGAATGGAAATTATTTTAATTTGATTTGATCTTCATAAACATTTCTTGGTTTTAAAGTTAATCAAACCACATTAAATTCCTTAAGGTTTTTGTTGGTATCCTCACCAGATAAGCCATGAAACTTTGGAAGAAGGTGAATTAATCAAGATTTCAATTCAGAGTCTGATTCAAGGTTCGGGTATGCAATACAATTTGGTTGATAGTTAATATCTGGTGCAGCCAATTCTCGAATGGTTCTATTAAGTTAATTTCCAATATTTTTAGACATTGGTTCTTGTTTTAATTTTGAATTAGAAGTGTTTCCAATTTCAAAATTCCTAGAGTGGAGGAATTCCCCAGTTGGATAAATGTCGACACTTCCCGTACATTGAGACTGACGGATTCGCGCCCTAAGGCTGCGTTGAATCTCAGGGTCAAGATCTAAGAGATCATTGGGATTAGTTCGTGTCATAAATCAATGAAATAGAAAAATGAAGTGAATAAAAGTGGAACATAATAGAATGATAAGAAGTTTTATTTGATGGTCCCAAAAAAAGAAAATAGAAATCCAAAAACATAATTGAGAAAGGGGAAATAAGAAAGAAATAAGAGAAGATAAAATATTAAAATAAAAGTTAAAAAATACATCTATTTAGTTGAATAAAATACTTGCCTCCCCAGAAATGGTACCAATGTGAAGGATCTCTGTCGTGGGTTCCCTCAAATGATTAGGGTGATTTTGAGGTACTTAGGTGCAGCAGAGTGGCTGTCCAAGGTCATCTCTCCAAGGAGGATGTGAATTAAAACAACTTTTTAGAGGTATTCAAAAAATAAAAGAGAATAAAATTGAAACACTACTTAAATGGATGGGGGTTGTTTATATTTTATAAATCTAGAAGAAGTTTTCTGGAAGAAGAATGCATTTTTTTGTTTTTTTGTTTTAAAATGACGTTTGATTAAAAAGACACAACAAAAAGATATTTTTCTTAGCAAATATTTTAAAAGGATTAATCGATCTAACTCTACCTATTCACTATTTTATTAATCATTATCATTTAAATTAACATTCACTTAATTATGATCCCTTAATTTGTTAAATCTCGAACCCTACGAGAATTAACATTACCACGAAGATGAAGTGAATTTAACCATAGGCTAACTTCAGAACATGCAATCGCAACACCCTTCTTTGATAGATGTTCTAAGATTAGCTTATGGTCAGTGGTAAATTAAGGCACAAAACCACTCTGAAATGAGGATTAATTGAGTTTAGGGATTTTATTTGAACTCTACAAATTTATCCTGTGTGGTCTTGTATTACCGATTATGATCGCGCTCTCACAATTCACACAAATCCCAACCTCGCGCATTTTGTGTTAATTGTTCAAGTGATCACTTAGTTTATTCTAATTTGAAAACTCAATTAATGGGTCATGTTTAGTGAATTAACATATATCATTGATTAAAAATAAATGAATGAAGAAGGTGATAAGTAGATCAATTACTAAAAATAACTACTCTTCCATGGGCGGTGGAGTCATCGTAGAAGCGAATTGTATTTGCAATGGTTCAGAATGGGTATAACCCAATCACGCTTCTACTTTTGAGTTCCAGCCCAAAGATTAAGATTAATTAATAATAAAAATAAACAAAACAGAGTAAAACTGATGAAATTAAATAGGAACTAAGAAGTTTATTGAAAGAGAAAAAACATTACAACAAAGAGGAGGAAGAGAAGAGCAATTTGGAGGAGATCCTATCTTGAATGATTTCATCCTCCAATGGTGAATTTAAATGGAAAGGAACCACTTCACCTCTTCTCCCAATCCTCTAAGGCACTTCCAAACCCCTCCAAATGAGAAAAAAACCAATTTATAGAGTGGTGGGGAGGCTAGGTTCAAAGTGGTTTCAAGTGTGAATGGGGAATCTCGGCCAAATATTTTATTCCAACTTGGACAGCCAATTTGACCACCACAATGCGTGAATTGGTTGGAGTTCCATGGGTATCATATCTGGGGATATGTTTCCTCTATCTCATATAAAAGTTTGGGCTCAATACAAGCCCATATGAAGGTGTTATGGCCTAAATATAGAAGCTTATCCATTCTGGCGTGTCCTGCCCACCTTTGACTTTATGGCCCAATTACTCCATCCAAATGCATTATTTTTTTGATCTAGTGTCCTAAATGAAAGTTGTATCCCATGAAGTAATTAACATATTTACAAAATAATAAGTTCAAATAATTCAAATAAAAATATTTATGATTGAAATAATACATTGATTTTGAAAGGGTAAAACTGGAATTTTCATCAAATATTCAAATGAATGATCTAATCCCAAATACATTATAATTGAACATATTTAACACAATGTGAGGAAATTATATAATATATTATCAATAATATATTCAATAAAATAGTTTTTTATTAGTAATCTATATATTGGAGCGGATGTAATGTATGCTTCCTTCTAACAACTCTCTATCTATGTCGAATTGATAGGTGGTCGTGGTCCAAAACATTACTAGTATATCATCCCTGGACATTCGTTTCCTCAGGTTAAATACATCAACATGTGACTCCTCTAGGGATTCCTCTAATTTATTATCCTAGTTGAGATACTTCTTGACAGTATTATCAGAGGTAGCGGGGCTAGTAGGGGTCGAATCGTTATGTGGGTGGTTCTAGGTGGCTCAGAGGATGAATGTTGTCCCGGACCATCTCCTGACTGGATAAGGGTGTCGTTGATAGCTGACTAGGAATCTGATATGCTTGATTCCCTCCTTCTGAGTTCCTCCACATAGGATGGTTTTTTTGTACTTGATTCGGCAGAGGGAGGAACTTCATGTCGGTATGATGTGTCACCGCGGGGAGGACCTCCATAGTTGGCGCTGCAGTAGTGAGGACTACCATCACAGCTTGAAGTATGACTCCAATAAATAATTCTATAGTGCATACCGTAGTGAGAACCTTTAGAGTGGACTCCAGTAGTGAGGACTATCATCACAACTTAAATTCTGACTGATAGAAATAATTTTGTAGTGCATACCCTTGGGAGGACCTTCAGAGTGGACTACAATAAGGGGAGGACCTTCGTGTTGTTTAATTCCATTGCCGGGAGGACTTCCATAACGGAAACCATGCTGGTGAGGATGAGAATAATGGTTTGACATTCAGTGTTCATCCTGTGGATGGCCTTCAAGACACACATAGGGGAGGACCTTCTTGTTTCTTAAGGCCATTGTGGGGAGGACCTTCACAATGGAGGCCATGATGGCAAGGATTACCATCATAGCTGTCGCAAGGAGAATATTTGTGGGGAAACCCCTGGGGAAGGGCCTTAATAATGTACCAGAACAAAGGGATGGCCTTCTCATTTCCTGACCTCTTTGTGGGGAGGACCTCTGTTATTACATTGGTGAGGACTAACATTGCAATCTGATGCCTGGCTATGTGAAATATCGTTGTAACGTAACCCCTAAGGAGGACCATCAGGGAAAGACCTAGAAGGGGGATAACCTTCTTGTCATAATGAGATGTCACTACCGGAAGGACCACTGTAGTTGTGACTAGGATGGTCAGGACCACCATCATAATATGTGGTCCCACTGCACATATAGTGTTTGCAGTGTATTCCCTGGGGAGGACAATTAGAGTAGACTGCAGTAAGTGGAGCACCTTCTTGATGCTTTATCATCTGGTCACGTGGAGGGATCCATGACTTTCATCAAAATAAGATCTCTTAGGAATGATCATTATATGCCCATGAGGGAGGCCCTCATGGGTGATCTAGGGAGGACCTTTAGAGCCACTGATAGCGACATCGCAGGGTGTACCTTCACAACTGCTACTACCACTCCAATAGTATGGTAATGGGTTGGTATTATTCCACACCTTTGATACATGTTTGGCAGCGTTGAGAACCCCAACATCTAGTAGAGTGGAGTCACAGACCCACTCTTTATTTTTCAGTTGCCTTCAGTGCGTTCAGGGTGCTCTCTTGCGGGCAACAGGGATATTCTGGTGTTGATAATGGCTATCACCTCTGGATACCTATATAATTGGGTCATGTGATGTTGTTGGGATATGACAATGAACATATTGAATTTTTGTAGGGATATATGCATGACCTCGAGCATCCACCGTGATGGACGGGTGTCCCCCAGTTGGAACGAGTGAGTATTCTCGATCTGGTTGCCCTTGTATCGTGGGATTTGGACAATGACCCTCTTGGGATGAATCATGGATGTATATCTACTCTATGATGGAAATCACATATCTTAGATGAGTCCCTCAGTTGAAGAGACAGGCTCATGAAACTGATTCCTTGTTGTTGCCACTGATGCAATTATATTCTGGAAAGTCTGCAAGATATGATTTGGGATCGATACCTTCTCCTCAATCATTTTCCGGACATGTAGAGATAAATCATTGGATGGAATGTGTATGATTTTCCATTCAGCTGTCATAGTAGGAATGACATGTTATGGTCCTCCATTGGTCAGTGGATACTAACAATTCTCCTTTTTCGGGACACGTGAACGAATCTGCCCCTATGTTGGGATATACCATCTTAATACTCCTTTTTCCACCACATTATAATGTTAGACTTTACTTGCATCCACTGGGAGATGGCCCTACATATATTGCAACAATGTATTCCATCGGAGGCCTTGGGGTGGAAACCCTTTCCTGCATGGATGAAGTCATTATTTTCGACCTCATCCATCTACCTAAGATAAGGGATGTCTTCATTTTCTCATTTTGGGGATAGGCTCCTAAAATGGTTTGAGACAACTACAGGGGTCGCCTGGGTCTTCTCCGTCGGTCACTACTGGGAAAGAGGGCGATGGGACTTAGCTTAAGGGAGGGTGTACATAGCCTCCACCATAGTAAAGATATTTACATTCAGATGGTACTCTTGAATTAGTGCATCTGAGACCTAGCATTGAAGATTCTGGGTGGGCGATGAGGTGCTCTACCAATTGAGAGGCCGTGTCTTCGCGTTGATCATCGTGTGTGTCTGTGAATTCCACTAAGACAACATTGGATTGAAGGAATCTCTACTGCATACCTATAAAACATTTAGAAAGTAAAAACAGAAAACCCCATCGATTTAGCATCTCATGATCCCATGGGTAATTAATGACCTTGCATGGCCCTTCTTTTGAAAGCGAAAGGGGGAGCCAAGTGGGATTATTTCACCACCTCAGTTGAAGGCTCACGACCGGGTCCATTTTTTTTGGTTGGGGAATGAATAATATGACCCGTCAATTTTAATCATCAATTTATTGTTATGGAGAGTTTAATATAATGTCATTACCATCATGCTGGTTAAAGATTCAAGTCAGGTTTAGCATTTTTGTTTCACGATGTGGGGTACATGATCGGTTTCCATGTCTGATTAAATGGAGTAAGTTTTGTCTAATCTTTCCTATTAGGTTCCCTATATTTGAGGCTTCACCTAGTCTCCAATGGGTTTATTTGCGGAGCTAGAAATTCGCAACAGTTCTTGTATCCAAAGATCCATGGACCTGCTTTCCAAAGGCAGGTTCTCATTGGGTGATATGGCCAACGACACTTAAGAACTCACAATCATCAAGGGGATGGGATGTCAGGCTCATCACAATATTTTGGGGGGATTATTTCTATAGCATCCCGTCTTTTTATAACATAACTTTTCATTCCATTACACGGAACTGAGGATATTTAAGGTTTAGTGTCTTGGAAACAAGGAACATACAACATGAAACAAAAAAAAACATTCTTCTTAAACACTTGAAAGGCTTCTCCTCATGTTCACCCTAGGCTCATTACTGCATCTCATAACCTGGGGACATACATCAAAAGGAAGGGTGAGCAGAAGGCCCAGCAAGGGAAACAAGTGAAACATTTTACATATGAACTTGAGATACATCAATAAAGTCATGAAAAGAACTTTAATGCATGAAAATGAAATCATGAGGCATATCATAATAAAAATAAAACTTTTTCATAACTTGATGATGTGGATACATCATTTAACATAGAAAATCATGAACATATCACCAAGGTCCATCCCCAAGGTGTCATTTTAAAATTACCAGGTTATTCACCAAGGTATCGTGAAAATTGTAATCTCTAGTGGTTACATCATTACCCAATGCATTGGAGCGCTATCAGGGCGCACCCTTAAATTTGCATTTATTAACATGTGAGCCACATATATCATCATCAAAAATTTCATAAATAACCCATATAGCATAAAGGAAATGGGTTTCATTTCATAATCATAACTTTTTAAAAACTGCTTTAAAGACATGATCTTTATATCACATTAAAACCCACAGAAAAGGAAGGTGGGTCTCATGTATGTAAATACCAGAATTTAAAATAGAACATTTTGGTATATATGTGAATACCCCTTCAGAAGAGAGATCTTTTAGTATTCACTTAATAAAATAAAAGGACTTTAGAGAAAGAGATAGACATTTTGAGACAGAATTTCTGCAGCATAACGGCAATGTTCCGAGGTTTTAGAAGACATTAAAAGAGAGGTAAAATGGGTCAAACATTCATAAATGACCGATAAAATAGTACATGGACAGAATAAGAAGGATACATGATTATGGTAATGAAATTTCAAGGACATACCATTTGAAATGAAAAACATGGAAGGAAGAAAAAAATTTATATTTCTCTTATGAAAGTTCGGCAGCCTAACGACGTTACTTAAACATCAAAAAAAATGATTTGAAAAGATAAAATAGGATCTCTCATCATGTGAACATAAGAGTTCAGTATGATTGATATAGAGATAATTCCCCAACATAAAAAAAGGAACTTGAAAGAATTGACTTGAAAGTAGAACTTCAAAACGAGAAGGGTGAAGAACCACTTAAAAATTCGGCAGCCTAACGGCGCCACTTAAAACATCAAAATACTGAATTGAAGAGATCAAATGGGGTCTCTCATCATATGAACATAAGAGTCCAGTATGATATATATAGAGATCATACCCCAATATAACAAAAAGGAACTTGAAATAATTGACGTGAAAGTAGAACTTCAAAACGAGAAGGGTGAAGAACCACTTAAAAATTCGACAGCCTAACGGCGCCACTTAAAACATCAAAATACTGAATTGAAGCGATCAAATGGGGTCTCTCATCATATGATCATAAAAGATCAGTATGATAATTTAGAGATCATACCCCAACATAACAAAAAGGAACATGAAAGACTTGAATGAAAATAGAACTTGAAAACGAGGAAGGTGAAAGAATCCCTTAAAAATTCGGCAGCCTAACGGCGCCACTTAAACATTCTTAAAACGAATTGATGAGAGCAAGGGGGGGGGGGGGGTCTCTCATCATATGAACATGAAATAGGCAGTAGGATGAATATAAAAGAACATCCTCCAACATAAGAACATGGAGTATAAAAGAAAAGACATAAAAGAGATTACTTGAAAAGAAAGAGAGAGGTCGGATCCCTTACCTTAAAATGTAACTCTTAAACCTCAATGGTTGGGGCCTTGAGGGCTTGGGGGCACCTTGGGAGGACTCCTTGGGAGGTAATGAGACCAGAAATTCGTTGGGAATGAGTGGGGAGTCGAATGGATGAGAGGAGGGCTTTGTATTTATAGGGAAAGTGAGGGGACAAGGCATTAATGGCCAAGGGACACCTCACATGTGCTTTTCTCAAACCCATGTGCTCTCCCTTGTCATTTATCATGGAGTTAGGCCACATGTGGCCCCCAAAACAATATTTCATAACCCTTGGCCGGCCAACCCTCAAAAGATCTCATGAAATCATCATGACACCGTTATGATGTCATTAAACATACCGAAACCCTAAAACTGTATTTTTAATATTCACTGAAAATTCAACTTTTTCAGAAAAATCCCAAAATTTCACATTAACCAAATATCAATGCTCTGATTTCAAAAATGAAACCCATTTTATAAAAATAATTTTCTAAATATTTTTAATTTAATTTTTAAATAAAAACACTATTCATCGAAAATTCATTTTTTTCATAAAAAACCCCAAAAATTACCATCACATAATATCGATGCTCTGGGTTCAAAAATAAAGTCATTTTTATAAAAATAATTTTCTAATTATTTTTAATTAAATTTTTAATTAAAAAACACTATTCACCCGAAAAAACTAATACTTGAATAATAATTAATGAAACCGTTATTTAACTATTTTATTGAATCACATTACTTAATCAAGGTGCCTAGATTATTTTAAAACATTCTTTAAGTGAGATTACTAATCCATTTGGTCATATTACTAATCCTAATCATAAAATCACTATTCATAATTTACTATTCATCAAAAATCAAGTTGATCTTATTAGACTCTAAATTTAGTACTGAACATAATTGCAGAAGACCATTTTTTGAAAATCATTACACATTTTTAATCATTTAGGGTTTACATAAACATATTTAAAATATCCTTTTTCTAAAATTCATCAAAAATATGCATACTATATTTATCCGGTCATTTCAAAATTCATAAACTTCATCATAAGAAGAAATCCCAATTTTTATTTAAAACAAGGATTACACAAGGTAGTTACGGTCTCGTTACATAACCCCTTATAATACCAGCATAGGACCTAAGAGTAAGGTGTGATAGAGTGATAGAAGCTTGGGGCGGCTCAGTCAACATTGCCCGAGTAGTAATTTCTATCAGTTTGAACTTCTCACGAAGGCGATTTCGTTCCAGCTTCACATGATGAAGTTCGGCTTGGATTTGATCCAGAGCAAAGCCCAGTGGTGCTACCTCCTTCCCAAGCTCTGTTAGATGGGCTTCGATCGGTCCAAGACTACTAGGTGAGGCCATCGAATCTTCTTTCTATAATAATTAACCAAGATTACTTATATTTAGAGACAATAATCAAAACATTTTGTTCTCAGTGGTCATGTTGACCGATGGTTATATAATAGTCAAAACCCACTGATCTCATTTTAATTATAATCTTGTTTATCAAATAAAACATTTTTGTTGAGTATAACAATAACACATAAAATTAGGAAACAAAATTTATTTAAAAATTTCGGGTCGTTACAATCTTCCCCCCTTAAGAAATTGCGTCCTCGCAATTTTAAAATTGGGTTTTGAAATTTCATTGAAAGTCCCACATCGGAAAAGGAGTCAGTAAAACTATTACTTTAAAATAAAGAAAGGGAAGTACAATGGTCACCCGAGTTAACCCACACTAGGGTTCCATGTAGGAAAACATGGACATGGAGGAAAAAACAAAGGGTCAAGTTCTGAGGGAGAGTGATAGAGAACATGATTAGTAGAAAGTTAACCATGAGAAAATCCCAAACTTATGATGTGTGTAAACGGTCTTTGATTACCTAGTAGGAAACGTAAACCAACAACATTTTTGTTTTACGTTTCTTTTCATAATTTTGAGGATTTCATTTACTATATAGAACAAAAACATAAGAAAATATACCTACCTTCAAGTAGAGTTTCATCCTTTAACAAGTCCCTACCAACACTAATCTTTTCTCCAAATTATGAGAATTCAAAAACACTTGGTCTCATAAAAGCACAAGAATCATCTTCTATAGAATCACATAATCTACAAAAGATTAACTATCTATTTCTTCTATCTTTAAACATTATCCCAAAAACAGAAAGGTTAAGGTAAAACAACTCTTCAAAAAGAAAGAATCCCATAGGAATGGAAACTAATTTTAAATCATCAAAGTTCCATGGTACTACCCAAAGTTCATCACAGACCATTCCATAAATAACGGTCCTTAAAATTCATCAAAACAAACCAAACTAAAATTGAAACACAAATACAATAAGGATTTGATAACATAGTCCTCCAAAACAACTTCATTGTTCATCTCCAGACAACATCAACCACTCCTAACATCTTATAAAAAGTAGCTAACCTAAACATATTTTACCCAAGATAGGTTAGTCATTCCCATAAGTAACCTAAATTACTATAAGTTCACCTTAAATTCATCGATTCTTCAAAATATAAGTCAACCTTACTCCTCAATGAAAATACCGTAGTAATCTATTTACCTCGATCAAATATGGTTCCCAAAATAATGAACGTCTTCCAAAATAATAATCATATTTTAATCCCCTAATCATCCCTGTCATATTAATACGAAAATCGTCGCATTTCCTATCACATTGGTTGTCGGAACATGTTCTTCCATTTCCCACCATTAACTAAGAAGAGAAAGCATAATTAGGGGCTTAAGTACTTAGCTAATAATCATGAAAAGGAACTGAAAGCATATAAGGATAACTTGTATATGAAAGGTATACCCTAACTTGTGATCTCCTAGGTTCCCATCTAGGTTATGAATAATCATATATTCTAATGTGAACCTTTATTTTATTTTATCTTTGTTCCTTTAACAATGGTTCATACCAAGCTTATGAATTTACCAAAGCATATCCCCCGGGAGTGTCGTAACCAAGAGTGCAGCAAGGCCCATTGTCATGTACCAGTTCCCGTTCGAGTCTATCTCAAAGCGGTGTTTTCGGGTTTTACCCCTATGTACATCTGTGCCAGAGCCACCTCTACCTGCTCGTATCCAGACATGGATGTATTTGCTTGGCAACCCCTTACTCAATACTCACCAAAATACCAGGAAGATTTCCTATATTAAACTTTTCTATAGGGTTCCTCATAGAGTTTTCATATCCTAATTTCCACAAATAACTAAACCATCCTTTGATACCAACTATAGCATCCCGTCTTTTTATAACATAACTTTTCATTCCATTACACGGAACTGAGGATCTTTAAGGTTTAGTGTCTCGGAAACAAGGAACATAAAACATGAAACAAAAAAAACATTCTTCTTAAACACTTGAAATGCTTCTCCTCATGTTCACCCTAGGCTCATTACTGCATCTCATAACCTGGGGACATACATCAAAAGGAAGGGTGAGCAGAAGGCCCAGCAAGGGAAACAAGTGAAACATTTTACATATGAACTTGAGATACATCAATAAAGTCATGAAAAGAACTTTAATGCATGAAAATGAAATCATGAGGCATATCATAATAAAAATAAAACTTTTTCATAACTTGATGATGTGGCTACATCATTTAACCTAGAAAATCATGAACATATCACCAAGGTCCATCCCCAAGGTGTCATTTTAAAATTACCAAGGTTATTCACCAAGGTATCGTGAAAATTGTAATCTCTAGTGGTTACATCATTACCCAATGCATTGGAGCGCTATCAGGGCGCACCCTCAAATTTGCCTTTATTAACATGTGAGCCACATATATCATCATCAAAAATTTCATAAATAACCCATATAGCATAAAGGAAATGGGTTTCATTTCATAATCATAACTTTTTAAAAACTGCTTTAAAGACATGATCTTTATATCACTTTAAAACCCACAGAAAAGGAAGGTGGGTCTCATGTATGTAAATCACAGAATTTAAAATAGAACATTTTGGTATATATTTGAATACCCCTTTAGAAGAAAGGTCTTTTAGTATTCACTTAAAAAAATAAAAGGACTTTAGAGAAAGAGATAGACATTTTGAGACAGAATTTCTGCAGCATAACGGCAATGTTCTGAGGTTTTAGAAGACATTAAAAGAGAGGTAAAATGGGTCAAACATTCATAAATTACCGATAAAATAGTACATGGACAGAATAAGAAGGATAAATGATCATGGTAATGAAATTTCAAGGACATACCATTTGAAATGAAAAACATGGAAGGAAGAAAAAAATTAGATTTCTCTTATGAAAGTTCGGCAGCCTAACGGCGTTACTTAAACATCAACAAAAATGATTTGAAAAGATAAAATAGGATCTCTCATCATGTGAACATAAGAGTTCAGTATGATTGATATAGAGATAATTCCCCAACATAAAAAAAGGAACTTGAAAGAATTGACATGAAAGTAGAACTTCAAAACGAGAAGGGTGAAGAACCACTTAAAAATTCGGCAGCCTAACAGCGCCACTTAAAACATCAAAATACTGAAATGAAGAGATCAAATGGGGTCTCTCATCATATGAAAATAAGAGTCCAGTATGATATATATAGAGATAATACCCCAATATAACAAAAAGGAACTTGAAATAATTGACATGAAAGTAGAACTTCAAAACGAGAAGGGTGAAGAACCACTTAAAAATTCACCAGCCTAACGGCGCCACTTAAAACATCAAAATACTGAATTGAAGCGATCAAATGGGGTCTCTCATCATATGATCATAAAATATCAGTATGATAATTTAGAGATCATACCCCATCATAACAAAAAGGAACATGAAAGACTTGAATGAAAATAGAACTTGAAAACGAGGAAGGTGAAAGAATCCCTTAAAAATTCGGCAGCCTAACGACGCCACTTAAACATTCTTAAAACGAATTGATGAGAGCAAGGGGGGGTCTCTCATCATATGAACATGAAATAGGCAGTAGGATTAATATAAAAGAACATCATCCAACATAAGAACATGGAGTATAAAAGAAAATACATAAAAGAGATTACTTGAAAAGAAAGAGAGAGGTCGGATCCCTTACCTTAAAATGTAACTCTTAAACCTCAAAGGTTGGGGCCTTGAGGGCTTGGGGGCACCTTGGGAGGACTCCTTGGGAGGTAATGAGACCCGAAATTCGTTGGGAATGAGTGGGGAGTCGAATGGATGAGAGGAGGGCTTGGTATTTATAGGGAAAGTGAGGGGACAAGGCATTAATGGCCAAGGGACACCTCACATGTGCTTTTCTCAAACCCATGTGCTCTCCCTTGTCATTTATCATGGAGTTAGGCCACATGGGGCCCCCAAAACAATAATTCATAACCCTTGGCCGGCCAACCCTCAAAAGATCTCATGAAATCATCATGACACCGTTATGATGTCATTAAACATACCGAAACCCTAAAACTGTATTTTTAATATTCACTGAAAATTCAACTTTTTCAGAAAAATCCCAAAATTTCACATTAACCAAATATCAATGCTCTGATTTCAAAAATGAAACCCATTTTATAAAAATAATTTTCTAAATATTTTTAATTTAATTTTTAAATAAAAACACTATTCATCGAAAATTCATTTTTTTCATAAAAAACCCCAAAAATTACCATAACATAATATCGATGCTCTGGGTTCAAAAATAAAGTCATTTTTATAAAAATAATTTTCTAATTATTTTTAATTAAATTTTTAATTAAAAAAAACTATTCACCCGAAAAAACTAATACTTGAATAATAATTAATGAAACCGTTATTTAACTATTTTATTGAATCACATTACTTAATCAAGGTGCCTAGATTATTTTAAAACATTCTTTAAGTGAGATTACTAATCCATTTGGTCATATTACTAATCCTAATCATAAAATCACTATTCATAATTTACTATTCATCAAAAATCAAGTTGATCTTATTAGACTCTAAATTTAGTACTGAACATAATTGCAGAAGACCATTTTTTGAAAATCATTACACATTTTTAATCATTTAGGGTTTACATAAACATATTTAAAATATCCTTTTTCTAAAATTCATCAAAAATATGCATACTATATTTATCCAGTCATTTCAAAATTCATAAACTTCATCATAAGAAGAAATCCCAATTTTTATTTAAAACAAGGATTACACAAGGTAGTTACGGTCTCGTTACATAACCCCTTATAATACCAGCATAGGACCTAAGAGTAAGGTGTGCTAGGGTGATAGAATCTTGGGGCGGCTCAGTCAACATTTCCCGAGTAGTAATTTCTATCAGTTTGAACTTCTCACGAAGGCGATTTCGTTCCAGCTTCACATGATGAAGTTCGGATTGGATTTGATCCAGAGCAAAGCCCAGTGGTGCTACCTCCTTCCCAAGCTCTGTTAGATGAGCTTCGATCGGTCCAAGACTACTAGGTGAGGCCATCGAATCTTCTTTCTATAATAATTAACCAAGATTACTTATATTTAGAGACAATAATCAAAACATTTTATTCACAGCGGTCATGTTGACCGATGGTTATATAATAGTCAAAACCCACTGATCTCATTTTAATTATAATCATGTTTATCAAATAAAACATTTTTGTTGAGTATAACAATAACACATAAAATTAGGAAACAAAATTTATTTAAAAATTTCGGGTCGTTACAATTTCTTGATCTGATGATCTCTTATATATTTAAGACTTTCTCATATGTTCGTGAATCTTTGGTTTATCCCCAAGCATAGTATCCCCGGATTACCCCTGAGTTGCAAGTCACAGGTATATGTTGGTACCCAGAACTGTCTACATCTAAAGTTTACCATCCCTCATTGGATTAGTTATTCTTGGGAATTTTGAGTTTTTTCAGACAACACAGGTCTCAAGCCTTGTCATTAGGTGTTCTGGAGTTTATTGTCATCCAGGGGGGATTAAGAGTGACTTGAGCATCTGGATCGAACCCATAACACAGGATTCCTACGTATCCTTGTGAGAGGAATTAGAATCCATGTAGTTCGATTAGGTGTGTACCAACATTAATGGGGTTAGAACCGACAGAAGTTTGTCTTGAACATCAGGGAGGCATCCTATGTACCCTACCATGGAAAGGATAAATTTCCACGTTGTTCAGATTGGATGTTGGGCTTGAACCTTAGGGAGGCTTTCTAGGTACCCTTTTTGGCAAGGATCAATGTCCACGTAGTTCGGATAGGTATTTGGTCATAAACCTCAGAGAGGCATCCTACGTACCCTGCCTTCGAAAGGATCAAAGTCTGTGTAGTTTGGATAGGATGTTGGGATAAAACCTTAGGGACATGGCCTACATACCCCACCTTGGAAAGGTTCAAAGTCCATCTAGTTCGGATAAAAAGTTGGGCATGAACCTCAGGGAGGCATTCTATGTACCCTGCCTTGGCCAGGATCAAAGTCCATGTAGTTCAGATAGAAATTTGGGCTTGAACCTCAGGGAGGAATCCTATGTACCCTACCTTGGCAAGTATCAAAGTCCACATAGTTCATATTGGAAGTTGGGCTTGAACCTCAAGGAGGTGTCCTACGTACCCTGCCTTGGAAATTATCAAATTCCACGTAGTTCAGATTGAAATTTGGGCTTGAACCTCAAAAAGGCATCATGTGTACCCTGCCTTGGCAAGGATCAAAGTCTATATAGTTTGGATATGAAGTTCAGCTTGATCCTTAGGGAGGCATCCTATGTACCATTCCCTGGAAAGGATCAAAGTCCATGTAGATCAGATGGGTAGTTGGTCTTGAACCTCAGGGAGGCGTCCTACGTACCCTGCCTTGGCAAGGATCAATGTCCACATAGTTCGGATAGGAAGTTGGGCTTGACCCTTAGGGATGCATCTTACATACCCTGCCTTGGCAAGGATCAAAGTCTATATAGTTTGGATAGGAAGTTGACCTGTAATCCCTACAAACATCTAAGCCCAAGTGAGTTATGCTCAGTATGACAAACATGAGTATGTGAAAGATTAGGCAATGCACATGTGTCCTCCCCTATTGGTGTGGGAGGGATATCCCTTAGAGAATGATGTCGAGGGGACCGTGGATGAAGGCATGTAATAATGAACCTTACCGAATGAAGGGGGATAGGATATTGGTGTCCGGTGATGATGGAGTGGGACTTACATAGAAGGGATGTCATATATCCATCTCCAGAAGTGGGGAGAAGTGCTCACCACTGGAACTCCCTGAATGGAAAAGCGAGCAGGATCCCCTAATACTGAAGAGTAGAGAGGCAGAAATGGGCTACCAGGCATGGACTCTACACTACCATGGGTATGTGAATGCATGAATGCTCCTGATGGCCATTGAAGGGATGTTGTAACCCCTTCATCTCCACCTACCATGGGTTTCTGAACTCAGGAGGGATCTCTAATGTGCCTGAAGGTTTCAACATGCCGATTTGGTTACTTTGGGAGAGGCCTTGTCTTGATGCAGATGGGTGGGATATTGAGGGGATTATAAAATATTGGAATGAATTGGAAGGGCCTTGTGTGACTCGACGGATAAAAACACTAAAGGTCTTGGCAGACCACATGGCCATATGAGGAGTGGCGCCCTTCTCATAAGTAGGTGATACATGGTTGGAGAGGCCATCTGTATACTAGTATAGTACGCTGATTGATGGACATCCTACGTACCGAAGTGGAACATGATTTTGGGTTTGGTCCACATACTAGATTGGTATGTGGTGCTAGAGTCAGATCAAGCGGTGGCATCTAGGAGTAGCGCTAGGGCTTCTCCTACTTGAGAGGGTGCTACACGACGCACTGGATCGAAGAAGGGGCATAAGCTCCCTAGTTTACAGGAAGTGAATCCATGCAGGGGCCATGGTTCGTGGTTTACCAATTTTAGGATTGTGGTTTATCAATTTACTTATGTGTTATTTAGTTATTATCATTTCATCCCCATTTTATACCTATTGCTGGTTCACGAATCAGAACATCATAGTACGCGAAATCCTATGCTCCCGGAAGCCTCTTCCTTCTACAAAAGCCAATCTCCATGAATCCAATCCTCAATCCATCGATACCCTTATTCTACCCCATGACATCCATTTTATAGAGGGGGAAAGGGTTGTATCTATGGTCATGTGACACCTTTTTCAGAGGCCCGTGATAGGAAAGTCGGCCTACATATGACTTAGTCAACCCAAGGTTCACGTGGTATATTGAATGCACCTCGCCTGCATACCTAACTTGGTCATGGGGGTTCTTCGTGGCCGTGAAGGGTTCCGCCTCCATTTCATGAATGGAATTGCATGTGGTCCACATCTCAGTATCAGTCTTGCTGCACTTCACTAGTTGTTTGTTTCGCGCCTGCATAGGAGCTCTGCCTCCGTTTCACGAACAATGGAATCCACGGGTGGCACGATTCGTCTAACCAGCCACATACCATTAATGAAGAACCAGTAAGAGGACTGGTTTGGTCCTTGAACATTATCCATATTTTTTTAGATTATCGATGAAGATTGGGTATATTCTTCCACTGATTTTAAGAGGGGTATCTTCCTTCCCTTCAGTGGATTTTCAGGACCCTACACACCTCCCTGAAGCGATCTGATCAAAGTTTTATCTTCAATTCACATGAATAGTAATAAGGTTATATTTAATGAATTTTTATGAGATTTATATCATGATTAGTACTACGTATATTATTTAACCATAATAAATTTACATTGACTAGAACTTCCTTGAAAATACACACATGAGAAAATAAAGCAGCGAACACCGGGAACAAGGATAATAATGAAATTTTGTTAGGGAAAGAGTGATAAGATGTTATAATAGGATATTAAAAGATATTATAAATATAAATATGGTTATTTTATAAATAAAAAACATGTTCAAAAATAGAATATATTAGTTTAAATAATATTCAACTAATGAAAAATATGAGGCAATGGATTTTGTCCAAATTTCTATTCCATTGAGACATATTAGGTATTATACATCTATTTATTTTTTCATCACGTATATACCAACCCATATATGTATTTAACATGAGTAGTTATTTATTCATGATTATTAATGTTTCATTTCATGTATACACCTGGAAGGGGATTTAATTTGAAGGTTACTAATGAGGTAAGAACTTATTTGGCAATTTCATTATTGGGGATTGCAATTATTTTCATTAAAGGAATCATATAATATATCCTTATTAAAATACATATATTTTTGTATCATCTACATTTTTATGAAGATTATATATTTTCTTCAACAATTTCCTCTCTTTAGTTATTTAATAAATCAAAGAAATGTTTTAATGATATTCTGATCATATTTCTCTTTCTGATTAGGTATATTATTCTTCAATATCCTAATTTCTCATAATTATTTTATTAATGTTATTTTTTATTAACTTAGGGTAAATTTTATGTTATCGAATTATATTTAAAAAAAATTAATCGACTCTTTCAATTGTTTGCAGAAAGGGTAATTTTTTAATTTCATTAAAAAGTCAAAAAAAATATTTTTTAACTTATATTTGGTTAACAAACTTAGATTATTTTTATAAAATTTTAATGGTTTTATAGAGAAGAATATTCATTGAAATACGCTTTTAATATTTCACTTACATATTCATTAATTCTTCATAAGAAAATATTTTATTAAAAATCCTATATTTTTAATGAGTCGATAATAATCTCTTATCTACTATTTAATTTTTGTTGTTGTTATCATTCTCATAAAAAAATCAATATCTATTAAATTTTCATGTTATTTCTTCCATATATATGATTATTATCTCAGTAATATAACATTTATACATATGTTGTTTTACTTTGAATGTTATTTGACTTACTGGGAAAATATTGATATTCCATATTTTTTTATTATAGGAATTTATAGATAAGTTATATTGTTTGTGAATTAAATTTATTATTAAAAATACTAGGAATGTATTGGTCAGGGAACGATAGGTGGGAAATTAAATTATATAAATCCTTGATACATCAACATGTCTCATGAGACAAACTATTTGGCTGGAAATTTTAAATTTTTTTTGTGTATTCCTTTCTATAGATTAAATTTTACTGAGGTAATTCCTTGATGGTAGAGATATTGTAATGCATGAGGTCATGATATCCGATTATATTCATTTCCTTGAATGTGAATTTCATTACTATTATCCATTAGAATATTTCATTTTATACTATCCAAGGATTCATTTCCTACTCATTTATGGATTAAATTACACATTTTTTTGTTGTTTTACTTTTCATATTTTTATGCCTTATTTACTCATAATATTGTCTATTTCACTTAACACCTACTAATTACTTGAGGACAACATCATTACATCCCCTTTTCATATGATATGGGGACTAATTAATTGAATGAGTTTCAAGGATGTTGAATCATTTCATTTTCAATGATTTATATTTCATTTCAACTGTAAAATGGGATTCATATATGAATCTTTTTTATCATGTCCAATAAACTGATTTATTCTTCATGATGAGATTCCTAGTATTATTTCAATGTAATAAGGTAGCGACCATGTATAGGTTACTAGAGTTAGGGTTGTTACAATAATAATGAGATAAAAAATTCGAGGTAAGGACTAAAAATTGTCAATAATGTAATGTAAGATATAAAAATCTCAATATTACTCTAAAACATTCATCTTAAATAAATTTTTTGATGGAATTTATGCTTCTTTATTTACTTTTATCTTTCATCCTAATTTAACTATTACCAAACAAACTAAAAATTAACACAATTAATTAATTTTAGTGGAAAACATTATAACTGAATTGATTATATAATTTAAACATGATGATTTCAAATATATGAAAAAATTGTAAAATAATATTTATAATTGTGAGAAAATCAATTTTAAAATTATTGCACAAAATGCGTAGAATCTGTTTTTCATAAAAAGTGTTTTTATTCTTAAAATTTATTAGTATGATAAAATTATCACTATATTTTTCAAAACATAAATCGGTTTATTATGAATAATATTTATCTGTTTTACAATGTATCCCTAAACAAAAATTTATCAAAATAATCATTATTTAAAAGAAAAGTGCATATAATCTTTTTTAAAATATTACTCATGTCCTTAAAATTATTATCTTAGGTTTTATAAATTAAAAATATTTTTTATATTATATTATTTTAATTATTTAATAAAAACATGAATAATTTTTATGAACATTTATTTCATGCTTATATAAAGGAAAAGTAAAAAATTTACAATTTTGGTAAAACTATAGTTTTTAAATTTTAACCTAAAATCAATAATTTAGGAAAATACCAAAATTTAACAATAATTTAATTTTAACATGATGAATAAAAAGTTGAAATTAATTTTAATAAAAATTCTAAATTCTATAAATTTACATTTTAAATGAATATAGAAAATATAAATAAAAGCTTATTTTATATAAATATGATGTTTTTAAACATTATGTTATCCTAATATTATTACGAATCAATTTGAAATTTACTTAATATTTATATATAAATTAATTTATTATAATAATATTACAATAATTTTCAATTTAATTTATTTAGATAGATATATATTACCCTTTAAAAAACTCATATGATAAAGAAAAACCCTTTTAATATTAAACAGTATTAATTATTTATCTAATAAATTTATATAATATCTGTTGAGTAATATCTTTTTTTAATTGATATTTTATTATTATAATAATTATTCTAATAATATTAATCTAATATATTCCAATTTTTTTAGTTTTGTGTTAAATGTGGAGAAAAATATTACACATATTATTATTTTTGAGAAAATATATATTCCAAAATATCAGCATGTTACAACCCCCCGTAAATAAATGTTTTCTCAAAATTTTAATTGTCATATACTTATGAAATTGTATAAGGGTATCTAAAATATGGGCATGAATCAATATATAATTTATTATTAAATAAATATATCCTTTTACTCATAATAGGCTTATCCCTAATACTGAGTTTTTGTCCTCCAACCATTTGTCCAAGAGTCTGTATTTATTTGATATCAAGGCCCAAATAATATAATTTTGTCGAAAGGGTGTTAATATTCATCTTTTCATTTATTGAATATCATAGGTTGATATGAAATGGGATTCAAGTTTCATGATAAATAACATTCCAACTTATAATAGAGAACCAATCCATTTCCTAATATAACATTAATTTCTTTTAAAGTATGGATAAAAATATTTTGCCAAGGAAAATTCCCATAAACATCACCTTGTGATAAAATATTCAGAAAACTAGAAGTTTTCTTTGGTAATAAAATATCAAATAATTTCTTTCATGATTTTATTCTCTTAGAAAACAACATCGATATACTTGAGTGGCTATAATAGAATCCAATAAGACATTTAGAAATATGGTCTGGGGAATTAGTGTACCTTGAACCACTTTATTATCACTATCCACTTAAATAGTAGTATTTTAATAGTATTTCCATAATTCTATTATTTTAAGAGGCACTTAAAGATTATAATATTTTTTAGACCTTTTACTACTGTATCGATTTTCATAATGTATCAACTTCTTACATTATAAGCATTATTCATTTTTCCCATTCATTTTGTTGATCAACTTATTCACCCTTTTTCAATATTCATGAGAACTATGGACAGTCTATGAACATAAGAGATAATTTCTTTTTCCATTTATATATTCTATGGAGTCCTTATTTAAACAATCATGACACATTGGATGTTGAAAATTTATTACTCATTAGACTTTATCCTAAAAAAATCCATGAAGATTCATCCATATCATCATTGTGGAGTCAAAGAGATTACCATGGTACCAGATGTCAATCATAAATCATGATAGTTTGGTATGAATACCCAAAATATTTGTAATACTAGATATTGTACCATCATATTTCTCATTGGTATAATCACCACATTGTGCATTTATATTTTGTTCTTTAACCATTACTTTACATTAGGGAATTTTGATGTATGGGAATAATCTAATTAATTAATCTGAATGAAAAAATATAATATATAAAGGAATAAATCATAAATCACACATATACCCTGACTCATTAATCACTCAGTCTTAATCTAATTTATCCATAATCATTTCATAATTAGGTTCTCCAATATAAATAAAA
Organism: Viscum album; assembly: GCA_963277665.1. NCBI lineage: Eukaryota > Viridiplantae > Streptophyta > Magnoliopsida > Santalales > Viscaceae > Viscum > Viscum album. The sequence continues at coordinate 779,728,152 of OY728150.1, read as the reverse complement.
AAATCCCTTATAATGGTTCATATTGTGCATGTGAAATGTGAAATGATATCCATCGAGAGAATGGAGGAAAGTGTGTAGTCTTAGGCTTACACATCATTCACAGTGCAAAGATCCAGTTAAAATTCAACCATCAATTTTTGTGGCAATTACACCTAGGTACATCTGTCATACAACTACATCAACTTTCTAGTAACTATACTTGGATGTAATTCCTAGGAAACCATAGAAGTTGTACTTTAAAAAACATTAGGATTTTTCCTACACAAATAATCATACCACGTTTTTCAATAAATATATATAATCATAATTGCAAAAATAAATAAAATAATATTTAAAAAAAAATATTCTATGATATGACCTGAGGCACCCCAGACCCAGAGTCCCAAGTATGGTGCTAAGACACTTTCATTAAACATTAGATTTGATTAAACATTATAATGAATGAATCTAAAAAAATAATTATATAACATCATTTCAATGGGTTAAATATTTCATCTCATGAATGATCACACAATATAATGAAAGAAATATTTAGTTATTTTGGTATTATCTATGTAAGAAAATTATTTTATACATTTGAATATTTCTATATAATCGAACTAAAATATAATCTGTTACACATAATTTATACTCAACATGATAACACGAGGAATGGAAAAGTCAATAAGGCATAATATCAAATAATTTTAAGGGAAAGACACATCAACATATCATCAATGTTTACATCAAAAGAATATGAGAATACATGATCAGGAGGAAAATATCCTATTAGAATGAACATGGAAAAATATGAGTTTACAATAAGACATAATTGAATAAAATTTATTCTCAAATGATAAAATATATATCATTTAATAGGATTGTAAAAAAAATGAAACAATAAACATGATCCATTATATCATAACAAAATAATATAATAGAGAAAATTTGTCTTAGTGAAATCATGGAAAACCATAACCGAGTGAAGAAGGCATTGCTAATTAATTCTTATAACATAGTTTGAATGATAAAATGACCCATGTATCCTCTTGAAATTAGTATAATAACCCATATACCATAACAGTATTGGTATATTACTGATATTCCCTCTAGGTAATGGGATACTAACTATATAACATCCCGAACTTGGGCTACTACTTATGTACCGCATTGGCTTATGCTACTACATGTGTACCATCTTGGGATAAAGCTATTACCCATGTACCCTTTTTGATATTATGTGATATAAAACATCAAATAATCAATTGTATGGTGAAATAGGATACCACCAATAAAAATAATTATCTATACATTTTTGTTCCAAAAAACATGAAAATGTTCACATTTCTTACATCACTTAATTAACCCATAGAAAGGAGATGAGTTTCTTGAAAACATTTTATAACATTTTACAATCAATCCTAATAATTAAGGAAACTATTTGTATAATAAAATATCCCTAGTTTGATATAATCATCATGAATAATGTTTTCATATATGAAAAATATCATTTCATGATCATTGGGTAAATCAATTTGAAAACTAAGAAGAAACAACCATTTTAAAAAGCTTTAAACACTTCATAAAAGAGATTAATTTAAAATGAAATTCATTGAGATTGATATATAATATTAAATATTAAACTAAAAAGGATTCACTGGAAAAAAATTATAAATGAAATATTCTTTTAAAAATTCTCTTTGAGAAATCACGAAGACACTTAAGATGTATTTCTTAATACCAAAATCCTTCAAAATCAATTTTTATAAATCGAGAATTTAGTTCTAAATTTTAAACATTTACTTGTGTAAAATATAACATCATTTATTTTACATTTAAAAATAATTAAGAAAAAAATCATTAGGGAAACACATTTAAAACATGGAAGTTTATCTTTATTGTGAGAAATGATCATAATAGTGGAATATTTTTTTGGCACAGAAAAGTGATTTTAGAAAACAATTTTAACATTATCATAAAAGGAATATGTTTTGGGTCACATTAATTTTTTTTTAAAATAGTGAATTTTGAAATATTGAAAATGTTTAATATTTGAAAATAAAATTCAATAATAGATCCTCAAGAAATGAATAAATAATATCTCAAGGAAATGTAGATTTAATGATTAAATTAATGATCATAGAAGGAAAACCTTTTTAGTATTTTAAAATACCATTATTGAAATCACACATCATAAAAAGAGTAATAAGACCACATTTTTAAAACAGGAAAAGGGAAATATTAATTTAACATGAGATAACACATAATTGGGTTTCCAAATAAAAAGGTGTACATTGTCGGGAAGAGAATATATATACATGGAATAAAATGAGTTTATTTAGAGATGATGTGGATTTTTTTAACAGCATAAACATTTATAATTAATGAATTGTATTAATGAGGCTCCCAATAAAATAATGTTGAAGGTAAATATAATATAATCCAAAAAGTTGAAAATATCTCATAAAACCATATTTGAATATGAATAATTATAACTCAAGTAAATATGTTGAGTCATGAAAAATTCCATACCTTTAATCTCTCTTCCTTGAACATGTTATAACCTCTTTAATAAAAAAATTACTATATTATTCACCCATTTATGAACCATATTCATTCAAAAACCATTTATAAATATATTATATGTTATTTTATTATAAATATATTATTTATTTATATTTTATGTTCATTATCATTGTTGATTCAATAAGGTTTCCTTATGACTTTTCAATTCCTTTATGTTTTGAAAATCTCAAAAAACATTATATTATGGAAAATTACCTTTCCCTAAGGATTATTTTCTTAATGAAAATATCCCTTACCTAAAGAAATTCTTATCCTTACCTTTGTTTTCAGTTCCAAATTTTATGTTCTCTCAAAACCAAATTCGTTTTTTTAATAAGTCAAAAATCATGATCCTTATAAAAAACCTCAGAATATTATAGTTCCTTGGTTATCGAATCTTCTATTTTTAGACACTGAATTCTCTAAAAATCAGACTCTGAATTCTATGAAATACAGCATTTGAATTCTTTGAAATTCATACTTTGAATTATCGTAATTCGGACTCAAAATTCCTCAGAATTCAGACTCTGAATTCCAAAGAATTCAGTATCCCAATTCCTCCAAATTCAGACTCCAAATTCATTAGAATTTATACTGCATAATCTATAGAATTTAGATTCCAAATTGTTTGAAAAAAAGAATATGAATATCCATATTTTCTTGAAACTGATTGTTTATATTATTAGACTCTAAATAATATATTTCCTTAGAATCCATATATTCTGACTTGGCTCAGCTAATTCATTTTACTTACACATATTTTTGTAACAATAAAATGATGTCGTACAATTTGTTTCTAACTAACCATTGGTTGAGTTACATGTGTACAGGTCCCTCTATGATTCAAGAAAAAATATGACATTTGGAGGAGGGAGGCAACCATTGATGTTTTTCCTCTAAATAAGAGATCATTTGAAGGATATCATTATCTATGAATCTATATGTTCATCAACCTAGAGATAACATGTTGTGAAGTGACTTATAGAAAGAGAAATACTCTCATTACTTGTGCATTTCAAGAACATCTTGTTTGGCTGTGAAATCCTTTTTTAGTATGCATCATGCAACTCTGATTTTTGTTTAGTACGATCGAGTGCTTTTAGGGATATGAAGATAGAGGTGTCTACTACCTTGAATATTGAGGGCTTGTGGGGATAAAAAAACAGATTCCAATATTCTTATCGAGGGCTTACTCTGGTGTGGGTAAGACATACTTTCTTGAACGTATAAATCAAGGGATCATTATCCATGGTAGATGGATACACATCTCTATGTGTTAAAAGATTTCAAACTTGTTAATTTTTATAATTTGCTGTTTTTTTCCACTATAATTTAGTTTAAAAAGTAATTTATTCTTACATTTTATTATTCTTTACTTACTATGATAAATAATATTCTATGAATTTTATGGTCAATTCATTCTTTAAGAAAATTATTCATAAGTGTCTTTTCCATATTCATATTTTTGGACCCTAAGAAAGTTTATTTCATAGTTAACAGCTTAATGAAGTTTTGTGAATTTAACTTATTTACTTTTGTTAAACATAGTTTTCATTAAGGATAAAAATAATAGTTTTCAAACATATAATTCACCCCTATTATAATTGTGTATCTACATATACTATTTTGACTGAAAAATTGGTAGTAGAGGAAGGTCTATGAAATACTTATACTCCTATATAAGTTGTCTTGCTCAATTTTTCCATGTTCTAAATTATCTTGCTTAACTTTTATTGTTCAATTTTTTCTTAAATATTTTTATCTTTGTTTATAATTTTTTTCTCTTAACTTGTATTTATGGAAAATGTATTTTTTATAGAATAAAATGATTAAATGGTGGTTCAATTGATAATCTTAATCCTACCAGAACACGTATTTTTAATATTAATGATTATGAGTACTGTAGATATAGTATGAAAACTTTTGTCATTAACACTAGAGTATACAATTTTGTTTTTCTCACTGGAGACTAAAAATTTCCATAAAAGGAGGTCAGAACAAATACCAATGATGAAAAATCAGAATATCAACTAAATTAGAAGGTACACAATACATTGGTGTGTTCTATGAACTGGAAAATATATAGTCAAATATATTCTAGTGATGTTTCCAACTGCGTCTAGAAGAAACATGAAGTTACACATTTTGGGACATCCAATGTGATAGAAACTAGAAGAGATATGTTGAGAGATGAATATCAGGGATTTTTATTTCCTTATGAATAACATGTTAGTAAAGTACAACAATGATTTATAACCATTATAAACATTATTCAATCCATATGAGAGAAAGGACTTGATGATAATGTTTTTATAGATAAGATAATTGATATCATGCCCAATGAGTGGGAATAAAAATGGATATCTTTTGATGAGAATATAAATGTATCTAACATTACTATTGATGAAATATTTGGAACTCTTCCTCTGCATGAAACCAAAATTAAGAGAGGTGATGACTTCAACAAAAAGAATATTGGTAATATAAGTGTAGCATTCAATACTACATATAAAGACAAGCCTCTAGAAAGGGTAACTATATATAATTCCATGAAATATGTTTTCATATCTGAATCTAGTGAAAGTGATCATTCAGAGAATGAATTATCTGATCTTTCTCAAAGAATGAACAAGATTGTGGGAAAGAAATACTTTCACTATAGATATAAGAAGAAAAATATAAAGGACAAGAATGATTATGAAGTAACCTATTAGTAATGTTAAAGGGTTAGACATGTCATACCTGATTTCCCTATACTTAATGGAAAATACTAGAAGAAAAAGAATCCTGGGAGAAATAGGATAATGTATTACAAGATTAATTCTAAGAAAGTCTTGAAATCAAATGACATCAGGAGTTCCATTAGTAGTGAATCTTCAGATTAATCTTGAGATTATGAATCTCCTGGACAGAAGAATCAGGGTTTACGATCCAAACTACCCATTGATAATCATTATCTAATGGCCAAGGTACATAATGCCAAATCTATAACTAATGTGTATTTTAATGAAAATTATACAGATGATAAAAATTATAATTATTTAGATGAAGAATATTTTTTTAATGAATATAACTCTTTACCTTCTTATGAAGTAGTCTCTAGGTTAGCCAAACTTCTTGAAATTGAAAATAGTAAGATAAAAAAGAAGTTAGAGAAGGAAAATTATAGAATTTTAGTTTTAACAAAATAAGTATCAGATCTTTCTAATGATCTTGATGAAAAATATATTGACATAGAAAGTACATATAAAAACTGTATTGAAGTTAATTATGGGAAGTATAAACATTATAAGGCCCTTGAAATTATTATTTATAAGAAAAATATTGTAGGGGCTAACTCCAGTTCTAAAACTAATAGCTTTGAGGAAAAGAACTTGGTATTTAAACTAAAGTCATAAATATTTTCCTTAGGAAAATTCCTATAAAACCTTACCTCTAGTAAGGAAAACATTGACAAGATTTACTATCAAATTCATCCTTTAAATAATAGTTTTGGATTTGGTTATACTCATTTCAAACAAGTTTTTATTAATAATTATTTTCTTCCCCAAACTGCTATATTTTGTACTAAATGTTAGTGTGGTGGAAATTTGGAGAAAAAAATTTCTTTAAATAAAACTTGATAATAGGATTACAAAAATCATATTTTTCCAAGAAAATGTCGGTACCTAATGTTTTACTTTCAAATATTTATGGATCCAAGAAATTTTGGAATCTGAAAGTATAACACTTTTATTTTTTGGAAAAATAAAGAAATTACCAACATAAATACATAGTACATGAATAGTGGATATTCCTAGAGTTTGACTGGTAATAGAAAATTATTTGAAAATATTATCAAGATGAAAGGAGGAAAAGTAACTTTAGGAGATAATTCTCTGGAAGAAATTGTTGTTATATGCAACATTTTTCTTCATGAAAAAAAATTAATTTCAAATGTTTTATTTCTTTGGGTACTGATAACAGCCTCATTCGCAAAATTCAATTAAGTGATAAATGTTACCTTGTATATTTTAGGAATAATAAATTATTATTACACAATTCCAAGGAAATGTTTATTCTTTCTATCCATAGGAATGAGAATGTACACACACTAAACATAGAAGACCTCAAGAGCCAAGATTTACCTTTCCTAAGTGCAATGGTAGATCATTCTTGGTTATGTCATATATGGTTAGGAAACTATTACTATAGGAATCTATGAAAACTCTCAAAGAAAATACTTTTTAAGGATCTAGCAGAGTATAGATTTGATTCATTAATAGTTTTTGACCCTTATCCATATGAAAAGAAACATAAATATTGTTTTAAATTAATTGATGAAGTGTCAAAATTTGATGCATTATAGTTAGTACATATGGAACATTTTGGACCAACACAAATTATAAGTATTAGTGATAAATATTATATTTTTTAAATTAATGATTACTCTAGATTTATGTGGGTCTGTTTTCTAGAAATGAAATTTGATACATTTTCTTATTTCAAAACCATTAGAGACCAAGTTAAAATTTATAAAAACTGTCAATTGATAAGTATTCCTAGTGATCATGGAGGATAATTTCAAAATTCAGATTTTGAAACTATTTCTATAAGAAAGGAATTACTCATAACTTCTCAACTCTACAAACTCATCAATAGAATGGTGTTGTTGAAAAGAGAAATTGAATTATTTAAGATATAACTAGCACTATATTGAGTGAATATTCTATTGATAAGCACTTTTGGGTTGAAGTTTATAGTACATATTGTTGTACTATAAATATATTTTTAATCAGATATTTTCTTAACAAAACACCTTATGAATTGTAGACTAGTCGAAAACATAGAATTTCTGATTTCAAAGTATTTTGATGCAACGTATTCATCCTAAATACTAAATATTACATACATAAATTTTCACCCAAATATGATGAAGGAGTTTTCCTAGGATACTCCACTACTTCTAAGGCTTATAGAGTTTTTAATAAAATTCTTATACTATTAAAGAAACAGTGCATGTTAAATTCAATGAAATAGATCCTTTTGTTTTTAAACACCACAAACCTACGTCCTTAGATGTATTTTCAAAAACTCATTTTCAACCTTTTTTAGAAGAATCATCTAATAAGGAAAATTTTCAAGATAATATTTCTGAATCATTTACCCCAGATGATTTTCTAAAATATATTGATAAATAGGTTTTAGAAAACCCAAATCAGTTGTTTCCTAAGAATCATCCCAGTTATAGTATCATTGGTGATGTAAATCAACCTGTAAGGACTAGAAATTCCATAAGAAATGAAGTAGAAAATCTAGCATTCCATTCCCAATTAAAATAAAATAGAATAGATGAATGTTTAGGTGATGACGATTGCATTAAAGCCATGCTATATGAGATAAATTAATTCCAAAGGAACAATGTCTGGATATTAGTTTAAATAAATAAGGAAACATCAGTAATTGGTGTAAAATGTGTCTTCAAAAATAAATTTAATGAAAATGGAATCATAGTAATAAATAAATCTAGATTGGTTTCTAAATACAATAATCAAAAAGAAGGAATAGACTACAAAGAAACCTATGCTCTAGTAGCTAGACATGAATCTATTCACATTTTATATGCCTTTAATCATTATTTAATTTCAAACATTTTCAAATGGATGTAATGTGTTATATTCTTAACAAATATGTTCAATAGGATGTTTATGTTGAAAAACCTCCTGGTTTTGAAGACACAAAACATCCTGAACATGTTTTCAAACATACAAAAGATTTATATGGACATAAACATGTTTCTAGAGCCATGTATAATAGAATTACATGATTTTTGTTACAAAACAATTATGTTAAGGGAACTTCTTATCCAAATACTTTTATAAATAAAGACAAGAAAAATGTTTTGATTGTTCAAATATATGTTGATGAAATTATATTCGGATCAAATTCGCAATCTTTAATAGATTCATTTGTGAATATAATAAAATATGAGTTTTAAATGAATAGGACAGGTGAGTTGAAATTTTCTTCTAGGTTTTTGAATTTTTTAAAGACCAGAAGAACCTTATATATCACAACATAGGAATATTAAATATCATCAAAAAATGTATGGATATTACAACACTAAAATTATAATCAATCCTATCTTTACCTCAATTTCTGTTGATCTTGATGAAGCTGGGAAAGTAGTATATCAAACATTATTTAGAGGTATGATAGAAATTTTACTATACTTAATAGCCAGTCATCCATACTTAATGTTTTCAGTATGATTATGTGAAAGATATCAATATATTCTAAAGGAATATCATTTAGAAGAAGTGAAAATAATTTTTTTCTATTTAAAGGGAAACATATATATAGTACTTTTCTATACATCTATAAATGAATTTTAAAAAAAATTATTTAGATGATGATTTTGGAAAATGTAGAATGGATAGAAAAATTACATTCAGAACTTGTCATTTCATAGGAGATTCATTAGTTTATTGGCCATTTAAGAAGAAACACTCAGTAGAACGTTCCACTACTAAAGCTGAATATGTAGCAGCTAGAAGTTGTTGTGCCCGCGTGTTGTGGATGCAACACACACCCACTGACTATAGCATGAGCTTTACTAAAAAAAGATATTGGGTGATAACACTCATGATATTTCCCTAATCATAAACAACGTACATCACTATCATACATAACACATAGGTATTAGGAATCAATTTCTTATGGATCACGCACTTAAAGGAGATATCATTCATCAATATATCAGAATGATAGATCAACTAGCTGATATGTTTACAAATTCTTTACCCTTTATATTTGAATACATTAAAAAAAATTGAAATGAGAACTGTAAGTTAATTTTCCATATGAACGTTTTTGTTTAAAATTGTATCCTTACATTAAGAAACTACTTTTTATAGGGGGAGTACATTTTTTCATTACCAAAATTTTTTCTTAATGAGAATTTTCATAATTAAATTATTTTTAATCAATTTTTTCCTATCCAATTTTTTTTTCATTAAATCAATTTTTTTTGTTGCCAAATTTTTTCAAATCACAAAATTCTAGAATCAAAAATTTACTTTCTATAATAAAATTTTATGAAATCAAAAGTTCATCAAGAAGAATATTTTCCACTACTAATTTTTTTTGGAAGTCTAGAATGTATATTTCCTAACATAAATTTTTGTTATTGAATTTTTCACTTTTTGGTATTGAAGAAATTTTTTATTAAATTCAATTTTCCCAAATCAAATTTTTTTTCCTTAAAACATCAAAAGATCAAAACCTACCAAATAATTCTTCAGCTTTTATATCAACTACTATATTAGTTTTTTCTCTTTTCAACTGTTGGATCAAATTGGGAATTCAAACCATTGCCTCAACGACAATATAAAGGCCCCTTATTTCTTGTCACAAATCAGTTTTCATGTTTTTTTGTGCAGAAGCTCTACCTCTCTTCAAAAAGATTATTCTGATTTTCCATTTTTGTTTAGACTACAGATGTTGTTGGAAGCCTCCCTATAAAAACAAATGTCTTCAACCAAGGAAGTCATGAAATGTAAAATATGCAGGGAAATTTTAGTTGAATTGAGATTTTTTTCTCAGTATATTTCCTTGATTAAGAAATACATTAAACTTAATAGATGGGAGATATTTTGCATAGAAAATCCAAAAACTCAGAATCCCGTTTACCAAGAGTTACTTTTAAAATTCTACAAAATAAGAAGATTTTATAATGAAGTTAGAAGAGATAAATTTTCCATCAGTAGTTATGGGAAAACCTATTCTTTATCTTTTAATATGGACGGAAATACTCTTGGAGTTTTGAATGAAGGTAAAGAAATTCATTGCACTCACAAGCTGCCAGATTAGTTAGGATGTTTTGAGAAGGAAAAGGAAATAGAATTCCTTAGAATAAAAGGAGTAAAATCACCAAATTTTAACCATCTCTATACAAATCATAGATTGTTAGAATTATGGGTATAATGACTCATAATTTCGAGAAAAGGAGGAAAGGACTCCATAAAGAAAAGTGACATATTCATCTTGGATTGTTTTGGTCAATATGAGGAAGATAAATCTTGTGAAGTAAATCTATCTAACAATCACCAATATTAAGAACAGAAACCTTAAATCCCAAATCTGCATGTACCCAACCATTTTTTCTAAGATCATAGTTCTATGATTAGAATTGTTCAAAATTCCTTATAGTTCTCAACTATTAAATTTCAAGATCTTATTAATAAGTGATGATACCTTAAGGAGAGTGAAAGTTGGATTCAATAACGAATTCAGATAATTTTATGATATTTTAGAAATTGAGGTTGAAAATATTGATATGAAAGTGGATATAGGAGATACTTCCAAGAAAGATCAAAAGAAGAGAAAGAAAAAGAACCATAAACCAAAGAAAATACTACAGTTTCAAAAGTTCAGCCAGCTCCACCAAAATCAAAAAAGAAAAAGACTTTTCCTAATGAAGTGGTATAGAAGTGGAGGGAACAGAAGAAGAATAAGAAATAAGTAGATCCTAGTTTTTGCCTACATCATACTGAGGAAAATGCCTTAAAAATTAAATCTTCTGAAGAGTATGAAAGGCAACAAAAACAGATAAATAAAATGAAGAAAATGTATGATGTTGAGATCGTTCAAGCACTTCTCAAGGATACTGGGAATTCTTCTAAATAGATTCTGGTACCAGAATATTTTCTCCAAGAATCAGTACTAGTAGAGTCATTGGAAAAGATTATGCTATTTTTGTAACTTTTTGTAGATGAAGAGGTAGTTCAGGAAGAAGAAGATGATGAGGAAGTAGAAGAAGATGAGAGTGATGATGTTATAATGATGTAGAAGAATGTCATGATAAGAAAGCCTTTCTTAAAATCATTCAATCCAGACATACTAGGTTGAATCAACTAAAATTATTTATCAAGGAAGAAATTATGGATAGGAAGAGGTTGAAAAAACCTTTTTATGATGAGAGTATCCAACATGATTTTCTTTAACCTACAAATGGTATGGAAAATGCTGAGATAGAATAGGTAGATGAAGATAAAATTGTCTAACTTTCAGATAGTGAACATGCATATCTGAAGGGTGTGGAGACTATTTCCAAATAAGACAAAGTAAAATATGTGAATGATGATACACATGAGAAGGCTATGGTGGTTAAGAAGGATTTTGGTGGATCATCCAAGAGGAAATATGTAGAGATAGAAAAAGAATCTTCACCTACAACGGAATCAGATTAAAAATCATCTCCCTTGGATCTGGATTTCGTGGTACAGTCTCTAAAGATGTTAGTATACACCATACCCTAATTTTTGGGTATTAATTCGATGTGTCAGCTCCTTCAACACTCCTTTAATATGAAGTGGGATTCATTAAACATCCTTATGGAAAAATTCATCAATATTGAGGCTGATTTTAAAACCTCTTATATCAGTTATGATGCTCAGATGAGATCTTTTATGTAAATTAAAAAATGGTTTTAGAGAACAATTAAAGACATGAGAATCTTTGTTGACTACCAAGACTCAGTGAAAGATGACTTCGATAAGTCAGATGACAGGATACAAAATTTAAAAAAAGTTTTACACAGAACCTTTACTGTGATCAAGTTGCCCGAAAGCAAGAAGATAAATATCTGAATGGGAACTCGAATTCAGTAGCCTCAAATTGGAAGAGAGAAAGATAACTCAATATAGAGTTCAAAGAAATGTTCAATCTAAATGAAGAGATACTAAAGCCTATGTTAGAAATTATTAAGTCTTAGGATGAAAAAATCATGGCTTTGGAAATGAAAAATTAGCAATAGGAACAATTGGTCAAACAGTTTGAGGAAAATCATAAAGAGCTCAAGAAGTTGAAGTCTACCTTCATGAAGATCATGATGAAGGAAAAGAAGGATGAATAAATTTTCCCTTCAATTATAGATATTTTTTTGTATTTACCTATATCAATTTTTTCCAATCATAATGAAAAATATTATAGCTCTTAATATTTTGGATTTGTATAGTTCTTATCCTTTAGGTACCATTTTTTCATTCTCTCTATTCTATTTTAGAAATCACAAAGGGGGATAAAAGAATGATAAAAATAATACTATCTATGAAAGAAGAGAATGCATTATGTAAGGAGGAGCATACTTAAATAAGTCTTTCCTATGCAAGAAAACGTAAAATCTCTCAATTGAAGTAAAGAATGTGATTCCTAGGGATTTCAGAACCTAAGGGGGAGTTAGTTTTATTTATCCTGATTTATAAGTAAAGGAAGAGAAGTTTATGTTTTCAAAGTGTATAAATCATATTTATATTGCATATATTCTATTTAAAAAGTTTATTTTCTTTCCATAAAGAGGGATATTATTGATTCAATATGGTCTCCTTATTACATTTTCATTCCTCTATGTTTGGAATATCACAAACACATTATATTATGGAAAATTATCTTTCCCTATGGTTTGTTTTCTTAAGGAAAATTTTTCTTATCTAATGAAATTTTTATCCTTACATTGGTTTTCATTCCCCTATTTTATGTTTTTCAAAACCAAGTACATTTAATTACAATGTAAAAAATCCATATCTTTAACAAAATCTTAGAATCATATAGTTCCATGGATATTGAGACTTTTGTTATTAGACTCTGAATTCTATGAAATTCGGACCTCGAATTTACTAAAATTCATACTCCAAATTCTCATAATGAAGACTCAGAATTATTAAAAATTTTGACTCATAATTCCTCAAAATTCATACTCCAAATTTATTGGAATTCAAACCCTGGAATATATAAAATTCATATTCTAAATTGTTTGAAAAACAAAATCTAAATATCCATGTTTTCTAGAATCTAATTTTTAATATGATTAGACACAGAATTATTTTTTTGTTAGACTCAGGATATTCAGACACAGTTAAGCTAATTCATTTTCATTACATTTTTTTTGTAACCATAAAATGATGTCATACAATTTTCTTCTTTCTAACCGTTTATTGAGTGACATGTGTATAGGTCACTTTGAGATTTATGGCAAAAATTTTCCTTAGGAGGAGGGATCTAGCCGTTGAAGTTTTTCTAATAAATATGAGATCATTTGAATGAGATAATTATCTTTGAATATAAATATTGATCGACCTAGATATTACATGATGTAAAATGATTTATAGAGAGATAACGACTCCCGTGCCTTCTGCATTTCATGAACATCCTGTTCAACTATGAAAACGTTTTTTAGCTTCCATCGTGTGGCTCCAATTATTGTTGAGTACAATCAAGTGCTTCAAGTGATAGAAATATAGAGATACCGACTAACATAAAGATCATGGAATTACAGGGATAGAAAGACATATTTCAATATTCTTATCAAGGTCTTACCCTGGTGTGGGTAAGATATAATTTATTGAAAGTATAAATCATGGGAACTTTATCCAAGGTTGTTGGATACCCTACTCTTTGGGTTAAAATATTTCTTACTTTTTACTTGTAATTGTTTCAAATTTTATTTACACTGTAATTTTGTTAAAGAAGGAAAGTATCATTTTCTTATACATTCTTATTCATTACATACTCTGATAAATATGATTCTATACTCCTTAAGGTAGAATCATTCTCTATGAAAATTATTCTTAAGTGTCTTTTCCAGATTCATATTTTTGGACCATAAGCATGTTTATTTCATATTTAAGAACTTAAAGAAGTTTGGAGAATTTTACTTATTTAAATTTTTAAAAAATAGTTTTACTTAAAGTTAAAAAACAAATGTTTTTAAACATATAATTCACCCTCCTCTTGTAATTTAGCATCTACATAAAATACTTTGGTCATACAATCATTTGTTAAAAGCTTAAGTAATTTTTTTAGTAGTGGATTGAAAATGGAATCAACAGTTCTTGATTATAAACTAACATTTAATTATTTAAATATCATTATAGTTATTGTAATATTTAATTTATAATGATATAATTTCATTTCATAAGTATTAAAGTTATGATTCACAATGATGATGTTAGTGGAGAGATTATGTCAGTATATTTTAATGAAAAAATCTTAATACAATAATAATAAGGTAAATGATAATATAAAATATCTAAAACAATGAAGATAATTTTTTTCTAGTTATTATATAATAACAAAAATTATTTATATTTTTATAGTCTTTCTTCATGTAAATTTATAGTATTGTTCATGTAGGATGTTAAATTGACTAAAATAAGAACAAGTTATAATATAGGATGTGTTTCGGTAAGAAATTAATTTTTTAGTATAATAAATTTATTATAGAAATATAATTATATGTTATAGTTGTTTATTAGGTGGTTAATTTTATTTTAAAAATGTTTTATAATAAATAAAATACTATAAGAAAAATGAAATACCTACCATTCCTGGAAGTGGTAGCTTTCATCTATACACGAGCAATGCGTTCTTTTCCACAGAATTGGATTAAGATAGGAAATGGTTTATAATTTTAGAGAAATAATAATTTAATAAATATCATATTAATAAATTCAATACCATTTTCTACTGTCCATCTGAGGTAATTATGAAAAAAGGATCACGTTTCTTCTGGAGGCTGTAATCCACATGTAACACAGGAGACATTTTCATTTTCTGAATAGTTGGGAGGAAGGTAGAAAATGTTTATGATATAAAAATATAAACCTTAAATAATATTATTATACTTATGTAATTATTTTAACTTATTTATATTATATTATTGTGATTAATAAGTGTAAGGAAACAATAATAAAATAAAAAAGATGTAACAGAGTATTTAACCTTTCTCCTTGCAAATTATCCTTCAAAAAATAGATTAAAGTTCTGATACATTGTATTTTTAGAACATAATCCTCTATAAAAGTTTTATAAGAGTGTTTTGGATTTATTTGGGAAGTGTGTTTTCAAATATAAGAGGCATTTTGTGTGAGGATAATTGGGGTGGTAACGTCTCCATTTATAAGTAAGGAAAATAGATTTTTTTTGTAAATACTCCTTATATTACAAAAATTTCATGACATTATTTATGGTAAAAGGATGAAAAAAATAGATAAAAATTGAATTTTGATCATTTTAAAGACAAAAATATTCTCAACTATTCATTTGGAGTACAAATTTTGATGTATTGAATTATTTTCTTTTTTACTTTTATCCTTTTACCGAAAATATCTTCTACCATGATAACTCAATATTATCCTCGGTACATAATTTTAAAGACCAAAATTAAATTTTTTCCAATTATTAACATAAATATTTAAAATATGTGATTCATATTTTTAAATAATATTTATCATGGGGAGAAATTTCTATTTTTAAATTAGTTCACATAACACCTTGTGACTTTTATTTATGAAAATGGTATTTTTTTAATAAACTTTTTGTATAGTTTAAAACTAGCAATGGTTTTTATTTCCAAAACATTAGTTGATATATTATAAAAAATAATTGTCTCATGAATTTTAAATAAATCCAAAATTTTATTTTACAAAGATTAATATTTAATTAAAAGAAAAGAACAAAAAAATTTAATATAGAATATAACTAATTTCATTAAAATGTTAATAATAGGTATTCTAAGTTAAACATAGTATATTTTAAGTGCACAATTTTTATTAATAAATTCATATTTTATTAAAATAAAAGTTTCATATACTACATGTTATTTCATAAATAATTAATAATTCATAAAATTCACAATTTTGGTAAAAACTTATTTTCACCATTCACCAAAAAATGTATTATTTTATAAAAAACAAACAAATTAACCCAAATATAATTTTTACGAGATGAATCCAAAAATAAGTTTAATTTCATAAAATTACTTTTCTATAATTTATAAATCTATCCTTTATATTGAAATACAAAATATAAATAAAAACATCTCTTATATAAAAATGGAATTTAAAAAACATTAAGTGATCTTAATGTTATTTCATATCAAGTTCTAATTGAAATAATATTTATATATAATTTTATATATTATAAATACATTATAAAAGTTTTCAATTTAATTTATTAGTATAAAATATAGAGAACCTTAAAAAAATTTATTTGAGAAAAATTATCCTTTTAATATTAAATCATATGAATTATTTATCCCCAATATGTATGAAATTTTATTTGAGTAATATATTTTTTATTTACTTTAGTTTTTTTTATTAATATAATTTTATTAATAATATTCCTCTATTATTTCATAGATCTCTTTAGTTTAGTGTTGTGCACGGAGCATTCTATAAAACATTCCAATATTATATCATGAATCTCTTTATGTATAGGATTTCATTTATTCAATTTGTTTAAGAGGTTGATGTGGTTTCTAATCCCTAATAGACATTTTATTAGTGCATAAATTTTCATAAATAAAAAAATACATACATTTAAAACATTGGACATACTTATCATTCACCACATCGATCAGCTTATTCACTCCATATCAACAATATTGAGATAGATGGATAATCCTTCAATATTTGAATTATTTTCTTATTCCATTGATACAATCCCTTGGGTGCTTCTTCCCACATTATTGACATGTAAAAAAGTTTACACATCATACCACTTTGGTAATTATTCCTAGAAATTCCCTGAAAATCTATCCATTTCTTCCTTGGGGTGTCTATGATATTTTTACTATTCCAATTATTAATCATAACTGATGATAGAAACTAAGAACACCCCAAAAATTCCCTAAAAATTGATTAAATCCCATTTGGATGATTATTGTGTGAATCACCTGGTTCTTTATTATATGCATTATTTTCTTAGTTCCTCTAGGATTCAACAATAACTACAAATAATAGGAAGCTAAGGTATTTTAATACATTATATAAAGGGATGTTTAGGCTTACATAGATGATCAAACACATACCAAAGTATAAGAGTGTATAAACATGGAAAATAATCATGATCTTTGGTAGCTTAACATATGAACATAACACATAATTCATTCATAAGAGAAAGCATATGAAATCAAAGCCAAGTGGAGCAGTTATTTTTTCATGATTTCGATCACATATGGGATTGGTATAACAACCCATGCATGATCATGGGAATGGTCTAACCACCTGTGATAAATTTTATGCTTGGGAAACTACTAGTGTACCCTATTGGTTTTGTTTTATAACCTTCTTACCCTCTTTGCCTTAGGATAACACGTTGTGTACCCTTTTAGGCTTGGGATAACAAACTGTGTACCCTATTGGGACTGTGATTCTATATGTCTACCATTTTGAGCTCATGAGATATATAACATCAAATAATGTGTTGGAGGGAGACATATGACCCCACTAATTAGTAATAATTACCCATATATTTTGGTTCTAATAAATTTTTTAAACATTCATATTTCAAATATCATTTAATTTTCCTTAAGAAAATAGATGTGCTTTATGAAAAATTCCATAGAATATTTCATAAGCCATCCTGGGGAAAACGTTTAAATGAGGTAAAAAAACATATCCCTAGTCTGACCTATGTAGAAATAAGGATTTTTCCAAAGATGAAAATAAAATTTTCCAAATCATTCTAAAAATCACTTTGAATAATAAGAGGAAATGTACCTTTTTAAAATTCTTTAAATCACCATTAAAACTGATTTTATCAAAAAATTACATTGATATAGAAAAATTATTTTTAAAATTACAATATAAACCTAAAATATGTTTTTTGAAAAAACAAATTATGGTATTTGTTTTATTTTCAATAAATTTATTTGATAAATCATAAAAACTCTAAATAATTTATTCTTCAATAGAAAATAAATTATAATACATTTTAAGAAATCGGTAATTAATATTTAAAATTAATGTTTTACTTTAAAAAATTATGAAATTTTTTCTTTTTCTTTTTAAAATCGTTTATAATAAATAGAATTTTGAAAACAATTTCAAAACATGGAATGGTAGCTTCATTGAAAATAATGATCAAAATAATGAAAGAATGTGTTCACAAAAAAATTATATTTCAAAAAATATTTTTCACATTACCATAAAAACAAAAAGATACGGGTCACCTTTAAAATTTATTTTCAAAAATATAATTATTTTACGTTAAAAATATATCCTTTAATAATACACCCTTTAAAATTTCATGAAGTCTAACTGAAGGAAATTTGGAGTGGAAAACAAAATAAAAAACCATGATTCGAAATAATTTTAATATTATAAAATACCATTTTTAGAATATCACACTATAAGAATAGTTATAAAACATCAATTTGAAAAATTTGAGAAGCAATATATAAAGTTCATATGAGATAAAAAATAATTGAGTTGTGAAATATGAACCATAACACTGGAAATAAGATAAAAATAAAACATTGAATAAAAATATCTTATTTATAAAGAATAAGGATTATTCTTAACATCATTAACTTTTACAAATAGTAAAATCAAGTAATGTAATTATTCAAACATAATGTAGGAAAGATATTATAATATCATCATAGAACTATTTGTTTGATGAAGTATGGAAAGGGGGGATGAATGTTTCTAAAAATAATTATATAAATTAAATATACATTTTATGGAACTAAAATAATTAATTAAATATTCAAAAATTAGCAGAGAGTTAAGCATAAAAGAATAATAAATATAAAAGTAAAATAATAATATTTTATTAAAGTAGTTTGTAAATAATATATTAAGGTATCCCTACATATCCTCTACTCAAGTATCGTTCAATATTTTTGGTTTAATCCTTACATTTTAATAGTTGTAGCATGAAACCCAATTCCTTTTTTAGTGATTATAGTTTTTATTCGATGAGGATCCTAGAGACCTAATAGGGGGTGAATTATTCCTTTTTTTAAATACTAGATAATTATAAAATATATATTTCTTTAACTCGTTTGTAAAATCTATTGTCATTTTGTTTAATAAAATATGTATATGAAAAAAATAAAAAGAAACAACATTTTTTATTGTGTTTCTAGGAATAAATATCCCACAGTCCACTCCACAAAAACTATCTCTGTGAAGTTAATGATTTTCATTAGAAAATAATTTTCCTTGGGAACTATAATTTTGACGCAAAAAAACATCAACTTGTTAAAAAATCATTTATAACACCTTCAATTTGGAATAACAACAATCCTCAAAACACTAAATATATAGTTATTTATAAATAAATAAATGATAGACTTTGGTTTGAGAGATTATCTTTATGATAATTCATATGTGAAAACCCAAACTGAAAAATGAATATATCATTAGAAGAATATAAGAATAACTTCTAATAAGAATAAATAAGATGAATCTATTAATGTAATATAAAGAATATTCATATAAAGCTATAATGTAATATAATTCAACCTTTATATCAATAGGATGAATATAGCGTAGAAGATTAAAAGAGAATTTATTTCTATGAAGTGTAGTCGAAACAAATAGACTATAATATATATATATATATATATATATTCATAGTTGTAGTTTTAGTATATATAAAGGATGTTTCTTTAATAAAAAAGTTATAACATATTGTTTTATAGTTAAAGATTTAGACTATAGAGGCATATAAAATCATATTGTTATATTATCACACCATCCTATATAGTCTAGATGTATTTTTTGAGAATAAATTACCAAACCAAAAGAACTCATGTAAAATAGATTTTCAGTAGTCCCAAAAAAATTAAATTTTTTTAAAATGCATATCTTTTTTGAAATTTGAATTTTGAAACCAAAGAAAATCACAACATTCCTAAGAATTATGAATAAGAAATATAAATTTTTCGTTATTCTAAAACTATCATTGAACATAATTAAATACGCCTTTAATCCAAAGAAACTTTAGTTGAAATCTTGAAATAATTCAAAATTTAAATCCCACAGAGGACTAAATTTAAATGGGAATCATTTAACTTGGGGCTGATATCAAAATTACAATTTTCAGTGTATGGTTGATTGAAAATATAAAGTTATAGAATGTGGAGTATAAAACTATCATATGGTTAATAACATGAGGTATATCACAAATTCAAGGTTATATACATTAGGTAAATATTGAATGGTAGTTAAAAAATTGGAGGTTCTATAAAAAAGTTAATTTCCAAATCATAACATTCAACTCAAACATAAAACTCCAAACCTGGTGTTGGATACCAACGTTAGGTTGCAACTACACATTCCAAATAGGGATTCTAAAAATCCTTAAAATGACTAAAATACTTATTATAATATTCCATATTCTAAAATTAAATATTATTACGGTGTAAAACTCAAGGATCCCATATATGAAATAATATATTTAATTAAATGTGTAGACCAAAAATTTAGTTAATGTAACATTATTTTTAAAACAAATGATGGATTCGATGGAAATTAAAATTAATGAAAATAATCTTAGATTAAACCATCCATACCCAATAATATCTCCCATATTGATGATAAAAACCCATAAAAACAAAAGGATTTATAGTTTTTTAATTAAAGTAATCATGGTAAATTAAATATATGCATGTTTGAATTTTGTTTGTTTGTTCATATTTCTACCCCATTTTGTGAGATCAAAAATAAATTATGAAAATAGAATAAAATATATTAAATCTTGAAAATAAATATATCTGAATGTTATATATGACAATGAAAAGTAAATTATGAAATGGACATGTTTAAAAATTAAATAAATGAATAGATAAACAAAAATATTGAGAAAAATAATAAAAGGTATTAAATTATATTAAAAATCTCATATTATAATGAAAATTTATTCTCATGAAATAGTTTAAGGATGAGGAGAAGTGGATAGACTTGCAATATGTTCATACTCTTCCAAGGAATATCCATATGCTAAAAATCTTGAATTTTATTGTGTACTTCCAAAAGATCAATAATAAAATCTCAAAAAATAACTTTGAAAGAAGTATCACATTTTCATTTAAAATTCCTTGAAACATGAAAAACCTTCAAAGATTTAACTAGATTAATCTTTTGAAGGATTTGAATAGTTTTAGAAAACTAAACATACTTTTCCATTATTCATTCTAATCGGTTGATAAGATCTATAAAATTTGTTTTAATAAAATCCAATATGGTAATTAACACATTGTTATTATCCAAAATAATGCATAGAGTCATACTATCAAAATAAATATTTTGAACTCTATCATCCATAGAAAACAAATTAACAAATAACTTTTTCATCCTTCAAAAAAATCACTCTCGATCATGTTCTAGAAAATATATAAGCTTTCAATTGAATTTAATTGAACACCTTAAATTATTCAATTTAATTCACTAAAAACCCTTTCAAATCACTAAAATCATATTTGGAAAATAGATCACTATTCATCCATCTAAACTAATATGTGATATCTATTTAAAAACATCAAAATCCTTTCTTAAAATAAAATTTTCTTTTAAACTATGTAATTAAGACAAAAGAGACCCATAATATTATATTGAAATAGAGGCTTATCTGAACTCCTAAAAATAATTTCTTGAACAAGCATGTAATTATTACTTCTTGAAAAATTCAACCTTTAATAACTAAACTCAAGGAAAATTTCTCCATGAAAAATAATTAGAACGAAATTTAAAACTATATTACCCCTTTATTCTGAGCGTACCTTTTCTACCCTAACCGAGGGTTATGTAGATTTTACCACATGAAAATAGTGAATTTTCAATTCATCACCATAATGATAAAATAGATCCCCAAGAACCACTATTCTCTCAAAAATTATTCATTGGTCTTTTACGAGGAGTTATCATCTATGGATACTGATAGATTCTTAATCAATTTTGTATAGAAAAAAAAGAATAATTCCATATCCAATTAAATGAACATACTCTATTCTTTGAAAAATATAAGAATGAATAGTATCTTCAAGAATTTTCTCCTTAGCATGAAGTACCTGGTCGACTCTTTCATTCACAACTATAGGTGGTTGAAAAACCTCTATATCACAATACATAATGACATGCTCATTTAATGTATGTTGTTCTCCCCTATGATGTCATTGAACTAACTAAATTTTTTATTCTATCTCAACATAGGGTTTCTGATACACACTTGTAAATTTAAAAACTCTCCTAACCCTTTTAATTAAACATTCATTGAAAATATGTTGTCTAATTCTACTTAAAATTTCATTATAACAAACATAAAATAATTTTTCTATCAATTCTGATCCAGCTTCAACATGAGCCACTTGTGGCTCACTATAACCTCCTTCTAAACTTAATTCACCGACTTCTTCAAAAACAATCATTGTAGACTGTATTGAATTAGGATTCAATCTCTCTAACTCAGAATGATCAATGTGTTCCTATTTTTTTGGATCATATAAGCATTTCATTCCCTTTCATAACTATCTATATGAAGTAAAAATTACTCCATGATCCATTGTAAATAATGTTTATTATTGTGATTCCCCAAACATATCCTCATATCTAAAATCAAACCTCTCTTTTATGATCAAGATGTGAAAGCCTTCCATATAGATTAAAATAAATCCTTGGGTCCTTCTAACTGCAGTGGTTCATGTATCTCAACATGCACTGAAGTAAATATAGATTAATGTAACATAACATAAGGAAAATGATATACATATAAGGGAAAAAGTATTATCTAATTATTCAATATGAGGTACAATATATATTTTGATAAACATAAGATGAAAATTTTAATCAGCTTCAAGGTACATCACCATCATCTTACTAACAAGATATGATTCAAAGAGTTAATATGTTATTTCTTCAGACTTTTGAACTCCGCCTCCAATTGACCATAAAATAGACATTTCATTCATGAGGGTACTAAAAGATCTGATCATTACCCACTATTGTAATAGAAAAAATCTTGATATTTCCTACTGATGAAATGACATCCTTACTAATACAAAAACTAAACTAGGAAATTTTGAAAAGGGCCCTTACTTCCTTTCAAAAGAATAATAATAATTTCCTTCATCTAATATAAAATAAAATCCTTGAAAACATTTTTCTTACTTTTTTATGATATTTATATATAAAATTCATTTTAAATCCATTAAATTTCCTTACATCACCCGTTGATCTGAAATTGAAACTATTTTCCTTTTCCCACTTTTCATACTAACATCTTCAAATTTATTCATCTATTCCACGGAGAATAGTAGTTAAATGTTATGTGTTTAAATATTTAGTCTTTCACGGATTAAAAGTTTGAGAGTTGGAAAATATAAGGGTTCAAATAAAGGAGAGTAGGGATAGATGAGATTATCTATAATGGTTTTAGGTGATGGTTGATTTATTAAGTATAAAATAAATGTAAGGATTTTGGTATTTTTAAAATCAAATAATGGCCTATAAAATGAATATATGTAATAAAAATAAATAATATAAATTGATAACCTTAATAATGAAAAATAATATATAAACATAAATAACTATTTTAATGGAATATGAACTAAATAAAATTATTAACAAAAAAAGATAAATAAATTATTGATAAATTTTATTTAATATAAATTAAACTGTCACATCCCTTGAAAATCAAAACCTACAGTGGGAAGATGGTGGGTAGAAATATAAAAAATCTGATATTCAGTATTACCATGTTTAAATTACATATCCCATTTTGAGCTGATCATTTATAGAATGATGATTAATATCAATATTATTGGTTTTAAAATTATATACTATATTTTTAGAGATAGTAACAGAGTAGTTATTATCACATAAAATAGAAAAGCATTATCAAAATTAAGTGAAAAATTCAGAATATTATATTTCATCCATAACACTTGCTCACACCAACTACCTTTAGATATATATTTTACCTCAGTAGTTTATAATGAAACTTAATTTTAGTTCTATGTAGACTATGAATGTAGGTAATTTCCTAAAAAGTGACTAGTACCGAATGAACTCTTTCTATCTAATATAAAACCCCAAAAATCAGCATCGAAAAATGATATTAAATAAAAACTATTTTTTTTGTAAATAAAAGGCAGCAACATAGTTCTTTCAAATATCTTGACATATATTAAATGATACTTATTTCGTTGTGAAAAAAATGATATACTTAAAAAATAAAAAAATAATTTCTTGACTATTAGAGGAAAAATATAAAAATACAAGAATACAAATTCTCTATAACTTATTAAAAACTATATTATAAGAATCATCAAAATCAATTTTTAATATTTTTAATCATTAGAGATTGATAAGGATTGATATTTTAAAGTACAAATTGTTTCAAAGAAATAGTAATATATTTAATTTGATTCAAAACATTTCCAAATCCTTCTAAATTATTTCAAATAAAATTAATAAATATTATTCTACCATCATATCCATTTCAGTGTCATTTTTCATAATTTTTCAAAATCCATTATTTTTTTATTAATAGAAAAAATGACATCATATATATATATTTTTAATAATAAAATATTAGAAGGAGAAATTTTATAAAAAAAGAGTACAATTAACCGGTCCAATAGAAGAACCATTTTTCAATAGAGAAAAACACAACCTATAATACCAAGCCTCTAGTTCATGTTTAAGAATAGAAAGAGTCTTGATAAGATTAAAAATACAATTAGGAAAATGCATATTTTCAAAACCTGATCATTGTTCAACATAAAATTACTTCATTAAATATCTATTTCAAAAATTATATATATCTTCCAGATGGTATAATTTAAAATTCATATAATACAAATAGGTTTAAAGAATCATAACAGATTCAAGAAAAGAAACAAGGGAAAAGGTCTCTTTGTAATTTATTCCTTATTCCTAGTTATAACCCATATAAACAATCAGGACATTATTTATATTAAATACTCTTTGATCATATTTATTAATTATAAATGGACATTTAGTTCATATGATAGGATGGTCTCGGATCCTAACCAATAACTACCAAACCTTATTAATTTTACACATATTTATCTCCTATTTCCTAGCCATTACCCAACTCTCAAAATATTTGGATTCTCAAATAGATTTTTGTTCAAAATGTTATAAAAATAAAGATAAATCAAAAAATATTTCTACCATACTTTTAGTCCTAAACCCTTCACCTAGATCTCATATAATAGTCTCAATAGTATTGTTTTTAAGGTTATAGGTTGTCTAGGTGATACACTTTCAAGTATCTCATTTTTATATTATTTGTAAATGAATTGATAATAATGATGATCTAATTTTATTTTAACTAATATTAAAAGTATCATGTATCATGTTACATATTTAATTAGTAGCTTAATCTATTTTTTATTTATTATGACCAATAGATTAACTTTCTTAAAATTTTACATGAATAGATTCTTTAACAATCATTAACCTTTTGTTACACTCTATAATATTTAGATGTATAATAATACCTATGAAATATTCTTTCACCATCATTCAGTGAGGTCTTTCCAATAATTTTATTATTATTTCACATATACACCTCATATCTGAAATCATTAAATTACCAAAAATATGGTTTTATTATTATTCCATTACTCATATGTTGTCTTTATGAGAATCTATCCAACTAAAACATGATTCCAGATATGGCATGTTGTATAAACAACATAAACCAAATAATATATAGGTTATATATACACAAATAACATAATTCTAATAATTTCCTAAATAGTTCATTTTATCATGTCTATAAATCCATTTTCAAGGTTTCCTTAGAGAATATAAAATATGATTAGTACCTGTATTTGAAAAAATTAAAATAAATTATTTATTAAAAAAATCTGCTAAATGATTAATTATCAATATTTTTTTAAAATACTTTTTAAAATTTGAATCATAATACAAGATATCAGAGAAAATGAAAAATATTCACTTTATAACATTAAAATGTAATACCAAGTATATATATAAATAATCCAGTAAAAATACAATGTTTCCACAAATATTGATACTCAAAAAGGGCCAAATAATTCATGATTATACATTTTAATGGTTTATATATAGCAATAATGTTGATTTAATTTAAAGTTGACTTACTTCACATTCCTATTTGACATTCATCACAAAGTCTTATCTCATCAAATAAAAGGAATGTATAATAAAATATGAATTTTTCATTAGATAATACAGTTTAGGAAAATATATTATATTGACTTAGCCTTTTGTGTCATATCCTACATTCACATAAGCATTTAAAAATTCCAATTTTTTTCCTTATGGAACTAATGTCTAATGTATAAACATTTTCCATTCAATGTAAGCTAAAATTAAGTAGTTGTTTTAAATAGAATATGAATCATTTGAGAAATAAATAGTAAAACCATCATTACAAGGCTAAGAAATACATATAGGATTGTGGTTCTACAATTTAGTATAGATATTGTTGATTAGAAAAGATTGTGGTTCTCCAACTGACCCAACTACAATGATAATCACTTAATTATTATCAATTATGGTAACCAAACACTTATAAACCATAGATAGTTTATCAAAGATATAGAAGAATCCACTAATATTTCTTGAACAACCATTTTTCAAATTCCATATATATTTCACATCCTATTATCCATAAAAAATAACAATTTCAAACAAATTTTATTTTGTATCCACATGATTATGGGTATAATAGTGTTAGCAAACAATGATATGGGAATCCAGATATATTTAACATTATAAAAAATTATAGAATTTATATTCGTAAAATCAGTAGAAATATATACTTCATTTACAATATTTATTTAAGGACTGCTTAGGATTTAAAATTTAGCATTGTGACCATTAATTCTTCAACAATAATAAGTTACATTAGACAATCTATAAATTTTTTAGCATGAAAAATAAATTTTTTTATCAATTAGGTTTCTCACAATTGTAGGTATTACCCTATTTTCTCTGTTTAGGTTATTATTTTGATCTGTTTTTCAAATATGATTCTCCTTTTTTAAATATACTAGCAACATGATTTAATGACATAAATTCATCAATTAAATCTACAATTTTATTTTCACGTTCAAGATAGCTAAATGAAGTTTTTTTATATTTTCATTAAATTGTAAAATCTGCATCATCAAAATAACTGTTTCTATTAATGAAAAATTTATTAATATTTCTTATAAATTTATTTCTTTTCCTTATGAATTAATATTCTTATTTCAAAATAGATAAATATTTATTCAACATTTCCTTTGTGAGTTTTTTAGATTCATGATAAAAAACAAAAGACTAATAGGATTATACATCATCTTCTGAAGCCATAACGAACATATTTACATTCGAATTTGATTTATATTATTTATATTTAGAGCAATATAACTTCTTTTTTATTTAAATATTATCTTAGTAGCCTTCCTAGAAATCTTACAGTTTTATTAATAACCATCTTTCATCTAAATTTTCTTCTCCTTATTTTAATTTTTTTCTTCTTAATCTATATGAAATAATGTTTAATATGAAATACCTATTTTCATTCATAACATATTATTTTATTATTGTCATGACTACTTTTATTGTAGTTAATTAATGGTTTTTTAAGAACATTCTTCCATTTTAGATCCTATTGAATCTTACAGTCAACTAAAAAAATTCCTCTTCGAATTTTGAACTGGATTACTCTCTATCAATGAATATATTGTATTTATTTGACTTCTTTTCACCTCTATGAACATAAACCTTGAGAGATATATATTTTTCCTAATAATTTTATGATATCCTACATTTGGTTTTATATTGGAATCATGTATCATTATTGTACTGACGAATTCCGTCAAATTGAAATATCAAATAAGGGTACACTATTTAATTGAAATTGAAATTACATTCTGTATATTAGGAAAAACTATATAAACATTTAAATCATTATCTATTTTAGGAACAACATCTCGAATAGTAGTAACACCATTGACTACCTTAATCAATATTCCATTTATTTGAGTGATAATTTCCCCTTCACACATTTTTAAATTTTCAAACATCAATTTAATAGTATTATTCTCAGTTGTCTTACAATATCAATTTATTTATAGGAAAAAATAATTTTTTTCTACATTTTTAACATTTTAAAACATTGAAAAATGTGATTGGACTCATCTTTTCAAATTCCAAATATATCTAAACTCATGTATATTGAATTTAGTAAATATTCATCTTATTTTATAGTGTACCATTTTTATGGTTCATTTTTTTAGTTTTTATATGACTTAAAAACCGTTACCTAAACATTCAATCCAATATTTTTAAAATATATAACCATATGAGATTTCTAACATCAATAATTTTACACATTAAAATATATATCCCTAATCATAAAAATACATTATTTATGGCCGTCCATCAAAATTAATCATTGTATGGATCATTAAATAAATCTTACTATACTTAAAATAAATCCTTGATAGATAACCACTAAGATAATATTTATTATTCTGAGAAGATGATGAGGACACAAGAGGGGGGGATAATTAAGTAATTTTAAAAAAAACTTTTTATTATTTTAAATTTTATTCCTCTTGAATTTATAATTAAATTCTGTGATCATTTATATAAACATAATATGTAGTGGAAAAAAAGAAAATAGTATAGAATCATGTATAGTAGTTTGGGGCCCAAATATCCCCTACTCCACTTGACCAACACTCTATATATGATATTAGAGATTTCTTTTAATTTAACCCATTCCATGTTATCTAAAAATTTGAGTGAATGTAACATATACTTGTTGAAAATAATTTTACAAGTACTTTAAGAATCATTAACAATAGTTCTAAATCAAATCAACACCCGAGTGATTTGAAACAAAGAAGAGAAAAACTCTGGATTTTGAAATTCACTATAAGACCATTAGGATGCAAACACAACAATGGATAAATGAAATGATAATTGGAGGAATAAAATAATTTCATTAAAATTTGATTTTCAAGTAGAAGCACTAAATTTACTATATAGAATATTCAGATAAATCATCAATAATAACTACTTCTGACCTTATAAAAATAGGATAAATACAGAACATCATATTAAAGGAACTTCTTTGTATCAAATTTATAGTCATGAGAAACTCAAATAAAAATCAGCAGATGTGTCATATATTTTTAAAATAGAAGCCGCAGTAGATATAAGTTCCTTTGCGTAATAAAGAAATTCCTACATATTTTTTTAGAGAAAGAGATTCAAATTAACGAGACTCAAAGAACTATATAATTAGACCATTATAAAATTATATATTATCTAGAAATATCCATTGATATAAATAAAAAAACTAGGTGAAATAGATTTGGGAACGTATCCAAATAAAACATTTTCTTAAATTATATGTATATTTAAAATGTGAATTAAAAAATGCATAGAAAATCATATGTTCCTAGAAAATAAGAATAAAAGAATAAATTTTTTTAGATCTTATTAAATGTTATTTCAATTATTTTACAAATATATTTCCTCCAGTAAAATTTAATTATAAATATTAAAAAAATTCAAAATTTAAAACCTAAAAATTAAAGAATCTATGTGGGAATCATTTTATATAAGGTTGATACCAATACAATTGATGGTGTATACTTGATTCATAACATAGAGTTCCAAAATATCGAGTATAATATGGATTAATAGTTTTTAACATTAGTTATATAATATAAATTATGTTAAATACATAGTTACATATCAGTCACTACGTATCCAAACATGAGTTTCCTTAATAAAAGTTTGGTTCAAGAAAAAAATGGTCAACTCAAATGTGGGGTTCCAAACATTGGGTTATAAACCAAAATTGGGCTTCAATAACACTTGATGAATATTTATTCTAGTATTCCTTAAAATATCTAGAATACATAGAAAAATATTCCAACATTCCAAAATAATTACTATTACTGTGTAAAAGATTCTAGGAATCTAGATATAGAATAATTGATTTAATTAAACATAAAAAAAATAAAATGTACTCAATGTAAATTTATTATTAATACAATGGATAATATTTTTGATGATTAAGTTCAATAAAAATCTTTTTGGATCAACATCTGTATTCTCAAAAGTATCATGGAAGCCTATTAGATGAGGAAAAACCCTTGGTTCTTATTTTTTACCGCCAAGAAATCCAAATAATCTGTTTCCCTTTTACTAGTTGTGATTAGAAACCCAATCTCCCTCACATTTAATGAAGTGTTCATAAACTCTAATACATATCATGGTATTGAGAACCTAATCTATGTCATTAAAGATAGTGATCATATAACCCATCACACTGAATGAAAATGGGAACTTTGGAAAAGGAAAAAAGAAGAGTCTTAATTTACGCAATCCCTTTGATGCCTACTCACACTTCAACAGTGAAATACAATGAAAAAAATGAAGAGATAAGGATATAAAAGTGTGATAGACTATAATAAAAAGAGTATATTGACATAATTATTCTCTATAATAGATTTTTAAGGTAATTAGTATCTTATAATCTCCCTTATTCATGTATTTGTAGCCTTTAGTAGCTTTAGAATCATTTTGGAACCTCTATGGGGTGTAGAGATCCATTAGATGTTAAATTATTTTTATAAGGGACCATATCGAATATTATATATATATATATATATATATATATATATATATATATTGAAAGGAAATAATGAAACAGATGAAACCTGTATAGAACCAAATTCTATACAAAAACAACTGGCTGGCTGGTGAGGCCCATTGGATTGTCAGTGGTACCAGAAACATGTCTTCCTTGGCTGTATTAGCACCCTAAAATTCACAATCATTTGGATTCATGTATTGGTACACCACTTAGAATGGATAAAATCACTCTTGATGGTGATCTTGGTTATTTTGATCCCACTATTGTTGACGCTAATTAAGTATTCGAGCATCCGGATAACATTTTTGTGATTATCAATGATAAAAAATTTGATGTAAATGTTGAGTTTGAATGCATCCTAACATTCTTTGGCCTATGAATATTTGTAGGGTACACTTTAGAAAGTTTTAGGCTTATTAAAAACAAGGTTCAGGAGGATCCAAAAACTAAGGATTGGAATGAAGTGTCAAGAAATTTTAAGAACAAACATTTTGTTCCCGAAAATGGTGGTGCATCTAAATCTAAAATGTGTCCCACTCTTCCTAACCATACCATAACAGCATCGTAGTTTCATAAATATTGAGCATACAACACCATATAATAGGAAATTCCTCTATTTTCTTGATCCTCAAACCCATATGGGTCGGAGGTGCATCCTAGAAAAATCACCTCCTCAGATGATACCTCTCTAGCACAAAAAAATATTTTGAAATCTATGAGTTGGTCTTTAAGATGAAATGTGATATTTATGATTGTCATATCACTTTAGATATTGATAAAAACATTAGGGAACTTGTGATTTCGGTTCCAAATGAGTCACATGATATGGGTGTTGTTGATACATATGTGATTAACTCAATGGTGCATCCAGGCTTCCAGATTTGTATTAAGTCTTTTTTGGATAATGTTACACCCTTCGAAAAAGAGATTGATAATTCCCTAGTGAATGGAAGTTATCCAATATCTAAGAGGATGATTACAAGGCCTCCCAAATCTTTATTAATTAATGATATTGATGAATGTAAGGGAGGTATTAACCACCATTCCATGATTGCTGAGGTATCTCTTGTATTGAAGGAGGCATCTTCTATTGATATGGTTCATGAAATTTTAGTACTTATAGTAAATGGATGTAATGATCTGATTTTTGGAGATAGATGATCTCTAAAGAATATTGAAAAAACAAAAAAATTTATAAGGTTAAGTAAGAGGAAGATGTTGTCAAGAAAAAGAAGGTTATTAAAAGAAGAGAGGAGGAAAATGATGTCTTGAAATAGAATTAAGGGTCTCAAAAAAATAAAGTATATAAAAATGAAGATATTATATTTGAGCTACCATGGATTGGGGGACAACAACCCCAGTAAAAACCCTTATGAATTTACTTATGACACATAATCCTCCTCAAAGTGGGCTTGTAGTGAATAAGTTTTTTTTTTATAAATTGAGTTCAATTAACTGGGAAAATATTTGGTACAACTTTGTTTCTCAAAACACTCACAACATTGTCATAGATAATTTATAGTTCTTAAAAAATGACAACATTTAGGTTCTCTCTTGTGATACAAGGCCTAAATTTATTACAATGCATATTGTTTCATAATGAGAAAATTTTTCTATTTCCATAGTTTATCCCTCTGTTTCATACATAAATAAAAGGGAGACCTAGAGGGATTTATTCTTGATGTTTGAAACTATGAGGTAGAGGAAGATTATTTTTGTGGTTTTTAACACAATATTGCAAACTAAAGAAAATACTGAAACCAATTCAAATATATTTTCATATCATGATTTTTTATGTTTATTTATCAATGTAACTTTGTTGAATTTCCAATTATTGGGGGTAATATTACTTGGAATAGGTATAATATGAATGGTATATATGCTAGTAAGCATGATAGGTGTTTTTTGTAGGTTAATGAGGGGAATAACTTAGGTGTTGTTTTTGGATTTACAATTCCAAGAACACATTTGTACCATAGTCCTTTTATTATTTAATTTTTCACAAAAATTGTAGTATAATTCCCACAACTCCTCTAATTTAATAATGGTTATTCAGTTATCACTGGGTATAGAGAAATAGTTCAGGAGGACTGGGATACAAAATATACTGCAAGTATAATGCACATGTTAAGATGTTAATTAAAATCTATCAATGGGAAATTAGAATAAAAGAGTAGTTAACCTTTTTCCAGCCTTGATGATAATATAATGGTTATTGAAAATTTCCTTTCAAGATATAAAATTACTAATCTGAATTAGGAAATCCCTTAAAGGGATGATCTGAATGACCTGTCTAAGTTAGATGATTTGTTGATTATCCAGGATAGATTGAAATGAAATCAGTTTAATGTGAGGTGGCAATAAAGAGGAGATAAGAAAAAAAATCTATTCATAATAATGAATTTTGAAAAGACAGTAAAGGGAGGGGTTAAATCCATTAGTATTAGTAATTGACTATTCATATCTGAGAATGATATATGTTTTGTAGTGATTGTGTATTTTCATAATCATTATACTGATTATGGTTCTGACTATAATATCAATATTACTGATGTTATTCTTGAATCTATTAGAGGGAAACAGATCTGTGTGCTCACTTAGTCTTTTATGAAGAAGAGGTTTTCGAATTTTTCTTCTCTCTTAACATCGATATCGTGGCAGGTCTTCATGTATTCTACAATATGTTATTTATATTTCACTATGATATTCTTTATTATAAGGTGTGAAATATGTTTAAGGAATTCTCCATTCATTTTCAAATGCCTTATGGAATCAATTATAATTTCATTGATCTTATACCAAAAAGGAGTATACTATCGATAATAGGGATTTTATACATGTTGATATTTGAAACACGATCCCCAAAATCTTTAGTAAAATCAAAGTCTTTAGGTTGGGGAAAGTGGCAATGGATATTACCACTGTGAATTAATATTGGTTCATCCCTAGTAGGGATGTTCATAATTTTCTTTTTACTGCATCTAAGAGTGTGAATCTTAGGAAAAGGAAAACTAAAGATGGATATTTTGGTTCAAATATTGATATTTACAAATCTTTTGATACATTAAAATAGTCTTTAATATTTTCAGTTCTAAAAAAGTATGGTTTCTCTATAGTTTTTCTTATTTTGGTCAACATAGTCCAATACTCTGTGAATCTTTCGATTCTTATTAACGGTTCCCCAAAAGGATTCTTCAAATGCTATAGGGGAGTTAGGCATGGTGACACATTATTAGGAATTCATTTTTCATGGTAGAATAATACCTCAACAGATGCATGAATGACATGGTCAATATTAGATTATTTAAATGGATCATGATTGGAAGGGGTATGTTCACAACTTCACATCTGTTTATAATGATGATGTTCTATTTCATATACTATCTTAAGAGAAAAATTTATATTACATCAGGGTTATCTTTGATCATTTTGATGAGGTGCCTGGTAAATAAATAAGTTGGAAGAATCCCACTTTTGTTTGGTAAGGTTATTTAAGTGGTAAGGAAAAATGAAATTTATAGAATGCTTGTTGTTGTCATGAGGGGATACAATCACTTATTTTTTCATAGAATTCATTTATTTTGGGGGATGTTTAGAAGTTCTCATCTTGAGGGTACCTTTTCTGGTATTCTTAATTAGTTGAGTAAATGGAAAGGGTAATCCATGTATCAAGCGGGATGGGTATGGTTGGTCAATTTTGTGACCACTTTATAGTTTGTGTATAAGTTTTCTATATATAAATGGACTCATATATTTATCAATAAGATTAAATGCATGATTAAGAATTTAATTTGGACTGGTTTAGTTTAAGAGAGAAATCTCATCACAATTTCATAAAAGGAATATATCAAATCCAAGGATAGTGGTTGTCTTATAATTAATTATTATAGAATATTTAATGATTACATCCCTTATATATTTAATTTGAACCTCTTTACATTGAATGAACCCTCTATTGAGTTAACATCTTACAGATTCAACTCAAATTTGATGAATGGCTATTCCCATTATATGGTCTCATCCACATAGCTTAAAATTAAGAAATGCATTAATCGACTAAGGGTTGACCCAAAGTGTATTGTTTCCAAATAGTTAAATTTTAAATAATAGACAACCCATTCGTTGGAATTCCTATCGAGGAGAGCATGATTTTTCCCATAAAATAGGAGGTATTTGTTGATTACTAATTTTATCACCATTAGAAACAAACATGAAATTACTTTTCCCATTCATGTTTCTTGTAAAATTTAGAGATATTTATTTGTGGGTATAGAAATTATTATATGGATTAACAGTAAGAGTTTAATGTTCATTTTTATGGATTTTCATTAGATTAATAATGATTGTGGTTTTAATGTCCCAACCTAGATTTTCTCATTAAGGACTCCATTCATTTAGCTTTCTAGAGAAATATTACTCTAGAGAATATGGTAAAATAGAATGTCCACTCATGATTAATTCATGTGGGTGGGAATCTCTATTGATTCTACAAGCCATCATTGTATTGTAGTGACCTAGTGAGTGAAACATGTGTTTCTTATCTCTTATTTCATTTGAAAGTTATGGTTTTATATTCAAGGGATATTTGTCATATATGTGGATATAAGCAACACGATTGATCTTTTTATCTCCAATCCCATTGGTCATAGTAGTCGTTATAAGAAGTTATATAATTTTCTACTTCGTACTATCTCTGCATTTTTTTATTTCACATGGGAATCTAGGAATTCATCCCTTTTTGTAAACCTTAAATCCTCAGTTCATGCTAGGTGGAGGGATATTCATAGGGACGTTTTGTGGCAAAAAATATTCCAATATGAATGATGAATAATTTCATCCTTGATATTTTCACATTTAAAAACTTGGGTGTGTAGGGAAGGATAAGAAAACCCATTGGTTCTAAAGTCATCAGATGCATCCATCCGATCCGTCCATGGATTGAGGTTAATATGAATGGATTTTCTTTTAGTTCATTGGGTTTGTTAGATGGTAGTTGTTTTTGTCACACCTACAATGTCTTTTTGAAAGGATGTTTCTTTCACTGCATTGCATTTGTGATGGCGTATGAGGTTGAGTTATACACTTTTATTTTTTTATCTTAAGCATGTTGTCATGTATAATAGGAATTAGTTATGGATTGAGTCTAACACTCAGAGAGATGTTGATGTGATAAATAAATGTACCGAAAATGTACTATGGCACGTTTTACCTTATTGGATTGATTGAATTATTCTATGGATAAAATTATATGGATGGTTTCTCATGCCTATAAGGAAAAAATTACGTTGCAGATGGTTTGACAAGGAAGGAAATTTTTTAGACAAGCTCGTATGGTCTTTTATATCTCCTAATTTTCTTCATCTCTTGTTGATTATTATATTTGGGGTGTTCTACATTACTATTTTTTTAATAAATCATTATAATGCTTGACTCTTTGCATTTTTTTAATAAAATTTTAGGATCGGGGTGTCCATGACATTTTTGCTATTTTCCCAAATTGAATACTTTATCCATAATTTTACAGTAAATAAAACATAAATGAATATTAACAAGATCTTCTAAACCTATGCGATTATAAAAATTCCTTAGGATCTTTATCAACATATTTGGAATAGATTTAAATACATAATGATTAAAAAATTTAATCCTATAAAACATTCATTTAATATCCTCAAATTCCACCCCCACATTAAATATATAAACTATAACATGAAACATTCCTTAATTTTTTTTTAAAATCTCTATAAACCATTTGAATATATATAACTATTACATATATTTCATAATATTCATCAAAAAAAGATTAATCATGTTATTAGAGAAATTTTCCCTTTAATTTCATCACCTTCTCCCCCATTTCAATTATCACAAAGCTCATAATCGTAATCCCTGTGATTTTGTGAAATATATTTTATAAAATAAATTTAATCTTTTTGATATTTTTCTTTACACACAATAGTTATTTTAGCATGAATTACATGAAATAGTGATTTTAGATTTCATTATATGAAACACCAAGTGTTTCTTTTTTTGCACACAATATTGATTTTAAATTAAGCATGATATACTTTTAAAATATTATTATTTAATATGATATTTAT
Source organism: Viscum album (assembly GCA_963277665.1). Lineage (NCBI taxonomy): Eukaryota > Viridiplantae > Streptophyta > Magnoliopsida > Santalales > Viscaceae > Viscum > Viscum album. The sequence continues at coordinate 779,691,061 of OY728150.1, read as the reverse complement.
CATCTAGCCATTGGAATGTAGGGTATGAATATGATTTAATAAATTGTAAAAATATATGTTTTAAAAATATATATTATAAATTCCTTAGTAACCAGTTAATTATAATTTAAAATAAATACCATTTTAATATAAAGGAAATCCTTTTCTGTAAAAATTATTCTTACGCGTGCAAACAAATTTTACGAAAAAAATTAGTTATAGTGAATTATTTTTATGAAACATATATATGATGTATTCAATAAAATGTTCCACATTCATATTATTCTTTTTATAGGTAATATATAACAAAAATATGATTTTATGATTAAAGCCGTAATTTTCAAAAAAGTCATTTTTTACCTTTTCTGGATGTAACGTTTTGGACTGAGATGTAAGTCAACAATGCCCCGAACCCAGTTAGCTACATGTCCTCAAGTGTATCTATTCAAATTCTAGAGGATTCGGACTAGCAGTGAAGTGCTATTTGAGTAATCAGGGAGACTATTCCATCATTAAATGAGTATATCACAATAGAAGTCAATCATATTCAATAGTAGTAGAAATTAAACTAGAAGACAAGTGGAATATAAACAAGATAGAAATATATAAAAAATCCAGAAATGTAACATTTAAAATGATGCATATGATACATATACCTAGAAAATAACCAAAATAGGTTCATGTAAATACAATATGGTATAATTCTATATAAATATAAAATGGAAAAAAAGTATCCCACTAGATTACATATATCAGTTTGGTCACATGCCCTCCAGTTCAAAATCCACAGTAAACAACCTATATTAGAGCACTTCCCTTATCAATACCTACAACCATTTAATGTGTTTCCCTAAGGAGGCCCAAATATTGAGAGTGATATCAACCCATTAGGAAAACACCTAGAAGTCTATATAGCTCTAAGAAACATAATGTAATAAACTAAAAATGTGGTGGAAATCAGGTAAAAATAGAAAAAGTAATGTTCCCATTTCATATAAACCACTAGAAGAAAGTGATACCAAATAGCCTCTCAAGGCTCTCTTAAAAAAATGATAGCTCCTAAAAAAGAATCTATAGGAATTATAAACATGCATCACTACCTCACCATATATCTATCCATATCTTTTCCTCATGACCTTTCCATATAATAAAACCATATCAAAATACCATTTCCTTTTAAAAACCAAAGAGTCATATATCCCACATCCATGATTTATATTGATGTGTAGACCACGAAGGTCCAAATACAAGGTTTCAAAGAACAAGACATCATCATCGAGTCCCAAGAGAAACTTGATGGGAACTCAGTATAGGTCATAGATGGAGTCCTTAGAGCATGTGTACGAACATGTCCTATACTAGTACAAGACATCCGGATCCAAGAAGTAGAAAAGCCGTAGGAATCCCATAGAATCAAGACCCATGAATCATCACTACTCAAGGAATCCACTACCACATTCTAGATTCATGGAGGGTCTTCTATGGAATATATGCAACAAATAATCCATTTCATACTATTTGAAAATTAAATTCCATATGAGCCTACCCACTAATAAAATCAACTTCACTGAATCCATTAAATGAGTACACCCACTCATTTAATATATTTCAAACCAAAAAAAATTCATGATTATACCCACTAATGAATTCTATTTCTATTTAATCAAGTCACTTGGGTATACCCACCCATTTATTACCATTTTCCATTAAACACATCACATGGGTCTTTCCACCCTAAATCAGAATTCCCAATCATGTTATTTAATGAGTATACCCCCTCATCTCCCTCATCCTCACATTTAATCATGTCATATGGATGTACCCATCCATTCATTTAATTCACTTGTATCCATTTAATCAAAATTAAGCATGGAATAATATAGTAACACTGGTCAAGGAGGTAGTACATATCCTAAGAATGTAATTACATTCCATTTTATTATAATTGAGGTTCTTTAAAATAGGAAAACTCAAGAACAGACCACTTCGATGATTCGTCAAAGGTCGGGATTAAGGGAAAAGTATGGCACACTCCATGAGTGCCCCTTGGTTGTGGAAAAAACCACCAACACATCTCAAACAATAAATGATAATACCTAATAGGCTCAAATATAACCAATTAAATTATTCAACTAATTTTTGAGGACACACAATAAATTCCAACATCTGGCATAATTGACGATAGCTATAAAAAGTACAGAAGCTGAAATAAATGTATAAACCACCTAACTTTTCTTGGTAGTGGAGTGATAATCTATTATCAATCCTTGATTCAACTATGTTTAGAAGAAATATGAAGAACAGACGAAGAATAAGAAAATAGGGCATATTAGCATAAATACAAATAGAAAAAGTGATAGCTATAAGAATAATGAATGGAAACAATTGAATTCATTTCTTACCAATGTGGATATATTGGGACAAACCACACTCAAATTGGATTTCATATGAAGATTATATATAAAATTTAATAATACCCACTTTTGAGAGCTTCAAAGGGGTCTCCTCGGTATGTTTATGAATTTAGAATGAAAAAATATTTTAATAGATTTTTTAATTTAATTAAAAATTTAAAAATACCCAAAATTACAAGAGGAAAACTTTTTAGGAACATGGTTGTGAAAAACATGCACCGGTCATCCACATTTCCTATAAGCCAAGGGGAACCCACATGGTTTACAAACCCTATAAAATCATACACTAAGCCTTTTTCAATTTCTACAAAAACTAAAAACCTAATCCCATGGATGTGAAACCCATTCCAAACAGTTTTTCCAAAATGGGTTGCCAATACTAGCCCTCTATCCAGCCACATATAGTTAGTCAAACTATGAATCCTACCCTACATGGTTTGTATCAACTATATTCCAGGCCAAAATCACCACAAATTCGGGTTTCGGGCTCCGAAGAATCCCCAATAAACCATGAACCATCCATGATCAAGTTTGGAACTCACTTAAGGCCATATTTAATCATAAAAATGAAAAAATAAATGGATCCATACATAATATGGAAACTCCGGATTTTAAAATATACCCATTATAGAAATTTATCCTAGAATTATTATCTATAGGGTGGTCAATATTTTTTTTTGAGAATGACTATGGATATTGAGCATGTACGTCGGCCTTCCACTCCTATGTTTCATCCAGTAAACAACCTTGCTTCCATTGTACATGTACTAGAGGAACTGAGAAGCCTAAAAGAACTATGGAGCTCCTTTTACCGATTCAAATCAGATGATCCTGAAAGAATATATCAACCTACAACTCAAACTCATTGGGTTGAAAAGAGTGTGATAGGTCGGAATGATAGCTCCACATCTAATATACTGGAAGAAATCATGAATGGATCAGTACCACTGATGTAACTACAACTGATAGGCTACCGACTCAACTCTCTCAGTAATCTCAAACGACCCCACATATCATGCTGAAACCTTACCCCATCTCCTGATTCTCTTGTGTCTCAACCTTAGTAGAACACAAAAGAAAACCCTATCCCCAACCATTAAATATAGAGGCCTTCTACAACAATCAATGTATGATATCTATTGACTATGTACATTAGCCATCCATTTTTGTATTAACCGGACATGCTTAGAAGACTCTGACAAGAGATTCAGTCCTAGTAAATCATTGTCACTTGCATCTAACTAACACAAGGGATATCAACATGGACTACTGTATAAATCATTTTAAGGTTCCATCTATATATTTTATAGATAAATGTTTTTAGGGAAAATAAACTATGGAAATTTTTTACTCCCAAGATCTGCCAAAATTCAATAAAGATGCATGCAAAATTTCCTCTAGCACATGTATCGTACATTCTGACTGGACACCAGTCCGAGGGTGGTATGATCTGCTCAGAAGTTCTTATGTATTTAGCTCCATATAAAAACTATACTATAAATGAGACATAAATAGGTAATCCCAATAAAAAAAGATAGTGTGAGGGACCCCATTAAGTCAAACTATATGATGGATATACAAACTTCAAATATCATCTACACTAAAAGTATACTTGATCACCATGAAATGAACAATATTCATTATCCTATCAACAAAAACCCACAAAATCATTACATTGTGGTGTCCTTGTTAAAGTGTTCATGATATTCAATGAGACATCATCCCATTTCCTCTATAGATTATGTATCCTTTTTAAAAGACTATTCATTCACTAAAGATTCAACTTCAACTACTAATAGTTGCAACACCTCATAAGAGAACAAACCACATCACTTTTTATACACAACCACTAGTATTGATGACATAATTAATGGTGCATATTGATGACATCGAGGTTCCTTGCCTAAGCTGAATCATGAAACACCCACATCACCTCGACATGTATATCCAGTAGAAGAAAAATAACAACCATGGATATGCAGGATCTAATCCTCACCTATGGTCCAACCATGAGGTGGCTAATCTCCTACTACACTCTCTCGTAGGACTAAGGCCTTAGAATCAGATAACTGCCTCATCCACACTCAGTCTAGTAGGGTATTGTTCACAACTATAGATGATAGTTACATATGTCCTTGATTTTCATGCAACTCCAAGTGAATCTTAGAGACAAATTATATAAGCTTCCACTCACTACTAGCCTACTACAATACCTTTATTTGATTCCACCTTCTCAGTGCATTATCCACTGCATAACCTTTACCTGGCATATAGGCAAGCTCGAATTCAAAATATAGAAGGTACTCCACCCAACTTCACTGTATTGAATTTAGATCACACTGTGAAAATATGTACTTGAGGATTTTTTGGTCCTTATACACCACAAAATTCTCTATTAGAAATTAATGTATCTAAAAGTAAAAGTGTGAAACACCATATCTAACTCGAGATCATAGATTGGGTAATTCCTCTCATGTGACCTCAGCTGTAGAGACTCATACACCATGACTCTATCTTCCTACATCATGAGTGATCCCTACCTGACACATGATGGGTCACAATGCACAATATAACTCTTTCCATACATTGGAAGAATATGGACTGTTGCTGATGTGAACCTCCCTTTCATCCCCGAGAAGGATATCTTGAAAGAATCTAACAAAAAAACTTCACACCATTCTTATTCAAGCCTATCAACAATACTGCTAATTTTGAGAAGTCTTGTATGAAACAGCTCTACTAACCAGTTATCCCCATGAAAATTTGTATGTCAATAATTCTATTTGGATATTTATAGGAAACTAAATCTCTCAACTTATTTGGGTCCACTGAAACCTTTGACTCTGAGATTATTTGACCCGAGATGTAAATTTGATCCATCCAAAACTGTCACTTTGTGATGATTACATATAACAGATGCTCTCTATTTGTACTGAGAAATGATCTCAAGATGGCTAGAATGGCCATGTAGATTGTGTTAATACACCAAGATATCATCCATGAAAACCACCATAAAAGAATCCAGGTAAGGATGGAACACTCAATTCACCAGTTCCATGAAACCTATTATTGAGTTCCAGAGACCAAAATAAATATCTAGATACTCATATAGACCATACCTGCAACAAAAAATCTATACGAGGTATATATGTAGGTCAAAAAAGTACCTGATGATATCCTGACCTCAAAATCTATATTTGATAATACTCATGCTCGTCGAAGATGATCAAATAATATATCTATCCATGGCATGTGTTATCATTTATTAACTATTAGTTGGTTCAACTACCAATAATCCAGGCATATCCTAGGGTTACCATCATCCTTTATTAGAAAAAGGACTGGTAAACCCTCCAATTATGTACTGGGTCAAATAAACCATGTCACCTCCATATCCTCCCACTGCCTATTTAGCTACTGTTACTCAATCATAGCCATACTATAAGAAGGAATATATACTGGGGTAGCTCCTTATAGTAGCTCAATGGTGAATTACATATCTCTCTTAGGAGATAAATTAGAAATATCGTCCATAAAGACATCTCAAAAGTACTTAAACACTTTAGGAAAGTCCACTAGACACACACCATGATCATCCAGATATGAACTAGTAATTTGGGCTATCATTCTGCCTAGCCCAAGATGCTCAGGTATATCTCAGCACACTTGTGCAGCCCATTCACCCTAGTGAGTATACACTGCACACTATGGTGATGTAAAAGTAACCCTCTAATGATATAAGTCAACATATTATTGATAATATGCAAGATAGTCCATCCTGAGATTGAAAACCAACCATGTCATCTTAAGGACATACAAACTCCAGACTAAGTGACACACACCAACCTGAAAGGGATACACCCTGCACCAGTGCACATTATCCATTATATTTCCCAACAGAGTGTCTAGTGTTAAAACACCCTCAAAAGATAACGAAACAAGACCAAGGATTTTTACCACATGTGTAGATATAAAACTTTGAGATGAACCAATATCAAAATGAGAAGATTCAATAGTAGAGCCTACTAGAATGGTACCTCTCATCATAGACAGTTCGACACCCTACTCCTCGAGGGTAGGCTATATAGAAGAGAACTGGCCTACACAAGGACCTTGGGATACAACCTCACTTCTTGGAGTAGGCCCACCATGATGTCTTGGTTTAATTAGTGTCTGGATATCTCTTCCTTGACCACCAATACCTCATCCACATTAGCTAGTACTACTCTAACTCCCATGGTTGACATATAATTAAGGAACACTCTCTAGAACCTAGTGTCAGAGATGACCTCTACCACTCATATTTGGTGGGAATGTCCTGCAAAAAATGCCTTACATGCCCTAGCATGATGAAATCCTAACACTCGATTGGGTTATAGTCGCATTGACTCTTTATGTGGCCTCACCTAACACATTTTTAAAAAAACCATGATCTACCATGACTCACAGTCTTACTATAACTCATCTCATAAGAGGCCTCAAAACAACTATTCCTACATGAAGTTGTAGAACCACTAGGTTGAGGGGAATCATTTCCCTACTTTTCTCCCCTATAATCACTCAGGTTCCTCTGTGTAATCAGTTTCCGATACAAAATCTCAGTGATACAGGTCAACCTAAACACACTAAACGAAGATCTAATATCATGTATAAGACCATCCTCGAATATTCTCACCCTAGATATCTCATCTGTAAGGTACATCGGCACAAAAAACTGAAACTCTATAATGCTTGAAAGTACTCCATAAGTGTCATCATGTCCTATTTTAGATGCATAAACTCAGTGACCCACTATTAATGTTGATTCATGGGGGTAAAATTAGTCATTGAAGCATGTCTGGAATTCCATCCAACCCATATCTCATAGTCCATCAACCTAGTTCAGTACATTCCAACAGTACATTGCATCCCCATGTAGAATATATGTGATGAGATTGACCGTCCTCTTAGGAGGCATCTAAATGAGCTCAAATATATCCAACGTTGTATCATTCCACATCTCACAAGCCTATGGATAATAAATCCATGAAAATAAAGGAGGACACTACTTCTTGAACACCTGTGTTAGCTCAGCCATAAAAAATTCATGCTATGGTGCTCCCTAAAGAGTTTGTATATATTGAAAGAAACCCTCACATAACTATGCTTCAATACCTATTTATGAAACAAACTCCAGTGAAATAATTGGAAACAATGTAGGGTCAACCGATAGCCTAAGCCCCACTACCTCCTGAGAGTGTTTGTCTCTTCCTACAAAACGTAAGACTTGAGTTTTTGGTGGTATAACGCCTCTAAAATGCCAAAAACATGCCCAAGAAAAGGACGAGTTCAAATATCACAAATCAAAAAACAATGATAGTTAAAATACCTCCAATAACCAAGTCAAAACACATATCCTTCTCATAAATCAATGACTGTAAAAGATTATTCACAACACAACAAAAAACACTCCCTCTTGTCCACTCAAAATTCAGGTCTAGGTCGACTTTATGTTCATCATTTTATGTTTCCTTTTAATTTTCACTTGAATTCGCATTAATTTTACATTTTATTTTTATGATTCAATTATTTAGGAGGTTTAACCAATTATAAATCTATAGATGACCGTAACACCTTATAAACACAAAACCTAGTTTCCATTAAATCCAAACATATCAAAATCACATTAACAATTGAATTTTATTACTTCATAATTTCATAGTCTATAAGGGCTCATAAAAATTAAGAAATTAATGATTTTATTACTCCTCCATCCAATAAACAAAATCTATCACTATAACAGATATTTCTCTCACAACAGCAATCACAACAACATGAAATTATTAATCCATCATAAATTGCTTGGCATGTGATTTCTGAAAAGTTCCTATATGATGCATGAGATTAAATATCATCATCTCATCAGGTTGAAACTTAATATTAACCTAGAACTATATAAATAGTAACATCATAAATCATATTCATCACCCATCAGTGAAATAAAATCAATTGTAATATCGAAATTCTTAAAAAATTTGGCTTTTCCCAATACGAGGGGTAGCTACTCTCAGGAATAGTTTATTTCCAAAATATATTTCCTTTCTATACCTATATATTTTCACCAAATATAAATTCAAACAAAATAAATAACCCCTCTAATAACACTTTGTAACATCCCAGACCCTAATGACAATCAATAGTGCCTCAAACGTAGTTGGCCACACGACCGCATATTCATATCCACAAATTAAAACGGTTGTCGGCTAGCAGTGAAGTTTTAGGTGGTTATTGGGGAGACTATTACCTCATTACTAGAGTATATCATAGCAGAAGTCAATCAAATACAATTGAGGATTTAGATAATTAAGCAGACAACTATAATGTAAACAAGATAGGAATATATAAAAAATCCAAATATATCACATATACAATGATGAAGACTATAAATGTTCCTAGAAAAAAACCTAAACAATTACATGAAAATATAGTATGGAACAAGTATAAAAAATGGAAAAAAAGAAAAAATGTTCCCTAGTATCATCACATGACTATGGTTGGTCCCTTGATCTCCTGCTCCAAATCCACAATCAACAACCTCTTTTAGGACACTTTACCCTATCCACAACTACAAACATATAATTTCTTTTGAGTCCCCAAAGAGGAAAAAACATGGTGGGAGATAAAATCCTAGTCGGTAACCACCCAGAAGTCTATATAGTACTATGCAACACAATGTAATAAGCTAAACAGGTTCATGTAAGAAAGTAATAGATACAAATAATAATGTGCCCATGGCATGTAAACTACTATAACCAAGGGATTCCAAATTGTATCTCATGGCTCCCTCTAACAAATTTCAGAATCTAAAAAATAATCTATATGAAATATAAATAAGAAACATTCCCTCGCCATGCATCCATTCATTTTTTTCCACATAGACCTTCCATATAATGATACTATATGGAAATCCCATAGCTTAGTCGTTTAAAAATGACATAATATATCCCATGACCTTTCCGTATAATGATTATAATAACACAATGTAATGGAGAGAAGGTGTAGAATACCAAGGAATCCTCATTGAGTCATAGAAGGATATTTATGGAAACTTGATATAGGCACTGGTTGGAGTCCTAGGAACATGTGTACCAATATGTCCCATGTGAGTCTAAGAAAGTCAGTCCAAGGCATATTAAAGCCTGATGCCTCCCACAGAATCAAGGACCAAGAAGCATCACTAATCAAGTTGTCCACTACCACTTTAAAGATACTTGGAGAGACTTCCCTGGAATCTATACAACCATTCATCCATTTCATACTATTCAACAATTAAATTCCATATGAGTCTACCAACTAATATAATCTATTTCATCCAGTCCATTAAATGATTATACCCACTCATTTAATAAATTTCTAACCAAGAATATCCCATGAGTATACCCACTCATGTATTCCATTTCAATTTATTCATGTCATATGGTTATTCCCACTAATTTATTACCATTTTCCATTAAACACATAACATGGGTATATACACCCTAAATCACAATTCAAAATTACAATGTTTAATGAGTATACCGTCTCGTCTATCTCAAACTCGCATTTAAACATGGCACATCGATCTACCCATACATTCACTTAACTATATTTGAGAAATTTAATCATGTCAAGAATTGTATGACATAAGAAGACATGGAAAGAAGGCTATAAGTATCCTAAGAATTTATTTCAATTCCATTTAACTACAATTGAGGTTACATTAACTAGGAAAACTCATGAATAGACCCATTGGATGGTTCATAAAAGATCAAGAACAATTCAATAGTATTCAACACCCTATACGTGGAACTAGGTTGGAGAAAAAACCATCAACACATCTCACGGAACCTATGACCATTTTTAATAGGCTCAAATACATCCATTTTAACTTAAAAAATAATTATCTCCGGTCGTGATGGAATGTTTTGAGGGTGGAATAATGGACAATAGTCTTAAAAATCCATAAAAGCTAAATGAAAATCATAGACCACCAACCTTAGCATTGTATTAAATGCTCTCCCAATATCATGTTATGATTCGACATGATTTAGAATAAATATGAAGAACATATAAGGAATGAGAAAATATGGCATATAAGCCTACATCCAAATAGCAGAATCGATATCCAAAAGTACTAATAATGGGTATATAGTAATGTATATCATACTTGATGATAAACCAGTAAGGCAAACATGCTTGAATCAGAGGTTAGATAAAGAGTATATTTGAAATCAAATAATATCCACCCATTGAGGCATCAAAGGGGTCTCCATGATATGTATATGAATTTAGATTGAAAATTTAGTTCTAATAGATTATTAATTAAATTATAAATTTAAAAAACAACAAATTTGGGGGTTCAAATTGTGTAGGTGTATGATTTGGAAAACCATTCATCGATCATGCATGGTTCCTATGAGACAATGGGCACCCATACTATTTACCCATAGGGTTTACAAACTATGCAGAAATTGTACTCTAAATCTATTTAATGTCCTAAAAACTATAGACCTAGGAACATAGCCTTGTGGATCATTCTGTATAGACATATAGACCATTATACAGAGTTTTCCCAAACGGTGTGGCCATTACCACCCCTCGGTCCAGCCTCGCATTGTTTAGTCAAACCATGTTTCCTTCCAAGTACAGTTTATACTAACAATTCCCCAGGCCAAAATCTCCCTTAAATCAGGTTTTTGGATCCAAAATATCCATGTTTAGCCCTAAAAAACCTATGATAACGTTTGGCATTCACCTCAGGTCATATTTAATAATTCAAATTTAAAAATAAGGGATTCGTACCTCATATGAAAACTATGATTTTTACAGAGAACGTATTTAAAAAATATTTTTTATAATTATATAAAATTTATTTAGAAAATAAATATAATTTTAATCCATCATATCAAAATTATCTAAGGGTGAAATGTTTATATTTTTTTGAGAAGATAAAATTTCTAATGAATATTGAAAAAACCAGTTTTTATTATGAATTTTCATTTCCATTAAAATATTTATAAACATATATATTATTTTCATATGGTTTTAAAGATAATATTAGATAAATTAGATATCTATTTATAAAATTTATTTCATTGTAATATTTTTTATATTGAAATTTGATATATTTTTTAAATATATGTAAATTTTCTCCATGGAAAAGCACTATTACATCACACTAAGAGATTAATTTTAAATGATATTTTCCAAATCTTGTGAATTTAATTTGGAATTATAGATTAAATATTTGGAATAAATATAATTTATATAATATAAGATGGTCACCTTAATTTTTTATCATAATTAATTGTAAAAACATTAAAAATTACTTTGTGAAGATATGGTAAAAACGGATTTACTAGGGGAGAAACTAAAATGATAAGTTTTAAAAATGACACAAAACTTTTATAAAACCTTGAATATAGACATATAAAGACCTTATATATTATATTATCGAAACTAATAAATTTATATTTTGTTTTTCATTATAAAAAACATCAGTTCTCATTTTATTTTAAAATAATTACAAGTTATCCACTAACCTCATTTATAAAAGGCCACCCTTATCCTCTCCATTTCACAAATCCAAAACCCTTTGTTTCATATCATACATAAAAAAATAACTAAAAAATTTCCCTAATACAAATTTAATAATCATATTTTGATTAAAAATCAATCTTAATAATCATTTTGGAGCAGACCAAAAGAAGTTGTTTGAAGAAGAGGTAACACCCCTAATCGGGTATTTTATTTTATTTCTTACCCTACCTCATTAAATTAATATTTAACCTTGATAATATAATAAAAACTACATATTCCATATATTCATATGTTTCTATGTTATGGTTCTTACCTATAAAATCTCCTCTTCCATGGAATGGGGTATGAAACCATCATTCATGTGTACAATGAAGTACCCCCTTGAGAAAAAATATAACTAGTTTTCCACCACAACCTCTAATGGTTGGATATAATGATGGATTTAATATTTATATATGATATCTATGATATTGAATCAATTTTGGAATTATTATACCACATATAAATTCATAATTTACATTCTGTGGGTATACAATAACGTCACTCCTGTGTACATCATATTACCATCTCATGATGCAATTTTACTTGTTCAGGAATTAAATGAAATGTAATAAGAATGGTTTTAATGAAAATATTTGAAATATATAATTTTAAAATTATTTTTTAATGTTTATATATTATTTAAATTTATTTCATTCACTTCATTAGTCGAGAAAATTGAAACAATGTCCATGCGTATGTACGACAAATCATCTCCATGAATGGTGTATCCAATTTTCTATTAATAAATTTTATGTACCATGATAATTAAATATATTATTAATATATATAATATTAATATCATAGTTAAAATTATCGACACTATTGAACCATTTTAATATTAATAGGTACAAAAATTATCAAATCAAACCATAAACGAATAAAAGTAGTTATCACCTGAAACATGACTTTCAAATAAAATTGTTGAATACTGGGCAATGAAATGTCATATGTAAATCATATATGGTATGATGTATTTTAGTATGGTTCTATAATATATTTATAATAAAACTAAATTTATTATAAAGTATTTTCTATCATGTATGAAGGAATTTAAGACTTATTGTAAGGGATATTTTTCCCACATTTTTCATTTGTGAGACTAATGTCATATTCACCTCATATTTGTTTTATGTGGTGTATATAATAAATATGAATTTATTTTATGATTATTATAAAGAAAATAATTGGGATTTACATACCCATATTATTATATATATTACAAAGGGATTAAGATTTAAAATCTAACAATGTAGTTAGAGATTTTTTTCTCAATTTTACTTCTTTGAGATATATGTAACGTTATGCACTTATATTCTTTTATGTGATGTATATACAACCCCTTATTAATTTAATATTTGATTTTTTTATTCTCATGATGTTATATATTTAATTTAATGTTATTGTTTCATGGGTTTTATGAATCAATGGTACCAAATTGGTAAAACTTTTATATTACAATCTCTTCCTTTATAGGGATTTTGCAGGTTTTATGCTTCTAATGAAAAAATTATGTGACCATATCTTGAGAAACTCAAAAATATTATTATTATATTTCCATGTCATGAGAATTAATGTTTTAACATCATTATCATATCATTATTTACTCAAGAGTTAAAAGAATGTTTTTAACAAAAATCATATTTTTTTCTCTCTTTGGTCAAAACCACTTTTTCTCCCAAGACCATATTCCATAAAAATGTTTTCAAAAATATTTTTAACATTATTATATTTTCTTATTAATGAATTTAAAATTCATTTTTTACTTTTAATTTTTTTTAAATGAATATTCATATCATTTTCCAAATAATGACTTTTTGTATTTTACTAAAAATGTGAATGAAATCATTATTTTATCATGTATGGTATGTATAGAATTTTTCACCAACATTACTGTTATTTTCATCCAATATTTCACTACAATATTTCATTGTTATTTTCAAAGAAATGGTGTTTCAAATGATTTTTTTTCCAAAAAGTGTTTTTCAGATTGGAAAGTTTATTTTTCTCATCAAAATGTTTTAAATTATTTTTAAGGCATCCTAAATATATTTCCAATGTTTATTTTAAATTAATTTTTTTCAAAAATGTTTTATTATTTTTTATATGGTAATGTATAAAGATGAGGAAAATATTGGAAAATTTAAATGATTTTTGGTAAAGGATAGAGTTAGTGGCTTCCATTAAATTAAATATCGTTCTAAATAATACATATTTTTGTGACGGTTTCATAGATTCACTTAGGTGTAACAACTAAGAAATTGTTATATTGAGCTAGACTCGATCATCACCAGGTTCATGAAAACTAGCCTTTCTACACACATGTTTTAACACACATGAAGGATATGCTTTGTGAATTCTCTAACACTTTATGAACCATAATGAATGATTTAAATAGATGATTAATATGAATAACCTAGTATAAACCTAAGGATTAAAAGATTAAACATATGGTGTGATGATTTTTAAATACTATAAGTGATTTTTCAGGATTATGTTGTTCTCCACTATCAATTGTGTTACTCACACAATGCTTTTGGGTTTAGCGAAAGCATAAGAATCTAAAGAAATCATGTTAATACTAAATTATACGGAAAATGTAAAAATTTGGACTCCCGAGAAACAAAATGTTATGTGAGGTAGATGTTAAAATTTAACACCCCAAGATTTTATTGTATGACACTTATTAAACTTAATTTCATTCACATCATAATTTCCACATACTACTTAACATAAACTAACAATGATAAAAAAAATTAAATATAATTATTTTAAAATGACCTCTATAATATAGAATTTAAAATGGTAGGATGAATAATATTATGAAATTTATATATTTTATAAATTCCCTTACAAGAATGAATTAAAATTTTCATATTAATGGTTATATTCATAAAAAACAAGGTTTACCAACATTTATGGGAAAACATGTTTTAAACAAAATTTTCCACTTTTTTATTTGAATTTATAATAACATACATACACTCTTGTGATCAGTAAGATATTTAGAGTTTGATAGAATCAACATAATTTTTATAGAATATTAACATACATGTATAAATAGTAATGTTACCCTTATGAATAGTAATTTTACCCTTATGAATATTAATATGAACCTTATAAATAGTAACATAACCCATCATAGTAAAAATAAAATTTACACTCCTTATAAATGAAAAGGATTATTTTAAAAACTAACAATTTAGTGTTGTTTTTTTGTTAATAATATGTTTTAATTAAAATTTTATAATTAATAAATTTATTTAATGGAAAATTAAATTTCATAAAATTTATTCCTCAACCAATATTGTTTTTTCCTTTTATTTTAAGATAATTTTATAAGTTATTTTTTAAATTTTCGTAGTTTTTTAAAATTATTTGTAAATTTGAAATATGTATTTTTCATGTAAATAAGGATTTTATTTAAAAATTAAATTTAATATATTTAGAATATTATTTTTAGAAAATGGAGTCCATTTTTTAATTATAGACATCAAATAATTGTTTTGGTTAATTTTTGGTATTTCTCTATAATACATGATTTTTTGGTGAATTAAAAAATATGATAATTTGCGATAAATGAAAAATCCATCATTTATTGAGTCATGGGTGATGCAAGGATGATGTAACCACAACTGGTTCGAACTCGCATGCACCTGTTACTATTTTTGGTCACATGGTTCAACAAAATTTTTGTCCTAAGAAAAAAAATAAATTAATAAATTAGATATTTTAAAATCACCCCTCTTTTCAACTATATAAACCAACCTCACTTCCTCATCTCCTCACTCCTCTATACCATGAAGATTCTAAATTTTCTACAAAAATACTCTTCCCTAGTCACTAACCACATCCAGGAGCTCTTGGGAATTCCTAAAAACCTAAACTGCTACCCTTAAAGAGGTTCTCATGGATGATATATAAGGTTGTAAACCCTCTACCATTTCTTTTTAATTTCATTTTTAATTTTGTTTATTTTCTTATATTCTCCTCCCCTCCTCTTTAAAAATTAACATAGTAACTCCATTATAATCTATATAATATAATTATATCATGTTAATTTAATATTCTTCCGCAAAATACTATATATATATATATATATATATATATATTTATTCTAAAAACTAAATCATTATCAGGGTAGTGTCGATTTAAAATCTTTATGGATGACGAACTTTATTTATAAAATTTATTCCTCATTTATTCTCATTATACCATTTTTATTATTATAAAAGACTATAATATATGTAATATAACCTATTTAGTGTTCTGTAACCATTATATATACATTATATTTAATCATACGACAAAACTATTTTATGATGATAAAAACTGCCAAATTAATCTAAATGATTATCAATAATGTTTTATTTAATAATTCATCATTATACCGTAGAAAAAAATGAATTATATAACCATTTAAACTTTTTAATGTTAATAAAGTTCTTCTAATTCCAATTATAGATAATTATACCCATTTTACATGAACACAATTACTTATAATCCTGAAAACTGGTCAAGAAAATCACGTAAACGAACACTTTGTAAAAATAGAATCCAATTTTATAACCTATCAAAAAGGGAATTAATGATCACAATAAAACTATAATGAATATAATTTATTTATAAAAGGTTTGGAATTCATTAATTAATTCATTATTCTTATTATCTAGGACATTAATGTCAAAAACGTATTTTATTTCGACAGAACGTAAGGGTTTTCTCAACCCACTTCCATTTCTTTAAGACATACCTTACTCATTACTAATTCTTGTGTGTGGTGTATGTAAAATTCCAATTTATTTGTCATATTTGAAATCAATATTTTTTATTTCTGAAAATGTATCATTGTATGATTATTAATTTTGGTGCATATGATTCAATTTATTACAAAGTGGTAATGAATATTTCATGAACCCCTGTTTTTCCTTCAGATTATTGTTCATCCAACATTACTAAAATTTAAGGTTTTTTTAGTTATCTATATTTCCTCTAAATCATGTTTTTATGTTCAATAATCATACATCCATATCATATCATCCAACATTAGTTGAGATATTCATGTTTTAAAGCAGATCACTTCTCAATTTTTTCTGGTAAAGATGCCCTATTCTAGGGAACATCCTGATTTGTTACCATTTTTTATGATCACTCAAAAATATATTCTAAGAAACTGCATTTTTTATAAAATAACTAATTTTACCATGAAAACTATTTTTTTCATTTCTGGTTTTACGAAAATAGACATTCCTTTCCATTTCAAAATTATTTTAATATTTTCCTTAAACTATAGCGAAATATTTTATTTGTAATGTTTCTTATAAACTTCTTTTACATGATTTAACTTCAGTGGGAAGTAATTTATGCCTCAAATATAATTTCAATTTTCTTATCTTTTCTTTTCTTGTATATACCTTTATAAAATCTTACTTTATGACTAATTATAATTATTTTCCAAAAGAACTCATCTTTCAAAAGTAAAAAGGGGTTTTCACATCCCAAAATTACTTCTATGAGATATATGCCTTGTTCACCACAATTTCCTTATGTGTTGTGTATATAAAATCATTTGATATATTATATCATTAATTACATTATATTTTTCATTAAATTTTAAATTCGATTAATATTTAAATGTTTAAAGGTGTTATGGGACACTTTGGAATGTTTAAATATTATTTTCCTCAAATATTTATCAATGATTTTATTAGAGTAATTCCATATATGATAAGAAAATATTCATGGGAACATTTATTTATAGATAAAATTTTATTCAATGTATTAGGAATTCATTGTAATTTTTAAGTGATGGGTGGGGCCCTCAATATCCATTGGATGCATTGGTAGGTCTCATGAGACCAAACATAAATGGATTTTGGCCAAGGACATAACCATTTATTTTGAAAACTCTTGGTCGAGGCCTTGATAAGAATTTTATAATGTCTGGAATATGCATTCCCCCATTATGATATTAATAATTACTAAATCATGTGATTATTCTACTCATAGAATATCCCTGGTGATGTTTCAAGTTATTACTTATATAGAATTATTTATTCATATTTTATTACTTCCATATAATTATAAAGATTATGTATTAATGTAGTGTGTTATTATTTAATCTATATAAATTAATGTTTATGTTGTAGCTACTAATTTATTTATTACCCTTACTGATCATCTGGTCTCATTCCTTTCATATTTTTATTTTCCCCGGGATTTTGATAGGTACATTATGAATGACTTGTGGGGTTAATCTAATGGTTATTGGGTGTTATAAATGATTTTATTATGTCTTTTCATTTTAATTTTTAATGAAATGTTCATGATTGTATTTGGGATTCCAATACTCGTAAACTGATTGGTCCTTCAGGATGGATTTCTTATTATTGTTACCAATGTAATAAATTAAGGCACTGCCCTTGGGAAACTAGGTTTTGGGTCCTTACAGTTAGTATCAATGGAAGTGTAGAAACCACCTTGGAAACTATACTTAGAAAACATTGGTTAAAAATCATAACCCTAATATATATATTGATGAAAATCATATAATAGAATCCTAAAATTTTGGAATGGAAGATATTTTGTGGGTATTCCTACTAATACATCCATTTGGGGATACTACAAGATGACATGGTTCTGACACATATGTTCTTAGGATTAACATCTCTGACAAGGTGCTCCGAGCCAGACTTGCGGTAACCTGGTACATGATAGTGTGCCATACATCACACCTATTTTGACACTCCTAGGGGATATGCTTATGATAATTTAAATTTTCATTAAAACACATTATTATGGATTGAAAAGTAAATATATACCCAACGAAACCATGTTTCTGATTATGAGATTAGAAATGCATAAATTTATCAATTTATGTTAAGTATTTCTGTAGTATAGGAAGTATACCTTATGTTTAACAATGTTATGGTCTAATATAGTTTATGAATTTGTTAAAAATTTCCCCTACCAGAAGAAATTAGAACCATATCAATGCACATAACCCAAAGTATAAGAATGATTGTTTCATCAATGGGTTTAAGCCAGTATTTTAAAGTTAACTAGTCTCTCAGACATAATGAACATATTAATAGACAATATCATGTCCTAACAAGAAGGAGAACAATTTCTCTACGAATTATGGTTTCCGAAGGAAGCAAGAGAAGAAGATGACAACAGGAAAAAATATAGAAAAGGGGTATAAATAAAAAAATTATTTTCCATTATGTGATAATTGTGGAAGGAAACACCATGGTATATATATAAAAGTAACATGATTTTTATATAAGTGTGGAGAGAAAGGACGTAATTATTGTGATTTCATGGGAAATAAAATGTTTTTCCATGTTTAATGCTTCAACTGCAAGGAGATACGACACTATGGAAATCAACATACCATGCGTTAAAGGAATATAAACCAAAAGAAGAAAATGGATCATTTGTAAGATTATGTTACTACCAAGGACAATGTAAAATGATATGTGTCTTATCATTATATTCAAGAATTATTCTTTTTTTTATTTTAATAAATGATGTAATAATCATAAAAATTATAGATTATATGAGTATTTTAGTACAATACTATTTCATTAAGGATATAAGATTATATGATGGTACTAAGAAAAAGTGACTCAATGGAAATTTAATATCTTTGGAAGGTATATATTTGAGGGAAATAATACCCTTAATATGATCCTGAAACTAAGATATAGATTTCAGAATAAAGTGATGATTGATTTGGATAATGTAAAATGGAGATATCATAATATCTTGAATCAAAATAATTAATTATAGAAAAAGTTGTTTATAATACCATTGGTAGAATCTACAACATTTTGTATTTAAGGAATATATTTAATTCTCTATGTTTTACATGAGGAAAAAAGAACCATAAACGTATTCTATAAGGTTACATGGTAATTCATTTTATTACCATTATTCAAGTTAATACAAGGAGATTGAAATAACATGTTAGTTTGTGATTATTAAGTGTCACTTCAGGTTGATTAAAATCTTCATTATGGAAATTCAATGACCTAGTTTCTAAATTTATAGATCATGATAATTTGGAAAAGTTTAACCATTTATGAAATGGTTTGTATTGATCATTGTATGAGTATTTAGAGGTTAATGTATTACTTCATCATATGACACAACATGTGCTAAGAGATTAAATATAGATTGTTCAAGGCTCAGACAAAGGATAAAACTGTATTTATAAAATAGAAACCTGTTTTTATACACTTATAGAGTGAAATAATCTGAAAATATAGTAAAAGATACATAAACAAACATGTTATCCAATTATAATAACATTCTATGACATCAAAGTATTTTATTTATAAATGTAGTTTATGGTTTTCTGATGATTACATTTTTAATAACCATGTCCTTGATAATTTTCTATCAAAACATGATGGTTATATTTCTCTTTTATATCCATGCTTTCACTTCCCACTAATATTACCTTACATGAATGTATTATTTATTAGTGACCACCTCATTTACCTTAACCGCTTCATAAGAGAAATTGTTTTTACCATATTTTCAATGTGGGTTTCCCTCAAGTGAATTCTTAGGTATCAACCTTTAACAGTACTAGTGAAATTTTAAATTGTGAGGATACGATTTATTAATGTATGGGAGAATGTAACACCCAAAATTTTATTGTATAAACCTTCTTAAATTTAATTTCTTATATATCATAAGTTTTACATAACACCAAACTTCAGCAAACACTTATAAACAATAAAATATAATTATATTAAAATGACCCTTCTAACCTAGAAATTAAATTAGTGTGAATGAATAGTATTATGAAATATATATATTATATCAAATATTTTTATAGGAGTGAATTCAAATTGACAAGTTATTGGCCAAATGTTTTAAAACTTTTTACTTCATTATAATGGGAAAATGTTTTAAATTTAATTTTTCCACCTCTATAAATGTAATTTTTTAAAATAGACATATATAATTGTGATCAATAATATTTTTAGATTCTTATAGAATCAACTTAATATTTGTTAAATAGTAACTTACCATTATGAATAGTAATGGTGCCTCTTTGAATAGTAATATTACCCTTATGAATAGTAATATGACCCTTGTGAATAGTAACCTAAACCATGATAGTATAAATAGAATTTAGGCACAATTTAAATGAAAGATAATATTTTAAAAATTAAAAATTAAGTGTTGGTATTGTTGTGGGTAATAAGTATTTAATTATAATTTAATAATTAAAAAATCTTTTTAAAAGAAAATTCATTTTCAACAAATTTATTACTAAACCAATATTTTGTAATCCAGTGATTTTACGATGATTTTATGAGACCTTTGTTAATTTTTCATAGTGCAATAAAATTTGTTTTAAATTTAAAATCTATACTCAAATTATAAATAATGATTTTATTTAAAAATAAAATTTCGCATATTTAAAACATTATTTTGGTAAAATGGAGTCCATTTTTGAGTTATACACATTGAGAAATGATTGTGGTTAATTTTTGGGATTTTTCTAAAATACATGAGTTTTTTGTGAATAGAAAATATGATAATTTACAATAAATGCTAGATATGTGATTTATTGAGTCATGGGTGATGTATGTATGATGTAAACACAATTGGTTTATACTCACATACACATATTACTGTTTCTGGTCATAAGAGTCAACATTATTTCTTATCTTATGCAAAATAATAAAATAATGTATAAGATATTCAAAAATCACCTCTATCATCCACTATAAAACCCACCCCTCTCTCCCTCTTCTCCTAACTCTTATAAGCATTGATGCATCCAAAATTTCTTCCCAAATACTCTTCCCTATTCATTACCAATGTTTTGGTGCCCTTTCTCTTTCCAAAAAAACAAAACCCAACCCTTAAATAGGTTCTTATGGTGGATATGTCAAGAGGTAAACACTCTTCCTTTTGTTTTAATTACCGAAATTTATTGAAAATTCATCGTTTTTGACAAAAAAAAATTTCAAACCTTAACAAAAATTAAAATTGTATTCATAAAAATTATACAATAATTTATATTTAAAAAAAATTATATTTCATAATAATATTTTATGAAAATATTATTTATTCCAAAAATCCATTAATTCATCAAAATAGCTTTCTTAATTGAATATTTACTAAAAATATTATTTGTGATTTAAAACCCATTTAAAAGTAATAATTTTAAAATTAATGTATATTTTTTATTCAAAGAAATAATTCAAATAATAATAGTGCTTGAGACTTGTTACATATCCCCTTGTAACACCCTCATAATACCTAAGGGTATGTTGTGCGATGGTGACATACTCATGGGTGGCTTGAATGGAATCACTCAAGTGGTAATCTCTATCTAAATCCACTTCTCCCATAGGTTATTCCGTTTAAGCTTAACCAGTTGAAGCTTATCTTGGGATTTGAATAAATCAATGTCTAGTGATGCTACCTCCTTTCGGAGCTCTGACAAATGGGCTTCATGTAGGGAAATTCTACTGTATGGGGTTATCACTTCCATTTTCAGAGTAAATTGGATTTGTTAAAGCCCAGTATTTATACTGATCATGTGATCATTGTTAAATGACTATATTATAAACATTAACAATTCTAAATGGTATTTTAAAATCTATTAAACCAAGGAAGTGAATATGTTTTATATAACCATTTTACATAAAAATAAATTTAATTAGGTCAAGAGAAATTTTCATTAATAAACTATTGGTTTGTTACAATCTTCCCCCCTTAAGAAATTATTCCCTCTAAATTTAATTTTCCCACATTAAAATAGATGAGGGATATTCTGCTTCATCACTTCCTTTGATTCCCATGTTTCTTTTTCAAACTTGTGGTTTCTCCACAACACCTTGACAGGGGGCATTGTTTAATTTCGTAGAACTTTTTCCCTATGATCTAAGACCTTCACTTACTTCTCTTCATAGGAGAGTTAATTCTCCAATGGAACCACCTTTGGATTGAGTACATGTGATGGGTTAGGTATGTACTTCCTCAAGAGTGATACGTGGAATGAATGTTGTACTTGACATAGGTTTGGTGGGAGTGATAGTCAATAGGCCACTTCTCCAATGTGATCAAGGATCTTAAAAGGGCTGATGTACTTTGGAATAAACTTTCTGTTCTTCCAAATCTCATAACTCTCTTCCATGGTGATATGCGAAGGATTACCATATCTCTAACATTAAACTCTATGTCTCATCAATGATTATCAGCATAGCACCTTTTTGACTCTTAGCATCTGTAATGTCCTGCTTGATGGTCTCAACCTTCTCCTCTATTTCTTCGACCATTTATGGACCTTGGAGTTTCCCCCCAACTTAATCCCAATATGTCGGTGTTCTACACCTCTTCCCATAAATGGCTTCATAAGGATCCATTTGGATTCTTGAGTGGAAACTGTTGTTTTAAGAGAACTAAACCAGAGGAAGATGTTGATCCCATCCTCCTCTGAAGTCCATTGAACATACTCTCAACATGTCTTCAGGTGTTTGAATAGTCCGCTCAGATTGTCCATCAGTTTGAGGATGATAAGCCATACTGATGTTCAGCTCAGTATTCAGAGCATGTTGGAGACACCTGAAAAACATATAGTGGAATTCTGGATCTCGGTCAGATACAATAGACAGTGGCACTACATGCAGTCTTACCACTTCTCTCAGGTATATCCATGCGAGTTGATATAATGAGAAATATTCTCGAATTTAAATGAAGTGTACAGTATTTTTAAGATGATCATCAACAACCGAGATAGCATTGTTTCCTTTGTATGCCTTTGTAATTCCGGTGACAATGTCCATGATGATGTTCTCCCATTTTTATATTGGAATGGTTAACGGTTTCATCATTACCTTATAACTCTTCTTCTCGGCCTTCAATTACTAACATATCGGGCACTTTGATGTATACTTAGTGACATCCTTCTTCATGTGATCCCACCAATAATGCTCCCAGATATCTTGATACATCTTTGGGTTTCTTGGGTTAATGGAGAAACTCAATATATGTGCATCATCCAAATGATCATTCTTTTACTTCAGATTTGATGGAACACATAGTCTTGACCCAAATCTCAAAATTCAATCTTCATTAACATTGAATTTTGAGGATTTACCTTTTCTGATAGTTTCCACTTTCTTCTGAATTCCCACATCATCCTTTTGACCATCAAGTTTCCTTTCTAAAAGAGATAGTTGAGAAATCATTTGTGAAGGATTGATGATGTTCTATTCTTTATGATTATCATGTCCATCTTAATAAAATCTAGTAATATTTCATCCTTTTAAATTCTCATCAATGATAGAATCGATGGGTCCTTTCTAAATTCTTGTCAATGATAGAATTGATGGGTCCTTTCTAAATAGATCATATGCCACCTTGTTCACTTTTTGAGGGTGGTAATGGATTCATCATTGATAGTTTTTTATTAGCTCTAACCATCTACGTTGGTGCAAGTTCAACTCTTTCTGTGGGAATATCTACATTAGGCTTTTGTGATCTATATATATTTTAATATTATCCACAAAGAGGTAATGACGCCATATTTTCAATGTGATGATTACTGCAGCGAACTCTAGATCATGTTTTGGATAGTTTTTCTCATGAAATTTTAATTGTCTTGAAGCATAGGTAATGACTTTGTCATTTTTCATCAACACACAACCCAAGCCCTTCTTTGACGCATCAGTGAATACCAAAAAAGGATCCCCAATTGGGGGTAGTGTGAGCACAGGAATAGTGATAATCCTCTTTATCAACTCCTTGAAGCTCTCTTTTCATTCATCACTCCAAGAAAACATGACTCCCATCCTAGATAGCTTGGTAAGAGGGTTTTAAAATTCTTATAAATTTCTCACAAATTGGCGATAATATCCACCTAACCCCATGAAGCTACTGATATTTATCACTGATGTTGGCCTCAGCCATCCCTTAATTTCATTTGTCTTGCAGGGATCCACAGATGAACCATTTCTTATGATGATATGACCTAAGAATAAGAACTCCTTCTACCAAAACTAAAACTTGTTGTACATTTCATAGAGTTTCTCCTATTGCAAGGTCTCTATAATAGTTATTATATGCTCCTCATACTCCTCCTTGGGGTTTATGTATATTAGAATATCGTCTATAAAGACTACAATAAATATTTTGAGGTAATCTATAAAGACTCTATTCATCAAGTCCATGAAGATTGCTGGAGAATTAGTGAGTCCAAAAGGCATTACTATGAATTCATAGTTCCCATACCTTGTATGAAAAGCTATCTTAGAGATATACTCCTTCACACTTACTTGGTAATATTCCGACTGCAGATCTACCTAGGAGAAGTATTTTTCTCCACATATCGGATCAAACAACTCATCAATTTTTGGTAGATGATACTTGTTATTTATTGGGATTTTGTTCAAGTCATGATAATAAATGAAAAGGTGCATTGAACCATCCTACTTCTTGACAAATAAGACTAGTTCACTCAATGATAAAGCACTTGGGTATATAAACCATTTATCCAGATTCTCATATAGTTGTTTCTTTAGATCCTCAAGCTCCACAAACTTAATTCTATATGGAGTCTTGGATATTGGAAATTCCCCAGGTATAAGATCAATCTAGAATATGCCAACTCTTCTATGAGGAAGACCAGGAAATTCCTTGGGAATCACATTAATGAATTCCAACACAATATTCATGTCTTCAAGGATGGTTTCTTCCTTAGACTCAATAATCTGGGCAAGATATGCATGCTCATAGGGCTGTAATATCCACACTTGAGATGATGGTGTTAAAGAAGATCCATCCTCCTCCTTGTACTTGTACATAATCGGTGGTTGACTCTCCATATGGAGAGTGATTTCCCTCTCACCACAATTTATGTTGTCTCTATACAGGGAAAGACAATCCATGCCAAGAATTGAATCAAATTATACTAGAGGGAGTACGATGAGGTTTTCTGAGAAGTTTAATCCACAAATTGCGTTAGGGGAAGAGTTCTATTCATTAGATGCAATTATTTCCACATTTGTTATTCTCACCAACATGTCTACATACATGATTTGTGGTGATGTTTGAAATGTTATACTAATCTTTTGGGATATAAAAAATGTGTAGAACGAATAAAAAACGTACATTCACTGTTATTGAATGAATAACTAGCATACCTTTCACCACTTCATTTTTAGGGTTCTCTTTGACAGTACTGATGGAAAAAACATTCCATTTATACCTAGAAGTTTTTGTTTAGCTCTGGAAACCCTTGTATTAGGGAACTGGTTTACAAAGTTCCATGTTTATTTGTAGTTGAAGCAATGAAAAATGGGTTGCTGGTCAAATAGAGTATTCCTCTTATCTATCACAATAGTGGGGTTTTCTTGTCAGTAATTAATGGCCAGGTGCCCTTCTCTTCCACACCTAAATCATTTACTCATCCACTTCAGTAAAATTATGAGGTGCTTCTTTCAGAACCTTTGGCAAGTGGGGTACTAGAATTTCATAGCACTATTGAATTTATCCATCAGACCGCCAGAATTAAATTCCACCTTACGCTTCTTATCCCCATGATACCCATGAGAATTTTCGATCTAAATTTCATCTTTTAGGGAAAATTGGATAAATATCTCATACTTAACAAAGTAATGGATTGAAAGGCATTTATATAGGCTTATTTTTGACCCACAAAAGAAGCGGTCATCCTTACATTCATGGGTAACGACAAAGCCAAAGGTGAATTGTGAATGCCTTTATAAGTATTCCTTGTATTCTCTGATGGATTCTTCATCAATTTTATTGAGTTAAAGTAATTCCCTTTCCATATTAAGTTGGAGGGTGTGAGGAAAATATTTATCAAAAATCATTTTCTAGAAATCCTTTCATTCCAATGCCTTGATCTCTTCCTCAGGCTTCATATTTTTTATCAATATCCACCATTGATCAGCTTCACAATTCATATGATAAGCTTCCAGAAAAACATTTTCTTATTCAGAGAATTGAAGGATAGTAAATATCTTCTCAATGGAGTTGATCCATTGTTTGGCGATTGAGGGATCAAATGATCCATTAAAAGTAGGAGGCCTTTGTCTCATGAAGCTCTCAATTACAGCTTGTTCATTCTTAGGGGGATTGGATGTTATGCTTAAGCCATGTTTCTATTCAAAACATGAGTTAACTAAGAGAGTATCGTGACAAATGTTTCTATGACTGTTCCCATTAGATCGGTCATCTCATTTGAACAGTCATCACATTGTTCTTCGCATCAGTTGATAGCTCAATTCCTCATATTAACTACCATTGGATGGAATTAGAGGATAGATAGGGGTAACACATAAAGGTTATTCCAATGAAAAAATGGATAACATATAAATTAAATTTATTTCCTTAACTTATGAATTTATATGCTTCAATATATGTTATCCCTGATCTACTTCCCAACATATATTCTTAAAGGAATTTCTTTATTCCCATAATAATGGTTCATAATAATCTTATGAATTTACAAAAGAATATCCCCAAGGAGTGTTGTAACCAAGAGTGCAACAATGCCCTTTTTTTGCACCAATTCTCATTCGACTCTATCACAAAGTGGCGTTTTTTGGTTTTAACCCTAGATACATTTGTCCTAGAGCTGACTCTACTTGTTCATATCCAGGCAGGGATGTATTTTCTTAATAAACCACTTATTCTATTCTCACCAAAATATAGGGAAGTTTTTAGTATACTTATCTCATCCCTATGGTTTTCACTAGGGTTTTTTAATCGTAATCCCAAAAATTACTAAACCTCCCACTAATACAAACTATAAAAACTGTACTCTTTATTACACACATAAATAGGATTTATTTCATAAACATGAACTTATAAAAATCTGAGGATTGAGAGGTATAGTGTCTTGGGAAATTTGAAATATTTTATAAAAAAGTAGAACATAAAACAAAAAATCTTTTACATGACCACAACATTCCTTTATACTTATAATTCCATGGGATAACTTGAGGACATTCCTAAGAAAAGGTTCAGTTATAAATCCTAGTAAGGGAGTAAACATGGATTAACATGAATAATATAGTACATGTTAGGCAATAGGAATATTAAAGGATCCCAAGAGAAACATGAACATAAAGACATGATATTGCATGGTTATTCTAACATGGAAATGTGGCAATAACATTTATCATGATATTAAAATGAACCAAGACTCATTAAACATGTATGATGAGTAAACATTCATTGAACTAGAATTAGCATGATTAAACCCTCATTTTACTTGAATTATCATGAGTAAACATTCATCGCACTTGACGTATCATGATACTAATCTGTTGGTTGGAGTGGAATAAAAAAGGGGGTAGAATTGAGTTATTACTTAAAATTTCATTTATAAATATTCGTATAAAGATCCCCGAATATTGAAACAGCCCAGTTAATTAAGGATGTAGAGATATAGATGTTCAGTTGGTCAACATGTTTCTCAAAGGGTGATAAGTCCTCAGTTGAATCAGTGTAAAAAAATTCTTCAAAATTTCAAACAAGTTTACTGAATTAAACACCAACACACAATAACCAAAACTAAATATCAAAGTCAATGAATTTTTTTTTTATGTTTTTGTAATTAATGAGTAGCGGAAAATAGATAAAACCAAGTTTCACAAAATATAATATATAGTAGAGTTAAACAAGAGGTTCAGTCTATAGTCGAGACTTAATCATCTCCACTTGGTGATCACCTTCCACCAAGCAGTTTATATTAATAATAAATATGATACACAGCATGTATCGGGCATTACAGCAGTTTTCACAAACTATCTAGGGCTGACACCCTCTACCATAGTTCTTCATGGGGACAAAAATTACAAACCACACACAGTCTCTTGCACAATTCTACGTGGGAAACAAAATGTAGGTGAAATTTCATGTGTGGTTTTTTCAGTATCCTCTGGTTCAAGAATAGGAGACAGTGTGTGTAACAGATAGACAAACACTTCTCAGAAATGGAAACTAAAAGTACATGGTAGATCTAATGTTATGATATTGAGTTTATAAAGCTCTATGTGTTTGTAGTTCAGCTCTTGACTCCTTGAAATGAAGAATTTTCAGTTTGAGTATGTCTTTGGAAGTTTTCCTCAAAATAGAGTGTCATAACTATGGGTTCTTGCTTTCAGAAACTGAGTATTCTACTTCTCGTGTTGATCTAGAGTTGATGAAGCACAAGATGTAGCCTTAAAATTGTTCTCTTGAAATGATCTGCTTGAATCTCATGGATTCACAGTCTAAGTGCTTGAATGGTTATTCCTTGTTCTCTTTGATATAGCAAGTAATCTCTTTCTCAAGTGTTCCTCTTTCTTTTCTTCTGTACGTCCACCCTTCTCTTCCTCAGTCTCCACTATTTTATATTTGAGGCTCGAAAATAGGAATAATTAGACCATGTGTGGTCCTCCTCATACCTCATACTGTCCCCAGATACCGTCTCTTGAAATGTCTATAATCATCATTAATTAATGTCAGAAGCATTAAATTTACCAAATATGATGGATAGAATAATCATAATAATTTGGCAAATTATGGAGTAGTAGAGTATCGGTAGATTTGTAACGATATCCTTTACAACGGTAAGCTTCAATAGTAGGTGTGCATCAGTAGCCTTCAACGGTAACCTTCTCAATGGTAACCTTCAGCAGTGGCCTTACATTCATGACCTTGCATCAGTGACCTTACATCGATGACCTTGCATCGGTGACCTTGCATCGGTGACCTTGCATCGGTGACCGTTGAAACGGTGACCTTGAATCAGTGAAAATTGCATCGGTGACCTTGCATAGGTGACCTTGCATCGGTGACCCTTTCATCGAGGACCTTGCATCGGTGACCCTTGCATCACTGACCTTGCATCGGTGACCTTGCATCAGTAACCTTTGCATCGTTGAACTTGCATCGATGACCCCTACATCAGTGACCTTGCATCGGTGACCTTGCATCAGTGACCTTTACATTAGTGACCTTGCATCAGTGACCTTTGCATCGGTGACCTTCTCAATGGTAACCTTCTATGGTGGCCTTGCATTGGTGACCTTTTTAATTAGATACATTTTGCCCTGTAAATATAAATAAGTGATCAGTGAGATTAAAATTATATGGTTGTTGTTTAATAAACACCTGTAATATTAATGAAACATGATTATCACATGGGTGAAACATAATTTGGGATTATCAAAACAGGTGAGCCCAATAATCTCCACCATTTTTATAATCACAAATTAAGTGAGTAGTTTTTCAATGAGGGTTAAGCACATTTTCTAATATCTTCACAGGTGTATATAATTAAAACTAAACCATGATATTGTGGAAAATAAAAAATGTATATATATATATATATATGTCGATATCCCAGGTAACATAAAAACATCTCCCCCTTTGGGTAACTTTGGGGAACATACAACTTCCCCCCAAAATAGATAACATATATATGCAAATATTCAGTCAACATTCAACTTAAAAATTCTCCTCCTTTGTGATTAACAAAAATAATGTAAGAAAAATAGTGAAAAAAGAAGATTTTAGTATTAATGAAACAACACTACAAGATACAGAAAAAGTTTTCAAAGATATCTATCAACTAAGACATCCCACAGTCAATCCACATCTGATATGTCCAAGGGAGATTTGTCTTTTAATTCTAAGGAATAAGGTTATGATGATGGAGGGATAGGCCTAGGGATAGCAGTGAGCAGGGATAAAGGAGCTGCAACAGAAGCATTAGTAGACCTGTACTGAGTAGATCTCTGAAAAATCATAGAGGTCAAGCTTTTGATGGCCTGTGCAGGAGTTATCATTAGTGCAACACTTGTAGATCCTAAAGTTGAGGAAGAATTTAATGTTGGAGGAACAATGATAAGAGTGAAGTCCACATGGAGGTAGGGTAAATGAAGATCTCTGAAATCCATATCGATACTTCCTCCTCTCTCCATGGCTGAGATAAAGTCATCCTTATTCTCCATGAATCTCTTTAAGGCTAGAGTCAACTCTCTAATCCGGCTAACTTGACCCTTAAAGGCTGGAGTGATAGGTGGAATCCTCAAGTTTTCCAATATCAGCATAAAGTGACCATCCAAATGATTCTTAATATACACCCTTTGGTAGTAAAAATCAACTTGCTCTTTGATGTCCTTCTGATTTTGAGAAGATTCCCTTAAATAATTTCACACAAGGTTATGAATTTCAATGGTAGTTAAAATAACTTGAGTTATAGACTAAGGGTCTGAGGTACATGCACCAGAAAATTTCTCCACTTCTTCTCTAACAACAGATATGAAAGATTCAAGATCAATTGGATGGGCGGCTGAAGAGGAAGCAGATGCACATAGAGGTTCCATAGTGAAATCCACTATCTCCATAAAGGATTTGGTCAGCCCACTAATCATCCTCTTCACATCATTATCTTGGCCACTCACATGTGTCTCCATGGACTTCTTAATGTCCCCAAACACAGTGACCATTTGATGTACCACACTTTTAACATATCTATGATCTCTTTCCATATGAACACTTAAATCCATATAAGATTCTAAATTGGCAATAGACTGCTTTATTGATTCCATAGAATCTAACAATGATCTAATTTGATTCTGACATTCCTTTAAGTCATGTAACATGACTGAGTGAGAGGTAGAAACTAATCTTTCCACTGCAGATTTCATGAGTCCTTGATTGTGAGCAACTATTTTCTCTATCTCAGTAGATTTCTCATCTATGTTTCTTATCAAATCAAAAATCAATGATTCCAAATCTTTCTTCTTCACATAGTCTTGATGTTAAAGTACTACTAGCATCACAATAGTAGTCTCTGTAACTGAAGGGATTTGAGGACATTTAATTGGTTGTTCATCATCAGAATCTACATAGTCTAAACCCAAAACCACAAATCTAGGTTCTTCTAGCCAATTTTCTATTCCATGAGATACAGTAACTAAACATGTGGCAACAGGTTCCTCTCTTTAACTTGGAGAAATCTTCTGATCAACCACATTGAGCTCTGCCATACCTCCTTGAGTGACTACATCAATAGAATGGTCCACTGCCACTTCCTCTACAGAATCTTCAACAACTTCCCAAACAATTCCATCTTCAACTAAATCAGCAACCTCTTTATCTATACTTTCAACCATTTTTGTATGCCCTATCAAGGGACAGAGAGATAGACATTCCTCTTCATTTGTATCAGCAGCTGTTTCAAAGTAATCGATACTAGATTCAGTGTCCCCATCCTCATTTAGGGTCTCTTTAATGTCTCTTAAGAAATTTTATGCCCCATCTTTTTCACTGGTTTCTTCATCATCATTGTCCCTTAGGGCAGTCTCCTTTCTAGGAAGTCTTTTTGGTGGGCTATAATCACCAAAAGATACAATATTAGCATGAGGATTTGAGGGAAGGTCAGGATTACTTCTGTCATATATAAGAGAATCCTTTATTTCTTTCACAGTAGTGGCCTCTTCCTCTTCATCTGAATAAGCAGGATCCATATCATCAGGATTTAGACCAGGGTCTCTCTTATCTTTAGGCCTAGTAGGATGGGTAATAGGGTTGAATTCCTCATACATCTTAGCCTCATCATGCACCCATCTTCATTTCCAAGGGTTCCAGTTTATCTTCATCAACTTGAAAATAGTCTTAGTAATTTAGAAGTTGTCCCTTACTACAAATATTTCCCCCTTATTTCCAGCAACTCCTTTTACCTTCAACATCAAGGATATCAATCTAGCATGAAACAATGCATTGGACATGGAATTAGGCTTTCTCATACCTTCTAATTAAATCATCATTAGCCTACACAAATTTATCTTCTATCCATACTTCAATAGATAAAAGAGAAATACATCTTGATATTTAAAGGTAGAAAATTCCCTCTCCTATGACTCATGATATGCTGAAAAATTTTAAAAAACAACTTATCTTCTCCTTCCATCTCAACAGCATTGACATTCCTAGGGATCCCATTCCCTGTTAGTTCAGCTAAGGCTTCTTCATAATAGAATAAATCACTAGTGGGAGGCACCACTCTTATGTTGTAATTAAAAATCCCCTCATGTGGTACTCTCAAACACTTATCCCATTCAATAGAGGAGAGGTTAACACTTACTCCATTTACCATATAAGACATTATGTTTTTATTATCAGTCTATTCGAATTTCAAAAAAACATAAAACTACTTCACTAACTTCGGGTTATAGGGTCCATTGTTGTTTGAAAAGAATTCAACCAAGCCTTGAGCTTCAAGTGCCTCCATCACTAAAGATCTTCTCTCCTACAAAAATTCAGAACATAGCTATTTTTCAACAATGATTTCCCTCTTAGACAAATGTGGATTGATTAGCTTTGCTACTTCCTGGATTCCACTTCTTGACTCAGCTCGAGGTCTTTTTGGATTTGGCACATCTTCTTCATTATTGAAAAATGGTTGCATAAACCTTTCCATTTCAATATTGAGAAAATAAAGGGTTTCAGCAGAAGGTGAGGTTCTTTGGTTAGGGAGAAAGAGGTTTGAGAGAGAGTAGAAGTGGGTCAAAATGTGGTATGTTCTTTATTTTTATCATTTATGGATCAAAAAAATCAAGTAAAAGAAATAAGTAATATAGAGAACGTTTTAGATTGTGACAGAGAAAATTATATTTCCCTAAAACATCGATTATCGGTAAGACGGAAATGGTGAGGTTCCTAACGGTGAGGTTCAATGGTAAGGTTTATAATGGTGATGTACCAACTGTGAGGACCAATGGTGAGGTTTCTAATAGTGAGGTCCCAACGGTGAGGTGCAACAGTGAGGTCCAAACCTTAACAGTTTATCATACATAACTCATGTTTAATGTAATTGAACCTCTCATAATTCAATGGATTTGTGAATATATCATCAAATTTGTGTTCAATTCGAATCAATTCAAGAGTGATATCACCTCTTTGATAATGATCCCTCAAGAAGTGATGTATTACATCAATGTGATTTGTCCTAGAATGAGATAATTGATTTTTAGTGTTGTTAATTGCACTTGTATTATCACACCTTATAAATACATGTTTAAATTGATATCCATAGTCTAGTAAAGTGTGTTTCATCCATATAATTTGAGCACAAAAACTATTAGTAGATATATGTTCAGCTTCGACAGTATATAATGCAACAAAATTCTGTTTCTTATTAAACCATGATACTAGTGACTTACCTAAAATGTGACATGTTACAGAGGTTCTCTTTCTATCTAACTTGAAACAAGAAAAGTCTGTATCTGAATATATTATCAAATCAAATGATTTTACTCTTGGATAAAATAGTCCTAATTTTGTAGAAAACTTGAGATATTTGAAAATTCTTTTAACAGTAGTTAAATAAGACTCTTTGGGGTTTTCATGAAAATGAGAACATATGTATACACTTAACATAATGTCAGGTTTACTTGAAGTAATATATAAAATAATCCTAATCATATCTCAGTAATTGGTTTGATCCACTAGTTTACCAGTTGCATCAGCATCCAACTTATAGGTTGTACTCATAGGTGTATAACTACCTTTGTTTCTATCCAAACAAAAATGTTTTAAAAGATCATTAGTATATTAAATCTGATTTAAAACAATACCATTTTTATTTTGAAAAATTTTAAATCCATGAAAAAATTTATGTTCCCCCATTAAACTAATTTCAAATTCATCTTGCATCAGTTTTGAAATATTAGGGTATAAAGAATTTTTAGAATATCCAAAAATAATATCATCTACATTGATTTGTATTATTAAAACATCTTTGTAAATACTTTTATTAAAAATTATAGAATCAGATATTCCTTTAGTAAAACCATTTGAGATAAGAAAAGAACTATTTCTATCATACCAAGATCTTGGAGTTTGTTTTAGACCATATAGATATTTAGAGAGTTTAGAACCATGATTTGAAAAATGGGGATTTTTAAAACCATGAGGTTCTTTAAAAAAATAGATCCTCAGAAATGTACCCATTTAAAAATGAACATTTGACATCCATTTTATAATGTTTTAAATTCAGATGAGCTGCACAAGAAAGTAGTATCCTAATAGCTTCTAGTCAAGCTATAAGTTAAATGGTTTCCTCATATTCTATCCTATCTTCTTGACTACATCCTTGTGCAACTAGTCTAGACTTGTTTCTAACTATGTTTCCAGATTCATCAACATTATTTCTAAACACCAATTTAGTTCCTACAGTCAAAGTGTCTTTAGGTATTTCTTCTAATTCCCAAACATTATTTCATTCAAACTTATTTAATTCTTCTTATATAGAGATCACCCAAAATTTATCATTAATTACATCATTGATATTTTTAGGTTCAATCTGTGAATGAAAGTCCTGATGCTCAACCTGGTTTCTCAGAGAATCTCTAGTTTATGTTCCTATATTTAGATCACATATAATAGAATCTAATGAATGATTATTTAGAGTTCTTATACCTTTATAAAGAGTTGATCTAGACTCCTCGTGGTCGTCTATTAGTTCAGATTTACCATGCACATATTCTGGAAAATTTATAGAACTGGTTGTTTTCACTATGGGTTTGTTGTCTTTATAATTAATGTCCAAAATTGACATATCTCCCTCAAGATGTTCAACATAGGTTTTGGGTTCATGTGGATCGATCACATCAAATTTGACATGAATTGATTCTTCCACACATTTGGTTATCTTATTGAACACACTATAATATTTACTAGAGATTAAATAGCCTAGGAAAATTCCTTCATCACTCTTTGAAGCAAATTTTTCAAGATTATCCTTAGTGTTAATGATAAAGACATTGTAACCAAAAACTCTAAAGTAATTTACCTTAGGCTTCCTATTATTCCAGAGCTCATAAGGGTTTTTTAAGAACTGTTCTAATTAAGACTCTATTAATGGTGTAAAAATATTTATTAATAGCTTCATCCCAAAAATAGATAGGTGTATTATACTCATTTAGCATAGTTCGAGAAATCTATTGAAGTATTATATTTCTTATTTCTCCAAATCTATTTGGATGAGGTGTTCTAGGAGTAGATAAATTGTGAGTATATCCATTTTGTGAGAAAAAAGTTTCCAATTTCTGATTTTCAAACTCACGGCCATGATCACTTCTCAAGGTCTTAATTCTAAGTCCACTATGATTTTCTACAAACATTGAATATTTAATGAAGTAAGAACATGATTTGATTTTGTGAGATAGAGAGTATACCCATGTATATCTAGAAAAATCATCTACAAGAACATAAAAATAGTGCTTCATATTTAAACATGAAAATCTAGATGGTCCAAAAAAATCCATGTGAACCAACTCAAGTGGTTGAGAAGTAGAAACTTATTTCTGTGGTTTGAAATAAACTTTGTGTTGATTTCCATTTTGACAAGGATTAAAAACTTTGTTAAGTGGGGATTCCAATTTAGGAAAGTCTCTAACTAAATCTTTCCTATTTAGTTTCCTATGCGAGTGTACATTTGAGTGTCCTAATCTTCTGTTCCATAACCAGGATTCCTTATGAAAGGTATTTAAACATGACACATATTTCTAAGCTAAAGAATTTTAATCAACAACATATACATTTTCATTTCTAAGAGTATAGAATATTAAATCATTTTTAGAATTGAAAACATTGCATACATCATTTTCAAACATAACATTAAAACCATCATCACATTACTGAGTATATTTAGTAAATTTTACTTTAATCCATCTACAAAAATTAATTTTGAAATTAATATATTATTAGGGTTACCAATTTGGCCTAAATTGATGATCTTCCCTTTTTTATTATCACCAAATGTGTCATGTCCACTATCAAAATTAATTAGGCTTTTTAAGAATGAGTAGTCTCATATCATATGTCTTGAACATTCACTGTCCAGGTACCATAGAGTCTTACAGGAGCTCTTTAAACAGTTTTCCTGCAAAACAGATTAAGTGTAGGGTAACTTTGGTACCCATATTTTCTAGGTTCCAGAGAGATTAGGAAGTAAAACTTTGGTAACCCATACTTGTCTAACATGTTTTCTATAATCAAAAGATATGTTTTGATACATGAACACTTTATTAGGTCATTTGGAGAATTGTTTTTTAAAATATGGTCCAGGACATGAACTAGCAGGGAACTGTCCAGATTTTGGAATAAAAGTATTTTTAATGATCGATCTTGATCCTGATGGATATCTTATACTAGTTGTGTATTTTGGGGAAATCTGTTTCCCTAGAAACCGAGTCAAAGTATCTCTACATGCAGGAAATTTCTCAAGATCAATTTTCAATTACTCAATTGATAATTTAAGTTCAGTATTTTCATTTAACAGACGAGCACATTTTTCTTTCTCAACATCAAAATTAGAATTATAATTAGCATATAAAGCATGTTGTCTTTTCAATAATTTACATTTATCCTTGAGTTCATTAATAGTATCCTCAAACATTCCATAGTAATTAAATTCTTCATCCTTGGCCATATTTTCATCGTTATTTTATTTGATTTAATTCCCAGAATAATAAGCATTAGGTATAGGGGAATTGGGTGTTACTTTAGATGTTTCTATCATGAAACACGCATTTTCATGTTTGTCATTTTCAATATCAGAAGTGTCAAGTCCATTTTATCTATCTTCTGAATCACTCAAAGTAGCTTTCATAACATTTTTATATCCCTTTCCCTTGTCTACATATTTTTTCATAAATTTATGATTGGGGTAATCAGCCTTTACATGTCCTTTTCTTTTATGCTCATAGAATACTATCTCAATTTTATTTTAATTCTTATTTTGGTCCTTTTTTCACCATCCTTTTTTATCATACTTTTCTTTATAGTTTTAATTTCTAATAAAATTATTCATACGATAGAAATTTTTGAATCTCCTTCTAAGATGAGCCATCTCATCTTCACTGTTAGAGTCAGAGTCTTCACCGGTAGAAGTGTCTACAGGAGCTTGAACTTTTTCTTTTAACTTTTTCTTTGAGGTAGCAGTATTGAATGCTAGAGATTTGTTTCTTGGTTCTTCATATACTTCTTGATTTATCATAGGACCTTATTCATAAATCATAATTTTTCCAATTAATTCCTTCACTGGTACCTTGCCTATGTAATAATATTCTCTGATGGAAACATAACTTCCTCTCCATCTGTCAGGAATGCATCAATGTAATTTTATTATTTGATCCTTGTTGTCCACTAGTTTCCCAAGAAGACTCATAGCATTCATTATTTCATTGAACCTAAGATACATTTCAGAAATAATTTCATCAAGCATCATTTTAAAATTATCATATTTGATATTATAAGTATTTAATCACATTTCTTTTACATTGGTTGTTCCCTCATGAGAAACAACTAAACAATCCAAAATTTCATAAACAATTTTACAGGAAGATATTATATTGAATTATTCTTCACATAGAGAAAAGTAGAAATCATTCATTTCATTACAATTATTTTTATATGTAACTTTAGACAACTGAGGCCATATGTCTCTAGCTATAAAATAAAATGCATTTTGTTCTTCAATTGTGTCCCAGATTTCAAAACCCATGCTCTCTAGATACATTTTCATTTTTAATTTCCACTAATCATAGTTATTACGATTAAATAAATGTGGAATGTGAGTATCAGCACCCTCAACTCTGTTATCCATTGTTAACTAGAATTTTAAAGAACTGAAAATGTTGATATGACAGAAATTTTAAGATCCTTAAG
Source organism: Viscum album (assembly GCA_963277665.1). Classification (NCBI taxonomy): domain Eukaryota; kingdom Viridiplantae; phylum Streptophyta; class Magnoliopsida; order Santalales; family Viscaceae; genus Viscum; species Viscum album. The sequence goes on along the minus strand of OY728150.1, from coordinate 779,652,341 downwards.
ATACAACTAAAATCACAATTGAAAATAATTTTACAACCTGCACAACAGTTCAGATAGTAGCAATAAAAATAACTTGACTTGGATAAAAAATGTTGATTAGAGTGGAATTTCAAGAGAGGGTAAGTTTATTTCCTACTCAAAATGTGTGTTAAAAGCATTCGTATAAATATCTCACAATATTGAAACATCCTAGTTAATTAAGATAGTAGAGATATAGATGTTCAATTGGTAAATATGTTTCTCAAAGGGTGATGAGTCCTTAGTTTAATAATTGTAAAATACATATTCATCTTTTGAAACAAGTTTACTGAATTAAACACCTATACACACTAACCAAAACTAACTATCAAAGTCAATGAAAAAAGATTTTCCATTTTAGAAATTAATGAGTAGAGGAAAATAGATAAACAAAGTGTCACAAAATATAATACACAGTAGAGTAAAACAAGAGGTTCATTCTAAATCCAATACTTAATCCCCTCCACTTGGTGATCAACTGTCACCAAGTAGTTTATATTAACAATAAACTAAATTCACAGCCTGTATCGGGATTTACAACAGTTTTCACAAACTGTCTAGGGTTGACACTCGCTACCATAGTTCTTCGTGGGAAAAAAACAATATAGACCAAACACAGTCTCTTACACAGTTATATGTGGGAAACAAAATTCATGTGAAATTTAATGTGAGTATTTTTCAGTGTCCTCCAGTTCAAGAATAGGAGACAGTGTGTGTAGCAGATAGACACAGACACCTCAGAAATGTAAAATAAAAGAACACAGTAGAGCCAATATTATGAGATTGGGTTTAGAAAACTCTATGTGATTTCAGTTTAGCTCTTGACTCCATGGAATAAATAATTTTCAGTTTGAGTTTTTCTCAAGATGTTGTCCTCAAAACAGAGTGTCGTAATGCTAGGTTCTCGATTTCAAGAACTGAGTATTCAACTTATTTTTTTGAACAAGACTTTATGAATCATAGAAGGGAGTCTTGAAATTCTTCTCCTGAAATGATCTTCTTTATGTTCTTGCGTTCACAGTTTAAGTGCTCGAATGGTTCGTCCTTGTTCTCATTGATCTAGAAAGTAAGCTCTTTATCATGTGTTCCTCTTTCTTTTCTTCTATACGCACACCCTTTTCTTCCTCGATCCCTGCTTTTTTATATTTGAGTTTGGACAACAGGAATAAGTAGACCATGTGCGGTCCCCCTCATACCTCATATTGTCCCCAGATATGGTCTCTTGATATGTTAACAATCAGCATTAATTAATGTTAGAAGCATGAAATTTACCAAATATGACTATTAGAATAATCTTAAGAATTTGAAAAATTATGGAGTAGAAGAGTATCAATAGACTGGTAATAGTAGACTTCACAATGGTAATCTTCAATAGTAGGTGTGCATCAATAGCCTTTAACGGTAACCCTCTCAGTGGTAACCTTCAGTGGTGGCCTTGCATTGGTGAACTTGCATTAGTGAACTTCCATCTATGACCTTGTATCGGTGACCATGCATTTGTGGCCTTTACATCGGTGACCTTGCATCGATGACCTTTTCATCAGAGACCGTTCATCAATGTCCTTGTATCAGTGACCTTCTCATCAGTGACCTTCGCATCAGTGACCTTGCATTGGGGACCTTTGCATTAGTGTCCTTCCATCGGTGACCTTGAATCGGTGACCTTTTCATCGGTGACCTTGCATCAATGACCTTTGCATCAGTGACCTTGCATTGGTGACCTTGTATCGGGGACCTTTGCATCTGTGACCTTTGCATCATTGACCTTCTCACTGGTGATCTTCAGTGGTGGCCTTGCATCATAGACGTTTTTACGTAGATAAATTTTGAACAGTAAACTTAGATAAGAGATTAGTGAGATTGAAAGTATGTGGTTATTACTTGATAGCCACTATACATACTAATGAAACATGATTACCACATGAGTGAAACATGATTTGGGATTATCAAAACAGGTGAGTCCAACATAATCTTTACATAATGCATTAGAGTGCTATTTGGGAGCATCCTTTATAAACATTTCATTTCTTGCATAAGTGTGCCTCATAGATCTTATACCATGGAGGGATTCAACATCATAATTTATTCCAAGATGATGGAATGTGGAATACATACATGAATGTATCATTCAATATGTATGTGTTCATAATGGTGAATACCCTTTATAGAAAATTGGGTATGGTGTTCACTCACACAATGATTTTGGCATGGAAGGTTTGGTGTAACATCATCACCATGACGATGTCAAATAGAAATCGTAAAATGGGTTAATGGGATATAAAGGGGTCTCTCAGAATTTATACATTAAATGGATAGTAATGGGGTCTTGGAACCTAATATCCCAATATATTTAATGGAATTTAGATTCATTATATAAAATAATTTCTTGAATGTAAATGAGGAGGGATAAATTTTCTTATGGGATTTCGACATGGTAATGGGTGTACATGGGAGGCTTTAATGAGAGAAAAATAGGTATACCATTATTCAAACATAATTAGGGTAGTATGGGGGAGTTCCTAAATCATACCCTCAACATTTTTAATTGAAAATAAAATGGTATAACAATATAAATAAATTTGGAAAAAAATGAGAATGGAAGAAATTCCTTATTTAGAAGTATGATCTCAAAATCATGGGAGATGCTTGAGAGGGGCTTATATAGAGCTTGGGACGCCCTGGGAAGATTCTAGAGAGAGGAGGGAAGAGGTTTGTTGAGCTCCAAAAGTTTTTACGGAATATTATTGAGAGATTGAGTGGAATTATATAAGAAAGGAGAGGTAATTATTTATTATTTACATTTTGGACATAACACATTAAACAAATCAAACACAAAAAATATCCCATGTTTTTTTCCCATGGTTTTTTAAAAATATGAGTGGAAAAAAATTTATAAGCCAAATTTCTGAAAAATAAAATAAAAAAATAGGATTTCTTATGTGGAGGTGAGTCACACTCTCAAGGAAATCATTTTAAATTGTTAAAATAGTTTATATGTCTTATATGGCCCACTAAGGCATTGTTAAATTAAAAAAAATATATAAAATCACATTATTTTTAAGTTAAAACATATATTGGCTGAAAATAAATTTTATAGTATTTTATTTCATGACTATTGGGTCATTATGATGTCATAAAACACATTACATTTTTAAACGGTATTTTATTTTTACCTAAAAATTTGACTCTCTCAGTAAATAATGAAAAATTCACCATTAGATAATTTTGACATCCTAAATCCTAAAATAATATTCATTTTATATAATAAATTTTCTAAATATTTGAATTTTTTCATTTAAAATAAAAAACTGAAATTTATCAAAAATTCATGGGTTTTGATAAAAACAACTTTCAAACCTTAATAAAAAATACAATTTTATTCATAAAAATTATATGATCATTTATATTTAATAAATAATAATTTAGTAATAATATTTTATAAAAATGTCATTTAATCCAAAAATCTATAAATTCATCAAAATAGCTTTTTTAATTGAATATTAACTAAAAATACTATTTGTGCTTTAAAAAAAATTTACAAAGTAACTGTAATACAATGAATGTATATTATTTATACTAAAAAATAACACCCATAATAATAGTGATAGGGTCTTGTTACATGACCCATTATATAACTCATATAATACCTAAGTATAAGGTGTGTGATGGTGACAAACTCTTGGGGTGGCTCAGATAACATCGCTCAGGTGGAAATCTCTATAAACATCCACTTATATGGTAGGAAATTCCATTAAATCTTAACATGTTGAAGCTCAACTTGGGCTTGGTCAAGAGAGAAGCCCAATGATGCTACCTCCTTCCCAAGCATTAACAAATGGGCTTCATATGGAGCAATTCTACTGGATGAGGACATCTCTTCCTTTGTCTGAGTAAATTGGATTTGTTAAAGCTCTATATTTATACTAATCATATGATCATTGTTCAACGACTATATTAGGGGTGGTGACATTTAATAATGGTATTTTAAAATCCATAAAACCGAGGAAGTTCATATGTTCTATATAACCATTTTACATAATAAGACATTTAATTAGATCTAGAGGAATTATCATTAATAAAATTTTGGGTCATTATAATGAATGAAATTCATGGACATAGTTGAAATTCAATAACATTAATGAAATTCATGTACTAGTCCTTCACCATTAAATTGGGTCAATTAAAGACCTATCCACTAGTAATTGTTTTGGCCCATCCTTTGATATAATTAATTCAGAGCTCCCAACTCATGTAACTCAAACTATTTCGAATCGAAAAATCATAAATAATTCCATGGATTCCACCAAGTGGTAATATTTCATGAATTATATCAGTTGACTCCATTAATTAATTGGTATATAATTGATATTATTTCGTGAAAAACACCTAAAAAAGAACATTTTATGGACTAGAGACCTAATTCTTCAACAACTCTTTATGTCATGCAGCACCCAATGTGTGCAAAACCCCTATCATAGACACCCATAAAACCCATATATTATAGAGACACAAATATCACACAAATCTTGTAGTTTGACATCTCTAAAATTGTGTGATAATTATACTATGAACGCAAACTTAATTCTTCTATTCATTGAGAAGTTTTTAAGAATATTGAGTGTACATGGGACCTACAACTACCCAATCTAGGAATACTCATGAAATAACTATATTCAAAACCACTCTCATGTAATCTTATCTTCTTTAATTGTACATTAATCATGAATAGATAAGTCTCAAATCCATTTTACCCAAATAATATAATCCCTCATCCTTAGTACTTCAATAGCATGAAATTCCAAGAAAGCATTCAAGAATGTTTCTCCCTAGTAAATTATGGGTAATAAAACATGTTTTTAATCCCAAATCATGAACTCTCCACTCCTGATTAATCTCATGAGGATATTATTATGTTTAATATCTAATCAATATCCCCTAAAGGGAAACCTCACTTTTCTGTTAAATGATCCATAGGTATCCCAAAGAATAACCCCACACCATCCCTAATTTTTTCCCCTAATCATGAAAAATGTGTCTTACCACATGAGGTGACACTATCATAAAATATAATAATATTACATCATTTTATATGAATATTAAATAAATTTAACAATAGTACATGCATGAGGACTGTAAGGGTTTAGGGTATTTAGAGACTATATGTATAATCATATTATTTTATAAAATATATTCAACATATCTCATAATTTTCTTCTCTCAATAAACCCTTCATAGAGATTTCTAATTCTATACCTTTCTTTATTACATGGGAAAGATGTGAACATAAGTATTTTTGAAATCAGATACTCATTGAATGTAAAAATATTAGATATCAATCAATGATTATATGTTATAATAAGAGTAAGGGTATAAAAACGAGATCATAACATTTGAAATTCATACCCAATGAATCAGATATAATTAATCATGAATCGTTGCCTTCTATATTTCTAATCAAAATACATAAGACATAAGAGTTTGGAATCATCAACAATCAATTATGTTCCATGAGAATATATCCTAATATTGATAAATAAGTTTGTTTCATAAAAATATGTATAGATTATCATTTCTATATTCAATGATTAGTCCTAAGGTTATCATAGCGGATTGGGTTCAATATTCATTCCCCCATTTTGTTAGTCAAGGTTCACTCCCAAGACTATCCTAGTGGATAGTTTGACTTAATGAACTTGTTTCAATCCCCATTATAGTTTTTATTATCTAATGGGGTATCATTATTGACTCAAATCATTATAGAGATATATTATTATTATCCCGCTCATTACAAGGTGAAACTCACATGTATGTGGGAAAGAAGATCATAAAAAATTCATCATCGCATCATAGATTATCTATGTAAAAATAAATTGGTTTTCTAAACATCTCATTTTCATATAATCATAATCCAACTGGAGAAATAAGAAGTATGTTATTAGAAGATAATTCAACCTCTAATCATAAATAAATTCCCTCACGTGAACGGAATGGTTTTCAGGTATTTATCCTAAGAACATCATCATTATAAGTCATCTAGATTATAGGATGGAATATTAATATTATATTATTTATGAAACATAAAAACTATTAAATTATTTTAACATAGATTAAAATTACCTTTACAATAATATTTGATCAGTTATTTGAAAAAATAAAAAAAATAACCATTTATATTGAGGACATTAAAATAAAAAATCCCAAAATATCGACAAAAACATTTCATTGAAAATAGCCACAAATACATATAATCTAATATTAAATGAAAATAATTTTAATTATGGTGGGAAAATCCATTCATACAATATATGTTAAAAGATAATTTTTTTTCAAACCTTTGAAAAAATTCAAAATTTACTGGTTTGTAAAACATATCATTTAAAATATTCATTTTGAAAAAAATTAAATAAAGTAAAAGGTATTGAAATTTTAAATTTAAATTAACATAAATTATAATTTAAAACATATATAATTTTTTTATGTTCAAGTACATGGAATAAAAAAATTGACTAGGAGAAAGCAAATTAATCGATTCTTCAAAAAAAACCTTTTCTCACTCATTTTAGGTACTAGAGAGAGGGAACAGGTACAATTAATTGACAATTTCATTAATAACAAGAGGAAAATAAAATATATGTTTTTTTAAGGATAATAGAAATATAATTTAAATCAATTTAATCATATTATATATAAAAATAAAAATAATTAATATTGTAACATAAACCCTTACCTTATATCCCATCATGCTTGTTTCTTGTTGAAATATCTCATATAATAAATATAAAATTTATTAAAAATATATTCTAGAACTATATTCATAAATAAATTAATATGTATCATTATATTATAGTTTCTAATGTTACTTTTGTTGACAATTTATATCAAATGAGTATTTGAGTGAAAACTGTTGTTTTTTCAAGCATTTTTTTGTTTGATGCTTCTAGTAATTGCACATTTTTCATGGTTAAATCTTCAAAAAAATATTAATCGTGAGATAATTTAATATGTATTCCTTATTTTAACCTTTATAACCATTACAATAATTATTTTATGATAATTTAATTACATCACTCTGTAGAGATGGTAATCCATATGTACGCACGAGTGACGTTTCCATATTTCAATGGATAGAAAAAAAAAGTAAAGGTAAATAATATATCACATTAATAGAATAATTAATAAATATTATATATAATATTAATTTATTAAACCCATCCTTATTACTATCCATTGAAATTTTATATGAAAATTGAGTTAGAAAGATTTACTAAGGGGGTACTCTGCACGTTTGCACAAGCGATGTTGTCATTTTCCAATTGATAGAAATATCAAATGGTATATGATACATTATGATTCAACAATAATAATTAGGTAATAAATTATATATATATATATTAAATCTATTTTACTAACCAACCATTGTGAATTTAGTTGAAAATTGATCTATATCCCTACATGGAGGTGGTAGTCCACACACACACACAAGTAATACTTTCATTTAACATTTGATTGATATGAGATATAAATTGGATGTCTTGAAATTTTAATAATAAAATATCATTATATTTATTATATTATATTTATAATTTTATTTGGGATAAAATAAATTTATAGGGAGTAGAATAAGGCATAATCTTTGGATGAAATGGGTAATATGACTACCATTTCTTTAGAAGACCTCCTTTAGCTTACATTGAAATTTTATTTAGGATGGTATTTGAATAATACCAAGAATAATAGAACTTATAGAAGCAATATAGGAACGTTTTTAGGTATGTAATAGATTATCTATGTTCCTAAATATTTCTTAATAAGGGAGTATAATAAGATCTCTCCTATATTTGAGGGGAGGGACACACATAGAATTAATTAAAATAGATAAAACATATAAAGTCACTTTTTTTATAAGTTGACCCGTAAGGAAAATAATTCAAAATTATTATAATATAAAATTTAAATATATACATATAGTAAAAATTATACAAGTTTATATGGCATTGGCACCCCGATCTCTTAGTTTAACCCCTTGGTAAAGCCTTGTTAATCCTAAAAATGGTAAAACAATGTTTCTATTTTTACTATTCCTTATGAAAAAATATATGTTAACAATATTACATTATATTAATTTTTATTATTAGAAATATTTATTTAATTTTATAATATTTAATTTCTATAAGTGGTAGAAATTCACTTTAAAATAACTGTGAAAAGCAAAAAAACCTATTTTTTTAAATCATTTTGAAGCATAAAATAAAGTTTACCTTCATTCCACTCACCATAAAAACTATTATATGAATGATAAAATATGAAATTAAATATATATTCCCAAAATTTTATTAAAATCACTAATAAATAATGATATATTTAATTTAATAAGATAAAATTACATTTCACACACCTAAAAATTTGTTTTATAAAAATTAACTCATATTACATTTAAATGATTTTATTTTCATTCATAACTAATTGATAACTAATGAATTAGATTTATAAATGTGTGAAAAATAGTTTTTCATAATTTATTTATTCCTATTCGTACCAACAAATCCAATGGAATGACTATAACTATCACAATATATATAAACAATAATAGTATATCACGATTCATTTAAAATCTATGTTGCGTGTAAATAAATCTATCAATGAAATATAAAAAATTTAAAGATAAAAATATCATAAAGTATGAGGGTGTTACATTGTAACACCTAATAGTAAATTTTCCTTCTAAACTTTTCCAATTTTATACAAGAAACTGAGGGTACCTATGCCTCATCACATCCTCAAATCCCTGCGTAGTTTCCTGAAAATTATTTTTAAACTGCAGAACATTAACTAGGCGAGTTGTCTTTCTTCACAGAAAATTATTTATTTAATACATAATCTCCATTTTGGTTCCTCGTTAGAGTGATCATTCCCTAGTGGTACTCCCTATGAGTTCAAAACAAGTGAAGGATTATTTATGTACTTCATCGTGAAAGATATATTGAAAACATCATGAACTTCAGAGGGATTCAAAGAAAACACCAAGAAATAATCTATCATCCTTATATGATCAATAATTTCATAGTGACTGATATATATAGGACTTAGATTTAACTAATTTCCAAATATCATAACATTAATTGAAGTTTATATTTGTAAGAATCCCTTCTCACAAACATTAAACTCCAGATTTCACTAATGATTATTGTCATAACTTTTATATAGACTCTAAGATAGACTGAGGTTCTAAAAAATAGATCTCATCTTCTCTACCATCTCATATCAAGCTTTGTTCCCAGTTATTTTAATTCTCTAACTTTATCCTAACACATTATAGTTCTTCACATCCTACTGTATAGGACTTCATAAGAATATGTAACAATACATGAGTGAAATTTGTTATTATATAAAAACTAGAGAATAGAATGGTTTTGATCCCAACAAAATTTCAAATTAATATAACATTATCTCAAAGTATTATATATTTTTTAAAGTCCTATCATATTTTTCTTCTATCTATGTGTGATATGATTCTTAAAAATTAGATGTTTTGTACAACAATTTCAAAATACATCTCTAGAACATTGAGGTAAACCTCAGATCCCAATCAGATGTAATATAATGTGGTACTCTATGAAAACATACAACTTAATCAATTTATATCGTGGAATGACGGTCATGAGGGATATCTTATTTTAAGGAAATATATTGTTCTAATTTTTTAAGGTGATTAACTATAACCCAAATTGGATTGTGTGATTTAATTATTTTGGGAAGTCTATCGATGAAATTGTTGGGAATCTTTACCCACATCTATTATTGTATGGATAATGGATGTAATATCGCTTTATACTATTCTATCTCAACATTAACATGATTACATACTAGGAATTATTATACATACACTAAAATATTGATTCTCTAGTTATCCCACCAGAAATATTATTTAGGGTATTTATACATCTTAAAACATCTACAATGAATCTTGAATGATGAACTATGAGATTAATTATATACCTCCTTATTCATGTCTAGTGTTGATAGGGAACATACTCAGGTCCTAAAATTTATCATTCCATCAAAATCATGGTTGAACTCCGGATCATTTTTCACATCCTTTTGTAGTTCCACATCCTCATTCTATTTTCCTTGACCCCCTCCCCACAATGTTTACCTCTCCTGGGTACGCAATATGAGAAGGGAGATAATGACCCCCAAGTCCCGCCTAAAGTAGGCCCAGGAGGGGTACACTTTGTGGGGAGGGGTCATTACAGAATGGTATCAGAGGCTCTATTTGAGATATAGGATTGAGTTTGGCGTTAATCCCATGTAAGGTTGCATAGGTTGATAGGGAAACAGTGTCATCTATGTTTATCAAGTGATTTAAACACTGTAGATAGGCTAATACATAGGCGTTTATGGCCCTTATGATCTGATTTACAGACCTCTATGATTACAATGGCTACTAAAGGAGGTGATAAAAGTTGCAGGGTTTAGACCTAGGAAAGGATCATACATCATTATTCTTTGTGTGTGTGTTTGAATGGGTTGACCTTGGGATATGTTAACCTAAAATGAATAAAATAAAAAAATTAATTAATTAATGATGAGTCTTCCATATTCCTGATTTAAGAGCTCTAAATGTTTTTTATTTTATATCTATGGATCCAGGTCGATGTCCTCAAAAGGATCAAATATAAGATTTCCATAAGTTTGTTCCATCAAATCATTGTAGGGTAGAGGTTGACGACGACGAATCTTGGAGGAGGACACTCAGAGAGTTTCAGTGGCAGTGTCTACAGAAGTAAGAGGGCTCTGTTTCAGGTGCATTTACAAAATACTAGTTGGAGGATGTTAAGATATAATTTAATTCAATCCATTCTCAGAAAAAATCATTGGGTATCCTTGGGTGTGATGATGCTGCATGGAGCAACGAGGCAGTGGTGGTTCTTATTCCTCACAGATTGTGAGGAGTCAGTGATCTCATGGGAGGAGTCCCGAGAAAAGTTTAGAGTTCAGTTTATTTCTTCGACCATGAAGGTGTCATATCACCAGGAGCTTCTTACCCTTTTATAGGGGAGCTACAGTGTACAATAGTTTGGAATCCATTTCAGTAACATTATACGATATGCTTCGGACCTGCTGAAAGATGAGGAGGCCAGGGCGAGGCATTTCGAGGAGGCTTTGCATCCAGAGATCCAATTCCAGGTCACCCCATTTATGCTGAAGACATATCATGAGGTGATGGATAGGGAGAGTTCATTTAGATGACATTTTATAGAACTGTATCATTACGAGAGGGGAGTCGTCATGATTCCTCACGAAGAAGAGCTGTGGTCTGGGGTTCCCCATTTTTATTGAAGAATAGTTTCCATTAGGCTATGGGTAGGTCCCAACACTCAGCATCTCATTTCTCTAGGTCTAGCATCTCTCAGGCCTATGCCATGGGATAAGGAACTTTGTTTTCTTATGGTGATCGAGGTCATTAGCAATGAGAGTGCCCGACCTATCAGAGCAGTCATCGTGCACCAAGTGTTCCGCTCGAGGTTCCTTCGTTAAGGCAGTTTCAGCAGAGGTAGCAGCAGCAGGTTACACCAGCTTTAGATCAGCAGAGGGTATATAGGGAAAGAAGAGGACATCCCCGTGACACTCCATGTTCTCGTAGATCAGGGCGCATACATGGTGGTGGAAATCATCAGGGTTAGAGATGTTGTGGATTTGGTCATGGACAGCTTCGTGCTTTAGCTTTTCCATCTCCAGGTGATCCAGATGTCGTTCAAGGTATCCTTTGCTTGTTTTCTACCTTGTTATATGCCTTATTTTATTTAAGAGCAACACATCCCTTCATATCACCTACCCTTGTCCATTATTTGGGACTAGAGGTGGAGAGGCTTCCAGTGCCCTTGGAATTTACTATGCTAGTTAGAGGCCTAGCTGACTTGTTTGAAGTATGTTGAGACTATGAGATAGTGTTGGGGCAGCACCTCTCTGGGGGAGATTTCCTATGTTTACTAATACAACCATATGATGTAATCCTTGGCATAGATGGGTTGTATTCAGTGCAGGCTATCATGGATTACTTTAGAAGGAAGGTTGTGTTCTGCAATGTGGATGGTGAGCCAGGGGTCTTCATTGGAAAGAAAGACCCTCGGATGGGTGAGAGGCGTATTCTGTCCTTATCATCCATGATGGTTGATCTAATGTAGTTTTCTTCATAGGTTCAGTAGTTGGTGTTTCCTATAGTCGTAGAAGAGTACCCCTGATTTCTTTCCAGAAGAGGTTATAGCCATACCCCCTCGACGAGAGATGGATTTTGGGATCGAGATATAACCAGGAGCATCTCCTATCTCTATGTATCCATATAGGAGGTCCCCTTCTGTGTTCTGAGAGATTCATATACAGCTTGATAGTATTTTACAGTGCGATTTTGTTCTGCTGTGTGTGTCATGGTGGGGTGCACCAGTTTTGTTCGTGAAGCAGAATGACAACAGTTTGAGGTTATCTAAAGATTATCATCGCTTGAACAAAGTAATAATAAAGAATAACAATTCTTTTCCATGGATTAATGATTTATTCGATCAAATAAAGGGTGAAAGTTGGTTATCCAAGATTTAGTTTTGGTCATGATATCATCATATGCGTGTGAAGGATGAGGATATCTTGAAGACTACTTTCCATTTTCGTCATGGGAATTATGAGTTTGTTGTAATGTTGTTCGGTGGGAAACATGCTCTAGCTGTGTTCATGTGATTGATGAACGTAGTGTTCTGTGAGGTCCTGGACAAGTTCATGGTGGTTTTCATCGATGAATTTATAGGGTAATCCACATCTGAGGAGGATCATGTAGAGCATCTACACGCCATTTTTGGAGTACTTTGTCAACGTAAGCTATTTGGGAAGTTGTAGAAGTGTTATTTTTTTGGCTCTAGAAGTCTGTTTCATGGGTCATGTTGTGTCCCAACAGGGAGTTGTTGTGGACCATCGAAGATAAATGAAGTTGTGTCTTTGGCATCCCCCAATATAGTGTTAGAGGTGTGAAGTTTCCTTGGTCTCGCAGGCTACTACAAGAGGTTCATAGCCGATTTCTCTCGAGTTGCGACTCCACTGATAGCTTTGACTAAGAAGGATCAGGTGTTAATATAGACTGATTAGTGTCAGGTAGTGTTCGAGTATCTAAAGGAGTCAACCTCAGTGGAAGTTTTTTCGAGGCAGTATTTGGAGGAGGTGGTGAGACTTCATGGAGTTCCAAGGATGATCATTTCTGATCATGATTCTTGTTTTACCTCTAGGGTGTGGAGAGGTCTCCAACATTCTTTTGGTTCTCAACTATTCCTTTTCACTACTTTTCATCCTCAAACGAATAGTCAGACTGAGCGAACCATCCAGACTCATAAAGAAATGTTAAGATCTTGTGTCCTGGATTTTGGAGGTTCATGGATGAGTCTCTTACGCTTGGTGGAGTTTTCTTACATCAATAGTTTTCACTCCACCATCAGTATGGCGCCAGTTGACACCTTGTATGGACGACCATGAAGTTTTCTGTTGTGCTAGACTGGGGTAGAAGAGTTGGAAATTCTTTGACCAGAACTAGTGAAGAATACAATAGAGATGGTTCAGGTGATTAGTGAGAGGATGAAGATAGCGCAGGATCGTCAGAAATCATATGTCGATCAAAGTAAGAGACCCTTAGAGTATGATGTTGGGGATCACATGTTTTTATGGTGACTCCCTGTCATGGGTAGCGAAGGATTGTTCATGGGAGTAAGATTTCTCCCCGGTTTGTTGGGCCTTTCAAGGTGTTATCTCATGTTGAAGTTGTGGCGTATTGAGTATCACTTCCCCCATAGATGAGCCGGTTATATGTTTTTTTCATGTATCATAGCTCTGTCGTTATCTTAAGGACGACTTTCACATCATCGATTGGGGAGAGATTGATGTTGATGATTGTGAGAACTTTGAGGAGTGACCTGTTGATATTCAAGACTGCAAAGAGAAGGTGTTTTGTGGGCACTATATCCCCTGGGGTCATGTCTTATGGCGGCACAATGGCGTGGAGGGGAGTACCTAGGAACTTGAGTCGCAGATACGTGCTCAGTACCTAGAGTTGTTTGAGGTTTTACTCTTTTCATGTAATGAATTTCACATTGTGGTTATAGACCATTTGTGTTTATAAGATGTCTTTATATTGGTTGTTTCTCGTGGAGTTCTCTCTTTTGAGTGGTATCTCAATGGGTGGTTGTTCAAAAATCATTTTTGTTTATTTTTAGGTTGGTTTTGAATTCTCGAGGACAAGAATGTTTTGAGAGGTATCTGATGTAATTGTTCAGACCTCTCTGGTCTATTCCATTGCGAAAATATGGTGTATGAGGTTTTTCAGGTGGTCAAGGTGACTTATCCCCAAAACTTTTCCAAATTTTCAATTCTATAAAAAATTCCATCAGGGAATAATTCAAACAGTAGACCACTGTGAACAGTGCAACAATGACCTTATGTGAACAATGTCATAGGTAGCCTTCTGTGAATAGTGAAATGGAAACTTTAGGTGAATTGTGCAATGGTGACCTTATGTGAATAGTTTCATTGGTAAGGTGAACAGTGCAATCATTGACCTTATGTGAATAGTATCATCAGTAGCCTTCTGTGAATAGTGAAACAGTAACTTTAGGTGAACGGTGCAACTGTGACCTCTTTCCTTTTCCAAATTTTGTGTTCATGGGCAGTTTTTCAAGAATAGTGAGGTTCCAACAGTGACCTCTTTTTTTCCAAATTTTGAGTTCATGAACAATGTTTCTAGAATGGTGAAGTTCCAATCGTGACCTCTTTCCTTTTACAAATTTTGAGTTCATGAATAGTGTTTCTAGAACGGTTAGGTTCCAATGGTGACCTCTTTCCTTTGACAAATTTTTAGTTCATAAAAAATGATTCTAGAATGGTGAGGTTCCAATGGTGACCTCTTTCCTTTTCCAAATTTTGAGTTCATGAACAGTGTTTCCAGAAAGGTGAGGTTCCAACTGTTACCTCTATCCTTTTCCAAATTTTTGTGTTAATGAACAGTGTTTCTAGCTTCCTATAGTTTCGCCCCTTTGATGTTTCCTTTAATGTAAAATGAATTTAAAGCCTCATTTAAAGGAATTTTAAGCTGATTCAAAGTCCATAACTCCTATATTAATTTTTACTAAGGATCATGATGTTTTTACTTGGTCAAACCATGTGGTTTAATGCGATCCTCTTTTAATGGGAAATCTAGTGTATCATAAATCGTCACTCCATTTAATTTTCTAAAGGGATGATATATCTTCCTCCCTAGTACTTCCTCCTTGTTCTCAGTTGTGAGACACTTGAAACTTTCTCACAGGAGTTCCAAAATCTAACCTTCCTCCTTAGATTGGTTCCACTCTGTTTTTGATGCAAACAAGCAGTATCGATCAATCTTCAGTATAAGGTATGATCTATCATCATTATTTTGGATTCATCTTCTTCTATTTCTCCTTTACCTTTTATGGAATGGTATTTACATGTTCCTAATAGACTTTTCATTGGTTTTGAATGGTGTGGTTTTGTCTCTGCATCCTCGACTGAATATAGTTGTCATGGGGGGAGGAGGTCGTAACCTGTTGAATGGCTCATTCTCATATAAAAAACATCAAGAACCATTTGAGGTTGGGGATTCATTACTTCTATTTTCTTTTACATGTAACTGTATTGTTAGCATGTTTTATCCCACTGGATCAAAATGGATTTTACATAATAAATACTTAAAATGGATAAATAAATTTATATTGATCATATGTTATTGTCTCTTGTTTTGCATGATAGTGTGATATCTATGCTTGCTTTGTTTAGCCTTTTAATCATGATTGAAATTGGTAAAGAACATAATGCCGGAATTAACTGATAAATGTTTGGATAAAGATAAAGATTCATTTAAATGAATATGGTTCTTCTTGTTATAAATTGATTTTAATCCAATTGGTGCAGTAAGCATGTTAAATTGTTTGTGATAGCTTACTAGTTAGGTTTCCCAAATTTCGAACCTACGAATAATAAATCGGTTAATCCAAAATTGATTAAAGAATTGGGTGTTTGATAAAAGATAATTCCTTGTAGGGTTCTGAGTCACCCTCTTGCTTGTTTAAGGGCCAAGAGCATAATTTACATGATGTTCTTTTTTCTGGATCTTGTGTTGTGATGTGAGCCTGGATGGGTGTTGTGATATGTGGGGGAAAGGAGTCCCACTGGTTGTGGTAGCAGTTGATGCATAGACTAGTGAGATGCATTGGGTTATGCATGTGGTTTTCAGGGAGGACACTAGGGATGATGAAACGTGTTGGATGTAAATGTTTGGATGCTTGATTATAATTTGGTTGTTTATCTTCTTTACTTTCCCCACATCTCAAGACAACTATTCTTGATTACCCTTATTCTGAAAGGGGTGAATAGGCATAGGGTATTCCATGTTCTTTCTATGTATAGCTTCTAAAGGGAGGATGGTTCAATGCTCTTGCTATAGGTGGAAACGTCTTGAAAGGTATTTCATCTACTCACCGAGTTGAGACCCCTTGTGTTTAGTAGCATAGAATGTTTTCCAAGAATGTCTGGGAATATGGGAAGGTAATGTTGTAAATAAATAATTGAATAAATGATGTTAACCCCTGGGGTTGGATCTTTTTGGGGTGCAATGCTGAGGTTGTAATTTGAAAGAACAGTATACTTTGGGTGTGATGCAAATGAAATTTAATGTGGAATTATTGATGATTAATTAATGTTTAAGGGATTAATTAATGTAAATTGAAAATGAAAAAGAGAATGAAGAAATGTAATTAATCTCTTTAAATATTTGTGTGCTTATAGGATACCATGTCTTAGAAGTGGCAGCCGAGAGTCCGAGAGATGTTAGCTGCAATTGTGTCTAAGACTATGATATGGACATAGTGTGGTTCTGAGCTATAGTATATTCTGTAATTTTTATTTTTCTATACGCTACTCCACCCCGTCAGTTACGAAAACTGACACCTCAGGGATTCTGAGCCCTGGTGGGTGTTTTCACCAAAAGTTTGGTGGGAGGATGGATGGCTGACTACCCCCTTTGGCCCCACTCTCTTCACATGGTAGAAACTTGTGTTGGTTTTCACATTAGTTAGTCTTCCCCATATATCTATGTAGCAGGTTGTAATGGCTTGTGGTTATTCACACACATATATTCTAGATATAGTTTCTCATGGACTACTATAGGTGTAAAGTTTATAGGCTGTGATAGCTTGAGGATCCTTACTCGGTGTATGGGATTTAATGGCTTGAGGTATAATAGCCAATGTATGATACACGTTATATGAGCTGTGGTGGCTCCTATAAAATACCCGGTTACTTTTCTTATGTGGATGTGGTGGTTTTGATGCATGAGGTGCATGGTGTGGTTCTTCGCCAAGGTGTCTGCGGGAAAGCTTTTTGGAGAGAGATGCTTAGGATGTGCGACGTTGGGCAAAATCGGCAAACCAGTGGAGAAGTATTAGTGGGGTACCCTTGATACTCTTTATTATATTATATACTCTCGTATACGTTACTTGGTGAGAGTAGCCATGGTGAGGCTGGGAACATAGTATACATGTTTAGGTGACGAGTTATTTTCACTCGTTGTTCATTGTGCTTTTGCATTCTTTCATTACTTTTGGACAAGAAGCTTCGTGGAGGATCCTACTGAGTATATTGTTATACTCACCCTTTTTCTATATAAACTATTTTTTTGGTCACTTTGAAGCAGGCTAGAGATCAGGTAGGTTATTACATTCTTGGGGTTAGAGGAGCTGTCTGGGCATCATGGTTGCTGCTGTTTTTACTTTCTTTTGGGTACATGTAGTTTTACACTTTTTTTGTAGTCGTTTTCATGAAATTACATATGCATACTTGGGATTTAATTTTATTGTTTTTTGAGTGGGAGTTGGTTGGTGTCTATCATATCCCTCTCTTCCACATGTGTTCTCCTAGAGGTTAATGCCTCCCATCTACGTGTTTACTATACCCTCAGTGTTATTCGCCAACCATGGGCCTACTAGAGGTGGGATTCAGGGGGTCATTATCTCCCTTCTCACATTGAACACCTAGGAGGGGTACACTTTATGGCGAGGGGGTTGTGACACTGTTCCTCTTTAATGATCACATGGATGGATGATTGAACATTCATATAAGAAATATATGATCTATCCCCTTCCCATATGATTTCATTATATATATTCTTAAAATCAATAAATATTGGATATATTCAAATCCTTTTCATGGACAACTATCATTTCTATTTTCAATATAAGAATAGTCCACCATGTTCACCATCCCATGGTGCTAATATAATGAGAAATAATACTATTTAATCAACTTTAATAATAATTTTGGTGTATATTGAAAAATTTCTATCTGAATATAATCCTCATGATTTTATGATCAGTATATATATTACATCTTAAAAAAAAGATAATTCCTCAATCTTTTAAATTAAAAATAATCATTGCAATCTCAAAATCATGAGTTGGGTAATATGGATAAATAATTTTTAGTTAGAACATGGAATAATATATCACCATATAATTTAGTATTATGATACATATTAGTCCCTTATTCTATTAATCACTATATATCGCAAACCCTTCTACACTATTGGGTAGTGAGAGTACAGGTTCTCTCACCATCCTTCTTTTAATATCCTTGAAATTTACTTCACATTAATCTGTATAAAGCATCCTGGATCCTTTTCATTTTAACATGGTTAGTAGATTAAATAACCTCGATAAATCCTTATAAAAAGAATCAGTGGTTTCTAACCAATCTAAAAAACTATGGATCCCTATCACCATGGTTGTTATGGGATATTTATCAATAACTTATATCATTGAATGATACACTGATATAACCTTGCTTGATATTATATCACCTAGGAATAAAAACATTTGAATCTTGAAATCACACTTGTCCAAAATTTCATATAGCTTCTCTTTCCTCAATTTCTTCAATACTATAATCAAATAATCCTAATACTCTCCCTTACTCTTGTATTTTACATGAATATAACCTATAAATACTATCAAAAACTGATCAAGGTAATATCAAAAGAACATATTCATTAAAACCCTGAAGATGGTGGGGGAATTTTTATATCCCAATATAATAATTATAAATTCAAAATTATCATACCTCATAAAGATGTTTTCATGAATATATATTTCTTATTTACCGTCAATTTATGACATCCATAATGAATGTCAATCATGGAAAAGTATTGAGTTTCACACAATTGATCCAAAAAGTCATCAATATGAGGAATTGGATACATCGTATTGATAGTGATCTTGATAAGTTCTTTATAATTAGTGGAAAGATGCATTGACCCATATTTGTTCATAATACAAAGAATAAGTTCCCCTGTGTGGATTCACTATGGTTCATGAATCCCTTATCTAGATTATCCTAGGGTTTATTTTCCAATTCCTACAACTCAATCATAGTTATTCAATAGATAGACTTAAAAATAATCGTATCACCCGATATGTGTTTTATTGAAAACACTACATCACACTTTGGGGGAATACTGGGAAAGTATTTAGGAAAAAAATCATAGTAATTTTAAAAAATAGGCATATAATAAATGTTTACTTTCACCCCATAAATTCGAGATAAATATCCTATAAGAATAGGGTGTAAGACCCATACAACAAAAGTTAATTCCATTAAAATTTTATATTCATCCTCACATAAAAATAAGATCATTGGTTGATATATAATATCGGATGATACTTCATGTACTCTAAAATTGATATGTTCATTATCTACATAAAATTAATACATGCCCAAAATCACATCAAATTTGATTATTGGGTGAATCATAAGACTTTTCGGAAGTATGTTCCCTCAAAATTCAATCAAAGAGGAGGTATAGACTTGATTGGTTATCATTATTCCATTAGGATTTTTACTACTGACTCAATATATAGTCATTGAGGTGGTGATGTGATACACTATGAAAAATATGTCACCACCCGACCCAACGGGGCTCGATCCGCGACTCCCCAAGCCCACCTCCAATAGGCCTGGGGCTGGCGACCAGCACCGAGTAGGCTATGACACACATGGGAGGCATTAGCCTAAGGTACCTATACACATGCACCCACAAACACCTCCATGCAACAGTGCAGAGATATAGAAACTGAAAAGTAAATGCATGCATACAATCTATCCCAAACCAGAGTGCAACAGCAAAAGTACAAAGGGAAAAACAGGGCCCACCAAAAGAAAACTACAAAGCATGTCCAACCTGCTCTGAAGAAGTGGAACGCTGCCACAAACACCTGCCGGAAAGCTCCCTCGGCACAGCTCCGGTAAACACCTCGGTCAACTTGCTCACTAAGCTCCACCTACTCCGGGTCCTTCTGGGACTCTGTCAAAAGGCAGATGGTCTGTACGAGACACAAACATGTGCGGGAAAAGCCCATGCATGGGTGAGTATAAACATACTCAGTAGGCACCCCAAAACCCAAAACCAAAGAGAGAAACTGAAAGGCATCAGTCTGCTCATCCCAGCCAGAGGGAACTTAGATGAGAGAGAAACTCCATCTCGTGACCATCCTCGGCTAAACACAACTAGTTAGCTCAGCACAACTCAGGTGTATGCCCATACATACACCTTGAACAATCCAGATATACTCATCTCACGCCACAAGCCACAAGAGGTACCGACCTTATCCCCAGCAACTGTCCCAACCAGGAGAGCAGACCACACGAACACTGTCATACCAGATGAAACTCAACCGAGAGATACACTCCATTGGGTCCCAAACAAACATCTCAGACACTCACCCGAGAGACCAAGCTCGTTGGATAACATCACTGAGGAAACATCACTAGAACAACATAACCACCAAACTCCTCGAATAGGGGATCACCGCTAGGGTCTGCTAGGGGATACCAAGGCCCACTCCAGTATACGTAACTCACAGATAGGGGAACACTCCCAGGGTCTGATGGGGGATACCACGACCCGATCTGGCATACGTAGTTCTCACAGATAGGGGATCACACCCAGGATCCACTGGGGGATTCCACAACCTGATCTGGCGCTCGACAGAAGCTCCACACTCAGATAGATGATCATCGTCCATATAAAGATGGTCACGACGATACTGGAACCCTATCTGGTAGAACTCGCGATGTAGGGGATCGAACCGATGATCCCACAACCCTACCGAAACCACGCGTTGAGTAGGGGATCACATAACCAACGATACCGCAACCCTACCGACACCAAGCGCTGAGTAGGGGATCGTATAACCAACGATACTGAAACCCTACTATAAACTTCATGCTGATTATGGGATCGTATACCCGACGATGCCACAACCCTACTGGGCAAGACCCACCGCGTAGGGGATCATATTCATGATGATGCCACAAACCCTACGGGGTTAACCTACTAGATAGTGGATCTCCGCCCCTGAATAAGCGGTCACAACGATACCAAGAACCTGATCCAGGGTAAAGATGCTAGAGGATCCGCTCCAGGCCCACCGGAGGGATGCCACAACTCTAACAGTTAAAACATCCCATCGAGAGGATCACAAACCCATATGAAGGTTGTGATGCCACACGAACCCTCGTAGGAACGAACCAAGGGAGCGCCCTCAACCACTGCTGCTCCAAACGTCACTAACCCGAGCGACCCGCCACAACGCCACACTACGCACCTCCTAGTCCAAAACTGAGGCCACCATCGCGTTCCATGCGGAAAAACACGCAGGATAGGCTTTTTACTCACCCGAAACGGAGCACCGGTGAAAAAGACACTATTCACCGTAGCTAGCTCGTGTGGGGCCCACACAACGATCCCGAAACCCATCGAGCGGATCAAACCACGACGATCCCCTCAGAAAAACAAGTGGAATCGACTACTCGCTCGTCCAAAACGGACACCCGGTGAAAAAGGTACTATTCACCGAAGCCGGCTCGGGTGGGGCCCATGCCTGGATCCCAAAACACATCGAACGGATCGCACCATTGCGATTCTCTCGGAAAAGCACACATGATCGACTAATCATCTTTCAAAATCGGACTCCTGGTGCAAAAGCTGCATTTCTCGGCAAACGCCAAAACACGGCCTCGTGGGGCCCGCACCCCGTACTCGGTCCCAACACCTGGAAACCATCTCAAAAGTTTGTCCTACCATCAGGGTCTCAACGTCACTAACAACATGTCAATCATACGCTCATGGTAGAAATTACAACGGCCTGAAGTCGTAAAATAATAAAATATTATTATTTTATTCGAAATTTCAAGCCCCTGAGCCAAAATCCCGACTCAAAAAATTATAAAAGTGAGTGAAAAAGGTCCGTCTCGACGCTAGGAACGTGTCGCCGCAAACGGCTCGCAAATCGGAGTAACGGTTTGTGAGTTACGGGGGTTTAAAGAACCCCCGGAACAATCTGGTCGGACCACTGCAGGGTCGCCGGAAACAACCGCGCCGCCACCGGACTCCACCGTGCCGGAGCCGGAAACCACCGCGCCGCTGCGGAACTCGCCGGATTCTGCCATGGCCACTGCCGGTCTCACCGGAAAACCGGGTTTTCATCTGAAAACATCCGAGAGCCACCGGGAGCACCCCGGTGCTTCAAATTCAGATCCGAAACATGTTTCGAAAAGCTCGGGACCCGAACTATACAAAACTTATGAAAATTTGAAGAAAAACAACACAAAAACGGGATCCGGGATTTTAAAACTCAATCCTCCTACCTCGCGGGTGAAACGCTAACGTTCTGCCGTAGATCCGTGCTCCAGAGCTTCCGTTGCACGCTCCTGGAATGTCCGCCATCGAAATCCGAGCTCGTGGGCGCTTCGTTTGCTCGATTCGGCGGAGCGGCGATGAAGAACAGTGAAGAACGTCGAGAGGAACGATAGGGGGGGGGGCTGATATTTATATTAGCCGTCCGGCGACGCCAAACCCGCCTCGGACCCGATGCTCGATGCGAACAAAAGTAAGGTCACCCCTAGGGTAAACACACCATTCTAAACGCAACAGCGGACTCATATTTTCTATCCGAGACTCCATTCAGAAGTTATTCGAGCCGACGCTCGCACACTAACTTCGCTACTTATTTATGAAAACGCCCCTGGTGGCGTTTCTCACCGCAGGCCCGCGCCCGCAATGTTTACACCTCTCCTAGGTTAAATGGCACGTTCCGGACGCAATCGTGCCCTCAGATTCCCATTTTGAGCTACCGTTTAGGAGATATCACGCCCCCGCCACGTGCATAGTAAAAAAACATAATATGTTTATAAAATTAATTTCGGGCACACCGGGCCTCAGAATCGCACCCCTTCTCCGCGCCTAGCTCTGGAATAATTCGTAGAAATATTCCAAAGTCTGACAGGGCCAAAAACTCGGGTTGCTACATCCTCCCCCCCTTAGAACTTTTCATCCCTGAAAATCCCTAAGCATAAGGAAAGAGACATGACTCTCAACTGGGTCTCACACACCAACGAGCTCACCAACAAACACCCATGCCCGAACACATAAGTCCGAGGGACTCATCCACCAGACCTCAATACTATCCGCTTTGGGCGGCACTGACTCGCCCGCATGGTTTTAATCGCGTCACAAAAACGCGTCTCGGTGGGGGAAGGAGCCCTCTCTCTCATTCATTCGAAGCATGCCGAACAACACCCACACAGGGTCATACCAACGCCCTGAACAAAACTCGAGCAAGCAACAAAAATGAAAGGGTACCGCTAAACAGCGTCTATCAAACTACTGCAGAAAGTAGAAAGGACACAAGGCGTACCTCTATCCATCCACAGAGCCTCTGGGTCAACAGCCTCCAGGGAATGCAGCTGTCCTCGCCCTCGACCACTAGCTCTCTGAGCTTGGCGTGGACCACCTGGGGGTGGGGGGTGGTTGCAACTGGAACTGCCTACCACCTCCTCCTGCTGCACCCGCTCTGCCACCACGTCTGCCACCCTGTGGACCTCCTTGCTCGAGACGCTGCCTCTGCCAAGGCGGTCCATCGACCGGCCCCCTCTCAGAATCACGTTGGGTCGTACAATCTCTAGCAAGATATCCCCGACCGTCGCAAGTGTAACACCGCCTCTCCTGCGGCTGACCAAAACTGGCATGAGAGCCCTATGATCCCTGAGCCTTTAATCCTCCATCCTAGGGTCGCCTCCTGAAATGTTGGCCACGTCCAGACCCTTGAGTCTATCGTCGGCTACCAGATGCCGATGTCTCAGCCCTCACGTGCCCAGCACTAACAGGGGGAATCTTCTCAGCCAAAAGATCTCCACCACCAATGCTCGCTCGAGCACTCCAGCATAGGTGGGTAGACACAAAAAAACCACACCTACCTGGATGTCCCTACGTAAGCCCTGCTCGAAGGTCCGAGCCCTGAAGAATGGGTCTTGAACCATATCCAGGGAGTAGCGAGACAGGTCCGTAAACCTTGCTGAGTACTCCGGCACAGTCAGGCCCTCCTGTCGAAGCTGTAGAAGCTCCTGGATCCGCACTGATTTCAACGTCACCGGATAGAACTCCTCCCTGAAGATACGCTCAAACTCTACCCACGTGAGAGTCTCCTCATCATGGGACTGCATCACCAAACTCCACCATCACCCGGCAGAACCATGCAGAAGGCTCGCCGCTAGGACCACCATCTGATCTGGAGGTGTCCTCACTAGGCGGAAAACTCGGGTGACTACCTCAAGCCAGTAATCAGCTGCCTGGGGGTCTGGATCACCCCGGAACCTCAGAGGTCGCTACCTCTAGAACTCGTGCAACGCACTCAGCCTACGCACAACCTCGTCCTACACCGCTGGCACAATCAGCTGCTCGACAGGTGGTGGCTCAACTAGTAGACCACCTAAAGGTGCAACCTCAGAACCTGCGCCATGCTCCACAACCTCTACACGGGGCGGGTCGTCATCATAATCCTATTGCGGAACCCTCGCTGGCTGTTGTCGTGGAGGCATCCTGAAATACATTCAGGATACACCACAGTCCATGAGTATATCTGGAGAGCTGACTCAAGAAGGACAAGGAAAACCCAAAAACCCATTCCTATATCATGCATGCACCATTATGTCCCCACGACCAGTGTACAAATGTCCCGACTCGAAAGGCAGGTTATCAGAGTCCTGGTGTATGGATACGTCGGCCGCCGCACCAACACTGGAGTCCCTAGCCTGAATGCTGAACTCGAAACATCATAACACTACCGCTATGCAACCCAACCCAAACTCACAGCTAGACCATCTACGCTCTGAGATCCCAAAGGTGGAACCTCCTCTGATACCACTCTGTCACGACCCAACCCAACGGGGCTCGATCTGCGACTCCCCAAGCCCGCCTCTAATAGGCCAGGGGCTGGCGACCAGCGCCGAGTAGGCTATCACACACATGGGAGGCATTAGCCTAAGGTACCTATACACACGCACCCAAAAACACCTCCATGCAACAGTGCAGAGATATAGAAACTGAAAAGTAAATTCATGCATACAATCTATCCCAAACCAGAGTGCAACAACAAAAGTACAAAGGGAAAAACAGGGCCCACCAAAAGAAAACTACAAAGTGCGTCCAACCTGCTCTGAAGAAGGGGAACGCTGCCACAAACACCCGCCGGAAAGCTCCCTCATCACAGCTCGGGTAAACACCCCGATCAACTCGCTGACTAAGCTCCGCCTGCTCTGGGTCCTCCTGGGACTCCGTCAAAAGGCCTATGGTCTGCACAAGACACAAACATGTGTTGGAAAAACCTGTGAAAGGGTGAGTATAAACATACTCAGTAGGCACCCCAAAACCCAAAACCAAAGAGAGCAACTGAAAGGCATCAGTCCGCTCATCCCAGCCATAGGGAACCCAGACGAGAGAGAAACTCCATCTCGTGACCATCCTCGTCTAAACACAACTAGTCAGCTCATCTCAGCTTAGGTGTATGCCCATACATACACCTTGAACAATCCAGATATACTCAGCTCACGCCACAAGCCACAAGAGGTACCGACCTCATCACCAGCAACTGTCCCAACCAGGAGAGCACACCACACGAACACTGTCATACCAGATGACACTCATCCGAGAGATACACTCCATTGGGTCCCAAAAAAACATCCCAGACGCTCACCCGAGAGACCACGCTCATCGGATAACATCACTGAGGAAATATCGTTGGAACAACATAACCACCAAACTCCTCGGATAGGGGATCACCGCTAGGGTCCGCTAGGGGATACCAAGGCCCACTCCGGTATACGTAGCTCACAGACAGGGGATCACTCCCAGGGTCCGCTGGGGGATACCATGACCCAATCTGGCATATGTAGTTCTCACAGATAGGAGATCACACCCAGGATCTGCTGGGGGATACCACAACCTGATCTGGCGCTCGACAGAAGCTCCACACTCAGATAGAGCATCATCGTCCATATAAAGATGGTCACGATGATACCAGAACCCTATCTGGTACAACTCGTGATGTAGGGGATCGAACCGACGATGCCGCAACCCTACTGAAACCACATGCTGAGTAGGGGATCGCATAACCAACAATACCGCAACCCTACCGACACCAAGCGCTGAGTAGGGGATCGTATAACCAACGATACCGCAACCCTACTATAAACTTCATGCTGAGTAGGGGATCGTATACCCGACGATTCCACAACCCTACTGGGCAAGACCCACCGCGTAGGGGATCATATTCCCTATGATGCCGCAAACCCTACGGGGTTAACCTGCTAGATAGGGGATCGCCGCCCGTGAATAAGCGGTCACAGCGATACCAAGAACCCGATCCAGGGAAAAGATGCTAGAGGATCTGCTCTGGGCCCACCGGAGGGATGCCACAACTCTAACAGTTTAAACATCCCATTGAGAGGATCACAAACCCATACGAAGGTTGTGATGCCACACGAACCCTCGTAGGAATGAACCAAGGGAGCACCCTGAACCACTATTGGTCCAAACGTCGCTAACCCGAGCGACCCACCACAACGCCACACTACGCACCTCCTAGGCCAAAAACGAGACCACCATCGCGTTCCACGTGGAAAAACACGCAGGATAGGCTGTTTACTCGCCCGAAACGGAGCACCGGTGAAAAATGAACTATTCACTATAGCTAGCTCATGCGAGGCCCACACAACAATCCCGAAACCCATCGAGCAGATCATAACACGGCGATCCCCTCGGAAAAACAAGTGGAATCGACTACTCACTCGTCCAAAACGGACACCCGGTGAAAAAGGTACTATTCACCAAAGTCGGCTCGGGTGGGGCCCGGACTGGATCCCAAAACACATAGAACGGATCACACCATTGCGATCCTCTCGGAAAAACACACAGGATCGACTAATCATCTGCCAAAATCGGACTCTTGGTGCAAAAGCTGCGTTTCTGCGCAAATGCCAAAACACAGCCTCGTGGGGCCCGCACCCCATACTCGGTCCCAACACCCAGAAACCATTTCAAAAGTCTGTCGTACCATCAGGGTCTCAACACCACTGACGACACATCAATCGGACACTCCTGCTAGAAATTACAACGGCCTGAAGTCGTAAAATAATAAAATATTATTATTTTATTCGACATTTCAAGCCCCCGGGCCAAAATCCCCACTCACAAAATTATCAAAGTGAGTGAAAAAGGTCTGTCTCGATGCAAGGAACGTGTCACCGCAAACGGCTCACAAATCGGAGTTAAGGTTTGCGAGTTACGGGGGTTTAAAGAACCCCCGGAACAATCTGGTCGGACCAACGCAGGGTCGCCGGAAACAACCGCTCCGCCGCCGGACTCCACCGTGCCGGAGCCGGAAACCACCGCGCCGCCACCACGCCACCGCGGAACTCGCCGGAATCTGCCATGGCCGCCGCGAGTCTCGCTGGAAAACAGGGTTTTTGCTGGAAAAATTCCGGGAGCACCCCGGTGCTCCAAATTCAGATCCGAAACATGTTTCGGAAAGCTCGGGACCCGAACTATACAAACCTTATGAAAATTTGAAGAAAAACAACACAAAAACGGGATCCAGGATTTTGAAAATCAAACCGCCTACCTCGTGGGAGAAACGCTGACGTTCTTCCTTAGATCCACGCTCCAGAGCTTCAGCTGCACGCTCCTGGAATGTCCGCCATCGAAATCCGAGCTCGTGGGCGCTTCGTTTGCTCAATTTGGCGGAGCGGCGGTGAAGAACGGCGAAGAATGTTGAGAGGAACGATAAGGGGGGGTCTGATATTTATATCAGCCGCCCGCCGGCGCCAAACCCGCCTTGGACCCGACGCCCGATGCAAACAAAAGTAAGGTCACCCCTATGGTAAACACGCCATTCCGAATGCAATGACGGACTCATATTTTCCATCCGAGACTCCGTTTAGAAGTTATTTGAGTCGACGCTTGCACACTAACTTTGCTACTTATTTAAAAAAACTCCCCTGGTGGCGTTTCTCACTGTAGGCCCGCACCCGCAAAGTTTACACCTCTCATAGGGTAAACGGCACGATCCGGACGCAACCGTCCCCCAGATTCCCGTTCTGAGCTACCGTTTAGGAGATATCACACCCCCTCCATGTTCATAGAAAAAAAACATAATATGTTTATAAAATTAATTCTGGGCACACCGGGCCTCAGAATCGCACTTCGTCTCCGCGCCAAGCTCTGGAATAATTCATAGAAATATTCCAAAGTCTGACAGGGCCAAAAACCCAGGTCGCTACAAAATATTCTTATATAAAAGAGTGTGTAGATCTATAATCAAATAAAACCATTTCAGTTATATAGTGGATAATAACTTTTCCATTCACCACTTTATTCTTATGTCCCAATTTAGTAGTTGTGATCACATGATATTTTCCTTTGTATATTGTATTAAGACATTATTGACACCGATTATTGTCATTAACCATCATATTTATGTACTACGTAGCATAATTTTTACAGTACATATAATTATACCATTAGGGTGTGGGTGAAACATTCAGTTGTAATTTTTCACTATTCCTCTACTTAATTAAACTCTCTACATCACTTGAATATTATTTTTCTTCCTGAAAATCATTTCCATAATTAAAAAATTTACCATAACACATAATTAAATTTCATTTTTTGTTATTTCCATACATCAACATAAAGAAATATTAGTTTTCTTTCCTCCATGGGTTTTATTATTATATTTTATTTTAAATTACATCTTTCTCTTTTTCCTCAAAAACCATATGAAAACTAACATTCTCCATCTTCCATTTTTAGATTGAAAGCTCATTAAATGATGTCTTCCTAGCTATCAGTGTCTATTATTTAAAATTTATTTAAAAATGTGGACACCAACCACAAAACAATAAAGGGAATTTTCTTTCAAGATCAATGAAAAAACAAGAATCATACCTTGCATGTTTGGTAAAATTTTTCCCATGCTGATAATTGACTCCCTATCCATCGAATTTATTTATAGTATTTCCCTTTCCATTTTTATTTGAAGAGTTTTGGAATAGTACTTATTGAAAAATATCTTTTTAATACCTTCCCATTTCATATAGTCGATTTCCCCCTCTTGCCTCATATTCTTAGTAAGATTATGTACTTCATCATATTCACCTTTCAAATGATACACAACCAAAATAAAACTCCTATGGTATAAGTATTGGAGAAAAAAGAATATTTTTTATATATAATTAAATAATTTCTCAAAAATGGGTATATAATTGGAAACACTATAGTATGACAGATGTTTCAACATCAAGAACTCAATAGTGAGTTATTCCTTTAGTTTTTTTATATGTTTAGAATTTTTCATGTCTTAATTCATGTCTTGATATATTAAGGTTATCATGGTAATAATATTTCATATCAGAGATCCCATTTTAGTCATTTTCTCATGGGTATGTTCATTTCATTTCCTACCACATTCAGCGTTAACATGATTCCTCCTTGTTTAATCCATTTACTAAAACAAAAAATCATAGTATGAGAATCTATAATCATAGTGAGTAATGGTTTTATCAGGAAAATTCATTTATAGGATTTTTATATCATGACACATTTTATTCAATCTATGACATCTTAGTCTTCTCATAGGCTATTCATGGTCATCATCTATATTAATAATTTATAATGGTTCATAAATAAAATTTAAATTAACACAATAATATCCCTTGTAAGTGTCAGGTGAGATGTGAAGTCTTAGGCACACTCATCATGAAATTGTGACGATTGACTTAATAACTGGTCCACCCCTTTCCTAATCATTAAACAAAGGTGATAATTTTTGACAACTACATCCACCTTCCATTATCTAGATTGGAATGTATTTAATTTGAAAGCCACATAATATGTACTTTACTAAATATTTAGGACTTTAAAAAATACATAAACATATCTAATGGATTTCTAAAAAATTTATCTAATACAAATCTCTAAAAATTACTAAACCCAACTCTGATAAAAAAATGATGCCATAAGAACATTACTAACATAAATACTACATAATTTCAAGATTAATATTTTTCTGAATTTCATAATAATAAAATCCTATATACGATAATGGTTTTGTGTTTTTTCGGACAGGATTCATAGTCAAATTATTTCATAAACTATCTTCAATATCCCCCACAATGTTCTTCTATCATAGTACCCTTAAAATAAATTTCTTAGTCAGTAACTTTATTTATTAACCGGGGAGAAGAAAACATAAGAATTATTGAACTTAGATGACAAATAATGGTTAATATAAGAGATATCACTCAATGATCATAAGTGATAAAAGGCATAAGGGTGTGAGAACATGATCATAACTTTTAAAATTCATAGCTAATAAGTAAAATATCATTGATCATGTATCATGGTATAAATTTTTTCTAATAAAAAACATATGATATAAGAGTAAGGATTTATAAATAATCAATCATATTCCATGAGAACATTTATTATGAATAAGACATAAGTTTGTTTCATACACATAATCATATAAAATCATTTATTTTTCCTAGGTTCACTACCACAACTATTATAGAAGATTTGTTTCACATTACATTATATCATTTCCATAGTCAGTTTTCAGTCCCAAGACTATCATAGTAGATAGTTTCCCTTATGAACATGGTTCATTAACCAGTTCATCCCTTATTATATAAAAAGATATTAATCATTACCTAATGAATTTTATGTTTGTATAATTTTTATCGTACCTATCACATAATTAAAACCATACATATGCGTTGAACAAGATAATAAAAAATTCATCATTTCATCATTTTATAACACATAAAAAATAAAAATGTACAATAAAAATCTGATAATTACGTAATCATAATCAATCTATATAATTAAAGTTGATGATATCATAGGAGTGTTTATTATCTCATCGTAGCTTAATTAACATATGGAAAAAATGGTGTTGATGTAATCATCCTTGAAAAATAAATCATCATAATTCATCCAAAAAATTGTATGGAATCATAAGAGCATATACCTAGTTAAAAATAATTCTTATATTATTTTTATATAGATAACATTTATCTTTAAAATAAAATTTGATAATTTCTTTGATAACAAATGAAATATATCATTTGATTTTGAATTTTTTTAAAAAAAATCCCAAAATATTATGGAAATTATATTCATTTAAAATAAATATGGAAATATATAAATAAATAAAATGAAAAAAACAATCATGAATGTGGGAAAATGTATTAATATTTTATATGTTATAAGATAAATTTCTTCATACATTTCCAAAAATTCACAAACAACTTGTTTAGAAAATATTTCATCAGGAAAGTTACTTTGAAACATTTCTAAATAAAGTAACTTGTAATAAAAATGGGCTTTTTAGAAAATTTCATGTATTGGTAAAAATTTCCATAAATTGTTTTTGAAGATAATAGTCAGGGAAGAATAATATCATCAAGTATAGAGGAAATAATCTCAACTTATGATTTTAAAAACATGTTCAGGATCATTTTTAATTTTAAAGAGATGCCAAGGGTAATGTTACATAAAAATTATACAGATTACTAGAGAAGAAGAAAATATATTTGTAATGACTCGTGTTTTGAACTGGGTTAAAAAGTTGGGGAAATTGAACATTTTCAATTACTAAACCGGTCGTTTTTAGAACAAGGCTTCAGAATGAGATTCTAAAGGTTAGAACCCATCCTTTTTATGTTTTTGGGCGTGGGTCAAAGCTCATTTTGTTTCTCTGGTGGCCTGAGGTGTTTCGAAAGCGCCTGACCCCAGTTTTCAAAGAGCTGCAGAGGGTGCACGGTTGGCACATGGGCTGACCAAGCCATGCGGCCTAAACTGTGCGGCCCAAATCAGGTGGGAAGAGGCTTGTGCACGGTTTGCGCACGGTTTTCCAAAGTGTGCGCCTAGCCCATGCAGAGGGTGTCTTGGAGGAAGTAGACCCCGCACGGTTTGTGCACGTTTTGGAAAACCATGAGGGTTAAACCGTACGGTTTGGGTGTGTTAGGTATTTTAATTAAATTAAAAAAAAGAAATAAAATAAGAACCTAATTAACTAAGCCTCTCCCCTCTTCTCTCGGCAGACCCGCATGAACCCCTCCCCCTTGGAGTCATCGGCCTCGCGTGCAATCCCCCTCAGTCTCACCTCCTTCCGACTTCATTTCTTCTTCATTCATGGAGATTCTTCTTCTTAATCTCCATGGTAGGTCCTTCTCCTCCCTATCCTCTTTGTTCCAAGCCTTTTTTCAGCGTATTCATTGCCAGGTGAGATTCGGCCGAACGCCCCAGGGTTTAGGGTGATCGGACTTTTGGTTTCTCCTTGTTCTAGGTTCGTGCGAAAGGCTTCTCGGGTCGTGTTGGGGTGTATTCCAGCGATCTCCGCTGAAGGAGAAGCTATTATCCACGTTTCGAACTAACGGTTTGTTTTCAAGGTGTGGGTTTAACCCATTTTTGGTTTTTGTAGCTTCCTTTTAGTGTCTTAGGTTGTTTTAGAGGTTCTCAGTTTGTTTTCTGTAGTGCGTTGGACCTTTGGAGTTGGATTCACCTTGCCATAGCTTAGGCGACTTGCCTGCGTAGGCATACGTATGTATTTATATGTATGTGGGTTCCCCCGGTATGTGTATATTCATGCATGGAAGAGAATACACACGTATTATAAGGCCTCAGCCTTAAACCTTACTTAATCTTGAGTTATTACAAGATTACACATTGAGGATCTTTTTGGGTTTAGAGTTTTAGAGAATTAGATCATAAAACTTGCATTACATTCCACATATAAACAAAGTGGTTACATAAAGATAGTATTCTTCATTCCCATCAATGGAAACACATTTAAAATAAAACATGTATTATTTCTTGACACTTCCTTGACACTATCATCATATCATGTACCTTTCTCTTGACCTGTGAAAAACATTTCAAAAAAACATGGGATGAGCATAAAAAGCTCAGTAAGGGATATAAAAATATGGAAAGGAAACATGGGTACATATATACATAAGAATGAAATCATACATTACCCATAAAACATATGCACTTTAACATACCTCATCAAATCATTAATAAATCATAGAAATCATAAGACATAAAGGTAACTTGAGGCATTCATAACATCCTTACGTAGGGAGTAACCCTCTTGGTTACGTTTGGAATACCCATCACAATATATTGCCTAAATCTCTTCGAAGAAACCTTAACGTTTCACTCTTTCGCATTACCCAATGCATTGGAGAGCTATATCGGGCTCACCCGCCCTTAGTTTATCACGGAACCATCCATCTTCATAATAATTCCCAAGAATCTCAACATAATCGTATCACATAAAACATTCATAAAGGAAACATAACATTTCCACCATTCAATCACAAGATATCAATACAACACATTGATATAAATACATTATGAAAGCCATTTTCAATACCAAAATAAATGAAAATTAAAACATCGTATTTATTTTTATTTTAAAAAGAAGGTATGGCTTGTAGAGGAAGCTGAAACTCAAATAACGGTCACGGCGGCGGAGAAGTCGTTGTCGCCGCATACGTATGACAAAAACATTCCCTTTTTTCGTTTAGTAAAATTCTTCGTATAAAAAAGATTCCTTTTGGATAAACATAAAATTCAAAGGGGTTTATACACCGTATAAAAGAAGGTTGTGTATAAAACAAAATATGCCTCAATGAAACGAGATTGAGACGAAGTCCCATACCTTGGGTCCGACTTGACTCGATCATTCTTTAATGTCCTGAATAATAAACATGAGTTAATTTTTACTTGCTTAAGAACCTTTTTCAAGTTCATTATTCCTTTTATATCACTTATTACCACGTCATGAACATTATGTAATTATTTAACTTAATAACGGTCATTTTAACGATCATTGGTACTTGAGTCAAAAATAAACCCTTTATAATTACATGTTGTTCATGTATCCATTATATCCAGAATTATAATAATTATTTATATATCATATATATCCAGTATATACATGCATTTATAATATTACATAATCATTTAGAGGTAAGAAATGAAATGCACCGTTCATGGAAACGGTAAGCCGTACGTACGTATGAACGCTACTTTCATTTCTATTTCGTATTTTATAGAATGGAATCATAATTATATAAATGTATACTATAATTACAGAATAATATCATATATAATATTATAGTTCCATCCTTTATACATCCCACATATGGTATTTAACGAATCAAATCACTTTGAGGGGGCGGTAGTCCGCACTTCCTTAAATGAAGATATCGTGTTTACCCATAATGGAAACCATAAAGGTATGACCAAAAAAAAAGCTTAACGAAAACATAAACATATTATATATCATATATAAATATAGTGACATCTTAATGGCCACATTTGAAGGTGTTAAAAGAATGTTGAACAATCATCGTTTCAGGAGGCATAAATTCACCATCCACGGAAACAGTATGTTCGTTAACCATTAGATGTAGGTGTGTGTAAGTGTAGCTAGAATCCATATTATAACAACATCCTAGTATATTGAGGATACTGGAGTTGTTACAAAAGAAAAGAATAAAAAGAGTTTAGGGAGTTGGAGAAGCAAAATAAAACAAAAGGACTCAAGTGAAGACATTACCTTAAAATTGGGTAACTCTCTTAGATTTGAGCTCAAAGGCTTCCTTGGGAAGACTTCTGCCCAAATTGAGGCTTCAAGGAGTAAGAGAGGGAAGTGTAGAGACATAATGGGCAGGGTTTGGCCAAGCCAAAGGCTTTGGATGTGTGGCTAAGGAGGTAGAGGTGGGGGCCTTTTATAAGAGGAGAGGAGGGGCACTCTTGGAAAGTAAAGATAAGTTAGTTTATTTTAAAATGAGTTTCGGATTCAAAAGGTCCCACATTGATATAATTCGAGTATAAGGTAATAAGGATTCGAAATACACTCATCCAATTGGTTTTGTCCATGTATAGGTTTTAGATTTTACATTATCTTTCCATTTTATTTAAATCGTTAAATAATGAGGTTATCGCTGCATCATCATGATGTCATAAATAATTTAATTTATTTAATGTATCAAAATTATAAAAAAAATACTATGATGTAGGAAATATTATTATATTTCTAATTAATATTCATAGTCAAAATTCTGACTTGTATAACCCCATATAAAATTTTTTTAGTAACATAACTCATGTTTGTGTCATTTTTACTTTAGCATTAAATAAAAAGTTATTTATGTCATTTCCCAACCAAAGTGGATCCATGAGGTCCCCAAGTTGACCCATGGCTTTTATTGGACGGTCATGACACAACCAATGAGGGTAGGACATGTGTCAAGCTCATCTCATTTTATTAGAGCATTATTTTTACCTTAAACTACACTAATTACCTCTAATCGCGATTAAGAACTTAATAAGTTACTATTCCCCAAAAAAATTATTTTAATCCCACTGAACCACATTTTACTTCTTAATGAAAACCATGTATGTTGTATTTTTTAAATTCAAAACACAATAATGGCAAAATTTCATTTAAACGGAAAAATCAGTTTTTATAAGTACCACTTAGTGGTTTCACTATTCATCAAAAATTGATGTTTTTCAGAAAATTACCAAAAATTCACCCTAAGCTATATTTGATATTCCGAATTCAAAAATGATTTATATTTTAAAAAATTAAAAACATATAAGTCACATTAATTAATTTAATAATTAATTCCCCTTGTCATGACAAATAGCGTGTTTTTATGAAACAATATCTATGAAAAGTTTGGCATTAGTTTATGACCAATTCCAAAGTTAAATTAATACTAATGACCACCATTGGATTAAATGGTAAAATTATATTCTAATTACACTTCAAAAAAATTCCAAAGATAATCTAATCATATAAATAAATTAGATTAAAAAGCAGTTTTGATGTAAAATGCAGTATTTTTCACTATTCATTAAAAAAATGAACTTTATTGGAAAAATAACAAAAATTCACACAAAGTAAATTTTGATGTCACAATCATAAATAATAATTTTATTTTGACAAAAATAGCTTATAAAATTGTCAAAATATAGATTTAAAAAGGGTTTTCCATCAAAAGGCAGTAAAACAATCTTTTAAGAATATTAGTGTATTCCATGCATAAGATTGTATTTATTTTCATTTTAAGCCTCTAAAACACTATCTTAATCATTAATATACATAGATAAAAATATCTATTATTCATTAATTACTTGGGATGTTACATCCTTCCCCCCTTTAGAAAATTGCATCCCCGCAATTTATTTACTTAGCGAATAAATAGGGTACTTATCCCTCATTGCATTTTCATATTCCCATGTTGCCTCTTCCATCATGTGGTTTTTCCACAAAACCTTTACCTGATTAATCACCTTATTCCATAACACTTGCTCTCTATGGTCAAAAATCTGGACCGATTGTTCCTCATATGATAGGTTCTCTTCCAGCTGAACTACTTCTGGACTCAAAACATTAGATGGATCTGGCATATACTTTCTCAACATCGAAACGTGAGAAATATTGTGTACCTGAGATAAACTCGGAGGTAAAGCCACTCGGTATGTAACTAATTCAACTCTCTCCATAATTTCATATGGTCCAATGAACCTTGGACTCAGCTTTCCTTTATTACCAAATCACATCACACTTTTCCATGGTGATACTTTGATAAAAACATGATCACCTACCTCAAAAGAGAGATCCTTCCTCTTGTTGTCCGCATAACTCTTCTGCCAGCTCTGAGCTGTTCTCATGTGTTTCTGAATTAGCTGAACTTTTTCTGCCATCTCTTCTACCAATTCTGGTCCCATAAACTTCCTTTCACCCACTTCATCTCAGAAAGCTGGAGTTCGACACCGCTTCCCATATAATGCCGGAAATGGTGCCATCTGTATACTAGAATGAAAAGTGTTATTATATGAAAATTCAACCAAAGAAAGATGTTGGTCCCAACTTCCCTGAAAATCCATCGAACAAGCTCGTAGCATATCCTCCAATGTCTGAATTGTTCATTCTGACTGCCCATCTGATTGAGGATGAAAAGCTGTACTAAAATTTAATTCAGTACCCAACGACTTCTGAAGGCCTTTCCAAAAGTTAGAAGTGAACCTGGGATCACGATCAGATACAATTGAGAGAGGAACTCCATGTAACCTGACTATCTCTTTAAGATACAAACGGGAAAGTTGATCTAGGGAAAAAGTATCTCGTATATCAATGAAATGAGAAGATTTGGTCAAGCGATCAACAATAACCCAGATTGCATTATTATCTCAAGATGTCTTCGGTAATCCCACAACAAATTCCATGGATATATTCTCCCATTTCCACTCTGGCACTGGTAAGGGCTGAAGCATCCCTTTCGGTAACTGCAGCTCTGCTTTAACCTGTTGACATGTCAAACAATTCACAGTAAAATCAGCAATATCTCTTTTCATTCCATCCCACCAGTAATACTCCCGCAGATCTCTATACATCTTAGTACTGCCAGGATGAACTGAAAATAGAGAACTATGAGCTTCAAATAACAACTCTCTCTTAAACTGTGAATCACAAGGCACACACAATATCTTCCCAAATCTCAAAACGCGATCATTATCAATGTTGAATTCAGGAAACTTACCTTTCTGAACCAGCTCTACATTTTTCTGCAACTCACTGTCTTTCTTCCGTGCTTGCTTGATTCTATCTGATAGAGATGATCTCACTGATACATGAAACAAAACAGAAGAACGTCCTGCACCAACAACTTCTATGCCAAAGTTCATCAAATCCTTAACCAAAGGATCACGTTCCAAACACAACATTGCTAATGAAGCATTACTTTTTCGACTCAAAGCATCAACTACTTTATTTGCTTTTCCCGGATGGTAATGAATTGTACAATCATAACCCTTGATTAATTCTAGCCATCTCCTTTGTCTCATGTTCAATTCTTTTTGAGTGAATATATACTTTAAACTTTTGTGATCGGTATATATTTCAAACTTTACTCCATACAAATGATGCCTCCAAATTTTTAAAGAAAAAACAACAGCAGCTAATTCCAAATCATGTGTAGGGTAATTTACCTCATGAGTTTTCAACTATCGTGAAGCATAAGCAATTACCTGATCATTTTGCATTAGGACGCAACCAATTCCTTTCAATAAAGCATCATTGTAGATAACAAACTCACCATTCCTGGAAGGTAGTGCCAAAACTGGAGAATTCACCAATCTTCTTTTCAATTCCTGAAAACAATCATCACATTCTTTTGTCCAGATAATCTTAACACCCTTCTGAGTTAGCTTAGTCATTGGACTAGATAACCGTGAAAAATTTCTAACAAACCTTCGGTAATAGCCTGCCAAACCAAGGAAGCTACAAATCTCAGTTACATTTGTGGGTCTTGGCCATTCTTCAACAACCTTTGTTTTTGCTATATCAATAGTTAGCCCATCTTTAGAAGCAATGTGACCAAGGAAAGAAATTTGTTGCAACCAAAACTCACACTTTCTGAATTTCCCATATAATTTCTTTTCTTTTAAGTTTTGCAAAATAACCCTTAAATGTCTTTCATTATCTTCTTTACTTTTAGAAAACACCAAAATATCAACAATAAAAACCACCACAAACTTATCCAAGAACTCATGGAAAATTCTATTCATTAAGTCCATGAATACAGACGGTGCGTTGGTTAGCCCAAAAGGCATTACTACAAATTCATAGTGGCCATATCTTGTACGGAACGCGGTCTTCGGAATATCTTCATCCTTTACCTTCAGCTGATGGTTCCCCGATCTCAAGTCAATCTTTGAAAAAAACTGAGCTCCCTGGAGCTGATCAAACAAATCATCGTTATGAGGCAAATGATATTTGTTCTTAACAGTGATATTATTCAAGGCTCTATAATCAATGAAAAGTCTCATAGAACCATCATTCTTTTTAACAAATAAAACAGGAGCACCCCACGGTGATGTGCTAGGTCGAATGAAACCTTTCTCTAATAAATCTTTCAATTGCTCGTTCAACTCTAAAAGTTCCATTTGAGCCATTCGATAAGGGGGTTTTAAAATTGGCTTAGCATCAGGAACTAAGTCAACAGTAAACTCAAATTCCCGATCTGGTGTTATTCAAGGAAACTCATCAAGAAAAACATCAGGATACTCATTTACCACTGGCACATCATTAATTTGAACAGTTCCATTATTTTCAACGATGTGTGCAAGGTAACATTCATTTCAATCTTTTACAAGTTTCTCGACTTCTTGATAAGTTATCAACAGTAAGGGTTCATTCTTGTACACAAACTGAAAGTCTTTCTGAAATGAAACTTCTTTAGCTCTACAGTCAATCTTAGCATGTTAAATAGAGAGCCAATCCATACCCAGGATAAAATCAAACTCTCCTAGAGGTAGAACAATAAGGTTTTCAAGTAGGTTCTTTGCACAGATAAGGATAGGAAGATTCTTATAAATTCTTTTTTCCTCAACATTCCCCCCAGGTGTTTTTACCAAAAGTTCCGGAGTCATTTCGTGAGATGGTATTCCCATTTTACTAGAAAAGGTTTCAGAGATGAAAGAATGTGTAGACCCCAAATCAAACAACACACTGGAATAATCTGAAAAAACAAACAAAGTACCTGATACAACTTCATTTGATGGCCCGACATCTGCTGAAGTAGTTGCAAAGGATTTCACCACCCCTCTCTTCTTGTAGTCTAACTGCTTCCCATCACTCAATCTGATTGTCGGACACTCATTTTCATAGTGACCCATCTCATTGCACTTAAAACATTTCACTAACTGTAAATCAAATTTGGTCTTACCTTCACCTTGATCCTTTTCAGTGCAATCACGAGCCTTATGTCCCATCTTACCACATCGGTAGCACTTTCCATAATTCAGAAGACATTCCCCAACATGCCTTTTGCCACATTTATCACAAACTGGAAACTTAGTTTTCTTACCATCAGACTTTTTTGAAGAATTCTTACCTTTCTCAAGCCACCTCGGTCTCTTCTTCTGTTGGTTGTTATAGAACACTTGATCATCGGAAAACTCCATTTCCACCTTCTCAGCACATCGAACAAGATTTTCATAACTTTTAAACTCACGAAAAGCTAACTCCCTTCGATATTTTGGCTGTAATCCTGAGTAAAAACGATTGATTTTACTATCAAGGTCTCGGATAAAATTTGGAGCATACCTTGCCAATCGAGTGAACCTGTCTTCATAGGTAGCCACTAAGTCTTCCTCTTGCCTCAATTCCAAGAATTGCTTTTCCATCCTAAGTCGAACAGCCTTAGGAAAATACTTCTCAAGAAACATACCTTTGAATTCATCCCAGTCAAGAGCATAAATCTCATCGGCGTCCCTGATATTTTTAACCATAGACCACCACGGATCTGCCTCACCCTCTAAACGGTAAATAGCAAGTCTAACCTTTTGATTGTCTGAACACCCAATAACATCGAAAATCTTCTCCAGTGCTTTAATCCACCCTTCAGCTAGCACAAGGTCAGATAATCCTCTGAATGATGGGGGATGTTGCCTCATGAAATGTTCCACCACTGACATGTTCCTCTGCGGTTGATCTGGCTGATTTCGTGTATGGATACCACCACCATTTATCGCTTGAGTCAATTGCGCCATTACTGCAACAAACTATTCAGTTCCAATTCCGACCATCTCAGGATGTTGATTCGGAAGGTTATTTCCTTCTGCATGCCTTCCTAGCACTGCTTCCCTGTTTCCTCTACGGAAAACCGTTCTGAACAAACATGTCTTAGATGAAGCAACATGGTAATCTTCAAATGCTATATCATTTCAATTTTACCATAAAAAAATATTTTTGGATAATCATTTAATAAAATTCTAACTCTGAAAGTTATCTAAACCGACCTCTGATACCAACTATAAGGCCCCAGCCTTAAACCTTACTTAATCTTTAGTTATTACAAGATTACACATTGAGGATCTTTTCGGGTTTAGAGTTTTAGAGAATTAGATCATAAAACTTGCATTACATTCCACATATAAACAAAGTGGTTACATAAAGAGAGTATTCTTCATTCCCATCAATCGAAACACATTTAAAATAAAACATGGATTATTTATTGACACTTCCTTGACACTATCATCATATCATGTACCTTTCCCTTGACCAGTGAAAAACATTTCAAAAAAACATGGGATGAGCATAAAAAGCTCAGTAAGGGATATAAAAATATGGAAAGGAAACATGGGTACATATATACATAAGAATGAAATCATACTTCACCCATAAAACATATGCACTTTAACATACCTCATCAAATCATGAATAAATCATATAAATCATAAGACATAAAGGTAACTTGAGGCATTCATAACATCCTTACGTAGGGAGTAACCCTCTTGGTTACGTCTGGAATACCCATCACAGTATATTCCCTAAATCTCTTCGGAGAAACATTAACGTTTCACTCCTTCGCGTTACCCAATGCATTAGAGAGCTATATCAGGCTCACCCGCCCTTAGTTTATCACGGAACCACCTGTCTTCATAATAATGCCCAAGAACATCAACATAATCGTATCACATAAAACATGCATAAAGGAAACATAACATTTCCACCATTCAATCACAAGATATCAATACAACACATTGATATAAAAACATTATGAAAACCATTTTCAATACCAAAATAAAAGAAAATTAAAACATGGTATTTATTTTTCTTTTAAAAAGAAGGTATGGCTTGTAGAGGAAGCCGAAACTCAAATAACGGTCACGGCGGCGGAGGAGTCGTTGTCGCCGCATACGTACGACAAAAACATTACCTTTTGTCGTTTAGTAAAACACTTCGTATAAAAAAGATTCCTTTTGGATAAACGTAAAATTCAAAGGGGTTTATACACCGTATAAAAGATGGTTGTGTATAAAACAAAATATGCCTCAATGAAAGGAGATTGAGACGAAGTCCCATACCTCGGGTCCGACTCGACCCGATCGTTCTTTAATGTACTAAATAATAAACTTGAGTTAATTTCTACTTGATTAAGAACCTTTTTCAAGTTCATTATTCCTTTTATATCACTTATTACAATGTCATGAACACTATGTAATTATTTAAGTTAATAACAGTCGTTTTAACGATCATTGGTACTTGAGTCAAAAATAAACCCCTTATAATTACATGTTGTTCATGTATCCATTATATCCAAAATTATAATCATTATGTATATATAATATATATCTAGTATATACATGCATTTATAATATTACATAATCATTTAGAGGTAAGAAATGAAATGCACCATTCATGGAGACGGTAAGCCGTACGTACGCATGGACGCTACTTTCATTTCTATTTAGTATTTTATAGAATTGAATCATAATGATATAAAGTTATATTATAATTACAGTATAATATCATATATAATATCATAGTCCCATCCTTTATACATCCCACATATGGTATTTAACGAATCAAATCACTTTGAGGGGGCGGTAGTCCGCACTTCCTTAAATGAAGATATCGCGTTT
Source organism: Viscum album (assembly GCA_963277665.1). Taxonomy (NCBI): domain Eukaryota; kingdom Viridiplantae; phylum Streptophyta; class Magnoliopsida; order Santalales; family Viscaceae; genus Viscum; species Viscum album. The sequence continues at coordinate 779,609,377 of OY728150.1, read as the reverse complement.
ACCCATAATGGAAACCATAAAGGTATGAACAAGAATAAAAAAAACAGAAGCTTAAGGAAAACATAAACATATTATATATCATATATAAATATAGTTACATATTAATGGCCACATTTGAAGGTGTTAAAAGAATGTTGAACAATCATGGTTTCGGGAGGCATAAATTCACCATCCACGGAAAGAGTATGTTCGTTAACCATTAGATGTAGGTGTGTGTAAGTGTAGCTCGAATACATATTATAACAACATCCTAGTATATTGAGGATACTGTATTTGTTACAAAAGAAAATAATAAAAAGAGTTTAGGAGGGTGGAGAAGCAAAATAAAACAAAAGGACTTAAGTGAAGACATTACCTTAAAATTGGGTAACTCTCATAGATTTGAGCTCAAAGGCTTCCTTGGGAAGACTAGTGCCCAATGTAAGGCCATAAGGAGTAATAGAGGGAAGTGGAGAGACAAAATGGTCAGGGGTTGGCCGAGCCAAAGGCTTTGGAAGTGTGGATAAGGAGGTACAGGTAGGGGCCTTTTATAAGAGGAGAGGAGGGGCACTCTTGGAAAGTAAAGATGAGTTTATTTTAAAATGAGTTTCGGATTCAAAAGGTCCCACATTGATATAATTCTAGGATAAGGTGATAAGGATTCTAAATCCACTCATCCAATTTGTTTTGGCCATGTGTAGGTTTTAGATTTTACATTATCTTTCCATTTTATTTAAATCGTTAAATAATGAGGTCATCGATGCATCATCATGATGTCATAAATAATTTAATTTATTTAATGTCTAAAAATTATAAACAAAATTCTATGATGTATGAAATCTTTTTATCTTTCTAATTAATATTTATAGTCAAAAATATGACTCGTATAACCCCATATAAAAATTGTTTTAGTAACATAACTCATGTTTGTGTCATTTTTACTTTAACGTTAAATAAAAAGTTATTTATGTCATTTCCCAACCAATGTGGATCCATGGGGTCCCCAAGTTAACCCATGGATTTTCTTGGTCGTCCATGACACAACCATTGAGGGTAGGACATGTTTCAAGCTCATCTCAGTTTATTAAAGCATTATTTTTACCTTAAACTACACTAATTACCTCTAATCACGATTAAGAACTTAATAAGTTACTATTCACCAAAAAAATTATTTTAATCCCATTGAACCATATTTTACTTCTTAATGACAACCATGTATGTCGGATTTTTGAAATTCAAAACACAATGATGGAAAAATTTCATTTAAACTGAAAAATCAGTTTTTATAAGTACCACTTAGTGGTTTCACTATTCATCAAAAATTGATGTTTTTCAGAAAATTACCAAAAATTCACCCTAAGCTATATTTGATATTCCGAATTAAAAAATGAAGTTTATTTTACAAAATTCAAAACATATAATTCACATTTATTAATTTAATAATTAATTCCCATTGTCATGACAAATAGCGTGTTTTTATGAAACAATATCTATGAAACGTTTGGCATTAGTTTATGACCAATTCCAAAGTGAAATTAATCATAATGCCCACCATTGGATTAAATGGTAAAATAATATTCTAATTCCACTTCAAAACAAATTCAAAAGGTAATCTAATAATATAAATAAATTAGATTAAAAAGTAGTTTTGATGTAAAATGCAGTATTTTTCACTATTCATTAAAAAAATGAACATTATCGGAAAAATACCAAAAATTCACATAAAGTAAATTTTGATGTCCCAATAATAAATAATAATTTTATTTTGATAAACATAGCTTATAAAATTGTCAAAATATATATTTAAAAAGGGTTTTCCATCAAAAGGCAGTAAAACAATCTTTTAAGAATATTAGTGTATTCCATGCATAAGATTGTATTTATTTTCATTTTAAGCCTCTAAAACACTATCTTAATCATTAATAGACATAGATAAAAATATCTATTATTCGTTACTTACTTGGGATGTTACACGTATGGGGCTAGTTTCCCCAATTTCATATATAAAAAGTGCATGCGTAGGTGTGTGGAGATGGGCATATGTGTATAAGCACGCATGTAAGGATCCTCTTGATCATTCCCATGGCCATGCTGGTGTGTGCGCATAGAGGCTCGGTGTCCTTGCATGTGTGTGAAGGTGCATATGCTCAGTAGGGGAGCACCGTCATCTTTGGTTAGAAAGAACCAAGAGCCGGAGTGGACGGATGGATCCACCTTGAGGTAGGGTCCCTCTCCTACCTTTTTATTTAACGTGAAGTTTAAATGAGTTAATTTATGCACTGCCTTATGAATTTAATTTTGAAAGCCAGACTTGAGTACATTCTTCTGTCAAAACTGTGTTAATTGCAGGAACAAGATAAAAAGATTTTACTTCTAACTAAACTAATGATTTAATAATAAAACCCCTCGATTAGTGGTGCACTGTCTTCAAGATAAAAGTATGAAGTATATTATTATGCTTTCCTGCTGATTTCTGGTATTACGTTGGTGTTGATTGATGATGTCGTATTTCCTTTGAATTTTACCAACTTGTTAAAAATGATAAATGTATCCATTAAAATGAAATGGTTAAACTGGAGATGAGCAGACTAGGGTGGTAAGACCTCACCTTGGAATAACGTAATGAGCACGCCTTATGTTAGGAAAATGAATATGTTAATATCTGGATATAGATACTTAAGAGGAGATGCCTTCAGTATAAACGTGATAAATATGATAATGATTATATTATAAATACTTAAAATGGTTTTCCTTAAGTATAATTGTACGAACGTGATTATAACTATTTATGTGGATATGGGTTGTATGATTGATTGTGATTGTGTTATGACCTTTGAATGCTTATGAGGTAAAGCCATAAGCAGTATACTATATACTTTCTTTTTTTTTGAGTGCGCACATTCTGATGCCACGTAATGAAGTATAATAAAGGTGAGCACATGCTGAGGCCACCTAGTGATAAATACGTGTCTGAAAGGGAGGCCTTTTTACCCCATTCCAGTTGACTTCTGTTTACAATTACATGGTTGGAAGGGAGATAGTTATACCCCATGCCAGTGAGACCGTACATGTATTGAAGGGAGGCATTCTTACCCCTTGCCAGCTTATTTAGGGATGAGAGGCATTCTTACCTTGTGCCCGCTAATCTCGATATGTGTATGGAAGAGAAGCATTTCTACCCCTTGCCAGTTTACCTATAGGGACGAGAGGCATTCTTACCTCGTTCCAGCTAATCTCGATTAATGTGTGGGAAAAATTCTTACCCCATTTCATCTGTGATCTAAATGTGTTTATATTTATATATACGTGGTCAGATGATCAGGTTACATTTTCGGCAATGAGCCGAAGCTGGTATAGCCGTCAGGTGTCCCTAAGGAACCGGGACGGGTGTTGTTTATCTATGTTGTCCTGCTTATTGAACCTTGTTAAATCTGTTTACTGTTTAATTAAATACACACTTTATGGATTGGGATAGACACTGGTGGTGCTGGCCTACTGAGATTTATATCTCACACCCTACTTGGGCCGCCATTACACTGGGGTATCCGAGTAAACCTTTCTTGTTTGAAAGACCTAGGTTGGTTGTTGTGTTTCTTGTACCTGGGGATAGGATCAAAGGACCGAGCGAGAGATCGGGATGCTCTGTAGAATGCCTATTGGGCCTTGCTATCTTTTCTTTATTCTTTTAAATTTTATTGTAAGCATGTTGTTTTGTTTTTTGTTTTCACATTGTATCATTCATCATCCTTGTATCATGAAAACTGGCTTTGGCCACCTTTTATAAAAATGATCACTATTTGTCTTCCGTTGTTGTTTGTTCATTGTTTATGTATTACTGCTTCCGCTATTGAATGTTATTTACTCTGAGATACCACATTTCAACTCTGATAAGAGGGTATAGTCTCCCCACTATCACCTCCCGAGACCCTCGCTACTAGTCAGAAGACTCTGGCGTACAGAGAGACGCGCTTGAGGCCATGTGGCGACCGTTCTGGCCACCGGTTTTATGGTGAGCCAGGTTGGGACGTTATAAAGTGGTATCAGATGAGTTTTCTCTCCTAATGTGTTTTACTGTTTGGCGACATTAGACAGGGATAAGAAAGAATTGGAATTTTGTAATGAGCTGTGTCTGGGATTGGCCACCCCATGCACAGGGAAAAGACAAATTGCCTTAAATTCATTTTTTATTTTAATGATTTTGATTATTACGATTGATTTGATTTCACCATTTTGTGACACACATGGTTTTTGTTGATACTGTTGATGCAACTTTGGGTTCTATTTCGGTTGCAACATGATGATACGAGGGTATTCCATCTCGTGCATCGTATAAGTACATTGTTAGAAATCACATTCCATGCCATCTAGGATGCATTAGTAATGCCTACTGTTCTGATAGGTATGGTGGTAGTTATTCTATGCTTCTGGGATATAGCATGTTCCGTGTTACTGCTTACAATAACATGTTGTTCTTGATTAAAAAACGAAATTGGTTTATTTTTCTAAATTAAGTGATTGGAGTTATGGTAGGATCCAATTTTCAGTTTTAAGGTGTATGGGCACCTTATAGCTGGAAAAGGGTAACCTGTGTAATTGGATTACCGAAAAAGGGATGCTAATGTTTTAAATTGTAAAATGGAATTGATTTTGATTAAAGGGAGCCAAATGCCAAACTGTAGGGTGTATAAGCACATTACAGATTGGAAGGTGTCCACCCTTAAGATTGGATCGTTGTATTTGAGCAAGTCAATTTCTGAAATGTGATCTATTTTGTTTAATGGGAGCCAATTTTCAATTTATAGAGTGTATGGGCGCTTCATGGATTGGGAAACGGCACCCCATAAGGAGTGTAATGGCAGGATGCTTTGTGTGATGTTTATATCTGTAAAATCTGTTTGATTTTAATATGAAATGTTTCGGATTATTGGGACCCTCGTAGGTCACCTAGTGGTTAAAAGGAAGTTGGTTGAAACTTGCCTATTATGCTTTGAGAAGTTTGATAAAATGATCAAGTGCCTAATGAATTTTTGTTTGGAAAAGGGTACTTGATGTGTTGAATTTAATCTTTTAAAGTGATTAAATGATAAATGTGAATAAATATAAATGGCTTAGAAAAAGGAACCTGCAGTGGTGTCATCTGTTGAGACCCCGTGTGTGGGTAGGTTAAGTCTTTCTTGTGAGTGTCTTGGAACAGAACCTTACGCGTTTTCTATAGGCTGTTTTCCTTTAGCAATGACATTAAATGTTAGGCTTTGAGCCTGATGACTTTTTTGGGTGTGACAAAGTCCTTGGGTCAACAATTGTTTTTTGTGAGGGGCTAGCCCATGGTAGGTAGCGCCCTTAGAGCTTATGTTCTTGGCTTGTTGGGTGAACTTTCTAAAGTTTGGTACTGTTCGGTTACTGTTGTCCCATGTAGGACTTCTAGTTCATTGAAACCCTTGTTCGGACAGGTGGTCATGCATCTTTTGATCTTTTTAAGGGATTGAGCATCGGGTAATGCCCTGTATAAGTTGGTTGGACATGCCTCAGGAATGGTCGGTCGCCTTGTTGGTCGTTTGACCCTTTCTTTTTTGCACAGTAATGGATGACTTGACATGTCATAATTCAAGTGAATGGTCTTATGGGGAAATACGAAATTTGGCTGTATATCTTGCGCTGTTGTGTACGGTCTCAGGTCATCTCCGTGGTAGAGTGACCTGAGCATTTGAGAATCAAGTTGTCCCAATGCTCGGGATGATTTTTGGATGACTCGGGTGGTTTACACGCTGGTCTTGTTGCTTTGGATTCCTTGTATGTTTGACGTGGTGATCATGGCTCGGAGGAGCGGTGCACATCCTTTAAGATAGTTATGTACAAGTCTACTTATGATAAGCATGTCTTTCTCCTTTTGATGATGCCGACCCTTCTATGGTGGGAAGCTTTGTACCAGTTGAGTAAAGCATGTCCTTCCGGGTAGAAGGAACACGCCAAGAAGGACCATTTTGGAAAATGGTTGGGTTTTTCTCAAATGATTTTGGGTTTTTGTTGTATTTTTGATCGACGAATGCTTCGTGTGGGAAGAGGCATCATGATCAGTTGAAATCTTGATGCATCGGCAGGTGAAGCTGATTTTGTTCTTTAGAGTCGACCAGGGGTGGTTCGACTGATCTTCTTTCCAGTTTTTGGGTATAAATAACTATAATCCATTTTCAATCCTCTTAGTGTACTCTGCTACGCGACGAGCTTGTACCCTATCTTGCTTTCATCCTGGATGCACTAAGAGAGCATCGGTCTTACACCGTGCTAAAGTTTCAAAAAGATGTTGATATTGGTTGGTTGTTCCCGTTCTGCGTTGCATGCTACATGCGTGGTTTCGTTCGTGGTTTGTTCTCTGATATGTCACCGAGAGTCAGTTATGATCTTTTCGTTGAACGTCCTCGTGGTGAATGCGGGATGCCTTGGGAGAAGGAATCGTTTTTTATCTTGAAAAGCGCTGGTCGCCTAAGACGGGAGTCTTCTTAAATAGTCAGCCGGAGTGGCTTGACACTTTTTTACTTGGTTTTAGAGGTCGATGTGGAAATCGACTATTTTATCATTTCAAAATCACACTAGGTGCATCATTGGAACGCTTGGTGAATGCTTTTGAAAGACAGTTCAAAAGGTGGTGGAGCTGTGGTTTGAGTCTTGGTCGTTTAACATGAAAAATCTAAGGTGGGAAGTACCTTTGTTTGGTTTCTTGACTAGATGACGATCTGATCATGTCTCTTATAGAATAGGCTTGGTTAAGAGCTTCCGTGTTGGTTCAGTTGGAAAATGAGCGTTGGCTCTGGTGTTGATGACTTAAGTGTCGTGTGCTTAAGTGGATGATCATGGAGCGTTGAACGTTTGGAGACGTAATGCGATCGTTGAACAATGCTTCACAACCCTTGTAGGTAGAATGAATTGTGCGTTGTTCCCTAGGTCTTCTTGGGGACGATAAGTTCTAAGGTGGGAAGGTTGTAATGACATGCGTTTTGAACCAAGTTAAAAAGTGGGGGAAATTGAATTTTTTCAATTACTGAACTGGTCATTTTTAGAACTGATCTTTGGAATGTGATTCTGAAGGTTGGAACCCTTCCTTTTTATGTTTTTGGGCATGGGAGAAATCCCGTTATGTTTCTCGGGTGGCCTAAGGGGTTTAAGAAGCGCCAGAGCCTAGTTTTTAAAGAGTTGCAGAGGGCACATGGTTGGCGCACGGGCTAACCAAGATGTGCATCCTAAACCGTGCGGCACATATCCGGTGGGCAGTGTCTTGCGTACGGGCTACGCATGGTTTGCACAACCATATGCCTAGCCCGTGCAGCAGGTGTCTCGGAGGTAGTAGACCTTGCGCGGTTTGCCCACGGTTTGGAAAACCGTGTGGGTTAAACCGTGCGGTTTGGGTGTGTTAGGTATGTTAACTAAATTAAAAATAAAAATAAATAAAATAACCTAATTAACTAAGCCTCTCCCTTCTTCTATCGGTAGACCCACACGATCCCCTCCCCCTTGGAGTCATCAGCCTTTCGAGTAAGCCCCCTCGGCCGCACCTCCTTCCGCCTTCGTCTCTCCTTCATTCTGGGCGATTATTCTTCAGAATCTCCATGGTAGGTCCTTCTACTCCCTCTCCTCCTTGTTCCAAGCCATTTTTTGGCGTATTTGTCGCCGGGTGAGATTTGGTCGAATGCCCTAGGGATTAGGGTGATCCGACTTTTGGTTACTCTTTATTCCAGGTTCATGCGGAAGGCTTCTTGGGTCGTGTTGGGGTGTATTCCGGTGATCGCCACTGAAGGCGAAGCGATTCTCGACATTTCGATCTATCGGTTTGTTTCCAACGTGAGGGTTTTACCCATTGTTGGTTTTTGTAGCTTACTTTTAGTGTATTTGGTTGTTTTAGAGGTTCCTGGTTTGTTTTTAGTAGTGCGTTGGACCTTTAGAGTTGGATTCGCCTTGCCAGAGCTTAGGTGACTCGCCTGCGTAAGCATAGGTACGTATTTATATGTATGTGGGTTCCCCCGGTATACATATATTCGTGGATGGTAGTGAATACACATGTACGGAGCTAGATGTTCCCATTTCATATATACAATGTGCATGCACAGGTGAGTGGAGACGGGCATATGCGTATAAGCACACATGTAAGGATCCTCCTGCACATGCCCATGGCCATGCAGGTGTGTGCGCATAGAGGCTAGGTGTCCTTGCATGTGTGTGAAGGTGGATATGCTCAGTGGGGGTGCAGCGACAGCTTTAGTTAGAAATCACCAAGAGCCGGAGTGGACGGATGGATCCACCTTGAGGTAGGGTCTCTCTCATGCCTTTTTATTTAAAGTGAAGTTTAAATGAGTTAATTTATGCACTGACTTAGTACTTAAATTCTGCAAGTTAGTCTTGAGTAAATGCTTCTACGAAAACTGTGTGAATTGCAAGAACAAGGTAAAAAGGGTTGCTTGCTATCTAAACTAACGATTTAATAATAAAACCCCTCGATCAGAGGTGCGCTGTCTTCAAGAAAAAAGTAGTAAGTAGATTATTATGCTTTCCTGCTGATTCTGGTTATGATTTAGTGTTGATTGATGATTTCATGTTTCCTTTGAATTGTACCGACTGGTTAAATATTATAAATGTATCCATTAAAATGAAATGGTTAAACTATAGATGAGAGGACTAGGGTGGTATGACCACACCTTGGAATAACGTAATAAGGATGCCTTATGTTAGGAAAATGAATATGTTAATATCTTGATATAGATACTTAAGAGGGGATTCCTTAAGTATAAACGTGATAAATATGATAATGATGATATTATAAATACTTAAGATGGTTTGCCTTAAGTATAATTGTACAAACGTGATTATAAGGATTTATGTGGATATGGGTTGTATGATTGATTGTGATTGTGTTATGAACTTTAAAGGCTTATGAGGTAATTCCATGAGGAGTATACTATAGAATTTCTTGTTTTGTGAGTGCGCCCATGCTATTTCTACATAATGAAGTATAATAAAGGTGATCACATGCTGAGGACACCAAGTGATAAATACGTGTCTCGAAGGGAGGCATTTTTACCCCTTTCCAGTTGACTTCTGTTGACAATTACATGGGTGGATGGGAGACATTTATACCCCATGCTAGTGTGACAGTACATGTATTGAAGGGAGGCATTCCTACCCCTTTCCGGTTTATTTAGGGACAAGAGGCATTCTTACCTCATGCCCGCTAATCCCAATACGTTTATGGAAGGAATGCATTTTTACCCCTTGTTAGTTGACCTATAAGGACGAGAGGCATTCTTACCTCATGCTCGCTAATCTCGATTAATGGGTGGGAGGGATTCTTACCCCACACCATCTATAATCTAAATGTGTTTATATATATATATATATATATATATATATATATATATATAATGACATGATCAGGTTACATATCCGGCAACGAGCCGAAGATGGTATAGTCGTCGGGTGTCCCTAAGGAACATGGACGAGTGTTGTTTATCTATGTTGTCTTGCTTATTGAACCTTGTTATATATGTTTATTGTTTAATTAAATACACACTATCTAGTTTGGGTTAGACACTGGTGGTTCCGTCCTACTGAGATTTATATCTCACGCCCTTCTCAGGCTGCCATTGCACTAGGGTACCAGAGTAGACCTTTCTTGTCTGTAGGACCTAGGTAGGTTGTTGTGTTGCCTGTACCTGGGGATAGGAGCAAAGGACTGAGTGCGAAATCAGGATGCTCAGGAGAACGCCCATCAGGCCTTGCTATCTTTTCTTTATTCATTCACATTTTATTGTAATAATGTTGTATTGTTTCCTGTTTTCACATTGTATCATTCATCTTACCTATATCGTGTAAACTGGCTTTGTCCACCTTTTATAAAAATGATCACTATTTGTCTTCTGATTCTGTTTTTTCATTTTTTATCTATTACTGCTTCCGCTATTGAATGTTATTTACTCTGAGATATCGTTATTCAACTTTGATAAGAGGATATAGTCTCCCCACTATCACCTCCTGATACCCTCACTGATAGTCGGCAGCCTCTGGTGTATGGGGAGATGCGCTTGGGGCCATGTGGCGACTGGTCCGGCCACCGGTTTGATGGTGAGCTGGGTCGGGACGTTACAATATTGGGTGCAAAGTATAAGATACATATAATTTTTCTTATGTTATTTTTAATATATACAATCATGAAAGAAATGATATTTTAACATTAACCCTTACCTTAAGCTACATCATACATTATGTGCGTTCTAATATCCAGTATAATAAACACATATTTATAATACATGTATTATAGAAACATATTAATAAATAACTTACTATGTGTCCTTCAATAATAATTTTCAAATATCATTTTATTATCAATTTCATTTAAATGAACATTTGGGTGGAAATTGGTACACATTTTCAAGAATTTCATAGTTCATGGTTCTGATAAATGAAACATAGTCATGGTTTCATAATATATAGAATACCATTCATTAATAAATTATAATATTTACTCATTATATACACTTATATAACTACTCACATATATCCAGAATTAAAAATTAATTTCAACACTTCGTGGAGATGACAGTCTGTACATACGCTTGAGTAATGGTTCCAACTTAAAATGGATGTAAAAAAGACAGAAAAATAATAATTCACATTTATTGGAAAATTAATATTTACAAAATATAATATATATTCATTAAATATATCATTTTTTACCATCCATGTAAATTGTAAGTGATGGAAAAATTACATCTCTTTATAGAGGTGGCAGTCCATAAGGGCATAGAAGCGAGATTATAGTTTTACAATAGATGAAAAGGTGAGCATGTAAATAAGATATTAAAATTCAAGAATCATAATTATTTCATAAATATCATATATATTTTTATACTAAATCCATCATAATAACCAACCATTAAATATAGTGATGAAATATAAATCATATCACTACATGGAGTTAGTGGTTAAAATGTACAAATGAGTGATAAAATCATTTAATATTTGATGAAAAATAAATGGAATTTAGTTTGCCCAAAATTTTTATTATATATTAATATAATTATAGTACTATATTAATAATTATGATGTATGAAACATATTTTTAGTAATTATATTAATCGATAAACCTTGAACAAGTCAGGTAAGATGACCACCTCTTCATTGAGAGACCTCATTTGGAGTACACAAAATGCTTCATTAGGATTGCCTTTGTGTAAGACCAGAAGCTCAAGAATGAATGGAAGGAAGACATAAGTGTTTTTGGGAATATATTGAGGTTCCCATTAATAAGTGAGGGGAGGGACCAACATGGAATTACTTAAAGGATTTAAATAATATAAATTCACATTTTCAAAAAAGTGGATCTAAATGGAATGAAATTTTAATTATATATATTAAAAGATATAAATGTATAAAACCCAAAAAATATACATTTTTAAGTTTCACTTTTTCCATTATATGTATGTTTTACCCCTGTAATTAAATATATTTATCCCTAACCCTGATAACAAAATTTTACTGTTTTTACAATTCATTATGATAAAAAAATTAAGTTCAACCTATTAAAATATATTAATTATTATATTTTAAAATATGGAATCCATTTTACAATATTCAATTTCAATATATAGAATAAAATCATTTTGATATAAGTGCGAATAAACACAATAAAATCCATTTTTCAGAAAAATGAATTTTTAAGCATAAAACTAACTTTACCTTCATTCCTTTCTAGATAAAGCAATTAGATGAATTTTAAAATATAATATTATATATATATATATTCAATAAGTTTTTCTAACATCATAAATAGATTGTGATTTATTTATCTTATTACGATAAAAACACATTACACACACATAAATAATAGTTTTCTAAAAAATAATGCATCTTACCCTCAAATGCAATAATATTAATTTCAATATAATTTATAATCAATGATTTCATTTTATTCATGTTAGAAAAATAATTTACTCATAATTTGACTTTTTTTATTTATAAGTGTTTATCCAACAACGATGCCATAACTATCGTATTAAATAATAAAATTTTAATAGTATATTGCGATTCAATTATCCTCTGTGTTGATTGTAAAGAAAGATACCAAAGAAATTAATTTTTTTTAAAATGGATGTATATCTTGAAATATTTGGGTGTTATGACACATGAAATAAAACTACATCCCTATGAAAATCATAAGAAACAATAATGGTAAACCCAACATGAATTGTTTCTCCTTAGATAGTTGGGGGATGAGTAATTTTGGACTTCACCAAAGTCACACATGACTATATTTCATAATATTGGGTATATTAAAAATCAAACATATAATTATGGATAAAATAAAATATTTCTTATAGAATTATTGACACCACTTATTCTCGTTGGGAACCCACAACCACCTATAATAGGCAGAGAGGTAGGAGATCCACTCAAATGATGATCATATCTATGTACACTCAAGAAATTACAACAATATCTTCTATAGCTCTAAGGCTCTCCATTTCTATTTTCCCAATAAAACATTTACAGTAGGGGGTCATCAATGAAATAGTATATCAGTATGGGTAATAATGAGTCATTACCACCCAATAAATGTATTAGGAGGACCTAGAAGTCATGGATAACCAACAAAAACACCAAAATAGATAAATTTAGATAAAACTATCACATTACTTGTGAAAACCATTTTGTGAGTCTCTCTCTAGAAAATATTGATGAACCCTTCCCCTACACTAACATGGTAGGGGACATAAAAGTTGTTCTATTCACTGCCGCTAAGGAGTTGACATGGAGGGATACCTATACTCAATGACATCAATAATAAATGGTTCCTTATCATAATTCCAAAAAAATATCATTTCCCTCCTTTGACTACTGAAGTCCAAAAAGTTTTCAACGGAAGATGTCAGTATGCCACAAATCATTATTTATGAGGCATTAATCCAATGTCTCTTGTATAAACTTTTTCCATCGAACAATCACATTTCATATTAACTAAAAAACAAGGAGATATATTCGCTATATTTTGATTGATATCCCAACCACCCCAATGCATGATGGGATGATTATCTTTGTCCCTTGTGGTACCATCAACTTTTATGGAGTTCCTCCTTATAATGTAGGGTCACAAAATAAAGGTCCACCCAATTATGCCACCAATATTCATATAGGTACTCCCCATGAAAAAAGTATTAATTCTATTGGTAAATATCCCCAGGACTCTAAAAGTATCACTATTGAAAAACTATATTATTTACACTAGAGGAATGATAGAGGGCCCAAAAATCATGTCAACCTAGATCTTTTAGAATCCATAATAACGAATGATTTAACATAAATGCCTACACATCCACCTCCATTACTTGGGGAAGGAATCCATCAGTTGAAGATTTTGATTCCTAAAACCAAGGTCCCAATGTCGCTTTGAAAAAACCAATATATAAAGGATTTAATGGTTTTATTTAAATTACTATATATGTATCCATCCTTGCCATCCTAATTATGTCCTCTCTTCACCTCTACACTAGTAGTAGGGAAGATGTTTTCTTCTAGATTGGAAACCTCCAATGACGTAAATTTTTTTATCAAGACATAAGTATCTGATGAAATACCTAAAAAATAATAATCCAAAATATTCTATCTTACTTTTTTATTTTGATGAATAAAAAATTACAACCATAGGAAATTTCATCATCCCAAGGTAGGATGTCTAAGAAAATTCCTATCTCAATAGAAACATGAGCAGCATAGTGGGTCTATATCTCTTTCTTCATAAACCTCCTGTATGTATAATATAGAATATTGGGATTATCAAAAGGAATACTACCTTTCTGGTCAAGATTAGGATGATGAAATATTGTGGGAAATTTTATCCGCTAGCCAGTTAATAGTTTTTTTAGCCACTAGAGACCTTGCAATTCTCTATCGTAGAGATACTCACTAAAAATTCGACATCATGCCTCATGAAGTTTCTATGGATGATGTTATACCATTTCAGGAATAATAAGATGTTATATACAAGATTATTCAAGAAACATTAGTACCCTAAACAATAGTGATGCGAAGTTAGCCACACCATGCTTACAGTGTATCAAAATCTTAAGTCATACATATATAGTTATATCATCCAGTGGGTGAATTACAAAATCCTCATTGTACTTTTTCATATTTTTGAAGAGTCATATACCCATAAAAATATAAATGATTTGGGGAAGATTGATTCTATATAATTCAACTCTACATTAGGAAGAAATTCAGTACCTTGAACTTTTTTACATAATGATGTTAGTGAATCTCTATTGTGTACTACCTCTTTGGAGATTATCATCAGGGTTAATATGAAAGATAATATAGATTGTGATGAGAGGAATGAGGCACGAACAGAGGATCCATTATAAGAGATTTGATAGTTATAAGTGAACCATCATGATGGTTTTTGGAATGATTATAAAAGTTTGGACATGGTTCTTAGAAATCTTCATACCACTTCCAAACACCGGTTTTCATATCCTTGTCAATGGAAAAATAGTATTTAAATCCTCTAGTGATCCTGAAGCCATTGAAGTAAAGAAGGTGGATGCCAAATTTTCTTATTCAAACAAATATAAAAATATCTATATAAAATTAATGTTGATATCCCTAGAGCATATTATCCAGAGTGTGGGGATGATCAATATGGCCTCTTCATGCTCCCTCAAAAACCGTAACATCTGATACTCATTATTCAGTTAAAAAGGACAAACAATGGTGGCTCCACCAATCCTACAAGGGATTAATAATATATTTTTACCCATACAATCTGGACCATGGATGGTGGTTTTACTCACCTAGGACATATTCTAGATTCCCTTGTAGCTCCCTCTCTAGTGGATCAATGTGACTACCCACCATTGGACCATGGATTCTCTTCTTCAAAATCTATCATACTAGTTAGGGGAGGAAAAATTATGACACCCATCAAGATAATCTTATAGGTTCAATTTGGGTTCATCTAGATTACTTGGATACACAACAATACATGGTAAAAACTGAAAAAGAAGTATTACTTATAGTGGGTGGATCATGTTCCTCCACCAACAATTTTTGGTATCCCGAGCTTCTCATACTTGAAAGGTATATGTTATGCTGAGTAAAACCTTTCTTATATTTCATCACCATATACCACTATTATAGGAACTGAGAATGAAAAATAAATAGCTACGCTCTGGTGATTTTTATAGTCTTTGGAAGGCCATGATTTCATCTAGTATAGACATCTAGCAGTTGGGCTAATCAATGGTAGGGAGGATCTCAGTTTTCTGTTCCATTAATATTTTATCTCTATAATATATAGGGGAAGTACAAAAAACCTCTCCAAGTCCATGATGTGATACAATGATTGTGTTGTTGGATTAATTTCTTGATAAAAATTATTAACCTTATCCATCGAAATTAATCATCCCATGGATAATTTATTAGGGATGTACATGGATAATATATGGGATAATCTTTTTTTGACCATCATGTCCCTAATGTATCTAGGAAAATTTTATAAATTCCCATCACCTATAGTAGGCCATGAAGAAGACCAAGAATAATTCATTTCCCATTACATCCTACATTAGTATGAAAGCCTATGAGAGTAGAGACAATCATTTCCACAGAAACGTATGCTTCTCAGCCAATCCAATATCCAGAGGTAGCATAAAAAAATTCCAATCATATATATATTCATGCAGAGAATGTCTCTTAACTCCAATATCAAGGATGAGAAACTATCCAAATTATAAAGTGTGTGAACATGGTATGTTCCATAATGGATGAAAATTTTACATGATTATACACCTTATTCATTGAAATGAACATTATCAAGTTCATAGACAACAATAAGCTATAAGTGGTTCAGTAGAAAAACGTCCCCAATTGTTTCCCCTACCAAATATTCCTTATAAATTCCATAAACAAGTGTTTTGTCTTCAAATATTGGCTCACGGATATAGAATACCTAGATCTATTATAATTTTTTGAAATTTTTATTACACACTAATATTTAAGGAAATATTTTATCCAAATACATTTAGTTTTTTTGTATCTTGTGCTATAAGAAGCATCATATTCTATTAAACCACATTATATAATTAATAATATTATTTAAACATGTCAATTTTAACATAGTCATTAATTTTGAGGGTATTAATAGGAATAAATAAATTATGAAAAATATATGGTTTAAAAATGAATAAAATAATATCATTTTTTATCAATTATGTCAAATTAAGATAAAACTATTTTAAAGTAAAAGAAATTTTGTTCAAAAAAAAATATTTTTATGCGCATGAATATTTTTAGCTTAACATATTAAATTTTTCACTATTAGTGAATCACATTAACAAAATTTATATATTATATATTAAAATATTTTTTTCATTCATCTAATATTTCTTATGTTGTGGATAACAATATATCTAGTTTTATGTGGAAAAAGTATTATTATATAATGCAGTTTCATTGCACTATAAAAAATTATTTTAAAACTAATTTCTTAGACTATTAGAAAAGATATTTTTAAAAATTAATTACATTACTTTAATAATATTTTTAGAATTATCTTCTAGTGAACTCTTTTGAATTTTCTAAGAAGATAAATCTTTTGATGAATAATAGAAAATATTGATTTTTTAAAAAAAATACCTTTTAATTTAAAGTATTTATAAAATTATATTGTATTTTTAAATTTTGTTTAATAGTAAAATTAGTTTATTTATATTATTAATATTCCTATTTAGGTCCTATAAATAAATTTAATGTATATTTTTTATATAAAAACCTTTATTCTTTAAGAAATATTATCTTTGAAAAACTTCTTCTTTTTCGGTTCTTCCAGTTTATTTTTATATTAAATTATACCACTTATATGAATTGAGTTTTTTAAAAATTTATTCCTTATTTATAATCACCATAATTAATATTAGTTAGTATATTCAACTAAATTTTTTATCATAATATGTACTGAAAACAGTCAAAATTATATACTATCGTTAAGGTTGAAACAGGTTTACTAAGGGTTAAACCAAAATATAAGTGTAGTTTTTCTAATAAAGTTTTCCAAATCCTATTTTTTTGACATATTATAGAACAATACTAGACAAATTTTTAATATATAGTCATTTGGATTAATTTTATTTGTAATTACTTTATAATTTAGGATTCATTTATGAAATTATCAAGTAGTTTCCAAGAGGGTTTCTTCCCCCACTTATAAAAACGACACCCCCTTGCCTCTCTTGTGCACACTCCCAAAGCATTTTATTTAAAAAAATAAATACCAAATTCCCTTTACCCATACTAGAGGAATGTTTTTATTATTAAACCCTTATAATAAGGATTTTTGTGCAAATATATGGATGTTGTTCGAAGAAGTGTTATTGTTATTAACTGAGAATTTTTATTTTATTTATTCTTCAAACTCCATGAAATATTATCGAAATATAATTATATAAATACGAATTTATCAAAAATTGAGTAATATTTTGTTATCTTAATGGAATAATACATATTTGTATCTTCTTCCATCAAATGGGAATTGACATTGTCAATCGTGTGTATGGTAGACTTCCACCTTGTAAAGCGATATGATTCATCTTCCATCACCGCCTCTCACATATGGATATAGTTATGAATTTTAAAATTTTAATTATATTAATGAATTAAATATAATTCATTAATTATGGTATCAAATCTATATTATTTCCTTCCAATAAATTTTAAAATGATAATGTCACTTGTGCATGTGTGAGGATTGTTGTCTCCACGAAGCGATGTGATGTGTTTTTCATTCAATTTTGAAACGAATTAGTAATAAGGAAGAATTAAGTGAATAAATATGATATATATGACATAAATATAATTATATAATTATTAATTATTATTTACTATTCATTATATCAAACCTTTTATAAAATGGAAATCGTTCACATACAGAGATACGACCTATAATCTCCATGAATGATGTAATTCATTTTCTATCTCTAACATTTATAGATTACACTAAATAAATTTATAATGAAAATATATCATATATCTATATTTAATGGTGAACATTATTGATACTATGGAACCACTATCAATGTAAAAGGAATGAAAATATTAAACTAAAATATGCAAGAAAAACAGATCAGTTATTAACCAAAACATCATTTTAAAAAGGACTTGTCGAAAATGGGTAAGAAATGTTCGTAATTAAATAATATATCATATGACATATATTATTATTATAATATAATATTTTTATAATAAACCTAAATTATGTATAATTTATGTAGAAATTTGTATGAATAATGTCAAAACTTGAGGTAAGGTATTTATAGTCTCTTTTTTATTTCTAGGAGACATATACAATATTAACTACTCTTTCCTTTTTGTAGTGTAAATATAGCCCATATAACATGTTATATTATGAATATAATTGTTTTAATTATATTTTAGCTTTTATTTGATGTTTTTCTTTTAATGGGTCTTATGATTCCAAATATTATCAATGTAGTAATTGATTTTCATCTATCTTTATTTCCTTGAGACATATAAGATATTGACCACTATTTTCTATTATATAATGTATATAAATACAATTAATGACTTATAGAATCATTATTATTGATATTATTTGGATTTTCATATACATTTAAATTTATTTCATTCATTGGGATGAGGAATAAAAATTTACCAAAGTGGTAAATGTTTTATGTTACAATCACATTGGTTATCAGGATTTTTTTATGATCATGTTTTTGTTATGAAATATTATGTTCTTCCCATCAAGAAACTCATGTCTTTATATAAATACATCTTTACCCAATTTTTTGATTTTAGAAATATATTTTAAAAATATATAATTGTTTTTTAAAAATGGTTTAAAAGGAATAATGTTATCATTTTTCAACTCAGTTTCTTTTGTCTTTTTACCAAAAATATGACAATAATCATTATTTTAACATGTAAAGCTTGAATAAAATTTTCCACCAACATGAAAAATATATCATTTAGAGATTATTTTTCATTTTTTAAAAATTATCTTAAAATAAAATATTTTCCTAAAATATTTTTGAATTTTTTAGATTTAAAATAATTTGTTTCAAAATTGAACATTTATTTCTGTCAACAATTTTTTAATGTTCATTTTATATAATTTCAATCATAAATGATAATAAATATTGGTGTTTATTATGTTTTATTAGGTATATGATCCAATTTTACTATCCAACATCATTTTCCAGATGGTTTGTGTTTATGATAGTTATTATGATATTTTTATGAAACCTGTTTCTTTCTCATGGTTAATAATATTATTAAATTTATATAAAACCCATTTTTGTTCCATGGGTTATGATTTGGTGAATATTTTATGATATTATGGCATTCTAATTTTTTTATTTTTGAATTTTGGTACATATATATCCCTCTAATTTATTTGTTAATGAATTTTATCTCATGATATAATGGGGGAAATAAACGGTTGTTCTTGATTCATTGTAGGAAAAAAGACGATCTTCTTTATCCACTCTGGGAAACAAGTCAGTAAGCTCAATCCACTATAAGAAACTAGTGATATACTCCATCAATTATGTTTTGGAAAATAGTTAGGGATTCTACATCCTCTACAATTTTAGGGACTTGGTAGTTAACCTCAACATATGAAATAGTTTTTATACTTATGATGGTTCCACACATATATCGCTTAAAATTATGATTAATGAATTATTTATGATGATTCAATAT
The DNA here is from genome assembly GCA_963277665.1 of Viscum album. NCBI lineage: Eukaryota > Viridiplantae > Streptophyta > Magnoliopsida > Santalales > Viscaceae > Viscum > Viscum album. Next base: position 779,589,640 of record OY728150.1, on the reverse strand, counting down.
CTTATGATTATTGTCTTATAAATGATAATTTTTTATGCTATTACTCATGATTATGATCATTGATAGATTTTATTTGAAACATATAACTTTTTTCCATAAAATTATACCCATATAATTGTGTTACGCCTTATTATGATCATTCATTGATATCCCTCATGTTTACCCTTACTGTGTATTTGAGATCACAAATTCTTATTATTCCCTTACCCATGTTATGAATAAAGGTTTAAGTTCTCAAATTATATTATGTTTAATAAATGGTAATATATTTATGGGATATGTTTGATATCATTCATGGAATAAAAATATATTATGTCTAGTTTTCAAAGATACTAAACCTTTAGGGTCCCGGGTGTATATTTGTGAAATAGATTGAATATTCATATAGATATATTTTATATTTATGTATGAAAATCCAATGACACTATAGTTGGTATAAGAGAAGTGGTTTTTTTCTATATTCAGAGATTTGGGTTAAACAAATATAGTGATAACTCTTAAGATAAGTCTAAATATAGGAAACTATAATTAAATTTTGGTGAAGGATAAAGAGAGTGGTTTCATGGGAATTACATCACTATATGGAATATACAAGTGGATGTGGATCTGGAACAGTTTTACATATGTGTAATAACTCCAAAAAAATAAAATACAAGGAATTTTCAAAATCATCTCCTAATATATGAAAACAGACCTTACTGCACACCTATTTTGAAAATCCCATGGGGTATGTTTTAGAAGATCACCAAATATTTATAAAATATAATAACGGATAAAAATAGATGATAATAGTAAATGACCAATGTTAAACCTAAGGTTTCATAGATTAAAAATAAGTTGTTATGATTTTGACATCATATAAATGATTTTTCATTATTATATAGTTTCCCACTATGAATGTTGTTTCTCCCAATATGATTTTTGGTTCTAGTCAATTTCCATAACCCAATAGAATCATCTAAAAATTTAATGAAATAGTAATTTCAATGGACATACTCATGATAAATAAAATATTATAATATGGGATTTAATATTTTGTGATTATGAAAACTCAACTCTATAAATTTATAAGTTGTCACATGAGTCATGTTGAACATAATAATTTACCAAGGATAAAGAAATGTGATATTGAATCTTTTATACCACCAATTCAACCCTCTTTCTATTGGAATTATGATCCACTAGTTACTGTGAAATTGATTGGTGTGATGGAAAATATATTTCATGTTATTCAGTGCTCAGACCATGGATGGTTTTTCAAACCATTTATCATGTTGAAAGAGAAGTAGATCAATGGTGGTGTCTTATTAAGAATATAATGCAACATGGTGATTTAGAATCCATAGAATGGAATGATTATAAGGGAATATTTTTCCAAATTTTCTTCTCTCATATTATATATAAAATAAATACAGAATGGATTCTATAATATTAATCAGAAGGATGTTGAATCCCATGGCCCATATGAAGAAAAATTTATAATACTTGGAAGTTATGATTTAGTTTTAATCATTATACTTGAAAGATAAATTGATTTATTCTTTACTGGTTTCAACTATTTCTTCTAAAATAATCTTCCAGAAAGAAATTTTGAAGATATGATGTCGTCATTTTATGTGAACTAAAATTGTGAATGGAAGGTGGAACCCCCATGGTTCTATTAATAAGAAGAGAAACATGGAGTTTTATAGAAGATAAATGGTATTTATATTGGTGTGATTAGAAATCTTCATCTTCATACTTGTAAAACTATTGAGAGGGGGGGGGATCTAGTGAATTATTGAAATAAATAAGATAATAATTCATGTGTGGGAATCTTGACCATCAAGAAAATGATTGTTGAAGTAATGTAAAGAGTCATACCAATAAAAGGAATCAAGAGAGGGTTCAATAGAATGAACCACCCACGCTTCAGTGATATATATTCAATGAGTCTCAGAATTATGTAAATAAATTCTCTAATCCAAGGGATAATAAGTATAATATGCCACAAAACCTCTGAAGATAAAAGATAAAGGGAATGTTTATGAAATAAAAAAATCTAATGTAAATCATGATGATTATGGAAAGAACACCCTCTACCTCAATGTTGGGAACTTCATATCAGATTTTTTTACAAAGGAATCCAAAATGAAATCTTATTTTTAATCTTTAGTGAAATTTTATTTGATTTGGAGAATTTATTATCTATCTTTCCATTAATTTGGGAATAAAAAATCATATTTATTATTTTGAATCTACATATGATCATCTATCGATTCTAGGATGACCCTGATATTTCAATGGAAATGTTTTTTCATTTTTAATATGACATTATTTAAGGAATAAAGGGAGAATTTTCTTGTTAAAGAATAAAATATTTTATTTGGTAAAATGATAAATATATTTACATTTTTGTATGAAACATTATGAGTGATTACAATAATTTTGTGAAAATTGCTATATTGATTATGGGATGTTGTGAGATAAAAATATTCCAATATTTGGGATTCAATTTTATAAAGATGTATTTTTGATACTTATGGTTTATTGTTTGTTTAATGGTTTAATTTGAACATTGGGTGTTATTCTTGATGATTTGGAACCTAATTCTCTATACTTATCTTTATTATATATCTTGTGTTAATCATTTTTTGGTTAATGATAAATATTAAGAGACAATTAGAATAACATTCCATACATTTATGGATCTTATGACTCATTTAAAGTTAATTTCAATACATTAAGAATAAAAATTTCATCCTAAATATTCATTTCATTTAGTAAGATCTGAAGGGAGAAATTGATTGAAGGAAAACCAAACGATGATATTGTGCATATAAAATTGAATAAAATCATGTAATTATTTTTTTCCATGAAAATTACATAACATTAGGAAAATTATATTGAAACAAAATTTTTTCATATTACATTTATTTCTAATGAATTTTCAGTGTTCTCTTCACCTCCTTGGATTACAGTTTTGTGGTTGTTAACATTCACATGATCATTCAATTTCTTTTGACCAATGATGTATAAAAAATAATTTTCGTCTATTTCCATATTTTCAATTCCAACAAGTTTACTCATATTTTCTAACCTAGTAATTTGTTATTCCATACATCCTTCATATTTTACATTCCATATTTTTATGAATATGTTTTATTAATCCTTTTTACAATTTGGGATTTCAATAAAGGTATTTTTAAATGTTAAACCATTTATTCAAGATAAAATGATATATTTGTGGGGATTAAATTTATTTAAGGGACTATAATTCAACACCATAATATTTACAAAAAATCATATAATTTAATTTTATTTAATAGTTTCCATTAAATGTAACACTATGTTTTAGTGAATCGTTATATAATATCAATTTTATTTTTCAAAAATTAATATAATAAGATAGATTTTAAAATGGTGGATATGAATATGAATAATTACATTTTAAAAAATATATGGTTTGAAAATGAATAAAATAAATTAATTTTCTATGAATTTATTATAAATGAAAATGAAATACATTTGAAAGTAAAATAATTTTTTTTCAAAAGAAACATTTTTATTTTCATAAAGTGTTCTAATCTTAATATAAAATCACTATTAGTGAATAATTTTAATTTAATTTATATATTATATATTCAAAAAAAAATTTACTATTCATCAAATATTTTTTTAAGTATCAAAAAAGAATAAATCCAACTTTACTTTTAAAAATTTTATTCTTCTAAAAATTTGATTCACCACATTTTGAAAATTTATTTTATAACTAAGTCTTTACGTATTGAGAAAATATATTTTTAAAAATAAATTCAATTTCTGCAATAATAATTTAAAAATTATCTTCTCATTTATTTTTGAGTATTTTTTGAGAAAATTAATTTTTTGATGTCTAGTGAAAAATACTTACACTTTTTGAAAACATAATTTTCATTTAAGGTATTTATAAAGTTAAAATAAATATTAAAGTTACTTTAAAACGAAAATTTGTTAAATTATATTATTATTAAACCAATTTATTTTATTTTAATCTTATTAGTATTTCTTTTTTATATAAAATGTTTATACATAAAGATACATTTTCTTTGGAAAACCGATTGTTTATCGCATCTGTTTCTTTAATTTTAAATTAAATTATACATAATATCAAAATTGATTTCGGTAATATAGTTTCCGTTTTAGGAATAATAATAATTAATATTATTTAAGGTCTTAAATATAATATTTTGACCTAATTAAAAGTGAAAAATGTGAAAATTAATTACCATGGATATGGTTAAAGCGGGTTTAGTAGGGGTTAAACCCAAAGATAAGGGTACGTTTACCAATATAAATATTATGAATACGAATATATGTTCATATTTAAACATTATTATATCCGATGTTTGAATATATGTTCCTTTTGATGAATTTTCTTGAGGAATTACTTTATCATTTTTTATTCTTTTTGAAATTTTCAAGGTAGTTTTCGTGTGGGTTTCTTTCCCAGATTATAAATGGGAATCCAATATATTATTTTATTCATGCTCTCAAATCCATTTTCTTCCACCAATGTATTCCCAAATCCTTTCTGTAATTCCCTAATCATGTCCAAGATGACTTATTTCATTAGGAAACTTACCTAATAATGCTATTTGGAGTAACCTAATAAGGTTTTCTGAAGAAGATGTATCATTTTTTATAAGGCCCCAGCCTTAAACCTTACTTAATCTTGAGTTATTACAAGATTACACATTGAGGATTTTTTCGGGTTTAGAGTTTTAGAGAATTAGATCATAAAACTTGCATTACATTCCACATATAAAAAAAGTGGTTACATAAATATAGTATTCTTCTTTCCCATCAATGGAAACATATTTAAAATAAAACATGGATTCTTTCTTGACACTTCCTTGACACTATCATCATACCATGTACTTTCCCCTTGACCTGTGAAAAACATTTCAAAAAACTTGGGATGAGCATAAAAAGCTCAGAAAGGGATATAAAAATATGGAAAGGAATCATGGGTACGTATATACATAAGAATGAAGTCATACTTTACCCATAAAACATAATAACTTCAACATACCTCATCAAATCATGAATAAATCATAGAAAACATAAGACATAAAGGTAACTTGAGGCATTCATAACATTCTTACGTACGGAGTAACCCTCTTAGTTACGTTTGGAATACCCATCACAATATATTCCCTAAATCTCTTCGGAGAAACCTTAACGTTTCAATCCTTCACGTTACCCAATGCATTGGAGAGGTATATTGGGCTCAACCGCCCTTAATCTATCACGGAACCACCCGTCTTCATAATAATGCCAAAGAACCTCAACATAATCGTATCACATAATATATGCATAAAGGAAACATAACATTTCCACCTTTCAATCACAAGATATCAATACAAAACATTGATATAAAAACATTATGAAAACCATTTTCAATACCAAAATAAAAGAAAATTAAAACATTTTATTTATTTTTCTTTTAAAAAAAAGTATGGATTGTAGAGGAAGCCGAAACTCAAATAATGGTCACGGCGGTGGAGAAGTCGTTGTCGCCGCATACATACGAAAAAAATATTCCCTTTTCTCATTTCGTAAACACTTCGTATAAAAAATATTCCTTTTGAATAAACATAAAAGTCAAAGGGGTTTATACACCGTATAAAAGAAGGTTGTGTATAAAACAAAATATGCCTCAGTGAAAGGAGATTGAGACGAAGTCCCATACCTCGGGTCCGACTTGACTCGATCGTTCTTTAATGTCCTGAATAATAAACTTGAGTTAATTTCTACTTCTTTAATAACCTTTTTCAAGTTCATTATTCCTTTTATATCACTTATTTCCATGTCATGAACACTATGTAATTATTTAAGTTAATAACGGTTGTTTTAAAGATCATTGGTACTTGAGTCAAAAATAAACCCTTTATAATTACATGTTGTTCATGTATCCATTATATCCAGAATTATAATCATTATGTATATAACATATATATCCATTATATACATGAATTTATAATATTATATAATCATTTAGAGGTAAGAAATGAAATGCACCGTTCATGGAGACGGTAAGCCGTACGTACGCATGAACGCTACTTTCGTTTCTATTTCGTATTTTATTGAATGGAATCATAATGATATAAAGTTATATTATAATTCCATTATAATATCATATATAATATCACAGTTCCATCCTTTATACATCCCACATATGGTATTTAACGAATCAAATCACTTTGATGGGGCGGTAGTCCGCACTTCCTTAAATGAAGATATCGTGTTTACCCATAATGGAAACCATAAAGGTATGACCAAAAAGAAAAAAATAGAAGCTTAAGGAAAACATAAAAATATTATATATCATATATAAATATAGTGACATCTTAATGGCCACCTTTTAAGGTGTTAAAAGAATGTTGAACAATCATCGTTTCGGGAGGAATAAATTCACCATCCATAGAAATAGTATGTTCGTTAACCATTAGATGTAGGTGTGTGTAAGTGTAGATAGAATCCATATTATAACAACATCATAGTATATTGAGGATACTGGAGTTGTTACAAAAGAAAATAATAAAAAGAGTTTAGGGGGTTGGAGAAGGAAAATAAAACAAAAGGACTCAAGAGAAGACATTACCTTAAAATCAGGTAACTCCCTTTGGTTTGAGCTCAAAAGATTCCTTGGGAAGACTTATGACAAAATTGAGGCTTCATGGAGTAATATATGGAAGTGGAGAGACAAAATGGGTAGGGGTTGGCTGAGCCAAAGGCATTGGGAGTGTGGGTAAGGAGGTAGAGGTGGGGGCCTTTTATAAGAGGAGAGGAGGGGCACTCTTGGAAAGTAAAGATAAGTTACTTTATTTTAAAATGAGTTTCAGATTAAAAAGGTCCCAAATTGATATAATTAGATTATAAGGTGATAAGGGTTCGAAATCCACTCATCCAATTGATTTTGTCCATGTGTAGGTTTTAGATTTTACATTAACTTTCCATTTTATTTAAATCGTTAAATAATGAGGTCATCGCTGCATCATCATGATGTCATAAATAATTTAATTTATTTAATTTCTAAAAATTATAAAAATATTACTATTATGTAGGAAATATTTTTATCTTTCTAATTAATATTTATAGTCAAAAATCAGACTTGTATAACCCCATATAAAAATTGTTTTATTAACATAACTCATGTTTGTGTCATTTTTACTTTAACATTAAATAAAAAGTTATTTATGTCATTTCCCAACCAAAGTGGCTCTATGGGGTCCCCAAGTAGACCCCTGGCTTGTCTTGGTCGTCCATGACACATCCAATGAGGGTAGGACATGTTTCAAGCTCATCTCATTCTATTAAAACATTATTTTTACCTTAAACTACACTAATTACCAGTAATCGCGATTAAGAACTTAATAAGTTACTATTCACCAAAAAAATTATTTTAATCACATTGAACCATATTTTACTTCTTAATGACAACCATGTATGTTGGATTTTTGAAATTCAAAACACAATGATGGCAACATTTCATTTAAACGGAAAAATTAGTTTTTATAAGTACCACTTAGTGGTTTCACTATTCATCAAAAATTGATGTTTTTCAGAAAATTAACAAAAATTCACCCTAAGATATATTTGATATTATGAATTCAAAAATGATGTCTATTTTACAAAATAAAAAACATATAAGTCACATTAATTAATTTGATAATTAATTCCCACTGTCATGACAAATAACGCGTTTTTATGAAACAATAAGTATCAAAAGATTGACACCAGTTTAAGTCCAATTTCAAAGTGAAATTGATTCCAATGACCACCATTGGATTAAATGGTAAAAATATATTCTAATTCCACTTCAAAACCAATTCAAAAGATAATCTAATCCTATAAATAAATTAGATTAAAAAGCAGTTTTGATGTAAAATGCAGTATTTTTCACTATTCATTAAAAAATGAACATTGTCTGAAAAATACCAAAAATTCACATAAAGTATATTTTGATGTCCCTATAATAAAGAATAAGTTTATTTTCAGATACACAGCTTATAAAATTGTCAAAAGATAGCTTTAAAAATGGGTTTCCATCAAAAGGTAGTAAAACAATCTTTTAAAAATATTAGAGTATTCCATGCTTAAGATTAGATTTATTTTCATTTTAAGCCTCTAAAACACTATATAATTAATTAATAGACATAGATAAAAATATATATTATTCATTACTTACTTGGGATGTTACATCCTTCCCCCCTTTAGAAAATTGCGTCCCCGCAATTTATTTACTTATCGAATAAATGGGGGTACTTATCCCTCATTGCATTTTCAGATTCCCATGTTGCCTCTTCCATAATGTGGTTTTTCCACAAAACCTTTACCTAATTAATCACCTTATTCCGTAACACTTTCTCCATGTGGTCAAGAATCTGGACCGGTTGTTCCTCATATGATAGGTTCTCTTCCAGCTGAACTACATCTGGACTCAAAACATGAGATGGATCTGGAATATACTTTCTCAACATCGAAACGTGAAAAACATTGTGTACCTGAGATAAACTCGGAGGTAAAGCCACCTGGTATGCAACTGATCCAACTCTCTCTAGAATTTCATATGGTCCAATAAACCTTGGACTCAGCTTTCCTTTCTTACCAAATCTCATCACACTTTTCCAAGGAGAAACCTTGAGAAAAACAAGATCACCTACCTCAAAAGAGAGATCCTTCCTTCTGTTGTCCGCATAACTCTTCTGCCTGCTCTGAGCTGTTCTCATGTGTTTCTGAATCAGCTTAACTTTTTATGCCATCTCTTCTACCAATTCTGGTCCCATCAACTTCCTTTCACCCAATTCATCCTAGAAAGCTGGAGTTCGACACCGCTTCCCATATAATGCCTGAAATGATGCCATCTGTATACTAGAATGAAAATTGTTATTATATGAAAATTCAACCAAAGAATGATGTTGGTCCCAACTTCCCTGATAATCCATAGAGCAAGAACATAGCATATCCTCCAATGTCTGAATTGTTCGTTCTGACTGCCCATCTGATTGAGGATGAAAAGTTGTACTAAAATTTAATTCAGTACCCAACGACTTCTGAAGGCCTTTCCAAAAGTTAGAAGTGAACCTGGGATCATGATCTGATACAATGGAGAGAGGAACTCCATGTAACCTGACTATCTCTTTAAGATAGAAATGGTAAATTTGATCTAGGGAAAAAGTATCTCGTATAGCAAGGAAATGAGTAGATTAAGTTAAGCGATCAACAATAACCCAGATTGCATTATTACCTCGAGACGTCTTTGGTAATACCACAACAAAGTCCATGGATATATTCTCCCATTTCCACTCTGGCACTGGTAAAGGATGAAGCATCCCTTTCGGAAACTGACGCTCTACTTTATCCTGTTGACATGTCAAACACTTCACAGTAAAATCAGCAATATCTCTTTTCATTCCATCCTACCAGTAATACTCCCACAGATCTCTATACATCTTAGTACTGCCAGGATGAACTGAAAACGGAGAAATATGAGCTTCACATAACAACTCTTTGTTAAACTGTGAATCACAAGGCACACACAATCACTTCCAAAATCTCAAAACGCAATCATTATCAATGTTTAATTCAGGCAAATTACCTTTCTGAACCAGCTCTACCTTTTTCTGCAACTCACTGTCTTGCTTCTGCGCTTTATTGATTCTATCTGATAGAGATGATCTCACTGATACCTGAAAAAAAATAGAAGAACTTCCTGCAACAACAACTTCTATGCCAAAGTTCATCAAATCCTTAACCAAAGGATCACGTTCCAAACGCAACATTTCTTAATGAATCATTACTTTTTCGACTCAAAGCATCAGCCACATTATTTGCTTTTCCCAGATGGTAATGAATTGTACAATCATAATCCTTGATTAATTCTAGCCATCTTCTTTGTCTCATGTTCAATTATTTCTGAGTGAATATATACTTTAAACTTTTTTGATCAGTATATATTTCACACTTTACTCCATACAAATGATGCCTCCAAATTTTTAAAGAAAAAACAACAACAGCTAATTCCAAATCATGTGTAGGGTAATTTACCTCATGAGTTTTCAACTGTCGTGAAGCATAAGAAATTACCTGATCATTCTGCATTAGGACGCAACCAAGTCCTTTCAATGAAGCATCACTGTAGATAACAAACTCACCATTCCTGGAAGGTAGTGCCAAAACTGGAGTATTCCCCAATCTTCTTTTCAATTCCTGAAAACAGTCATCACATTCTTTTGTCCAGATAAACTTAACACCCTACCAAGTTAGCTTAGTCATTGGACTAGATAACCGTGAAAAATTTCTAACAAACCTTTGGTAATAGCCTTCCAAACCAAGGAAGCTACGAATCTCAGTTACATTTGTGGGTCTTGGCCATTCTTCAACAAATTTTGTTTTTGCAGGATCAACAATTATCCCATATTTAGAAACAATGTGACCAAGGAATGAAATTTGTTGCAACCAAAACTCACACTTGCTGAATTTCCCATACAATTTCTTTTCTTTTAAGGTTTGCAAGATAACCCTTAAATGTCTTTCATTCTCTTCTTTACTTTTAGAAAACACCAAAATATCATCAATGAAAACCACCACAAACTTATCCAAGAACTCATGGAAAATTCTATTCGTTAAGTCCATGAATACAGCAGGTGCATTGGTTAGCCCAGAAGGCATTGCTAAAAATTCATAATGGCCATATCTTGTACGGAACGCGGTCTTCGGAACATCTTCTTCCTTTACCTTCAGCTGATGGTACCCCGATCTCAAGTCAATCTGTGAAAAATACTGAGCTCCCTGGAGCTGATCAACAAATCATCGATATGAGGCAAATGATATTTGTTCTTAATAGTGATATTATTCAAGGCTCTATAATCAATGCAAAGTCTCATTGAACCATCTTTATTTTTAACAAACAAGACAGGAGCACCCCATGGTGATGTGCTAGGTCGAATGAAACCTTTCTCTAATAAATCTTGCAATTGCTTCTTCAACTCTAAAAGTTCAATTTGAGCCATTCGATAAGGGGGTTTTGAAATTGGTTTAACATCAGGAACTAAGTAAACGGTAAACTCAACTTCCCGATCTGGTATTATTCCAGGCAACTCATTAGGAATAACATCAGGATACTCATTTACCACTAGCACATCATTAATCTGAACAGTTCCTTTATTTTCAACGATGTGTTCAAGGTAACATTTATTTCCATCTTTTACAAGTTTCTCAGCCTCTTGATATGTTATCAAAAGTAAGGGTTCAATATTTTAAACAAACTGAAAGTCTTTTTGAAAAGAATCTTATTTAGCTCTACAGTCAATCTTAGCATGGTAAATAGAGAGCCAATCCATACCCAGGATAAAATCAAACTCTACTAGAGGTAGAACAATAAGGGTTTCAAGTAGGTTCTTTCCACAGATAAGGATAGGAAGATTCTTATAAATTCTTTTTGCCTCAACATCCCCCCCAGGTGTTTTCACCAAAAGTTCAGGAGTCATTTCATGATATGGTATTCCAATTTTACTAGAAAAGGTTTCAAAGATGAAAGAATGTGTAGACCCCGAATCAAACAAAACACTGTCATAATCTGAAAAAAAAACAAAGTACCTGATACAAATTCATTTGATGGCCCGAAATCTGCTGAAGTAGTTGCAAAGGATTTCACCACCCCTTTCTGCTTGTAGTCTAACTTCTTCCCATCACTCAAGCTCTTTGTTGGACACTATTTTTCATAGTGACCCATCTCATTTCACTTATAACATTTCACTAATTGTAAATCAAATTTGGTCTTACCGTCACCTTGATCCTTTTCAGTGCAATCATGAGCCTTATGTCCCATCTTACCACATCGATAGCACTTTCCAGAATTCAGAAGACATTCCCCAGCATGCCTTTTGCCACATTTATCACAAACTGGAAACTTAGATTTCTTACCATCAGACTTTTTTGAAGAATTCTTACCTTTCTCCTGCCACCTCGGTCTCTTCTTCTGTTGGTTGTTATAGAAAACTTGATCATCGTAAAAGTCCATTTCCACCTTCTCATCACATCGAACAAGATTTTCATAACTTTTAATCTCACGAGAAGATAATGCCCTTTGATATTTTGTCTTTAATCCTAAGTAAAAATGATTGATTTTACTATCAAGGTCTCGGATAAAATTTGGAGCATACCTTGCCAATCGAGTGAACCTTTCTTCATAGGTAGCCACTGAGTCTTCCTCTTGCCTCAATTCCAAGAATTTCTTTTCCATCTTTAGTCGAACTGCCTTAGGAAAATACTTCTAAAGAAACATAACTTTGAATTCATCCCAGTCAAGAGCATCAATCTCATCGGCATCCCTGATATTTTTAACCATCGACCACCACTGATCTGCTTCACCCTCCAAACGATAAATAGCAAGACTAACCTTTTGATTGTCTGAACACCCCATGACATTGAAAATCTTCTCCAGTGATTTAATCCACCCTTCAGCTAGCACAGTGTCAGATGATCCCCTGAATGATGGGGGATGTTGCCTCATGAAATGTTCCACCACTAACATGTTCCTCTGCGGTTGATCTGGATGATCTCGTGTATGGATACCACTGCCATTTATCGCTTGAGTCAATTGCACCGTTATTGCAACAAACTGTTCAGTTCCAATTCCAACCATCTCAGGATGCTGACTCGGAAGGTTATTTCCTTTTGTATGCCTTCCAAGCACTGCTTCCCTGTTTCCTCTGCGGAAAACCATTCTGAACAAACATGTCTTAGATGAAGCAACATGGTAATCTTCAAATGCTATATCATTTCAAAAATATTTTTGGATAATCATTTAATATAATTCTAACTCCTAATGTTATCTAAACCGACCTCTGATACCAACTATAAGGCCCTAGCCTTAAACCTTACTTAATCTTGAGTTATTACAAGATTACACATTGAGGATCTTTTTGGGTTTATAGTTTTAGAGAATTATATCATAAAACTTGCATTACATTCCACATATAAAAAAAGTGGTTACATAAAGATATTATTCCTATTTCCCATCAAAGGAAACATATATAAAATAAAACATGGATTATTTCTTGACACTTCCCTGACACTATCATCATATCATGTACCTTTCCCTTGACCTGTGAAAAACATTTCAAAAAAACATGGGATGAGCATAAAAATCTCAGTAAGGGATATAAAAATATGGAAAGGAAACATGGGTACATATATACATAAGAATGAAATCATACTTTACCCATAAAACATAAGAACTTCAACATACCTCATCAAATAATGAATAAATCATAGAAAACATAAGACATAAAGGTAACTTGAGGCATTAATAACATTCTTACGTAGGGAGTAACCCTCTTGGTTATGTTTGGAATACCCATCACAGTATATTCCCTAAATCTCTTCGGAGAAACCTTAACTTTTCACTCCTTCGCGTTACCCAATTCATTGGAGAGCTATATCGGCCTCACCCACCCATAGTCTATCACAGAACCTCCCGTCTTCATAATAATTCCCAAGAACCTCAACATAATCGTATCACATAAAACATGTATAAAGGAAACATAACATTTCCACCTTTCAATCACAAGATATCAATACAACACATTGATATAAAAACATTATGAAAACCATTTTCATTACCAAAATAAAAGAAAAGTAAAACATGGTATTTATTTTTCTTTTAAAAAAAATTATAGCTTGTAGAGGAAGCCGAAACTCAAATAATGGTCACGGCGGCGAAGAAGTCGTTGTCGCCACATACGTACGAAAAAAACATTCACTTTTGTCGTTTAGTAAACACTTCATATAAAAAAGATTCCTTTTGAATAAACGTAAAAGTAAAAGGGGTTTATACACCGTATAAAAGAAGGTTGTGTATAAAACAAAATATGCCTCAATGAAAGGAGATTGAGACGAAGTCCCAAACATCGGGTCCGACTTGACTCAGTCGTTCTTTAATGTCCTAAATAATAAACATGAGTTAATTTCTATTTCTTTAAGAACCTTTTTCAAGTTCATTATTCCTTTTATATCACTTATTTCCATGTCATGAACACTATGTAATTATTTAAGTTAATAACGGCTGTTTTAACGATCATTGGTACTTGAGTCAAAAATAAACCCTTTATAATTACATGTTGTTCATGTATCCATTATATCCAGAATTATAATCATTATGTATATAACATATATATCCAGTATATATATGCATTTATAATATTACATAATCATTTAGAGGTAAGAAATGAAATGCACCGTTCATGGAGACGGTAAGCCGTACGTACGCATGAACGCCACTTTCATTTCTATTTCGTATTTTATAGAATGTAATCATAATGATATAAAGGTATATTATAATTCCAGTATTATATCATATATAATATCACTGTTCCATCCTTTATACGTCCCATATATGGTATTTAACGAATCAAATCATTTTGAGGGGGCGGTAGTCCGCACTTCCTTAAATGAAGATATCGCGTTTACCCATAATAGAAACCATAAAGGTATGACCAAAAAGAAAAAAACAGAAGCTTAAGGAAAACATAAACATATTATATATCATATATAAATATAGTGACATTTTAATGGCCACCTTTTAAGGTTTTAAAAGAATGTTGAACAATCATCGTTTCGGGAGGCATAAATTCACCATCCACGGAAACAGTATATTCGTTAACCATTAGATGTAGGTATGTGTAAGTGTAGCTCGAATACATATTATAAAAACATCCTAGTATATTGAGGATATTGGATTTCTTACAAAATAAAAGAATAAAAAGAGTTTAGGGGGTTGGAGAAGCAAAATAAAACAAAAGGACTCAGAAGAAGACATTACCTTAAAATTGGGTAACTCCCTTTGGTTTGAGCTCAAAGGCTTCCTTGGGAAGACTTCTGCCCAAAGTGAGGCTTCAAGGAGTAATATAGGGAAGTGGAGAGACAACATGGGCAGGGGTTGGCCGATCCAAAGGCTTTGGGAGTGTGGGTAAGGAGGTAGAGGTGGGGGCCTTTTATAAGAAAAGAGGAGGGGCACTCTTGGAAAGTAAAGATAAGTTACTTTATTTTAAAATTAGTTTCGGATTCAAAAGGTCCCACATTAATATAATTAGATGATAAGGTGATAAGGGTTCGAAATACACTCATCCAATTGGTTTTGTCCATGTGTAGGTTTTAGATTTTACATTAACTTTCCATTTTATTTAAATCGTTAAATAATGAGGACATCGCTGCATCATCATGATGTCATAAATAATTTAATTTATTTAATGTCTAAAAATTATAAAAAAAATACTATGATGTAGGAAATATTTGTATCTTTCTAATGAATATTTATAGTTAAAAATATGACTTGTATAACCCCATATAAAGTTTTTTTAGTAACATAACTCATGTTTGTGTCATTTTTACATTAACATTAAATAAAAAGTTATTTATGTCATTTCCCAACCAAAGTGGATCCATGGGGTCCCCAAGTTGACTCATGGCCTGTCTTGGTCGGCCATGACACATCTAATGAGGGTATAACATGTGTCAATCCCATCTCATACTATTAAAACATTATTTTTACCTTAAACTACACTAATTACCACTAATCGCGATTAAGAACTTAATAAGTTACTATTCCCCAAAAAAATTATTTTAATCCCATTGAACCACATTTTACTTCTTAATGAAAACCATGTATGTCAGAGTTTTGAAGTCCAAAACACAATTATGGCAAAAGTTTATTTAAAATGAAAAATCAGTTTTTATAATTACCACTTAGTGGTTTCACTATTCATCAAAAATTGAAGTTTTTCAGAAAATTACCAAAAATTCACCCTAAGCTATATTTGATATTAGGAATTAAAAAATTAAGTCTATTTTACAAAATTCAAAACATATAAGTCACATTAATTAATTTAATAATTAATTCCTGCTGTCATGACAAATAGCGTGTTTTTATGAAACAATAATTATCAAAAGATTGACACCAGTTTAAGTCCAATTTCAAAGTGAAATTGATTCCAATGACCACCATTGGATAAAATGGTAAAAATATATTCTAATTCCACTTCAAAACCAATTCAAAAGATAATATAATCATATAAATAAACTATATTAAAAAGCAGTTTTGATGTAAAATGCAGTATTTTTCACTATTCATTAAAAAATGATCATTGTTTGAAAAATACCAAAAATTCACACAAAGTAAATTTTTATGTCCCAATCATAAATAATAAGTTTATTTTGACAAACATAGCTTATAAAATTGTCAAAATATAGCTTTAAAAATGGTTTTCCATCAAAAGGTAGTAAAAATATCTTTTAAAAATATTAGTGTATTCCATGCTTAAGATTGGATTTATTTTCATTTTAAGCCTCTAAAACACTATATAATTCATTAATAGACATAGATAAAAATATCTATTATTCATTAATCACATGGTATGTTACATTTTTATCCCCGAATTAGTATATTATTTTTTCTGCAAACTCAATAAACATTCTCCCAAATATGATGATATAAAAAATTAATTATCTCCCATATAATAATATTTTATTATTTTAATGGAATAACCCATATTCATCACCTCTTCTACCAAATGGTAAACCAAATCATCAATCGTGTGTATGGAGGGCTATAGTCTCGCAAACAGAAGTGATTATTTTGGTACCACCACCTCTATAGACATGATATAATGATATATGTAACATAGTTATATTTTATTTTTGATTTACTAATTTTAATATAAAATATAAATTATTACCTTTTAACCCTTTGGAAAATGATAACATCACTTGTGCGTACGTGTGGACTACTGCCTACAGAAAATGATGTGATATATTTTTCATTTTATATTGACATGGATGGTAACAAGGATTAATTTAATTAAAATATATGATTTATAACATATTAAAATTATTTTATGAATTTTAATTAATATTTACCCTTTTTTGTTCCATCCATTGAGATAATGAAACACCATTCTGAAATAAATACATCCTATAATATCTATAAATTGTGTTATTCATTTATTATCTATATATTTTAAGGATTGCACTAAATAAATATATAATGAATATATATTATATTCATATCATTTCTAACATTCTCTATTATATTGAACCTTAATCAATTTAAAAGGAACAAAAATACCAAACCAAAACATACATGAAAAATGAAGCAATTATTACCTAAAACGTGATTTTAACAAGGAATTGTTAATAAAAGAGTAATAAAATTTCACAAGTAAATCCTATATAATAGGATATATATGATTATGTTTCTATAATAGATTTATAATAAACCTATCTTAATTATATAGTATGACTGAATGTGTACGATGAATGTCAACACTTGAGGTATGGTATTTCTAGTCTCTCATTTATTTTTTATAATTATATGTCATTTTCACCACTCATTTCATTTGTGTGGTGCATATAATACCCCTCATAATTTTTATATTGTGAATATTTCCAGCTTCATTAAATTAAAAGTTTTTATTTAGTGAGGATTATGATTGAAAAGATTACCAATGCGGTAAGGTATTTTAATCTCTCTATTATTTCTAGGAGACACATGCGATATTAACCAATTTTTTATTTTATGTGGAGTGTACACTACCAATTAATTTATTTTATAATACATATTATGAAAATTATTCATTTTTACAAAAACATATATATTTATTTCTTTCATGTTTCATAGAAATCATAAGTTACCAAAGTGGTAATCTTTTTATGTTATAGTTTCACTATTTATCATGATTTTTTATGGTTATGTTTCTGATGAGGTAATATTTTTTTCTACCTTTAAATAAACTCCTTCATATTAATTACAAGATAATACGTTATTTCTTTTAATTTTCTTAACTTTAAAAACTATAGAGACAAAAATAATTTTTTAAATAAAAAATCAACTTTATTTTACCAATTAGTATAAAATCATTATATTCCATGTACATTTTTTATTAAAGAATAAATTTTTTAATATTATTAAATTATTTTTAAAATTAATTATTTCAAATTTTTTATTTATTTACAAAAACAATCAAATGAAGTCTTTTAATAATTTTCAATTGAGTTACTTTTGAATCTGCCAAAATGTGAATGGGATCATTATTTTATGTTTAATGGCTTGAATGTTATTTTATACCATCATGACCCCTCATTTATTTAAAGATTAATTTACAAATTTGAATTTTTACATTAAATGAAAACATTTTCATTAAGATTTAGGATTTTTTAGATTTTATTGTAGTGATTTCAAAATGGAAGGGATATTTTCCTCATTAATTCTTTCATGATATTTTTATGAATTTTTATTCATCAATGATAATAAACTTTTGTGTTTCTTATGTTTTATTCGGGACATGATCTAATTGTACCATCCTCGTTGTTTTTCTGGATGGTTTTTGTTTATGATTAAGATAAAGATATTTTTATGAAACATATTTCTTTCCCCTAAGTTATACTATGATGAAATTTTTATAAAATGAATTTTATTAGTTTGGGTTATGATATGATAAATTTTATATGATCTTGAGGTGAAATATTATTTGGATTATGTGATATGTTGGAACTATATCTCCCTATATTGAATTTGGTAAAGATTTATATCCCGTGAAAAAATTATGGGAAACAAGATGATGCCATTGATCTGAAATGGGAAACAGGTTTGTGTTTTTGTTCCACTATGGGATAAAAGTATGTGTGTTTGATCTAATCTGGGAAACATGTGATGATCCTAGACCAGTAATGTTATGAGAAACCGGTTGGGATTTCTGATTAAGTATGATTTTATGGTCTTGGTAGTTAACCTTTTTAAGTGAAATGGTTTATATACATATGATGGCAGTATAATTATATGACATGAACTAATGGTTCATGGTTTATTTATGATTATTTCTCACACTTCTGATTCATGTCATGGAAATGATAATGATATATGTCCTGAATCATGTTTATGATATTTGAAATATTGATTATAAAACATGTAATTTATGTTCATGATCACATGAACTTATTTTTATCTTATGCATTCTTATGATAATTGATTGATATATCCCATGTTTACCATTACTGAGTATTGAGCTCACCCTTTGTTCTGTTTCCTTTCCTCGAGTCTTAATGAATTGGTTTTGTAGTTAATTCTTATGAGTTTTAATAAATGGAAAAATATTTAGGGGATATATTGGAGATCATTCATGAAATTTGAAGATTGTGTATCACATCTCCAAAGACATTGAACTATTATAGTCCTTAGGAAAGTATTTTTAAAATATATTTAATATTCATCTAAAATGATATAGAATTTATGTTTGAATATTCTAGGTTTATATTATTTTGGCTAAGTTCAAGTGTTTCCCTTCCACCCCTAATGATTTTCGATATTCTAAGGAATGGCAGGAAATCTTTGAAATTGAGGCATAAAATTATGATGATCGTCTCATTAAAATGTTAATCACTTGATCCCATGAGATCATATGTACTTAGAGAAATTAACAACCACTCCACAAAGTCACCACACCTACCCTAGTGATATATCTATCCCTCTTAGTGTTGAAAAAATTTGTTTCGACATCACAAGAACCATCAAGAATCGTTGATGTTTCCAAACATGGTGTGTACCATATTGGAATTCATGAAATCCACATTAAGAGGAAGATATATAGCTCATTCAACTATAGATGGATCCATCTATAAATAGAAAAATCTTTCCCTGATTTATTCCATTAGTTTGGTGGACTGTAATAGATATTGAAGAGATGAAGCACCACAATAATCTCCTATAACCACTTATAAACACTCTCAAGGAACATTTTCACACTCCCTAAACTAACTCAATACCCCAGTTTTTATCCATGAAAACCATATCTACATTTTTATGAAAAGAAGAAATGAATTATTATGGGATCAATAAGAGAATCCCTCTACATCAGTACACTCTACTCTATATCTACTGACCATCAAATTTGTTGGGTGTTTGGCTCTACCACAATGATCAAAGTCTTATAAAAAAATATCCATCCAAAAGTAAAGAAAGAAATAAAGCTATATTCAAGGACTATTTCCATATCTGACTATACCTTCTATGCTTCCCATTAGGAAGTGTCCACTTAGAGGAAATCACATGATCCAAACAATGAAGTATGATGTGCTTAATAATATCAGTAAAATTAAATCTTTTATATTAATATTTGATGTGATCCAACTATAAATGTAGATTTGTGATTCCCTTATAGATGCCATAAATATCCCTCCAAATATTGAAATGAAGGTGTCTATTGTTAATATCTATAGTGTAGTGGAATATGAGGATGATGATTAATTGGATATCATATTATTATCCTGGTAGGATGTGGGTACAACCACCCAGGGGGACATATCCCCCTTTACACCTTAGGTAAGTTCACTGACATTTAATTTTACAATTTTTTGTAGACACTTTCTCCATGATCAATCTCATCATAGCTTAGAAACTATACATGTTGTGGTATATAGTTAATAATCTAGCATTATATTACCTTGCAATTTAAGGATAAGAGAATAGTGAGATGAATTCAATTGTAAAGATCCATCTAAATACATAGTTTGGTTATTTGGTGTCAAATGAAAAAATTGGGATTTTCTTATAGGTCATTACATTCAATTTCTGGATGGGAATGGCCATGATCCACTTACATGCAACCATCCCATCATTATATGAATAGGGACTTAAATACTCCCTTAATGATTGACTATGGGTTCTTCATTATGATACTTAACCCTTGGACCCAAGTGATTCCCACTATGTAAATATTGGATATTAAAAGAGATAAGGTAATAAATATCATGTTTAAGAGACCATGATTTTCAATACTCCATATAATAAAACACACAGCCTAGAAAATCCCTAGGATGACTTGAAGAGAATTTTTAGTCTATGAATTCACCAATCAGAAGCAAAAATCCAGGAAATCAGGAACTATTTCAATATTTCAAAGAAGAAGTATTTCAGTAAGATCAAATATTTCTCCTATTTTTAATAGGGTCCTATGAATCGTAGATATTCCACTCTCATTTTCTACTAGAAATTCTAATATATGGAATAACATTTGGGCATACACTAAGTCTCACTCAAATTGGGAATCATTCACTCTAAATAAAAAAAATATATTATTTAAATATCAAGGTTGAAACCCTACCATGAATAAAACATGATATTAGATCCACATCCTATATTTCCATAGTATCCATGTATCCAAAAGGATAGAAATCCATTTATAATGATTCTGAAAATATTGAACCCTACTAGGTAGATGATTCCATTTATTGGACACCATTAACGGAGAATCTATCTCATATCGCTTGTATATAGTTAATAGGACTTGGATGAGGACAATCATGGATTTCAATAATATGTTACACCACAGTATATGATCTGATATAGGTGAAACTATCCAATAATGAATATTTGGGACTGAAATTGATTAGTGTCACTGTGGATCCCACTAGACAACCATAATACTTTTAATTCTTGAAAAACTAAAGTGATGTATTTTCAGAGAACTAAAAAAATATTTTGGGAATTGATCCTCATATCACCATAAATTTTCATAGAATTCCCATTGTCCATTGTTGATTTAATACGGAACAAAAAAAGTTGTTTCCCTCTCATGGTGCCTTTGTGGAAGATGATGTTGACAAACTGATCCCAGAAAACATCATAAGAAATGTTCACTACTCTATGTGGTTGGATAAAATTATTACAATTATGAATAAGAATTGACATATTATTGTCTATATTGTCTTTAAGAACCTCAACCATACTTTACCTAAGAAATAATTCCCCTTATAAATCATATAGTTTTTAGTTGAAAAAACTTTTAATTTTTTGGCCATTTTCATCATAGAAGGACATTCCATGTAAAATCAGATCTAGATTGACCATAAATATAAAGAGGCCACCATATTCATGGAACCTCAGGGAACCCCTGAGTACCCAATAATTCCTTATGTATTGAATACTTTTGGATATACATATCATCATTCCATGTAATATTTATTCAATCCCATCTTTGGATCCCTGGTGGAGTTCAAAGTGGATTTTTAGGTCATCATATCCCACAAATGTCAGGACCAACTCAAAGATCCTCAGAATAATTCAGGCATGATAAGTTCCCACAACATAAATAAACACCCATTGATGTGTTACTTTTAGGTTAGAATTTGGGAGTTCCTAATATTTATTGTTTGACATAGAGGCATTGAATTGACCAAAAAAAATTCAATACCAGTATTAGAATTCCTCTTTCATGCAATATCTGAGATCTTCAACGACTCCAATTCTCTCATGCTTATACTACTCCTTATTTCACCAATTTGAAGGGAAAATGTAATCCATTTTCTAATATGCTGATGAATGAAATCACAATTCAATATGATGTACAATGATATACTTTGTTCCATGACTTCATGAAGTATATGTTCTATCCTCAAGTTCGAATACCACCTATCTAATGGATTCCTTGGTTCCTTTACATGGACACCTCTGAATGGTCACTTTGTGATATTTTATCCAAAAATAACAATGATTGAAAAGATAGTAGTCTATATTATCATATTATTATAATGATATACACTAACATTGAATATTATCCTACCTAGAAAAATTCCCTTTCCTTGGATGTCACATTTGAGAAGATGCATCATTATTTGAATCGTCATTTCGTCTAACTAATATCTCACTTAACTTGATGAAGTATATACTCAATTGTACTATGTTTATTGGGATATTGGCATGGTGTGAACTGGTTATTCATTAGTTCAACATTAGGTTCATCACTCAAAATGATACTATAGTACACGCATTGGAAGGCTTCTTTATTTCACATAAAATCTCAAAATACTTTTTCATGAACATTGACATTCCAAATGTGTCCATTATTTCAATGACCAAAAACACTAAGTTGGTAGATGAACATAAATGGTGTCTTAGAGAGCCCAAGTATTAGAAGGACCATCAATACTAAGCTCAATTGGGTTATCCTTAGAGTTGTTTTTATCACTCCCCCAATATCCCTTGGTCCATAATCATTCTTATTTTTTGTAGAATACACCAATAATGAGTCTGCATATTAATATATCATCTACATTCATGATCTAACCCTAA
The DNA here is from genome assembly GCA_963277665.1 of Viscum album. Lineage (NCBI taxonomy): Eukaryota > Viridiplantae > Streptophyta > Magnoliopsida > Santalales > Viscaceae > Viscum > Viscum album. Next base: position 779,566,494 of record OY728150.1, on the reverse strand, counting down.
AAATTTATGTTATATAGTTACATCTGAAATATGACTGTATGTTTTCATCCAGTAAATTAATGGTGCTACACCATCCATAAATATAATCTTGACCCATTCCTTGAGCACAACCATTAGAAAATAAATCAATGTATCTATAAGAAGAAAGTATCTCATGTCCCACAATCGTGGAATGATTTAGAGGATACCCTGAAATATTTGTTCACATCCATCGATGTTATTGATAAGGATGTCTTAGCAATTCATGTGTCACACTGGAAAATTATTGGTTATGTCACTCTCGGTGAAGAGAGTTGAGAGTTTAATCAACTAACTATTAGTTCTCCCTATGAGGGCCCTAAAATTCCCCTATCACATAAGAAGGATATGAGTAAATGAGTTTTTTAATCAATTACCTATTACATTTAAATCATCCATTTGACCAAGCCAAGAGAGAGAAAATTCATCAATATACATTAAATTCCAATCTCTATGATAGACCAAACTCAGAGAAGATCCTCTACTAGAGTGGATTTAATGGTAAAATTATATATTAAATTAATAGAAATTAAATATCTAAGTTCTTTAAAGAGTTCAATGTTGGATCATGTTTGAATAAATAATTAGTTTTGATGTTCTCCCATCAAATCTAAATATTGGGCTACTTTTAGATCACTATGGTTTATGACTTCTTGGAATTAACTAAGAATTCTCATGCATTCAAGACTAATGCTAACATAAAGGATGAGCGATGAGTACTTCTATACATTTCAAAGTATTCATTGATTTTTTTCTTTTTAGTGGATTAATTCCATGGGTCCACGCCCACCAGTGACAGCCTGATATTAATGATTTATACAAACTTCCACCATTTTATTTTCAAAGTGGGATAAAATTAATCAATTCACATAGGTCAAGACATGGTTTGTTATCATTTAAGATAAGTATAATATAATTCATATATTTGTAATCCCGTACAACATCATTATAGATAATATAACTAACTTCCAATCCACTAAGATAAATAATTTAATTGCCAAATACAACATCTTTTCTAAGCACACTTCCCATAAACACACATCAGTTAATATATAGATAAAATCATTTAAAGAAGCCCTATATAAATATATACAGGAAGATGATGAACCAATAAAAGAACTTCAATACTAAAAATATCTCAAATTCCATATAGGAATATCAGGAAATTACTTTTTCCTCTACCTAGAAGAATCCATACTCCCCAGTACACATAATAGAGGCAGTCATTTCCATATAGGTTAAACTAACTTCACTCTAAATTTCAACATATATTCATTTAACACAAGAAAAAATATCCGAATTCTATCTAGATGACTCAGAATCCCTTGATGAATAAATCAACCTTGCATTGTACAATCATAAGGTCCATTAGAACAGAATTTCTGAAGAATTCAATAAGAAGGTCCTCCTTTTTTCAAATTTATAAGGTGAATTGATGCTAGAATTAATAACCCTAATGATACTTGAATGTAAACCACCAAAGATGGATCATAAATGAGAGGTACCCATATTAATTAATAAAGTCTAGTCCAATGGATTATACTCAATGATTGTGATGGATGGGGAGCTCATCACACCTCCCACACATGCATTCTTTTTTAAAAATTACATTGTATAGAATTCATGTTGTCTCACAATTTCCTCATTATATGAGGATAAAATATATTGTCTCAGTCCTTAAATAATGAATTTTTAATTTATTCTCCATATACATTCTCACTACTTGACATTAACTTGAATATCCACGGTTCATATCATGTAACCTTAAACTATAAAACACCCACATAATCCGTGAAAAATGTTAAACTACATATTTATACCCATTATTTATGACATTAAATTACTTATAATGGGTCTTCATCTCATCGTCATAAAATGGATGGAACATGGTCTTAGTTTTATTTCATAAAACTATGTAGAACATTGTCCTCCAAAAATTATTTTAAACTACATCACTAATATACTAACTGCATAATGTTAAACTACAATTGATACGGTCATAGCTATGCAACCTCAAACAATATACTAGATATCTTTATATATAAAAAAGGAACTAAATTATTAGCTTATAGACATCATTTATGTGGAAAACAACTTTTAGTTTTATTATCATACATCAAAATACCACTATGAACTATGTCTATCTATATTTACATTTCATGGGATACATGGGGATTCGTAGATCTTTCATCGTAGGACTATCCATAATAATAGTTTCATTTACATCTCTATATCTTAATTATTAGATCCCTCTTATCAAGTTCCTTGTTCTCACGTTACATAAGGATTCAAATTTTATTAGGATATGGTCATACCCATACCTATTATCAATACACATTATAATGTTCCCAACTCTCAGATGTATAGAACCTAGAGTGTTGAAATCTATTCTATAATAACTTTAGATCACATTCACACTTTAGTTCTTACTTGATAACAGTTCCCTATGAATATTTCATGTCCAAACAGACTCCCCTACTATGGAACTACAACATTCCAATGGACCACCTGTAGTCTGGGGTATATATCTCTGGGAAATCATGGTAGAAACATAATGGTTTATGTGTTTTAAATGCATGTCCAGTAGTCGATCATAATATATTTTCTTTGTATGTGATGATATGATAGAAGGCCTTTGTTTCAAACATAGTCAGTAGTCACCCCATCCAATTTTCCACCCCCACTTATCATGATCCCAATATTAATAATTTATTTTTCATGAACCCTCCTTTATTATAGTGTAATTTCAATTCACTCGATATAATTTCATACATACAAGCATACTAACAAAGAATATAAATTTTTTGTTGTTTTCCATAGTTAGCTTCCCAATTTTAATGGGACATTTTTAATTATTGAGGAAACATTCTGAACCTATCCCAATTTAACTTAATATTCACCTTCATGTGATATGGGTGATCTTAATATTCTTCTAATATCTCACACTATGAATAAACCACATGGGATTAGTGTTTTTAGTGAATTGTATCCAAATGTGATCGAATCACACTGTGTGTATTACTGGGGATATTTTTTAGTCCTACAAAAATCTATTTAAACTTCAATGCCCTATTCACCTTAAATGAGGTTGTATATTGTATAATTTAACCTTCCAATTCACATCATGATTCTTTGATCCCTGCATGCTATATAGAAAATCTCCCCCTTCTAGTCTTATCTGTATGATGTTAAATGGAATAAACACATGTGGTCCAACCAACATGACCTTAAACTATGTGAATAACTATATGAGGTTGTATATTTTTTTCATAACCCTTCTAATTCACATTGGATGATTCTTCTCACACTTATACAAATTGATTAACTCCCCGCTTTGGTCAAAGCTACATGAAAAAAACTATATAAAATTAATTTATAGTCATTATCATATGATATTAATATAATTATTCAATTTCTTTACTATATGATTTTAAAATTTATGGAATGGTCCATGTCATATAACATTAAACAATGTAATATTATAGATCATTTCCCAATATTATTCCACTGTTCGATATCAGTCCTCTACTATTCCACTTTTTAGAACTTCATATGGCTTTATTTACAAATTAACAAATATACTGTAATTTTGGGATCACATATTCCAATCCCAACTATATAACTAATGATCTTCCTCCCACTTTAAAACATGATTGAAATATGTGAAGAATTATCTTCCACCTAGAACTTATTGTATCTTTATTTACATCTCACAAGAACATAAGGATGTCCAAATCTCCTGTACCATTCCCAGTTGCAAGTCTCCAACCTCCTACTCCAATTATTGGTGTTCGAATCCCTTTTTTTCAAGATGTGTTTTTCCTTGGAATATCAAGATAACTTTATATTTAGATTGGAATGGTCCAAGGATCATGACAATAAAATTTGTGAAAATATAAAAAAATTCATTAATATAGGTATTGGGATATCTAATTTATGTTGGGTTTTATCCCCACCCGGTTCTACATAAACTGCTTCATCCCCTAATATATTTTCCATAAAAATAAAATAAGAATTTCCCTTAATGAAGTTGATTACATAAAATATCAATAAGTCATTGTTATTAATTCATTGAACATAAACAAGGATCCATTCCCTTATATGGATTTATTATGTTAACTTGTGGTCTATTTAATCCACAATAGGTTTATCCCTTCTTGAATCCTATATAGGAAACCTCACATTCAGTATAAGAATCAGTGCCTTAATTTTTCTACACCCTTTTCATAGAATGATCCACTCTAAGTATGAAGCAGTCATTCTCATCATTTTTCCCTCACTCTATTGTTATGGATCTCCTCACACTTGGTTGATGTTCTATAAACCTAAAACATTGAAATATCCAAGTAAAATATCAATAGAATTAAGTCCTATACCTAAAAATTTTGACCCGAATGACTATAAACTACTGAAGACAAGATCCTTAAGGGACGTTAAAATAGAAAACTCATAAATGAAAATGCGAAAATTAATTCCACACTCACCATGTAATCTTAATTAATTACTTGGAAAAAATTTTGAGCATTAATGGAAAGGTTCAAATCTTGTGGGGATCATCATCTATCCCTAGAAAAAAAACATGGATATTATAATTAGACCCAATGATATATGAATAAATTTGAGTAAATCAATTTCTTTCTCACTCCACCACCTCAGTCCTAACAATGTTAATTTAAACTTTATATCCTCTCATATTTTTTAAATGTTAATATACATGGTTTAGGTTCTAGTTTCATTACCATAAAATTAACCCCCTCTGATCCAAGCAACATTGACTTAAAAAGTATACATAAAATTTATGGGTTATCTATAATGGAATGTAATTTTTAATTATTTTCAAGTATTATTCACTTCTAATAATATATATATAACCTCACCTTCATTCCATGAATCGTGACCTTTAATCTATATTTAATTCCCCCCAGATACTATTAATGATTTAATTGAACTTTAAAATTCATTTCATGTTATTTTCACTCAATATATGTAAATAGTCTCCCAATTAAATCAATGTAGAGTAACCATAAAAGACATACCGTTTACCACTAAGGTCACCTATATTGCAATTGGTCTCTCAAGATTATATAAGGTTCCATCTATATATAATCATTAATAAACCTTCTCACCGATGGTTCAAGCTCCATGACCCCAAACTGGTAACACATCATGGTTTATGTAACATAAATTTAAACACTATAACATCACGGAATAACCCATTCATCGCCACATAATGGTTGAGAATTTTTACTATATATGTAATGTGTCTAGTACAATATGTAGTATGTTACATTCCATCGGTATGAATAACATGTGATTTTGTAACTATGATATGATAATACCTCCCCCTGAAATTTTTCCTTTATATCCACACTTTTTTGTCTAGAGTTTTAATTTCCCCATCAATAATTTATTTTCATAAGACACTCCTATGGGGTTAATACAATACACCAATGACCTTCCTACCATATAATAAACATGTTCCCAAGGATTATCAACTTCAATATGTTGTGCCTCATGTTTTAATTAAATAGTTAGTGATTGAACCTCATTTTTACTCCTCTTTGGATAATATTGTAGAGAAAATTGTGTTTAAAATTATCTCAGTGGGCATACACACCATATTTTATCCATTTTTTAATTTTAGATTTTGGATTTCATGATTTAACTCCTTCCACTATAATATACTAATGTGGATACTTAATATCCACAGTGTCACCCCTTATATATTTTTAATTTTTTTACATGGTGGACCAACCCTATGGTCTTCTATAAAATTGGTATCACCATTTTCATGGGTCCCATTTATTCTTAATACACCACTCGAACCTCAATACATCCATCCTATAACATTATCATGTGGAATTAGTATCCCTACATTTACCCTTTCTTCTAATACTAAGAATGGATCACATGAGATTAGGTGATTTTAATCACTTTCAAAATTAACATGGTTGAGATAATCCCTTTATCTACCATAATGTATGACATTAAGTTGAATATTTAATTTCCTTTAAATTTTACATTAAAATGAATGGTAGTATCCTTATTGGATTACAATTAACTACATGATATCATGGTACTCACTTGAAAAACTTTTCTATAGATAGTGATTCATGGATCTCCTCTCTTGGCATCAACCGTGATCCTCCTTTTCCCTATTTCATTATTATACCGCCTAGGGCCTTCATATGGTATCTCTTTTTACTCAACATGTATTGAGATGTTGTCTTTTTTTAAAGAGATGGTCCAAAAAAATGTCTATAAATTATTATCCATTTTTGTGAATTATATATATGCACCTAAACTCTGTAAATCTTGTATCCAAGAACAAGGACAAAAAAAATGTGTACATTGTCCTCTATGGTGACCCTAATGATCTTTAAGCTATATTAGTGTGTGAAATTAATCATTACATTATTTTTTTGAAGACATCCTTTAACCTTGGTACTATTTTCATGTATATAGTAGTTTCACCATGGGTCAATGTTATATGACCATATACTAAGTATCCTTTCTACTTCCTTAGTATTCTTTCTGAAAGTAAAATTTAATCATATTCTAGTGTCACTAATTTTTTTCTTTTTTCATTTTCCCCACTAACCTAGAAACATCCCATATGTTTAGCATGCCCTATATAAATATTCTTGATATAAAATTGATTATCCATAATAGTTTGTGAACAATTACTGGGAAAACCTTCAATCCATATGAACACTTTTCCCCCTAGATTTTAATCTATATCCACTCTCATCTCTAAATGGGATCCCATGTGGGGATTATACAACCCACCAAAGGACGACATATTTTTTAGAGTAAATTCACCAAAAGAAACCATCATATTCATCACTAAATATACTCCCCTATGGTGAAATCACAACTCTCTAATGGTCTTCGACCCATACAAGGGTAATATCCTTGAAGATACATATTTATCAGTACAGTAGTGGAATCCATGTTTTGAGTGTGATTAATGTTCATCTTCATCCAACCTAAGTTCTTAACTATTCAGTTTAGACTATAAGAGTCACAATTTACCTTCCCCTATGTTCCCTTTTCTCAAGTATACTTGGTGTTCTATCCTAGGCATCCCTCACATTTATATGGAATTCTAATCTTAGAATAAAATAAACCTTATTCGCATATCTTCATAGGTTCTCGTAGTGGTTGATTTGAAATTTTAAATCTACCACATACACCCACATCCAATATTATCATATAATTAAATGATCTTTTTATCTCTTATTTCTCACGTTGATCATGGCTCAAATGGCCTTATTGTTTTTTAGTCAAATGTTTCTGTAGAGACCCAGCACCAAATAACACAGATATGGTGTCTGTAACTAAATACATTTCCATGATTTTAAGGAATCAATCCCCAAAGGACCGATCAGTTTAATATTATTGGTAAACCAGATACAAAAAAAAGTATTGTATAAATGAATACATTGAAGACAACATAATTTTTATCTTCTTTCTAAATAAGTAACTATGAGGATAACTCTAATCCATCAAGTAAAAGCCTGCATATCTTTCATAGTATGCTTCTTGGATTCTCGAGGAATGAAACTTAATAAGGGTGATCTCAAATGCTTAGTAAGGGATAAATAGAATGGAATAAATAATTACTGAATGAGAATATTCAATATGAAATGGTGAATAACTAAACGCAGCTACCATGCAATCAATAAACTGAATGGAAGTACGTAGGAAATATAAAAAGGTAATAACTGAATCACATTTTATTCAAAGAACATGATAAAGAAATAACAATATAGAAAGTTAGAAAACTAAAACACATTCCATTTATTCAATGAACTAAAAATTAATTGTATTGATAGATATTTCGACACATTATCTCATGGACTAATAATAAGTGAATATTGAAAACGAAATGCATCCATAGATATGTCAATGAAAAATATCATGGATGAATAATATTATAATATAAATGAAGGAAATTATTATTTATTAGATTCCATGTTTCCTACGTATATCATACATTTACCGTAAAGACCTTTCACAAGATAGTTTACAGAAAATTAGGGTAAAGACTCATATAATGTGGCTATCCAAATGAATTGTCCTAAAAGACTACTGATGCATCTAGGGGATATCTATAACTGGGCTGTGTATGTATAATACAAGTCCAAACAATTATCATCTATCAAATAATTGATTTAATAACTTTCCTTATCAAATATCCATATGGAGTAATAGATATGGATTTATCAATATTAACCCAGATAGGAAAATAACTTTCAATGTAGACACCATATGTAAAATGGTATATTCTTTAGGAAATCATGAACCAAGTCGGATCACCATCTTACCCAGTGCCCGACCCGACCTGCGACAAAGCCTGAGGGGCGTTCTCAATCCCCACGGGCTGGAACAAGTGCCTGAGTATCAAATAAGACAAGAGGGAATGATTTACCCAACATAATAAACATGAAATAACCAACCATATTAACGGAACGAAACTAAATTTATACAACCAAACAGGCCCTTAAAAAATTTCAAAATTAATGGTTTTAACTCAAACCAACAACCCAAAAGAAACAAAAAAAGGTATAACTAAAACTCCAACTCAAACCTCCATGAAATAGGAGAAGCCACATCCTGAAGATATCAACTCCAATATGCATGAGAAGACCATCAACAACCTAACCTCCATTGCTATGCATGATGCCTCACCATGGAATACACAAATAATAAGGTCTACATACACCCAAAGGTGTATGTAGGGTGTGAGCAATGATCCAAGTAGGATAAAACCAAATAAATGATTCCATGCCACAAAATCCAAGAGGTAACTTAATATTCTTATTCAAAATCATACTTGTAAAACACTTTTAAGGAAACACATACAAGATGAAATTAAATAAAAAGAAACGGAACAGTTAAAGGAAACCCATTTCACATATACTACTTTAAAATGGAAGAGAAAATTCATAAAGAACACGCACATACTTAAGTGGTCCTCTATATTGTTACGGAAGGCACCACGTCATGAATATTATAGAACTATTGGTAAATCCCCTAAGGTAGATAGTACGCATGGGATGCTATATACATTGTACCTCGGTGTAAATGTGTCATAGGAACCACACTGATCTATGTTATCATGAATGATCCACTAGTAGGGAAACACATCCATAACCTAGTGGTCTCCTATCATCACAAAAGTTTAGTTAGTGCTGTAACGTCAATCCTTCTTGAAAAAAACTATGATGAACCACTTACATATCATCTATCATACTAGTCCTAATTCACCCACCAATTTACCCAAGGTTTTACCTTATGCTTAATCATGTTCTGCATTCACATATCAAACACACCACCACTTTAATAACCAAAGTCAAGTATGTCAAAAATTCAATTATTTCCTGAACAAACCCATTTTTGATCTTACACATGACTAAGTCCTTTTTCAAATACATTTTCAAATTATAAATCATCATTTATAAATACACAATAAAAGCACAAAATTAAACCAATTAGTTTAATGGACAATCCCATTTTAAATCCAAACCAAAACAGTTTGCAAACATGATTCACACTATCCTTATAATTTAATAAACCATGAAGAAAATTTTACAAAACATGGACAGTAATGTCACATGTCTTTACATGCGAATATTCATTAAATTTTTTTATCAACAAACTCACACCAACACCACCTTAAAATACAATTTTTAGGTCACACATATTTTAATAAAATAGTTTCACAATCTACACAACACTACTAATTGATACATTTTGGGTTTACACAAGTAAAAAACAATTAATTTCATGTAAGAGAACCACTTGGAAAATAAAATTATTACTTATTCATATTGAAGACCACTTTCTCCCCACACATCCAATTGAATAAATAAATAAAACAATTCATGAAACACTTCCAAATCAGAAACAAAAAATTTACCCTAAAAACTCCCCTAGTTTCATATCAAATTACAACATTAAAACCATCCACACATCATATCCATGGAAAAACATGATTCACATCCTCTATAAAACTTAAATAAACCATTACAAAACTTATAAAACATCCTAAAAAGGAAAAAACAATACTTAAAGAAACATCACACCCAATTTCATATTTATAACAAATTTTCAAGCCAAACATAGACCAAATCATTTTCAAAACTAGTTTCACACAACTTCCACTATCAAGTATATCATTTGAATAATTTATAAAACATTTCAACATGCACCACAATGATATACACTTGAAATAAACAAATATTTATTTAAACCCCACTTTCAACCTATACGCATATCAAAACCTTTCAAAAAAAATTTCAATGCACACACACAGACCTAAAATCACATATAAACACTCACGAAATACTTTTAAATTAATAAAAATGAATCTCCAATCATGGAACCTCTTACCTCTTGTGGAGAAACATTCAGAGAATTGTGAGGAACCATAACTGCACCTCAAATAAACCCTAAAAAGGCAAGATGAAACAAACGACTTTATTAAACAATATTGAACTCTAAAACTAACCATATATCAGCTAGAAATCTAAAACCCCCAAATAAAATGAGGCAAAACCATAGATCATAGGAAGGGATTACCCATAGGGGTTACGCTCGCAAGGAGGAGTAATGCACCAGGGAGACACTCATCCAAGGGGAGAAGTGCGCCAGTCTTGGTGCATCGTCTAGGTAAATATGTTGGCTGATGGGGTTATCTAGCTATAATGAGGGATACGAAAGGGACCGGGTAGACGGAGCGGGAGGTCATTGACCATGGGGGAGGAGTAGGGTGATGCGGAAGGTAGGGAGGGGTGAGGTGTTTCTTGGGCAAGATATCCATGTGGCAAGGGTGGCGTGACCATGTGAGGGAGGAGGGAGGCGACCTTGTGAGTTGTTGGCCGAGAGTGAGTGTGTTGGGTGGGTGTAAACACGGGAACTAGGGGGAGGGGCTGAGTAAGAGAGAGAAGAGAAAGAGAGAGGGGGTGCAACAGGTTGAGGGAGAGATAAGGGGGGTCCGAACCCTAATGAGAAAAGAATAAAAAATAATATGAAATAAATAATATAACATAATTAACATCAATAATATTAATAATTATTATTATTTTAACATCATAATAAAATTAATCAAACTAGTAATAAGAATAATATTCTCAAATAATAATAACATTATTATTAATTTTAAGACAATTCTATTTTACTTTTTTTTGTTCGCTCGTTAATTAATTAATAAATTATAATTTACGGTAATAATAATAACAACATTAATTATAATAATTATTTTATAATAAAAAAATAATAAAATTGGTAATAAAATAACATAATATTAATTATAATTATTATTATTACACTATTAATAATAACTTAATAAATTTTATATTCTTAACACTGTTTCAAAAATATTATTAATATTCTCAAACAATTTTATAATTAATATCATTAATACAATTTCTTAAATTTTATTAAACTTCTTATTTTCATTTTATTTATTTTTCCTTATTCATTATTATTTCATTATTCCTTTATGTATTAACTCAGTATGAAAATAGTGCAGACTGCGCAGTCTCTGAACTGTGCCTTGCTCGTGCACCCGATGATGCTAAACCAAAAATGTGAATTTTTCTCAATAGAACTCAGAAAAATTAAATCTTAGATCACCCAAAATCCAATTAAAAAATTACTAGGCCAGAAATTAATAAAATTAATTAATTTTAAAAAGTTAGCATGTGACAATTCTCCCCACCATAAAGCATTCTATCCTCGGATAGCAACCCTTCCTCTACCCTAAAGGGATAGGAACTATTGATGCATGAGTGGTCGTTTTGGGTTCACTAATAGGCCATGCATCAATGTACATATATATACCATTAAGTCAGCAAGATAAGTGTACTTGGTTCAATAACTCGATATATAGACACTTACATGTGATCCCCCTTTGAATATGCTTAGAAAGATAAGAGGATTGTTGCATTTCTTTGACTGTCGGGGGGGGGGGTGGCTCTTGAATAAGTTCACCAAAAGGAGCTAGAGGAGTAAACTTCTTTGAAGGGTCTACGATAATAGGTTTCATGGGTTATTGGGCTCCGGGGTATCCTTCTGTATTACACATAACACTGATGGGGTGCACTCCCCATCAATAGTACCTCCAGAAGAATAAAGCATGGAAAAGGACTCTTCTCAAGATCTTGTAGGCCCCTGTAAAATTTAAAAAGAAGGAAGGAGGAAACATTTAGCATCTCCACATTAAAAGAATTTAATGCTAGAGGTTTCAAATTAAACCTCTCCTACCATCCATGGGAATACCGCTATCAACACCACATGTTCGGACCAATAATTTCAGTCTGGAGGTGTAAGAAGACACTTATCCATTTTAGTCAAGTAAGCAGTCACCTCATCATGCTCTTCATCGGCTAAAATACCGATAGGAGTAATGGATCCCCCAAAACTAGGAAGATCAAAGTGTTCCCTATGAAGAAGCCATTGTATATCTCCATTTAAATAACTCTACCTAAATTCATCCCAAACTCTCCATACATATGGTAATGCATCCATAATTGGGATGGTAAACGCTGGAGGGTTGGTTCAAGGAACGACAATGGGTGTTGATAACCGCAAACGTTTCCCGGGTGTACCTACAAACTCAGGACCTAGAGAAGAGTAACATTTATGAGGCAATGGGAGCAAGTAGAAATATTTTTATACGTATGAAAAAATTTGTAGTCCAATGATTTCATTGTCCTCATCATTGGATTCTGGTCACAGATAGATGGATGACTTTTCAAAAGGTCTCATTGCATCCAGGACACAGGAAAATTTCCCTCAGAAGTAATTGACGATGGACTCCTGTGAGTAGCTCCAATAGTTTGTTCAGCCACTCGTGCGATCATAAGCCCATAATTCAAAACTTTCTATGGGGGGGATCCTAGATGCTTTTAGAGAACTATTCCCATTCAAGAGTGTTTATTAAACAATATTGACTTAACACTGGCCTCATCATTGTTCTTTGTGAGGAAGTTCCCATAATCCTAAGGATCTGGAGGTATGGCCTAGATCTGGGTGTCCTCCCTAGTTAACATGAGCCATAGTTTATGGGCTATCATCTTATGTTTCTCCTAATGAGAACCATTGGTAGTAGGAGGGAATAAATTCTTGATGCAGTTGAATTTTCGACTAAACTTGTAGGGTGAATAGAACTTACAAATAAGTTCCCCTCTGATATGGAAAATGAGGACCCCTTCTCAAAATGAAAATAAGTAACCTCATTTGGAGAATTCTTTAGATGAATTGTTTGTAATAGTACCAGTAGGGGAGTCATAATGGTGGTAAAATAAACGTTCGTAAACATTGAGACAAGACATTAATTCATGCTTGTTCATTTTAGTTCACTCATTTTTCTTGTCCTGTGAAGCCCATGCTGCTGGAAACAACCTGATGGTGCACTATAGGTGTGTTCAGAGGGTCAAATGCATAATTGATATGGAATTGATGATGTAATAACCCCCTACATGGGATCTCATCTAGCCCCAAATAATTTGGAAGGGCATAGTCATCTAGTAAGGTGGCCCCCACCCCCTCATTGATTTAACATAATAGGCGGTATATATTGGACAACACTTGGATAGCCAAATTAAGGCATCTACTAGTGGCCAACTGAGTGGCCTTGATCAAATTTGAGGCCCTTACACCAATGGATTCTCGCACGTGTATGAGCCACCCACTCAAAAACATGGCCAAGAAAGCCACCAGTCGAAATAACTGATCGACATCAGGGATAAACCTCTATCCCCATTTCTGAAATTTCCCCTCTTATAGGGTGGGCCAGTAAGTACCCTATCACCTATAGGTGTTTATGGTGGGACAGGCATGGGGTCTCTGCTAATCAGGCTCTAGACCCGTATTCTTGACACAAGTTCCAAACCTGTCATTAAAAAAACATCCTACTTCGGATAGGGATCACTTTCCTTTAGAAGTGCCCTTTAATGGAATATAAGTTTCTTGGCTAAAGGGGGGTTCTTTCCTCATCATCCCAAATAGATGAGGGGGGAATATATTCATCATACATTTCCCCAGCGATAGGGACTCCCAAAACTAGCTGGATGTCCTATAGACTGATGTCGACCTCTCCATGGGTCAAATGAAAGGTGTTGGTATCTAGACTCCACCTGCTTAAGAACTTTGAAATAAGGGATGTAGTGAAATGGTTGTATGTCTATGAAACCCAATTTTCCTTCTAAATTCCCAGAGTTTGTAGATTAGTTTGGATTTATTCAGAGATCTAGAGAACCCAAAAGGGCCACCCCCAGTCCAAGTCAAACGAGCCCTTAGGGTGAAGGTCTCGCCAGGACAACCAACCGTACCACTCATTTGTTACAGCCCTCTTCATAATTATCTATTAATAGTGGGAATTATGGTCTGGCTTTCGCTGCCCTCCCTCTGTGGTTCAACGTGCATATTTCAGCAGAGACCCAGAGGTAGTATCCCACTAAATGTACCTCCCCTTGGAAGAAATATAAGCCTTGGGAATAGAAGTATTAATTATCCTGGTAGTAGGATGATTGATCGGATTTGGCGCTGGGATTGTTGTGTCAGACAATAAATCAAAACCATTAAAAGGAAGCCTGTTGAAGACTGGGTAATCTTGTTGGCCCATTATAAGTGGATTCTCTAAAGATTAGTGAAATGGGATGACCAAAAAAATTTCGTCATCCAAAGACACTCTGTTCTTCGATATTTTCTCAGCAGCAGAAATATGGGCATCAATAGTATCCTTACAAGAAGAAACAATGTCAGTACCAGACCTTGACGCATCCATTGTAACATGCATTCAGAAGTCGACTAAAATTCAGTCCAATAAAATTTATTTGATAAAAGATATTAAAGAATGGTTAAATTACTCAAAATATGTCCACATAAATCTCTGCATATTGTTCTTAGAAATGGTTCATGTTAACCACATCCTACATATTTCATAGTGTGTGGAGGAATCATACCGCATACGGCCACGATACACAGAAGCAACCTCACCTACTACTAAAGTACACAGATGCATTTCACCACATACAACCATGGTGCATGAACCATCCACGAGGCATTGGACCACAGACCCATGGTCGGTGAATAGAAAGATTCATGAAAGTTGGGAACAATGAACCTATCCCTTGGTTATGTTAATTATTATAAATTTTGGATTAAAGATTAAGTACGAATTATTAAGTCTTAAAGTTCAGTTTTCTAATCCATATTTGGTATGCGGACACGCCATCTGTGTAGAATCCTTCTATTAAGAATCCAAATTCTAGTCTTAAATTTCTGTTATTCCATTTGGAAAGCATAAAAAATGGTACGTGGATAAATAAATGAAGATATGATCAGTTTGCGGTACATATGAAGTGGTTCGCTAGTAGGATTTTTGCAAGGAACATGATACGCGAGAGTAGAAAAGGCTAGGGAAGTTGAGAGTGCTTTTCACCACGAGAAACGGTAAAATAAAAATGACATGAGCCCTTATATATAGTTGTGGTCCCCTCCAATCGGATCTATCTATTCTACCACGAACCATTTTAGTTTAAGACTTCTTCTACATCATAATAGACCCCTTTTCATTCTGAATGTACCCCATTTAGGTGGGGAGAATTTGTAGGGTCCTAAAAATTTCTCCATGGGAATAAAATTCCCCCAAAATCACTTTAGAGAATGAATAATGTACATATAAAAGTATATAAAGGTGGATTGACTAAAATTAATTTGAAAATTTCAAAATAAACTTGAAGGAATTAATGTTTTCAATGGATTTTCAAAAGGTATGTATACCATCATTGGTAAATGTTTGTTGACCACCAGGATCGCAAACCACTAGGTAAGAAGAACGATTCACTAGAAATTGGCCGGCTAAGCGAGGGCTTATGAACAAGGCATACAATGAACTACATCGCCAAAGGAATCATGCACGTGAAGACCATCCTGTATTCTCCTGCAAAATCTCCAGTTCGCCGATAATGAAAACCAATAGGTTTCTCCAAACGATTTTCACGAACCAAAGCCTCTATAAACCCTAGTTGACCGAGTCTTTCGTAGGTTAGGATATCTATTCATGGGCCTCCTCAAATTGTTTCTTATGCCCAATAGATACAATTGCCCTAATTTTCTATAAAAGGACCACTGTAATAAGGACAAAGTAAGGATGACGAAATCATGAAGTGGAATCAGAAGATGAAAGAAAGAGTTCAGAGAAGACTCCAGATTCAGTTTCGATTCATAGATGAAGCCTAAATAGTGAACCACAGTCTCGATAGGGAAAACCACCCGTGAACCATAAAACAGGTGAATTGAATAATAACAATTCGACTACATACTTAAATTCTTAATCAATAAAAACATAATTATCACGGATGAATTTCCCATGAACAATAATTCCCTAGACCCTCCTTCAATATGGTGCTCTACGCAGTGTACCACTACATGGATTTAACCCAGGGCCATACACTAGAGCCTCTTCTTATATTTAAATTCAACCCAATATATATAATTGGGAGATGGACTTATTGATATTGACTGCCCTTTTCTATGATGATTCTATATGTTAATAACATCTGAATAGCTCATCCATTTTTTCATCTTCCTACAAATTCACCTTAGTCACATGATCTTATATCCTTACTTGCTCATCCTCATACTTCACGACATAAGATTATTCTTTAGAGAACTAAACATGATTATCTTCTATTAATATTCTAAGTGATAGTCCCTTCTATGGTCGAGATGATTTCCTAGTACTAGCATGTTTTCTTCTCCAGTCAAGTATCCTACTGTTCAACCATTTACAGTGACCAGATTCCCTCATAGATAGACTTATACCAAGAATCATTAGACTATCACCACTTTAGATGCACTATATCATTTAATAAGTCCCAAACCAATTAATAGAGTAGAAGATATTCGACTCTAATAGTCCATGGGATCACCTTCAAGCGGTGAAGGGATATCATCTAGCACATCCAAATGTCTAACTATGTGTGAGAGATGAAATTTTAGATGTTCTTCTATCCTCATGCTAGATCACTGAGTTTTACTCAATAATGTATTATCTCGAGTTATCCATCTCTTTAGGACCAGAGTCAAAATTAAGAAAGTATTTATTAGTCAATAAGTTTGATCGAATTCATGTTTCCACTCCTAGGGACAAGGATCTATGTCCAGGGAAAGTCTTGGATCACTTCAATGTACACATTCCTCTTCCATGAGTTTTTTTACCTCTATTTCCTTCTCCTTGGACAACTCAATTATTTCCTTCACTGTAGGTGGATCTTTTTATAGATACATAATAGGCTCTATTATGGTATTCAAAACATAGAGATCCTTCCTATTTGGTAAGGCACTAACATTCCCACCATTATGATTAAGTTGTTCCTCTACTGTCCATCTGCACCACATAATTATTAGTTTAGTGATGTGTGATTCATGGATCATAAATCCATCAATCCAATACTATTATATATAATATAACAACTCATGAATTTCACTTTTCATAGTCATAATGATGGATGGTAGGATGGGTGTCGTGGTGTGTGAGGAAAGATCCTCCACCCATGCTACCCTAACTCAGGTATGATGCTCCACTTCTGACAATTTAGATATCATAGTTTGGAATTCCATCTCTGTAATGGGAAGATATATAGAGTTAGTAAATAGTATTAATTATTTATCAAAGAAAAGAAAAATAATTAATTTTTCTTCTTCACCCCATGGAAGGATGATTATAAATTTTATCAGATGCCACACTTCACTAACAAATAACAACACCCATTCATTATCAGCTGGTAGTTTTCTAGTCAGGACTTCCAACTATCTTTTCTCGGGGGTAACACGAGGTGTTATTTCATGTTCCATTTTTTATTAATTATCATAACAATTAAAATAAATGAATGTTATTATACATGAGATATACTTATGGAATCATTATTTTATAATGCCCATATTCTAAATTCAACATGTATTAGTTTTTCTGAGACATCGGCGGGTGGCGTCACCTTTCCCTCAGAATAATCCCAATTATTTTTGCTTCCCTAGGAGTTTTATTCAGCATAATACCTTATCTTTTCTTCATAATCTAATTCTTATTATGTAAACACCTCTTAAGATAATTATCCATCATGTTTCATTCTGAACATTTCATACACCAAATCTGTAAAGGTTTCCCCATCATTGTTCCAATGTTTTTCCACCCCCAGTACATGTTTTTAGTCTATAAAATCATGATAGTGAGCCATGAGGTTAATACAAGAATGAATTACCTATAGTAACAATATTCTATGTGTCAGAATCATTCATATTAGCAATTAAATTATGAATATAAGCCAAATACAATCTCAGTCCAACTAGTGCTCAAGGAAGACCGTGTCATCGGGTGTTTCAATGTATTACTAAGGATTCTTCCATGGATCCATGATAGAGCCACCTATAGTAGTCAAGAATTCTTTATCCGGCTACCAAACCCACTTTATTAGTGTGAGGACCCCTCTAGAGGCCTCTACCTAATGATGATTATAAGGTTTTGGAGTGCCTCATCATCTTCTACAACTTCCATAACCACCATTATTGATCATCCTTCCCCTAAGGTTATGGAATACATTCTTCTAGACCACCCCTAGACTTTATTTAATGGATCTTCTCAGACCACCAATCACCACATTACATGTCTATGGTTCATAATAACCTAGATTTTCAGGTTGTCTTGTACCAAGTGGAATAGGGAACAACTCATTAGTAGCATGGACCTTTCATTTGAACCCCATTGAACATGCATACACTAATGTTTTCATAATAGAATAAGGTGCCTCTCAGAGTGAACCTTGGTGTATTCCAATAACATGAGTTGATGGAGGTAGTATAAATATTGGTTAATACTTGATACAATATATGGATTGTAGTGGGTATTTTATTCACTGCAAGTAACCAACACCAAAACTCAGTAGAATAAATTTTAGGATACCTATTTAATACTTCTTTACTAATCACTAATTATATCCCCTACTAAGATTTATAATGGGTGAATGATAAATTTTTCATGGTTGTTAACCCAATACATCAGTCCCCCTTATCAAGAAAAAGCTTTTTACACCAAATATGTTGAGGACTATTTCCATAATATAGTTTTTGGATGGGTATTATCATTTTAAAGTTCTTACCCTACAAATTGAACCATGAAAAATATATATAAGAACCAAAAGTGGATGTAAAGGTTCATGGGAAATTCCATTTGTTTGATATACCCTAGTATATCATAAAACCTCACCATTACATGAATAATAAGATCTATTTTGTTCTCAAACAAACATTACACCGATATAGTAAAATTTCTTTTCAACACCCCTATATTTATTCCTATTATAGGAATTATCCAAAAAATAAGAAATGTTAACATAATTTCTATAAATATAAATTCTTAGATCTATTTCTTTTAGCTGAATACACACTATTGGGATTATTCCTAATCCAAATGAATCTAGTACTACCCCAGTATTTTGTAGTTTTAGACCACTATGAAATGCTTTAACATTCTCAGAATCTTATCTAAAAGAACAATGAGTTATGGTTTGAGACATTTCATGAGAATAATAACCTAGTATAGATAATAGTTACATTAATACACCCCCATAATGATTTTATATCAATACCCTAACAAGAACTGATGTATATTTTGTATGCCCTCAGACACTGGTTGTTTGAAGAAACACTCTAAACATCAATATGATGATTAATATTCTATAAAGTTGATAAAATCACAACATGATAATCCTTGATTCCTCATAGTAGAGGTGGATGGTATTCATGTATCATAACCATCTTCTAAATAGTTCTAGAGTCAAATTTAAATGACAGTATATATGGAATCAATAAATACATTTTTTCATTTTATAACCCAATTATTGGAATTTTTTCCCAAACTCTACACATGTGTTGGTCGGAGTAGATTACTCAAGAAGGGGGGAGAATTGAGTATCTATAAAAATATATAATTAAAAAGTTTTTCTAAAAAGTTTCCCCAAAAGATTAAAAGTGTCCCAATTAATCAGGTTTATACTGTTATAAGAGTTTGACTATTTGAATAACGTCTTAGAAGATTGATTAGTTAAAAATAATCTTAATACCAGTTATTAATATTACTTTTGAAACTATTCTACTAAGGTAGGACAATTTTATCTTCTTCCCAAGAGTAACTATCAATGTAAATTTAGAGTTTTCTGAATTATACAGTAATGCAGTAAAACAGAGAATACTAAATTAAGCATCACAGGGGATATGAAACAAGTGGTTTAGTCTCAAGTAGAGACCTAATCCACTTCACTTGGTGATCACCTGCCACTATGCAGTTTTTATAAATAAACCTTATCCACACCCTGAATGGGTGTTTAACTACAGCACACAGTACTATCCAGGCCACAAAGGGACCTCTTCCATAGTTCTTCCTGGGTACAGATGACCAGGACACAAAAGGACCTCATCTACAATTATTTTTGGGTATACACAATAGTAAAATAATGCTTGAGTAAAGATATCTTTTATCCTTCCATTTAATGAAGGAGACAAAGCATGTTTCTATATAGATATACACTCTGCTCGAAAATTAATAAAATGATACACAATAGAGCAGTAATATTGAGATAGATTTAGAAGTGCTATGATTGTTGGTTTTTGTAGCTATGGACTTCTGAGATGAGGCAGTTGCAGAACTCAGTCCCTCATATGGAAAACTGAGTGTCGCGCATCAGACAGATTTGGCTCGTGTTCTTCATGGTGTTTTATAGTGCGAAGATGTTCTCGGGTCAGTTTTTGAGTAATTTTGGTTTTTCAGGATCAGTGTTGGTCGAACACCAGAGATTTGTGGATAGCAGTATGGAAGTGATTCCTATCCTGTGGTGTTCAGTGGGGTGTTTAAGGATGATGAAAATGATTCTGTAGTGATGATGATGAAGGACTCCAGTGGCCTTCCTCTTCGGCGATCTAGTAGAAGAAGAGACAAGCGGTTAGTGTGAGGATGGATTGGCTTTCACGACAGGCAACGATGATGATGATGATTGTAGTGTGTGGAAGCAATGTGACATAAACGATAGTTACAGTTTGACCAAGACATGAATGATGGTGATGTGTTTGGCAGAGACAGCATTGATCATGGGTTTCATAGGATGTGTACCTGGTGACGATTTCTTCTGCTTTTGATTTTGAAATTTTAATTTCATTACTTCCGTGTTGTGTGATGCATCAGATAATGTTCAGGTACCCACTCTCCCCACTAAATTGGTTTTATGAAAATAATAAAAAATTATTTGGTAGAAGATGTTATCGGGATTCCAGTATGCTTCATGTGTTTTTTAGGACACTCAAGTTGCAGGATGAAATTCTCTAAATGAATTTTGTTATCATGCTCCAACCCACTAGCTTGTTCGATTGTATCATGCTACTACTTGATTTTTCTAGGCCGCATTACTCATTTATCTTTGAGTTCATGTGTTGGGGCCGATAGGTTGCATGTATTCGGCACCTCGTACCTCATACTTTCTGATGACATGTCTACAACGAAAAATTAATTTATGTTAGTGCATTAAAATCTTCAAATATGACCGTTAGAGATTAAATTGAAAGATGACGAAATATATTAGGAAACAGTGTCACAATAAGTCATGGAAACAGTGTCTCCTTCACACAGTTTCTGGATTTGTCATGGTGTCTTGTAGTCACGGTGACGCGTACTCATGGTATCTCACGGTCACGGTGTCTCATGGTCACGGTGTCTTCTTATTCACGATGTCTTGTTCATGGAGTCTTGATCATGGTGTCATGTTCATAGTGTCTGGATATCACGGTGTCTGGATGTCACGGTGTCACATGACTTAAGAAAATATATGTTTTCAGACTTAAGCAGTAGTATTTATGAAATGAATTACACTTAATCATTTGTTAGAGAAATAATTATAAAGTGAATCAAGAGAAAGTGCATAGTAACCATATAGAGTTTATAGAACTTAAGAGCTTTGGATAGCTTTTACTAAGATACTAAAAATTTTATGTGAGATAGATTACATAGATTTAACATAGTTTATAAACTAAATAGGATTTGTGACCATTAAAACATGATTAATATCCCTCTTTTTGATGATCACAAACCATGAAGATTTAGAATGTATATTTTTTCTCACAAAGTAGTTCGAATGAGCATATAACATATATAGAATGATTTCTATCTCCCATATAAACATGTCTCATAAATTTCTCCCCCTTTTGGGATTATAAAAAATTAGCAAGAAAAAAGGAGAAAAGAGACATGCAAATTTCATAATGTATTTGATAAAGAGAGGGGTATTGAAAAATGTAAAACAAAGGAGGGAAGATTACCATCAAAATAGAGAAAACATTGTCCTTTATTCACATTCTGATCTTCTCTTTTCCCTTAGCAGTAACAGTAGCTGAAGAAAAATCCATTGGAGTAGATGTGGAGGTAGAATAAGGGAGTGAGCTAGATGATAGAGATGTTAAAGGAAGGCCTTCAAAGACTGAGGGAGCCAATGTAGGTGCAGTAGAAGAGAGAGGTAGTTGTTGATAAAGGAACACATGCCTAATCTGACTCAGTGCCTAACTGACAGATATATAAGTGGACTCTAGGTGCAGAGGTGAATATAGGAAGACCAGGTCTCAGAGGTGCAGCCGTAGGAGAAACAATGGCTATAATCTGTACATGAAGATAGGGCCTTAGAAGCTTGATAAAATCCTTAATGATCTCTCCACCATACTGTATAAATTTCTCAAAGTCATCCTTGTTTTCCATAAACATATCCAACAGACAAGTGAACTCTGGGAGATTTTGAACTTCAGTCTTGAAAGGTTGAGTAATAGGATGAATCCTCAAATTTTCAACAAGATATTTTAAGTGATTGGTCATGCCAGTCTTTGATAAAATTCGGTTGAAGTATAAATCCTCCTTTTGGAAATTTCTTGTTGATCATCATTGGAAATTTTTGAATGGATTTGGACCAGATCAATAACTCTATCACTGTTCTTGATAAATTCATTTAGAGAATCTATATTGAAGCCACTAAGCACAGTCTGAAGTTCTTCTTTGACCATTTTTCTGAGCAGGTCATTGTCTAGGGAAGGTTGAGATGATTTCCCGGATGTCTTAGAAGCATTGACAGTTATGGTCAGAAATTTTAATTAGTTTAGAACCTTTTTAAGACACCGCATATACTCTGCAGTGATTTTTTGTGATTAACAACTTGTTCTCTCACCTCGTTCAGAATCTGTTTGTTCCATTCAATGATCTTTTCAGCTAAGGAAGATAAATGTGGTTGAATCTGAGAGACAACATTCAATGGGGTTTGAGGAACAACAGGTTCTATAGGATGATAAGAAATCTCTGATCTCGAATGCATCTCTCTCTGCATTTCTTCAATAATATCTGTTAAATACTTCACATCATCACTACGTAGTTTATTTTTAACTCTGACTTCCTTAATGTCATGAAGCATATTGGTTTGTATTTTCCAAATAACATTCTCTAACAACAATGATGCATCTTTATCACTTATATTTGTCACAAGAGGAGGTTAGTAATTAAGGACTCTTTCAACACCAGAAAAAATGGTAGCACCAAATTCTTTCAGATCGTCTTTACTCACAAATAATTGTTTTTTCTAATGAAGGTTCAGGAATAGGGACTGATACATGGCCAAGTTCGTTCTCAAGAGAAATATTATAGACAAATTTTAGTTGGAACAAAGTAGAAAGGTCAAGGCCTTTTACTGAAACTTCTTGAGAGTCATCCAAATCATAGAAACTGGGGAACTTATACTGAGTGCCTACAGGTCTTGAACGGATCAGGTTTGGTACTTTAGTAGATTCCAGATTTGGGATTTTCTCCCCTATAATAGTTTCGTCTTTCTCAAGACTGAGAGGATTAGGTTCTTGATCTAATTCCAAAAACTCGTCTCTTAGTTCCTCTATCATTTCCTGTCTAACTAGCTGAAAATCCAGCTCCATCCTTTCTTCAGCCGAAGGAATGACTTTAGGTATAGATTGTTCCACTGGGTGTTCTGTGAGATCAGCTTCTTGCATAGTAGGTAATTATTATTTTGCAGGTTCTTCCACAACATTCTTCTTAGATTATTTGATTGAAGATTTTGTTTCATCCCCGGGTTGATCTTCTATATTAACAACTTCATTTGAAGCAGGTACTTCCTTCTCACATACAACAAGATGGATAAAAGTATTGTCTTCCCCAATAGAAATTTTTTCCCTAG
Source organism: Viscum album (assembly GCA_963277665.1). Classification (NCBI taxonomy): domain Eukaryota; kingdom Viridiplantae; phylum Streptophyta; class Magnoliopsida; order Santalales; family Viscaceae; genus Viscum; species Viscum album. The sequence continues at coordinate 779,542,201 of OY728150.1, read as the reverse complement.
GGGGCACAATTTCCTCTTCTATATTTTCTTCAGAATACTCAAGAACCTCATCTGATTCCAAACCAAGATCAGAAATATCTCTTCGTCTTGAGGGATGTTCCACAGGATTGAAATTTTCATAAATTCATTCATTGTCTTCCACCCATGCCTTTTTCCAAGGATTCCATTTTATTTTCATTCTCTTCATAGTGAATTATGAAAGGAAGTACTCACAATCCTTGATAAATTCATCATTATTTCCAACCATACCTTTGGCATGAAGCATGTGTGAGATAAGCTAAGAGTTAAACAAAAAGGTTGAATTGTATGTGGCTTTCATCAGATCACAAATATGGTGTATGATATACTAACAAAGGTTGATCTTATGCCCATTTTTCATAAGATAAATCATAAACACATCCGAATATTTCAGCATAGCCAAATAACCTTTTCTTGGGCTAATCAGGTTCTGTATAAATTTAAACAAAAGGCTTGATTCTCCATCCAGTTCAGTAGCAATGGCTCTTCTCTCGATGAAATTTCTATTCAAGCTTTTCAGAACATCTTCCAAGAAAAATAATTCATTAGAAGGTGGAGGTCCTCTCTGATAATCTTCACAGATTCCTTGATGAGGTATCCTAAGGCATGCAGCCCACAACCTCGAAGAGAATCAGAATTTCTTCCCATTTATTTAGCTTCTCAGAACATATCCATCTTTAGAATCAAAGGAGAACTGAACATATTGATAAAACAAAGCCACTAACTTTGAGTAGATAGGTATATATTCCTTCGAAAACCACTCTAACAAGCCTTCCTCCTTTAAAACATTCAGAACCAGAGACTTACTTGATAGAATCTAATTGGGGAAAACCTATTTTCAGGTATTACAACTCAGTTTACCAGATTTGGGTTTAGGGGGCCTTCGGGTGCTATCTTGGGTGTAGTTTTCTTCTTCTTTGAGCTACATTTCATAGGAGTCAACGATGAAGGGCATTTCATCCTGGGCATTCACTTAAGGATCGAGAGAGAGAATGGTTGAAGGGTTGAGGAAGGGTTACCAATTGAGTGAATAGAAGAATGATTGAGTGAAGGACATGTGATACTACATTTATTTTATCATTTTGGAATACCAAACATCACAAAAGTAAAAATGCAGAAAAATAAAGAGTTGATATGAATATTTAACGCAATACGGTTTTTAATTCCTAACTAAAAATTTTAAAAAAACATTACGGTGAGACCATATAACATCTATACGGTGAGAAAGAGAATGAATGTTATGGTGAGACGGTAACAGAGAGTTACGGTGAGACAATGACTAAGCATTATGTTGAGACAGTAACTGAGCGTTACGGTGATACAATGATTGATAATTATGGAAGACAGTGAACGAACTTCATGGTGAGACGGTAAATGAGCATTACGATGAGATAATGAACAAGGAATAGTAAGATATAAAATAGTAAGACATTTAATTAAGATTAATCTTTCCTAATTCATGTATAATGTAGTCTATTCTTTCATAATTTAATGGCTTAATAAATATATCAGTAAGGTGATAATCAATACCAATGAATTCCAAAGTGATCTCACGCTTTTGATAATGATCTCTCAAAAATTGATGTCTTACATCAATATGCTTTGTCCTAGAATGTGAAACCAGATTTTTCGAGATGTTAATAGCACTTGTGTTGTCAAAATTTATAGGTACATGCCTGAATTGATATCCACAATCTAGTAATGTGTGTTTCATTTGCAAGATTTGTGCACAACAGCTTCCATCATCTATGTATTTAGCTTTTGTAGTAGATAATGCAAGAAAACATTTTTTCTTACAACACCATGATACTAGTGACTTTCCTAAAAAGTGATATGTTCTAGAGGTGCTTTTTCTATCTAACATACAACCTCCAAAGTCAGCATCAGAATAACAAACTAATTCAAATGATTTTTCTCTAGGATAGAATAGTCTTAGATTGGGTGTAATCTTGAGGTATTTGAAAATTCTTTTTACAACATTTAAATGAGATTACTTAGTATTTTCTTAAAACCGAGCACACATACACACACTAAACATAAGGTGAGGTGAACTAGCGGTTAAGTAGAGTAAACTTCCAATCATTCCTCTATAAGTGGTTTGATCAACATATTTTCCATCTTCATCAAGATCCAACTTACAAGTAGTACTCATGGTAGTGTTACTACTTTTAGTACAATATAATCCAAAACATTTTAGAATATCTCTAGTATATTTACATTGAGTTAAGATAATACCATTGTTATATTGAAATATTTTAAATTCAAGAAATAATTTTAGTTCAACCATTAAACTCATTTCAAATTCATTTCACGTCATTTTAGAAAAATCAACTCACAAATAATTTCTTGAGGATCCAAATATAATGTCATATACATAGATTTAAACAACTGAAACATCATTAGAAATTCGTTTTATAAAAAGATTAGGATCAGCTATTCCTGTTTTAAAACCTTTGGAAATAAGAAAAGTACTTAACCAATCATAACAGGCTCTTGGAGATTATTTTAAACCATATAAAGCTTTTGATTATTTAAAAATATGATTTAGAAAAATGGGGGTTTGTAAAACAATGGGTTGTTTTGGAAATAAATCCTCAACTATATACCCATTTAAGAATTCTCTCTTAACATCTATTTGATATAGTTTGAAATTCAGATGTGCAGCATAATAAAGCAGGATCTTGATGACCTCGTGTCTAGAAACTGGTGAAAAGGTCTCCTCATAGTAAATTCCTTCTTCTTTACTATAGCCTTGTGCAACTAATCTAGCATTGTTTCTAACCATGTTACCAACATCATCTACCTTATTTTTAAACACCCATTTAGTTCCTATGGTGAATGTGTCCTTAGGTCTTTCAACATGTTTCCAAACTTTGTTCCTTTCAAACTGATTAAGATCTATTTTCATATCCATCACCCAAAATTCATCATTGATAGCATCATTAATGTTTATAGGTTCAAGTTGTGACAAGAAGACTTGATGTTCAGCATGATTTCTAAGAGAATCTCTAGTTTGTGTTCCTTTGTCTAGGTCTCCTACAATAGCACCTATAGGATGGTTCTTAAGAGTTCTAACAATTATATAAAAGGAGAGACTAGTGATTCTAGGTTCATCAACAGGTTTAGGTCCATTATGGCTTGAGTCTATGGAATTTCTAGTACTGGAATTTTTCACAGATTCTTTCACAAAATTTTATGAGCATTTTGAATTAATGTTGAGATACGCTAGATCATCCTAGAGGTTCTCTAGGATGGTTTTTGGATCATGTGGATCTGTTTCATCAAATTTGACATGGACATATTCTTCCACACATTTATTTATTTTATTGAACCCTCTATAGGCTTTACTGGATATAGAATATCCTAAAAAGATACCTTCATCAATCTTGGATGCAAATTTTTCAAGATTTTCTTTTGTATTAAAAATATACTTTGCAGCAAGGATTCCTCTTAAGAATGGGATTGATCAACACTCTATTGGTTATGTAGCATGTTTTATTGATAGATTCAGTCTAAAAATAAATAGGTAGGTCATATTCTCTAAGCATTGTTATAGAAATCTCTTACAGGGGTGCATTTCTTCTTTCTACAACTCCATTTTGTTGAGGTGTTCTAGGGGAAAAGAAATTGTGAATATAACCATTTATTGAGAAAAAGGATTCAAAATCTTGAATTTAAAACAAATTACCATGATCCCTTCTTAAGGATTTGATTCTAAGTCCACTAATATTTTCCACAGACTTGGCATATTTTGTAAAATAAGAGTAGGCTTCACTTTTGTGATCAAGAAAGAAGGTCCATGTATATCTAGAAAAGTCATCTAACAGAACACAAACACACTGGTTCCCATTTAAACTAGAAACTATAGATAGTCTGAAAAAATCCATTTGAACCAGTTCGAGAGGTTGAGTAGTTGACACTTAATTCTTTGGTTTGAAGGAAATTTTGGGTTGTTTTCCCTTTTGATAGGGATTACATACTTTGTCCTTTAGAAACTCAAGTTCGGGTAAGTCTTTAACTATGATTTTTGTAGTTATTTTTCTAAGGGAGTGAATATTACAGTGTCCTATTATCCTATGCCAGAGCGACGAATCTTTATGAAATACACTTAAACATGAAGCATTTTGAGAAGCTAAGGAATCTATGTTAATAGAGTAAACATGTTCATTTCTTAAATGAGAAAACACGAATTCATATTTAGAATTAAAGAAATTGAAAGCATCATTTTTAAATCTAACATGAAATCCATTGTCACATAATTGTGAGATACTAAGCAGATTATATTTTAATCCATCAACAAACAGTACTTTAAAAATTAAAACTAAGTTAGAGTTACCTATTTAGCTGAGTCCAATGATCTTTCCTTTTTAATTTTCACCAAATATGACATTTCCTCCATTTATTTTTATTAGATTCTTGAAGCATGAGTAGTCTCCTGTTACGTGTCTTGAACATCCACTGCCCAAGTACCATATACTTTTACAGGAATTATTTAAGTACTTTTCCTAAAAAAATATTAAGAAAAAACCTATTTTGGTACCCATACATGTTTGGGTCCAGTAATATTAGTAATAAGTGCTTTTGGAACCCATATCTGCCTCATAGGCTTTCTATAAGCATTAAGTAAAGTATTTAAAAAATAAAGTCTATTTAGACTAGAATAACTTAACATAGTAGATAATGTATTATGAATTGAATTAGTTGATTTGTGTCCAGAACTAGGTGTAAAACTATATGTCCTATATTTGGAAACAAAATTTTTTCTACTAAGATTTCTTTTTCCAGGTTTATACCCAATGCCAGAGTTGTATTTAGGGGTAACTTGTTTTCCTAGAATTTGATTAAAAGTATTTTTCCCACTAGTAAACTTTTCCAGGTCATTCTTCAATTGCTCATAAGTCATTTTTAATTCATTGTTCTCTTTGAGCAGTTGAGCATTTTTCTCTTTTTCAGTTTTGAGTTCAGATTTAACAGTCACAGTAAGATCATAATGTTTCTTCAATGATTTATATTTTTCTTTTAGTTCATTGCATGTTTCTTCAAGCATGTCACAATATTCAAAAATTTCTTCATTAGTCATATTTTTATAGTCACTCTCATTTTTAGAATATTGTGAATTATTTACAGGAGATTAAAGTTTTACCACAGATGTTTTTTTCATAAAACACATATTGGCTTTGTTTGTCTGTTCATCATGTGATGTTTCTGAGTCTCTTGAACTATCCTCAGAAGCACTCCATGTTTCTTTTATGGCCTTTTTTTACTTTCTATCATTGTCCTCATATCTCATTTCATACTTGATATTTTGACAGTCTGCCTTGATGTGTCCTTTGTGCTTATATTTAGAGCAGACAATCGCATCAGCCTTGTCACTTCTTTTCCAGTCTTTCTTCTAATTTCCTTTTTGGTCATATCTTCCCTTGAATTTAGGATTTCTGAAAAAGTTCTTCTTCTTGTAAAATTTCTTGAATCTTCTGGTTGATTGAGCCATCTCCTCATCATTGTCAGGTGATGCTAGTTCACTATTAGAAAATTCTACAGAAGCTTCCAATTTCCCTTTGACTTTGTTCTTAGAGGTGGTGGTCTTGAATGCTGTTGATTTCCTCTTTGGTTCATCCTCCTCTTCTATATTGACTTTCAGTTCCTCTTCATACATCCTCATTTTACCAATGCGTTCTTTTAAAGGTAGCTAGATGATGTCACATGATTCCCTAATAGACACAGAGGTTCCTCTCCATCTACCAGGCAGACATCATAGAATTCTCATGATGTGTTCTTTGTCAATGACTTCTCTTCCAAGAGAAATCATTGTGTTGACAATCTCATTGAACCTAAGATACATTTCAGAGATAGGATCATCAGTTTTCATTTTAATGTTATCATATTTAATATTATAAGTATTAAGTTTATTTCTTTTACACTAGATGTTCCTTCATGTGAGGAAGATAGGGTATCCCAAATTTCATGGGCTGTTTTACAAGAATAAATTATATTGAATTCTTCTTCTCCTAAAGAGTAGTATAAAGAATTCATAGCTTTGAAATTTTTATTGTAAGTAGTTTTGATAGTCTCATCCCATTTGATTCTATCAGTAGTAGGAATCTTATATTCATCTATAATGGAAGACCAAATTTCAAAACTATTACATTCTAAATGAATTTTCATTTTAATTTTCAATTGAGCATAGTTGGTTCCATTAAAAAATGGTGGTTTGTTAGTCGCAGCTATAACACCCTGATATTTTATGAGAAGTATATTTTTTATGTCTTATTTTATATGCAACATCAAAGGAATCCTTCAATACATAAAACAATAGCTTGGCTTGCATTATACGCAAGAGAAACCTTCCTCAATAGCGTGTGTTGTACGCAATACCGAGTTTCACTAAAAAACGATATGTTATTAAAATATTATAAAAACTAGCCGTTATGAATAGTAATACCAAATTTTTTAAATTTTTTAAATTTTATCTTTCAAACTGGACTCCAGTTTTCGATTCGGAAGATCAAAATTAGCCTAGGGTGAATATTTTGTATTTTTCTGAAAACTATTAATTTTTGATGAATAGTGAAAACACTGGGTTACTATTTAAAAATAGACTTTTTATTTAAATAATTATTTACTTTATTTAAATTTATTTTAGGTCAAAATTGATACATAATACCTGTATAATTTCAAGGCAATTCATTGGAGTCATTTTTTAATAATTTTAGACATATAATTTTTTTAAAAAAATTTCACCGTCTTTTACCGACCTCCTAGGAGAGTTTGAAAATTTATATAAAACATAATTTTACCACTTCTGTGAGTGGAATTTCGAAAATTAGAGAGACACGGTTAACATCAAGGTGTAAAATTTGCTTCAATAAGATAAAAATAATTTTTGGTGTATAGAAACTTTTTTACTTTTATTTACCATGGTTAAAAGTAAATAGGGTAATTAAGGGTAAAAATGATATTATTATTATCCTAACACATGTCCTAATTATACAATATAAGTTTAATTCAACCAAAAACAACCTTAGGATTAAAATATGACCATTTAGGTCCACTTGGATTAGATTAGGACATTTATTATTATTTTATTTAAATAAGAGTTAAAATAGTTAAACTCAAGGTTTAATAACTAAAACATTTTTAATATAGTGTTATACATAAGCTAAATTCGACTATAAATATTCATTATAAAGATAAAAATATTTCCTACAAAATGGTATTTCATTTATAATTTTTATACATTAAATAATTTAATTTATTTATGACACAATGATGATGCAGTAATTACCTTATTAATGAAATATTAATATAATTAATATTATAAAAACCCAAATAAATGTCATTTGAGACTTTTTGTGAATTAAACTAATTTTATAGGTTAATATGAAATGTTAGTATTGATTTAATTACATTTTATGAGAACTAATCATGCTGTTATTATTTTCAAAATAAATCAAGTACCAAATAGTGTCAAAATTGACATAAAATAGTTTTTAAAACAAATATTATATTATTAATTGTTATTTTATTCCTAAAAAACTAACATTCAGAAAAATGACTTAGATAAGGTTATATATAATAATAATCAACCACTTGGGGTTGTTTTTTCTTGTTATAGTATGTTTATTAACCATGTAGTGTAAGAAAACAAGAAGACTCGGTAAAAGTAAAATTATTTAACTTAAAGTTAAATCTAAATGATATGGTTAAAATAGTAACCTAAAATTGTCTAAAATCTTTTTTTTTTGAGAGAATTTAGACCCATACCCACATTAGTTTATAAATAAATAAATTTGGAGCTATTAAAAACCGAATATGAATTTATAGTAAAATAATATTTTAAGTTTTTTCTCGGGTGCCCATGTCCTCCCTTATAAAAGGGCACCTCCTCCATCTCCTCCTCACACCACATTAAGCCTTCAAGCTCGGAAAACCCCTGCCAATTTCTCTTCTACACTTCCCTAGAAATATCCTAGAGGTTCTGGTCTTCTTCAAATACCATCTTTAGTGCCCTCAGAGAAGGATAAGAAGAGGTGCTTCAAAGAAGAGGTAACATTCGTTACCGATTCTTTCTAATTTTTTTCTTCTTCTACTTAATCTTCTTTATTTTTTTCATTATGATGTAATAACATAAGTATCACTCATATACTGATGTGTTATTATAAATATTAAACAACCCTATTTCACCTTATATCCATCCTATAGAAAACAAAATCATCGGGCGTGCGTACGTATGGAATATCCTCTCCACGCCGTGGTTTAATCTGTTTTCCACCACCACCTTACTTGGATGGGTATAATGGTATAAAGAATAACTATATATGATTATTGTAAAGTGATATTTATTATAAAATATTATACATACAATTCAATATAGTTCCACGATCATGGGAAGGATATCATCGGTCCTGCGTACGTACGGCCTACCCTCTCCAAGATGTGATGTGACTCGTTCTACACGATCTTCATTGAATAATGATTATATAAATGAATTTAATGAATAAATATGATATATATTTAACTAATACCATTATGGAAATGAGGTATCTATAACCTAAAAAAGAATAATACGAATTTATTCGACAAAACATGCATAAGAACATAAAGCAATGAACACCCGAATAACAAGTAGCAATCAAATATTACTAATATAAAGAAAACAATATGACCATATATGATATCATAACAATGAATATGATTTTTTAATAAGTCAATGACATTATTTAAATAATTATACAGAATTTTAGGATACATAAGAAGCATATCAGACCTAATGTAAGGGAAATTCTCACAATCTCATTTTTATCCGAGATTGTTTATAATTTGGTATTTACTGGGGTGTATTTATCATACACATCCATGTTTACTCAATATGTAATATTATTTATATCCTCCTACAATTGTTTAAATCCAATATTACTCATCGGTGAGTTTTTAGTAAAATATATGAAAGGAATCTTCTGTTGTTTTTAGAATGAGGTACTTTTTGACTTTTTCGGCCAAAGTATGAGAAGAATGTTTTTTAACTTATATGGAATGAATGGATTTTATGATTTCATAAGACAATATTTCCATGAATCTTCCTTTAATATTTTTCATGTTTATTTTAATCAATTTTTTTTAGTTTAAAATTTTATGACATGTAAATAAAGGAAAAAGGTGTTTGAAGTAGAAAGGATGTTTTCCTCAAGAATGGAGTTCAAGCATTTTATCAAAATTATATTCCATATAAATAATATAAGGTTATTTTTCTATCCCTATTTTTACATTGACTTTATTATGTTATTATGGAATTATTTTTATGATTTCCTTTTATCTTATATGGATTATGTTATGATGACATGATGTTTAAGAATCCCATTTTTGTTACATGGGTTATGCTATGATGTATGATTTATGATCTTGTCGCACAAATAAGAATGGTATCATTATGAGGTGGGTGGGACCTATATCTCAGTCCAATTCATTGGGTAATGATTTATATCTCATGATATAAACATGGCTGGAACGATAGGTTAATCCGGTTCAGTGATACAGGACTAAAATGAGGAGTGAACTCAGTTCATAAATGAACTTTGTCCACTAAGATAGTCTTGGAAATGAGTCTTAACTACTAAGAAATTATTCTCTCTGATTAGTTGTGTATGCCACAAAGTTTCATGTTTTATGTTATGATTATTGAGATTATATTTCACTACTATGATTTATCCCATGTTATGATATTATGATCTCTTTTGCAGGTTAAGATTTTCGAAATGATATGTTCTTATGAATATGATATTTCATTTGTTTACCCTTACTGAGAATTTGAGATCACCATTTTTTATGTTTTCTTTCCCCAGGTCAGGAAGATGGTTATTAAGTATGATATTCCAAAAGGGACTCTAGATATGATGAAATAAACGGGGGACAATGTAGATGCTTTATGTACCAGTTGTTTATGTTTCCCAATTTCTAAAGACACAATACCTATACGGTCCTACCATGGTTTTGTTATATGTTGTAATAAGTATGATTAAATTCTGAAGTAATAACAATGTATGTAAAGTATGGGTCATTATAGTTGGTATTAGAGGAAGGGTATAGTCAACCTTTGGAAACGAGGATGTGAAATCCATAGTAAGAACCCTATGGATATGTCTATGCATAGGAAAAAATCATAGTGTTTTAGAACTGGTCATGAATAGACTATGATAAGACCTAAAGCATGAAATTTTATTCTTGATTATGTGGTTTTACTATTATGATTATTGTTTCTCACACTATCCTTATTGGTTTTAGTCAACAGCTGGAACCCGATGGAACCATGTCAATGAGAAATGTGACGGGCAATGCAATGATTGTCCCCCTGAGCAAACAATGTTATGGGAGCTGGAATGCAAAATCTTGTATCCATTCTCACACAACTTTCTCAAGATATGAATCATGCAGAACTTCCAAATTAGCAAAGGAAGGAGCATCATTCTGTTGAATCCTTCATGAGGTAGCGTCCTCCCTCATTCAGCGGGTCAACTGATCCATTAGTGGCTGAAAAATGGATCAGTACCACTAAGAAGATATTTTCAGTTCTTCAATGTTCTGAACATGATAAAGTCATCTTAGCACTTTATCGTTTGGAAGGTGGAGCTGATCAATGGTGGAATCTTATCAACAATACGAGGCCAAGAGATGAAATTGAGTCCATGGAATGGGACGAGTTCAAGAACTTATTTTTCAATAAGTACTTCCCTCGTATTCTTTGAACAAATATGGAGAATGAGTTTCTTGAACTAAAGAAAATGGATGATGAATCAGTTGGTGCCTACGAAGCAAATTTTACAAGACATTCAAGGTATGATTCTGGGATTATTATCCAACCTGAGAGTAAGATCGATCGATTCTTTAGTGGCTTAAAACCATGTTTTCGAAGGGAGTTAGCAATAAGGGACTTCAATAGCTACGAAAAAATCGTTCTATGTGATCTCAAGGTAGAGATAGATATTAGAGTAACCCATCAGTCATATGCGTTTGATAAGAAGAGGAAATTGGAATTCAAAGGAAAATCTAAAGATCACACTGAAAAGAAGATGAGTTTTCCCTTATGCTCAAAGTGTGGAAAGAAACATGGATGGAGTTGTCTTAAAAGGACACGTAAATGTTTCAAATGTGGAAAGGAAGGTCATCGGTCATTTGAATTCCGCAATGATGGCAAGAAGATGCCTAATGATGTGAACAAAGAAAAGGCTACACAGAGTGCACCTCCTACACTTCAATGTTACAAGTGCAAGTAAATGGGACATTATGCCAATCAATTCCCAAATCCAAGGGTTGTTGATGATGATTGACGTCAACAAAATCTTAAGTCTTAAGACAACGTAAAGTAACATGCAATTTCTATCGACGGTGTGGAGTATGATAATGAAGTGGTGAGAGGTACACTTACCATCACATCTAAAGTAGAAAATGTTTTATTTGATTTTAGATCCACCCACTCTTTTATTTCGGAAGAATTTTCTAAGGGTATCGCCATATTACCTCAGTAGTTAGATAATGAGTTAGTTGTGACATCCCCTAATGGCACAACAGTCGCATCAAAAGTTTACATTTTTCTCTGATTGATGTTTGTGGGAAAGTGCTTCCTTCAAATCGTGTGATCTTCTTATAGTGGAATTTGATATGATTCTAGGCATGGATTGGCATTATTTATATGGATCTCATATCAATTTCCAAATAAGGGAAGTTACATTTCATATTCTAGATCAATCTATGATAGTCTATCGATGCACGGATGAACATAACCTTATAGTGGAAATTTCTTCTATTTTATGGGTCTTAATCCACTAAATTAAGCTTATTTATCTCAAATGGTTGGTGAGAGACTCATGATTAAGAATATTCCCATTGTATGGGAGTTTGATGGTGTCTTTCTGGAGGAATTTCTAGGTCTTCCACCAAATCGTGAAGTGGAGTTTTCAATTGAACTCATACCGGGTGTTATTCCCATTTCAAAGACACCTTATAGAATGGCCCCAATTGAGTTGCACGAATTGAAGGAGAAACTTCAAGAGAATATTGATAAGGGATTCATACACCCTAGTGTGTCACCTTGGGGAGAACCTGTTCTATTTGCTAAGAAGAAATATGGATCAATGAGACTATGCATTGATTATCGAGAACATAACAAGATCACTACCAAGAACAAATATCCTCTCCCACGCATTGATGACTTATTTGACTAACTACACGGAGATCAATACTTTTCCAAGATTGATCTTCATTCAGGGTATCATCAATTAAGGGTAAAAAGTGAGGATATACCAAAGATATATTTCCGTACAAGGTATGGACACTATGAATTTATAGTGATTCCAATTGGTCTTACTAATTCCCCTGCTATCTTCATGGATATGATGAATAGAGTCTTTAGAGACTATCTTGATCAGTTTCTGGTAGTCTTTATAGAAAATATTCTTGTCTATTCAAAGGGAAAGTAAGAACATGAAGATCACTTGGTAATTGTGTTGAAGACCCTGATAAAGGAGAATTTTTATGCTAAATTTACCAAGTGTGAATTTTGGCTTCAAAAAGTTTCATTTTTGGGTCACAAAATCTCAAAAGAGGGGATATCTGTGGATCCAGAAAAACTAGAGGTTATTGAATGATGGTTGAGACCAACAACGGTAACTGAGATATGAAGTTTTCTTGGTTTGGATTGATATTATCGACATTTTGTGAAATATTTTTCATGATTATCTAATCCACTCACTAGGTTGACTCAAAAAGGAGTTAAGTTCATGTGGACGGAGGAGTGTGAATATAATTTCAAGGAGTTGAAAAGAAGGTTATCCAGTGTACCTATGCTCACACTGCCTTGTAGTGGAGAAATGTTTGTGATCTACAGTGATGCATCAAAGAAGGGACTAGAGTGTGTTCTCTTGCAAAATGGTATGGTTATAGCTTATGCCTCACAACAGTTGAAAATCCATGAGCAAAATTACCCAACTCATGATTTGGAGTTAGCTGTGGTAATCTTTGCATTAAAAATATGGAGGCATTATCTTTATGGTGGAAGGTGTGATATTTATACAGATCATAAAAGTTTAAAGTATATTTTCACACAAAAGGAGATGAATATGCCCCAAAGAAGATGGTTGGAGCTGATTAAGGATTACAACTACTCAATTCATTATCACCCTAGGAAAGAAAACCATGTGGCAGATGCATTAAGTCGACAAGACCATGCTTGCTTATCCATGATGAGGATTACAAAAGATCCAATTTTTATGGCTTTACAAAGGATGGATCATGGAATTATAATGGAATGGGAAAATATTATCTTTCTCAAATGAATGTTCAACCATATATACATGTGAAGATTAAAGAGGCATAGAAAGAAGATGTAGAGTTACAAAAGAAGGTGAGAAATGTTCCTGAATTTCACTTTGATTGTGATGAAATAATAAGGTTCAGAAATCGGGTTTGTGTTCCTCCCATCCCAGTATTAAAGAAGGATCTGCTGGATGAGGCTCATAGTTCTTCATTCTCTATTCATCCTGGAAGCACAAAGATGTATAGGGACCTGAAAGAGTACTTCTGGTGGGATGGCATGAAATGAGATGTTGCTGAATATGTCTCTTGATGCTTGGTTTGTCAGCAAGTTAATGCTGAGAGACAGAAGTCTAAGGGGTTGTTACAACCATTACCCACACCCGAATGGAAATGGGAAAACATCACTATAGACTTTGTCACCGGACTTCTTAAAACATCCAATGGTAATAATGCTATCTGGGTTATAGTTTATCATCTTACAAAGTCAGCACACTTCGTTGCTATTAGAGAAGATTTCTCTCTTGATCAGCTTGCCAGGATATGTGTGAAGGAAGTGGTAAGATTTCAGGGAGTACCACTTTCCATTATATCTGATCGAGATCCGAGGTTTACCTCGAAGTTTTGGCGAAGTCTTCAGCATACTCTAGATATAGAGTTAAGTTTCAGCACTGCTTATCATCCTCAAATAGACGGTCAGTCTGAGAGACTAATTCAAACTCTAGAAGATATTTTAAGAGCTTGATCTGTGCATTTCAAAGGTGGTTGGGATCAACACCTACCTTTGGAGGAATTTTCTTATAATAATAGATTTCACTCCAGTATTCAGATGGATCCTTATGAAAATCTCTATAGAAAGAAATGCAGGACTCCAACTTGCTGGGATGAAGTTGGGGAAAGAAAGCTATTAGGACATGATCTTGTTGATTAGATGGCAGAAAAGGTCAGATATATTCAACAACACATAAGAGCAGCTCAGAGTCGAGAAAAAAGTTATGCTAATAACCGAAGAAATGACATAAGGTTTGAACTCGGTGATAATTTGTTCTTACGAATATCTCCTTGGAAGAGAGTAATGAGATTTGGAAAGAAGGGAAAGCTGAGACCTAGGTATATTGGTCCTTTTGAAATAGTGGATCGTGTTGGGAAGGTAGCTTACCGATTGGCGCTTCCACAGAATCTCTCTCTAGTTCATGATGTGTTACATGTATCTCTCATGAGAAAGTACATACTAGATCCTCCATATGTACTCAGCTCAAAAGTTGTACCGCTGGAGCAAGATCTTTGTTATGAAGAACAACTGGTAGAGATTCTGGATCATAGCGAAAAAGTCCTACGGAACAAGACCACTCCATTGGAGAAATTTTTATGGAGGAACCACCAATTAGAAGAAGCTAAATGGGAGCTTGAGGATATGATGAGGGATAGGTATCCTCATCTGTTTGTTACGAAATGATGAATTTTGAGGGCGAATTTCATTTAAAGGGGGGTAGAATGTAACACTCTAATATTTTATGAGAAGTATATTTTTTCATGTCTTATGTTATACGCAACATCAAAGGAATCTTTCACTACACAGAACACTATCTTGTCTTGCGTTATACGCAAGATCAACCATCCTCGATAGAGTGTGTTGTACGCAATACCGAGTTTCACTAAACAACAATATGTTATTAAAATATTATATAAATTAGCCATTCTAAATAGTAATACCCAATTTTTGAAATTTTATAATTTTCGTCCTTCAAAATGGACTTCATTTTTGGATTCAGAATATTGAAATTATCCTAGGGTGAATTTTGGATATTTTTCTGAAAACTTTTAATTTTTTTTGAATAGTGAAAACACTGGGTTACTATTTAAAAATCGACTTTTTATTTAAATAATTATTTATTTTATTTAAATTTATTTTAGGTCAAAATTCATACATAATACCTATATAATTTAAATGTAATTCATTGGAGTCATTTTATAAAAATTTTAGATATATAATTTTTTTTTGAACTTTTCACTATCTTTTACCCACCTTCTAGAAGAGTTTGAAAATTTACATAAAACATAATTTTACCGCTTCTGTGAGTGGAATTTCGAAAATCTGAGAGACAAGATTAACATCAATGAGTAAAATGTGGTTCAATAAGATAAAAATAATTTTTGGTGAATAGTAACTTTTTACTTTTATTTACCACCGTTAAAAGTAAATAGGGAAATTAAGGTTAAAATGATATTATTATTACCCTAACACATGTCCTAATTCTATTTTATAAGTTTAATTCGACCAAAACCAACCTCAATAATAAAATATGACCATTTAGGTCCCCTTGGATTAGATTAGGACATTTATTATTGTTTTATTTAAAGAAGAGTTAAAATAGTTAAAATCAATGTTTAATAACTAAAACACTTTTTATATAGGGTTATACATAAGATAAATTCGACTATAAATATTCATTAGAAAGATAAAACGAGTTCCTACATAATGGTATTTTATTTATAATTTTTAGACATTATATAATTTAATTTATTTATGACACAATGATGATGCAGTAATTACATTATTAATGAAATATTAAAATAATTCATATTATAAAAACCCAAATAAATGTAATTTGAGACTTTTTATGAATTAAACTAATTTTATAGGTTAATATGACATGTTAAAATTGATGTAATTTAATTTTTTTGAACTAATCAAGCTTTTATGATTTTCACAAAAATCATGTACCATATAGTGTCAAAATTGACAAAAAATAGTTTTTAAAACAAATATTATATTATTAATTGTTATTTTATTCCAAAAAATATAAGGTTCGGCCAAATGACTTATATGAGGTTATATATATTAATAATGAACCAGTTGGGGTTTCGTTTGGCTTGTTATATTAAGTTTATTAACCATATAGTGTAAGAAAACAAGAAGACACGGTAAAAGTAATATTATTTAACTTAAAGATAAATCTAAATGATAAGGTTAAAATAGTAACCTTAACTTATCTAAAATCTATTGGTTAAGAGGATGTCGACCCAAAGCCACCTTAGCTTATAAATAAATCAATTTTGAGCTATTAAAAAAACGAAAATGCCTTTATAATAAAATAATATTTTAAGTTTTTCCTAAGGTGCCCCTCTCCTCCCTTATAAAAGGGCACCTCCTCCCTCTCCACCTCACCCCACTTTGAGACATCAAGATCGGCCAAACCCTGACAATTTATCTTCTCCACTTCCATAGAAATATCCTAGAGGTACTGGTCTTCTTCAATGACCATCTTTAGTGCCCTAAGAGGAGGTTAAGAAGAGGCGCTTCAAAGAAGAGGTAATGTCTGTTACCGATTCTTTCAAATTTATTTCTTCTTCTACATCCTCATCTTTAGTTGTTTAGTTAGGAAGTAATAACATCAGTATCACTCATAAACTGATATGTTATTATAAATATTAAACAACCCAATTTCACCTTATATCCATCATACGGAAAACAAAATCACCGCGCGTGCATACATACGGAATACCATCTCCACGCCGTGGTGTAATCTGTTTTCCACCACCACCATACTTTAATGGGTATAATGGTGTAAAGAATTACTATATATGATTATTGTAATGTTATATTTATTATGAAATAGTATTCATACACTTCAATACAATTCCATGATCATGAGAACGAAATCATCGCCCATGCGTACGTACGACCTACCGTCTCCAAAATGTGATGCGACTAGTTCTACAAGATATTCATTGAATAATGATTATATAAATGAATTGAATGAATAAATGTGATATATATTAGAATAATACCATTCTGTAAATTAGGTATCTAGAACCTAAAAATAATAATAAGAATTTATTCGACAAAACATGCATAAGAACATAAAGCAATGAACACCTGAGTAACAAGTAGAAATCATATATTAAAAATAATAAGATACAAATATAACCATATATGGTATCATAATAATGAATATGATTATGTAATAATCCAATGAAATTATTTAAATCATTATACAAGAGGTTTGGATATGTACGAAGCATATCGGACCTAGGGTAAGGGAAAATCTCACAATCACATTTTTATCCGAGATTGTTTATACTTTGGTATTTAATGGGGTTTATTTATCATAATAATCCATGTTTCCTCAATATTTAAAATTATTTATATCCTCCTACAATTTTTTAAATCCAATATTACTCATTGGTGAGTTTTTAGTAAAAGATATTAAAGGAATCATTTGTCGTTTTTAGAACGAGGTACTTTTTGACTTTTCTAGCCAAAGTACGAGAAGAATGTATTTTTGACTTATACGGAATGAATGGATTTTATGATTTCATAAAACATTATTTCCATGAATATTATTTTACAAGTTTTAGTGTTTATTTTTAATCAACTTCTTTTTGTTTAAAATATTAATGCATGTTAAAAAAGGAAAAATGTTTTTGAAGTAGAAAGGATATTTTCCTCAAGAATGGAGTTCAATCATTTTATCATAATTATTTTCCATCTAAGATAATATAGGGTTCTATTTGTATACCTATTTTTAAATTTACTTGATTATTTAATGGTGGAATTATTTTTATTATGTCCTTTTACCTTATATGGATTATGTTATGATGGAATGACATTTAAGAATCCCATTTCTATTACATGGGTTATGTTATGATGTATGATTGATAATATTGTGGCACACATAATAATGGTATCATTATGAGATGGGTGGGATCTATATCTCCCTCCAATTAATTGGGTAATGATTTATATCTCATGAGATAGACATAGCTAGAATGTCAGGTTAATCCGATTTGGTGATACATGATTGAAACGAGGAGTGAAATCAGTTCAGAAATGGACTTTGTCCGCTAAGATAGTCTTGGGAATGAGTCTTGACTACTAAGAAATGATTCTCTATGATTATGTGTGTTCGTCACAAAGTTTCATGTTTTATGTTATGATTATTGGGATTACATTTCACTACTACTATTTATCCCATGTTATGATATTATGATCTCTTTTGCAGGTTAAGATTTTTGAAATTATATGTTCTTATGAATATGATATTTTCTTTGTTTACCCTTACTGAGTATTTGACCTCACCCTTTTGTATGTTTTATTTCTCCAGGTCATGAAGAAGTTTATTAAGTATGATATTCCAAAAGGGTCTCTAGATATTATGAACTAAATGGGAGGTAATGTAGATGCTTTATGAACTAGTTGTTTGTGTTTCCCAGTTTCTAAAGACACTATACCTATACGGTCCTACCATGGTTTTGTTATGTGTTGTAATAAGTATGATTCAATTCTTAATTAATAACATTGTATGTAAAGTATTGGTTGTTATAGAAGCACCTTCCAATATATTATCCACAATAAATATTTTGAAAGAGCTAGAAATTTTGAATTAACAGAAATTTACAGATCTTTAAAGTGAAACTACAATCACAGTTGAAGTAGGTTGAAAAAATTCTTAATAAATAACCTTTGATACCAAATGTTGGTTGGAGTAGATTACTCAAGAAGGGGGGGGGGGTGAATTGAGTATCTATAAAAATTTCTGATTAAAAATTATTTCTAAAAAGTTTCCCCAAAAGACTAAATACAACCTAGTTAACCAAGGACAGATTGTTATAAGATTTAGGATTTTTGAATAAATTCATAGAAGATTGATTAGTTCTCAGTAATATCAATATCAGTTATTAATATTACTTTTAAAGAAATTCTAGTAAGGAAAGACAATTTTAACTTCTTTACTAGAGTAACTATCAAAGTGAATTTAGAGATTTCTGAATTATACAGTAATTCAGTCAAATAAGGAAGACTAAATTAAGCAGCACAACAGATATGAAACAGGTGGTTCAGTCTCAAGCCGAGACCTAATCCACTTCACTTGGTGATCACCTACCATCAAGCAGTTTGTATATATAAAATTGATCCACACCCTGGATCAGGGTTAACAATAGTACACAGTACTATCCAGGCCACACAGGGACCTCTTCCACAGTTCTTTGTGGATATAGATGACCAGGATACACAAGGAACTCTTCCATACTTATCTGTTGGTATACACAAGGGTAAAAGAATATTTGAGTAAGGATATCTTCTATCCTTTAGTCTAATGAAGGAGAGAGAGCATGTTGCTATACAGATACACACTCTGCTCAATAATTAATAAAATGATACACAACATATCAATAATATTGAGATAGGTTTAGAAGTTCTCTGAGTGTTGGTCTTTGTAGTTCTAGACTTCTAAGATGGGGTAGATGCAGAACTCTAGTCCTCGTATAGAAAACAAAGTGTCCCAAGTAAGACAGATTAAGCTTGTGTTCTTTGTGGTGTTTTACAGTGTAAATATGTTCTCGGGATTCCAGTATGCTTTATGTATTCTTCTGCACAGTCGAGTTTTATGATCCAATTCTCTAAATTTATTCTATTATCATGCTCATTCCCACCAGCTTGTTCTTTTGTATCGTGCTACTACTTGCTTTTTTGGGCCGCATTACTCTTTTTTCTTGGAGTTCATGTGTTGGGGATGACAGGTTGAATGTATTCTGCACCTCGTACCTCGTACTGTCTGATGAAATGTGTACAAAGAAAAATTAACTTATGTAGTGCATTAAAATCTTCAAATATGGTCATTAGAGATTAAATTTAAATATGAAAAAAATATGTTAGGAAACGATGTCACAACATGTCATGGTAACAGTGTCTCCTTCACACAGTGTGTGGATTGGTCACGGTGCCTCGCAATCACAGTGACTCGCGGTCATGGTGTCTTACGGTCATGGTGTCTCATGGTCACAATGTCTCATGGTCACGGTGTATGCTTTTTCATGGTTTCATGTTCAGGATTTCTTGTTCACGGTGTCTTGTTCATGGTGTCTTATTCACGGTGTCTGGATATCACAGTGTTTGGATGTCACAATGTCTCATGATATAGGAAAATATCTATATTTAGACCTAAGAAGTAGTATTTATGAAATGAATTAAACTTAATCATTTTTCATAGAAATCATTATAAATTGAATGAAGACAAATTTCATTGTAACCAAACTGAGTGAATAGAACATAAGAGATTTAGATAGCTATTACTAAGCTACTGAACATTTGATGTGAGATATATAACATATAGTTAACATAGTTTATAAACTAAATAGGATTTTTTATCATTAAAACATGATTAATACATGAGGAGTCCAACAACATGTTTATAAAACCCAGTATTCAGAGGCCCACTTATCAATGAAATTTCTCCGAAATCATAGGTCCCAATAATTTGACCATTCTTGATGAATTTCCAAGATCATTTAATATAAAATGATTGAGTACTATAGAAATAATATCATTTTAGTTATAGATACAAAATTTATTAGTCTATTATAGTTTTATAGATTAATAATAGTCAATAAATTGTGGTCCTTCATAGCAAGATTGATGATAGTTATGTTCCGCCAGTGGTGCTAGCTTGAAATCACAAACCATAGTCATGGGGTTTTAATAACATCATTTTTTGTGTCATAATCAAGAAAATTTAATATATACAAAGGAAATTAATTTCCCAATAGGTACTCATTATTCCCCTATTGAAATAATTCATTGAACATTTCATGTCCATATTCAATCCCCTTAGATATATTAGTCTCTGAGTTATCAACCATTTTTTCCCTCTTTATAGTAACATCATCATCCTCTCAATCATCCATCAATTTGATTATTTTAAAACTCATAAACTGTTATTGAGACATTTATACTTCAATAATATTCTTTCAGGAAATTTTTATGAGCAACTCAATGGTATAGTTCAAAAATGACATTTTCTGTAAATATATTTTTGTAAATGGGAGTGGTTAAAAATTCAATGAGTTCTATTACAAGACGTTGGTACAAGTCGTATTTCTAGAAAATAAAGGGTTCACTCAATTCTATAAAAATAAATCATGGTCCCTTGGGAGGGGTCCACCAATTTATATGCTAAGGATGAATTATGATTCATGAATGAGGGACCATGGTTGTGTGAGAAAGAGGAGAAATTGAAAAAATTAAATATTACTCAATGAATTTGATACCCTCATTTTCTATCATCCCCTAATCCAAAGTAGGGTTATTTATTAGAACGAAAAAATGAATCTTAGAATAATCTAAGAAGAAAAATATTGATCTAAGATAATTCTAGATAAATGGTAAGAAGTTCATGAAACACAAGGCTATATGGATCAAAGTTATATAAATGCAAAACTCTTGAGTTGAAATCTCTTGTAACACTCGCATAAGCTAGTAGTTCCACAGGAACTTGAGCCATATAAATACACCTCCACATTCCATTTTGTGGATAGAGCTTTATGATTTTGAATTCAAAACACACAGCTCACATGACTCAGTCTTTTATGAATAACATAATTCCAAAGGCCTCCACATATCCCACTATGTGAGAATTGTATATTAATTTTTTTACATTAGTCATTTAATGAATTTATTCATGTTCAAGAAGATTTTGTAAAACTCTATACAGTGAAGAATTTCATTTTCACTAGATACATATTTCTTCTGCATATCAATGTTTCATGAAACACCCAACTAACATGAAAAGATTACTAGGAACACCCCAAAACCCGTCTATAATTGATATCCAAGTCTCATGATTCAAAAGTTTGAAAAATCTCTCATATTATTTAAATTGAATGCCAGGGTCCCCCACTGGACACCTCCATTCATCGAGAATAATTTCATGAAATTCAAATAAACATGGAACCCATGGACTCTTAGTCTATAATTGTAGTGACCCATAGCTTAACGTACATGGACACTAAATTACTTTTTCAGAATACTTAATACATAACAAAAACAAACACATAAGGACTGTAATAATTTAGTGTCTTTGGAAACTCAGAACATAAT
This sequence comes from Viscum album, assembly GCA_963277665.1. NCBI lineage: Eukaryota > Viridiplantae > Streptophyta > Magnoliopsida > Santalales > Viscaceae > Viscum > Viscum album. The sequence continues at coordinate 779,520,000 of OY728150.1, read as the reverse complement.
CTACTAATCGTGGTGAAAGATCTTAAACATCTCCCATAAAGATCTCCACCTTTTTTTCTTACCTAAAACCTTTCTTTCTATCGAGGGGAAAAGAAAACATATAAAGTGTGAGATCAAATGCTCAGTAAGGGTAAGCATGGAGAAAATAAAACAAACCATATACATTTGAAGTTCAAAACATGAACATAAAGTTTACACATCAAAATCTTGAGTTGTGAAATAAATCTTGGCAGTACTTAAGGCATAGGTCATAAAGAAACATTAATCATGATAAAATAGAATGTAAATAAAAAATTTAGTTGTGGAAAACCATTAAGCACAAGATATGATTTCCATAGTAGCCAAGGCATTGCTGCCAAGACCATCTTAGTGGACAATGTCCTTCTCTGAATCGAATTCACTCCTCATTTCAATCCTGTAACACTGAACCAGATTAACTTACCATTCCATCCACATCTATCTCATGAGATATAAATCCTTAACCAATGCATTGGAGGGAGATATAGGTCCCACCCATCTCATAATGAAATCATTCTTAATTATGCCACAAAATAAAAATAAAGCATTCATCATAACCCAAAGAATAAAAATGGGTTTAATAAACATCCTCCCATCATAACATATTCCATATAGAAAAAATGGATATAATTTTATCATAAGAAAAGCTAAAACATGTAAATCATAGAGATATAATATTTGAAACATACACATATGAAATAATGCAATCTTAGATAGAAAATGGTTTTGATAAAACTCTTGAAATGAATTCTTGATGAAAATATCCTTTCTCCTTCAAAATCATTTCATTTTTCAAAATACAATGAAATTTTAAAAGAAAAGGTTTTTTTTGGAAATAATCATGAACTTTTGTAGAGGAATCTTCATTGAAATAAGCCGTTATGAAACTGTAAAAATCTGTTCATGCTGTATAAGTTAAAAAAACATTCTTCTTGTACTTTTTCTAGAAAAGTCAAAAAGTACCTCATATGGTAAAAAAAAGATTCCTTACATACCATGTAAAAATGGGTAAAAAGGAATTTAAACATACATGAAACCATTTTTTTAAAACAAGGACATGGATGATAAATATAACCCCAGTAAATACTTACGAATAAACAATATCATATAAAAACGAGATTGGAAAAGTTATCCCTTACCATATGTCAGATATGCTTCTTATGTATCCGACCCTCCTGTATAATAAATTAAATAATTTCATTGAATTATTAGAGAATCATATTCATTGTTATGATATCATATATGGTTCACTTATGACTTTATATTACCCATTCTTTTGTAAATTCCATGTTAAAGCAACGTTTTGGGTAAAATCGTTTCATTTATCGTACGTGTTTCGATTTTTTGTTCTTGATATTATTACTCATATCCTAATTTACATAATTTTATAATTTAAAAAATGATTTATATGTAATATATATTCATTATATAAATATATTTGATAGATCAATAAATAGAAAGAAATACACCGTTCATGGAGACGGTAGGTCGTACGTCCGCATGAACGATGTTTTCGTTTCCTTATTGAATTGAATGGAATTAAGTAAATGAAAAATATATGTACATAAATTCATTATCATTATTATTTAATACCTTTAATGATTATTTATTATATATATAATTTATAATCATACTTGAACGGTTAATCATGGAAAATGAATCTCATCGCGTCGTGGAGACGGGAATCCGTACGTACGCGCGAGCGATGATATCGTTCTCATATTTATTGAATGGAATTGGAGTGGATGATATAATATCATAGAATCATAATTATGTTATAATAATCATAAATATTTATTCTTTACACCATTATACCCATCCAAGTAAGGTGGTGGTGGAAAACTGATTACACCACGGCGTGGAGACAGTATTCCGTACGTACGCACAAGTGGTGATTTTGTTTTTCGTAGGATGGATAGAAGGTGAAATAGGGTTGTTTCATATTTATAATAACATATCAGTATATGAGTGATAATTATTTTATTACTTTATTATGAAACAACAAAAGAATAATAAGTATAAGAAGAAATGAATTTGAATGAATTGGTAAAGGATATTACCTCTTCTTTGACGCGCCTCTTCTAAACCTCCTCTTAGGGAACTAAAGTTGGTATTTGAAGAATAATAGAACCCATATTATGTAACTATATAGGTTGAGAAGAGTAATTGGAAGGGTTTGGCCAAGTATCAAGGCTCAAAAGGGTGTAAAGAGAAGAGGGAAGCGGTGCCCTTTTTATAAGGGAGGAGAGGGGCATCTTTGGAAAAGCTTAAAATATTATTTTATAATAAAGTCATATTCGGTTTATAATAGCACAAAATTGATTTATTTAGAAGATAAAGTGGGGATGGGTCTAAATAATCCCAAACAATAGCTTTTAGAAAAGTTTAGGTTAATATTTGAACCTTATCATTTAGATTTAACTCTAAGTTAAATAATTTAACTTTAATCGCATCTTCTTGTTTTTTACACTATATGGTTAATAAACATACTATAACAAGCCAAAAGAACCCCAAGTGGTTAATTATTAATATATATAACCTTTTATAAGTAATTTGGACAAACCTTATATTTTTAGGAATGGAATAACAATTAATAATATAATATTTGTTTTAAAAACTATTTTAGGTCAATTTTGAAACTATTTGGTAATTGATTTTTTAAAAACTCATAACAGAATTATTAGTTCGAAAAAAGTTAATTAAAGAAATACTAACATGTCATATTAACATAGAAAATTATTTTAATTCATAAAAAGTCTCAAATTACATTTATTTGGGTATTTATAACATCAATTATGTTAATATTTCATTAATAAGGTAATTAATGCATCATCATTGTGTCATAAATAAATTAAATTATTTAATGTCTAAAAATTATAAATAAAAAAATATTATGTAGGAAATATTATTATCTTTATAATTAATATTTATAGTCGAATTTATCTTATGTATAACCCTATATTAAAAATGTTTTAGTTACAAAATGTTGATTTTAACTATTTTAACTCTTCTTTAAATAAAATAAAAATAAGTTTCCTAATCTAATCCAAGTGGAAATAAGGGTTAATATTTTATTCCTGATGTGGTTTTTGGTCAAATTACACTTATCCAATAGAATCAGGACATGTGTTAGGGTAATAATAATATCATTTTTACCCTAAATTACCCTATTTACTTTTAACTGTGGTAAATAAAAGTAAAAAATTACTATTCATCAAATATTATTTTTATCTTATTGAACCAAATTTTACTCCTTTATATTAAACATTTCTCTCAGAATTTTTAAATTCCACTCACATAAGCGATAAAATTATGTTTTATGTAAATTTTAAAATTCTCCTAGGAGGTGGGTAAAAGACAGTGAAAAGTTCAATAAAATTATTATAAAATGACTCCAATGAATTACATTGAACTTATATAGGTATTATAGATAAATTCTGACCTAAAATAAATTTAAATAAAATAAATAATTATTTATATAAAAATTTTGTTTTTAAATAGTAACCTAGTGTTTTCAATATTTATTAAAAATTGAAAGTTTTCTAAAAAATACCAAAAATTCACCCTAGGCTAATTTCGATATTCTGAATCCAAAAATGAATTCCATTTTGAAAGAAAAAATTTATAAAATTTCAAAAAGTGGGTATTACTATTTATAACGGCTAGTTCATAATAATATTATAATAATATCTCGTTTAGTGAAACATGGTATTGCGTACTACACACGCTATCGAAGAAGGTCTTGATTGCGTGTAATGCAAGCCAAGTCAGGGTTGTGTGTAGTAAAAGATTCATTTGTTGTTGCATATAATACAATTCAACCATATTTCATTTATACAGTGAATATATATATAAACACTCAATGTTGCATAAAATATCTTCTATGAAACGAACATGAAATTGTGTGTAACACGATCCAAGATTAGTGTTGTGTATACTGAAAGCTAATATGATGTTGCGTATAGCGCAAGATAATCTTGGTGTAGCGTAAAAAAGAAGATATGAAATAAAATAAAAAAGAATATATCCTATAAAATAGCTGGGTGTTACATTCTACCCCCCTTAAAATAAATTTCACCCTCAAAATTCATCGGGGTTATAAATCGTTTACTAATTGAAAGTTTCTTTAATAGAAACCCACATCGTAAAAAGGAATACTAAAGCTTAAATTTTAAAACTAATGTATGAAACGTAATGGTTATCCAAATTAACTTATCAATGGGTTTCCACATAGGAGAAAATAGGTGAAAATATGGATATGGAAGAGAAATCTAACCGTGAAGTTCTAATGGAGAGTGGTAGATAACATGGCTATGAAAAATCCAACAATCACAAAGCCATAAATTTGTGATGATCTAAGGTACCATCTGATTCATCAGATATGAGAGTACTGGGAAAATTTTTTTGGTTTCCAAGATCATTTCCCTAACGTTGATGAACATTTACATAATGAGAAATACTTACATGATTTTAGTGTAATATCATCGTTGGTTATTCCATGAAAAATTTCCACTTCATCTCTATTTAAAGAAATGAAACTAAATTTTTCATTAATGAAGTGTTAGTAGATTATGCGATAGAAAGATAAGTCATCCCATATGTTTCTATCAGAAAACGTTTCTCATAAGTTATTAAACATACATAAGTCCATCTATGGGGAGATTAATCATATATGATTCCAACAATGGACTTATACTTCATCTATCATACCATTTAATAAAATATAACTTTTTTCTACTAACCAGGGACTTCCTATAGTCCAGTAGTAGGCGATAAAAGCATATCACACTTCAGTTGTTGGTTCGACTCCCACAGCCTTGTCCGACACAACGGGTTATCGCTCATCCTATGGGTTGTCTTTTTTTCTAAAACTACATTATTATAAAATTCCATCAATAATATCGAAAAATTTCTAGCCTTAAAAAATACTATATTATTTCTAACTTAATTCATTCCAATCATTAGGCTTATCAAAAATACTTCGGTCCAAGTTCATAGTCTAAAAAAATTACTAAAAATGTCATCTACCGAGCATGTGAATACCATCATTTGTCCCCCATATATCATACGATATATCTTGTTGGTCACATTCCAAACATGTGAATACCTTAATCATGTATTCTCTTGAAAAAAAATGAATACCCATTGAACCTTAGTGAAAACATGAATGCTGTGAAAAGTTAACTCTTTCCACATACCAAAATCCAAAAAATTTTATATACTCAAACCATGATATCAATTTTTCCTTATATTAGTCATTAGATCATTAATACTATCAAACATCTCATTATCTCCTTATCCTTTCATTATGCACATATCACCTACCTTCCAAAAATATTTGAATAACCTTTCATGGTTACTGGTACCATTCATTATATACTTTCCAAAACTCAAGGAAATACAACAGTGTAACAATCCTTAGATTTTTATTTATTCCATAGTACCATACATTATTCTTGATAAACATACAATCATTCCATTACCTTCTTAAACCAATGACTGAGCTTCATAATTTCTTTCATCTCAGATATCATTTGTAGTCTCTTCATCATCATCCACATAAATACTACTCATATGACCATGCTAATTCTCTTCATTAGATTTTCCCTTAGGGCATTGGTTCGCATAATTCACGTAAATTCCACATTTGAAACATTTAACCGTTGTTGATGTCTTAAAAATAACATTATCCATTCCCATGGTGTTAACTGAACCATTTCCTTTACAATTACTAGATTTGTGTCCTTCTATTCCACACCCAAATCATCTTCTTGTTCATTTGAAACATTCTCCTTGATGCCTCTTCCCACATGATTTTCATGAGGGAAAATTTACTTTCTTTCCTCTATTATCATCATAAAACTCCATATTTCTCTTATTATCCAAGTCCGGAAAATTACCATATTTGATATTATTGATCATATTATGAGATTGATGATTAGGAAGAATAATGATGTCTGTACATCCAAATCCTATTTTATTTGGTTGCTCATGAATAATATCATTACATTGTCCATCATATTCTCCATTAACATGAATCCTCATGTTTCCTTCCATTTCTTAAAACCCAAAATGAATAGTGTGAGAGGTAAAAATCATAATCAAGGGAGATTACCTTCAATATCTAACATCTTAGGTTTAATTATAATATCGTTACCATATTTCTAGGACTATAACCTATACTTATACTTAAACTTATGTACATCCATAGACATACCATAGAAATATCACTAGTGATCTCACTAAAGTTTTCGCATCCTAGTTTCCAAAGGTTAACTAAACCTTTCCTCTGATACCAACTGTAGAGACCCATAGCTTGATATACATGAAAATTACATTACTTTTTCGGAATACTTAATACATAACAAAAACAAACACACAAGGACTGTAATAGTTTAGTGTATTTGGAAACTCGGAACATAATCTTCTAATCATGGTGAAATATCTTCAACATCTCCCATAAAGATCTTCCCCTTTTGTTTTCTTACCTAAAACCTTTATTTCAATCCCGGGGAAAAGAAAACATATAAAGGGTGAGCTCAAATTCTTAGTAAGGGTAAGAATGGAGAAAGTAAAACAAACCATATACATTTGAACTTCAAAACATGAACATAAAGTTTACACATCAAAATCTTGAGTTGTGAAATAAATCATGGTAGTACGTAAGGCATAGGTCATAAAGAAACATTAATCCTGGAAAAATATCATGGGAATAAAACATTTAATTATGGAAAACCATTAAGCACTTGATATGATTTCCATAGTAGCCAAGACATTGCTTCCATGACAATCTTAGTGGACAAAGTCTCTTTCTGAATCGAGTTCACTCCTCTTTTCAATCATGTAACACTGAACCAGATTAACTTACCATTCCAACCATGTCTATCTCATGAGATATAAATCGTTACCCAATGCATTGGAGGGAGATATAGGTCCCACCCATATCAAAATGAAATCATTCTTAATTGTGCCACAAAATAAACATAAATCATTCATCATAACCCATAGAATAATAATGGATTTCATAAACATCCTCCCATCATAACATATTCAATATAAAACAAATGGATATATTTTCATCATAAGAAAAGTTAAACCATGTAAATAATAGAGATATTATATTTGAAACATGCACATATGAAATATTGTCATCTTAGATGGAAAATGGTTTTGATAGAACACTTGAAATGAATTCTTGATGAAGATATCCATTCTTCTTCAAAATAATTTTCTTTTCTCAAAATGCCATGAAATTTTTAAAAAAAGGATTTTTTTGAAAATATTCATGAAATTTTGTAGAGTAAGCTTCCTTTAAATAAGTCATTATGAAACCGTAAAATTCTGTTCATGCCGTATAAGTTAAAAAACATTCTTCTCGTACTTTTTCCAGAAAAGTCAAAAGTACCTCATATGGTAAAAAAAAAGAAAGATTCATTACATACCATGTAAATATGGGTAAAAATGAATTTAAACATACATGAAACCATTCTTAGAAAATAGGTACATAGATGATAAATATAACCCCATTAAATACTAACGAATAAACAATCTCGGATAAAAATGAGATTGAAAAAGTTATCCCTTACCTTATGTCTGATATGATTCATATATATCCGACCCTCCTGTATAATAATTTAAATAATTTCATTGAATTATTACATAATCATATTCATTGTTATGATATCATATATGGTTCACTTATGACTTTATATTACCCATTCATTGGTAAATTCCATGTTAAAGCAGCGTTTTGGGTAAAATCATTTCATTTATCATACGTGTTTAGATTTTTTGTTCTTGATATTATTACTCATATACTGATTTCCTTAATTCCATAATGTAAAACATGATTTAAATAGAATATATAATAACTATATAAATATATATGATAGATCGATAAATGGAATGAAATACACCATTTATGGAGATGATAGGTCGTACGTACGCAAAAACAATGTTTTAATTTCCTTATTGAATTGAATGGAATTATGTAAATGAAAAATATATGTACATAAATTCAGTATCATTATTATGTAATAACTTTCATGATTATTTATTATATTTATACTTTATAATCATACCTGAATGGTTAATCATGGAAAATGAATCTCATCGCATCGTGGAGACGGTAATACGTACGTACGCATGAGCGATGATATCATTCTCATATTTATTGAATGGAATTGGAGTGGATGATATAATATCTTAGAATCTTTATGATGTTATAATAATCATATATAGTTATTATTTACACCATTATACCCATCCATGTAAGGTGGTGGTGGAAAAACTGATTACATCACGGCGTGGATACAGTATTCCGTACGTACGCACACACGGTGATATTGTTTTTCGTAGGATGGATAGATGGTGAAATTGGGTTGTTCCATATTGATAATAACATATCATTATATGAGTGATACTGAAGTTATTAATTTATTATGAAACATAAAAAGAAGAAGAAGTAGAAGAAGAAATGAATTTGAAAGAATTGGTAACGGATATTACCTCTTCTTTGACGCTCCTCTTCCAATCCTCCTCTTAGGGAAATAAATTTTGTCTTTGAAGAATACCAGAACCTCTATGATATAACTAGAGAGGTTCAGAAGAGAAATATTCAGGGGTTTTCCGAGTTTCAAGCCTCAAATGGGTGTGAAGAGAAGAGGGAAGATGTGCACTTTTTATAAGGGAGGAGAGGGGCACCTTTGGAAAAACTTAAAATATTATTTTATAATAAAGTCATATTCGGTTTATAATAGCTCCAAATTGATTTATTTCAAAGCTAAATTTGGTATGGTTCGAAGTCCTCTCATCCAATAGGTTCTATACAAGTTTAGGTTGCTATTTTAACCTTATCATTTAGATTTAACTCTAAGTCAAGGAATTTAACTTTTACCGCGTCTTCTTGTTTTCTTACCCTATATGGTTAATAAACATACTATAACAAGGAAAAAGAACCCCATGTTGTTCATTATTAATATATATAACCTTATCTAAGTCATTTGGAATAACCTTAGATTTTTACGAATAGAATAACAATTAAGAATAAAATATATTTTTAAAAAACTATTTTATGTCAATTTTGAAACTATTTGGTAATTGGTTTTTTTGAAAATCATAACAGCATTATTAGTTAAAAAACAGTTAATTAAATCAATTCTAACATGTCATATTAACCTATAAAATTATGTTTATTAGTAAAAAGTCTCAAATTACATTTATTTAGGTATTTATAACATCAATTATGTTAATATTTCATTAATAAGGTAATTATTGCATCATCATTGTGTCATACTTAACATAAATTATTTAATGTCTAAAAATTATAAATAAAATATTATTATATAGGAAATCTATTTCTCTTTCTAATGAATATTTATAGTCAAATTTATCTTATGTATATCCCTATATTAAAAATGTTTTAGTTATTAAACATTGATTTTAACTATTTTAACTCTTCTTTAAATAAAATAAAAATAAGTGTCCTAATCTAATCCAAGTGGACCCAAAGGGTAGTATTTTATTCCTAAGGCTTTTTTGTTCTAATTACCCATATCTAATAGAATTAGGACATGCGTTAGGGTAATAATAATATCATTTTTACCCTTAATTACCCTATTTACTTTTAACCGTGTTAAATAAAAGTAAAAAGTTACTATTCACCAAAAATTATTTTTATCTTATTGAACCACATTTTACTCATTGATATTAACTGTGTCTCTCAGATTTTTGAAATTCCACTCACAGAAGTGGTAAGATTATGTTTTATGTAAATTTTCAAATTTTCCTAGGAGGTGCGTAAAAGACGGTGAAAAGTTCAATAAAATTTTTATATATCTAAAATTATTATAAAATGACTCTAATGAATTAAATTGAACTTATATAGGTATTATAAATCAATTTTGACCTAAAATAAAATTAAATAAAATAAATAATTATTTAAATAAAAAGTTGGTTTTTAAATACTAACCGAGTGTTTTCACTATTCATCAAAAATTGAAAGATTTTAGAAAAATACCACAAATTCACCCTAGGCTAATTTCGATATTCCAAATAAAAAAATGAAGTCCATTTTGAAAGATAAAATTTATAAAATTTCAAAAATTGGGTATTACTATTCATAACAGCTAGTTTATAATAATATTATAATAATATCTCGTTTAATGAAACTTGGTATTGCGTACTACGCACGTTATCAAAGAAGGTCTTGATTGTGTCTAATGCAAGCCAAGTCAAGGCTGCGTGTAGGAAAAGATTCATTTGTTGTTGCGTATAATAGAATCCAACCATATTTCATTTATACATTGAATATATATATATATATACATTCAATGTTGCGTAAAATTACTTCTATCAAACGAACCTGAAATTGTGTGTAACACAATCCAATATTAGTGTTGTGTATACTACAAGATAATACGGTGTTGCATATAGCGCAAGATAATATTTGTGTAGCGTAAAATAGAATATATGAAAGAAATTAAAAGTAATATATCTTATAAAATCTCAGGGTGTGACAAAGATTACTCATGAAAGAGTCATACGCCCAACCTGTATTGTGGACTTTCATACCTATTCCCTTCATATTAAGATCATTCAATATATTTTTTTTAATTTAATCCTAATAGTATGTGATATTATCTCCAACCCTTTCACACAAATAATGTACTTACAATCATCCATACATGTTTCTCCACATCACATGACTAACAACAAAACATGTGCATAAGCTCTACAAAACCTCTTTTAGCTCTAGATAATCCCCTTCTAGAATTAATAGGTGTAGGCCCCAATCATCAACTTTTAAACCGAAACCAAAATTGTCCGCTCAATTATTCATGCTCCAAAATTATAAAACCAAAACATAATCCCAAAACCATCCATTGTTAATGATCTATTAATAACACAGTCATCCTTTCCAAATGATGTTAAACTCCAACATACAGACCTATTAAATTTATACAAACTATAAAACTCAAACTAGATGTGTTTTATTGTTATATTATATTAAGATATGTTGGAAACCTCTTTGAGGTTTAATACCAACATAATCACTATTTAATATCCCCCTCTAAGGGACTACATCCCTTAAACATGATCATTATTCTAGAATATAAAAATCCTCTCACAAAAAACATCCCCATTTCCCCACAAGATATTATCCAATATTTTTCCACTACTGGATTTCAAATATGTTCCTTCCCATATGTGATCAATAAATCTCGATTCACCCCCACTAGATTATAACGGTCCATACCTTAGGTGATGTTCATAAATGGATCTATTTCCCATGTGATGAGTATGTGGTGTCCTACATGATGACCATAGGACTACCCCCACCTAAAATATCAAAAATAAGTCCCTAGGAATTGATCATAGTTCACATATTGTGGTTATCCTATGATTCCATATTAAATGAGAATAATAAGCCTATGTGATGAGATTAAGATCACTTTTCCCTAATCTTATGTGATAATACAATGATTCTTTCCGTTTTTAGGATATAAAAAGACTTATGAGATTAGAATTACAATCCATTATTATAAAAATATGATCTATTTATCATTCCCATAGGTGGTGATATTAAGACTATGTATACCTTATGTGATGATAATAAGTTACTCTTATGAAAGGAATATGATGCCTCTAGTGAAAAGCCATAGAATCATTTGGTGAAGATCCTAATTTTACTTGGGTGATGAGCATAAGATACTTCATGTGATGTGATTGTGATGGTCCTACATTGTGTTTTCTTGTATTTTTTATCAATATGTTATTATGTGATGAATGATTTTATGTCAATATGAATTGAAGTAAATAAGAATACATTGTATGTTAATCAGTTTTTCCAAGTATTTGTTTTAATGTTTAAGACAATTTCCCAAGAAACCATGTGCATTAAGTTATTAATTAATTTTTGAAGATTTAATTATTATTAATTAAGATTTGATGTGTTTTTATGGTACTTCTAAAAATATTCATAGAATATATATTTATATTTAGAAAAACTTTATTTGATGTAGTTAAATATTTCACAATGTTCCATCCCTGAGAATTTAGAAGGTCACATATAATATTTTGGATGAAGAGAATTCAAGCACGATGATTGTGGAAATATTCTTAAAGTCCAATGAAATGTGTTGATTCAAATAGAAGAGTGCATATTTTATATTACAATAAAAATTAATAATGTTCCATTCACTGATGGTCTTTGAATATATATACATATTTGTATGGAGAAAAGATAAAAACATTTTTATGTACATAAAAATGTATATGTATTTTTTATAAATATTATATAAATAAGAACAGATATATAGTTTTTAATAAGTATTTATTTTGAGTGGTATTTTATCAAAAAATTGATCCATACCTTGGCTAACGGGGGACCCCCCAACCACATATGTGGGACGTAGGGGTTAACCATGTGACAGAGTGTTCATATATCCATCAATGGGTGGCATAAAAGGGGATAATTTCACCCTTTGGGAGTGCATGGATGTGTTCATACCATGTTCATGGATTCACATGGAAAGGAAGAGAAGGATCCACCACCTAAGTTAGTTTGGAAGTGAGGCATGGTCTTCTAGAGTGGACCCCAATACTCGCAACTCATTTCCTATTGAGAAAATTGTTCTTATAAATAAGTGATCAACTGAGGTGAAAACTGATGAGGGATGTGGAACATCATGTTACTATTTACCTAATAAAAACATATATGTATAGATGTTCGATCTATTTTATAATAGACATATGATCAAATCCATTATATTCTTCTACCTTGATCCATTAGATGGACATAATATACTGGAATATATTCAGAACAATGTTCATTGATCATCAGTTCATTCATCCCTATTGATCAAACACTAGGAATGGGGATTTATCTATCATACTGAGGCCATTCATGCAATCATAATTTTTCATGCATGTTATAATTAAAATAATATTCTATTTTCTGACCATGATATGAGGTTGTGAGAATATTTCATGTGTGTGGAGACTTGTACAAGTTTGATCATAAAAATATAAATATGATAATGTGAATATAAAAGAAACTACATTAGGCTAGCTTCATGGAATGTATATCCTAATTCCCCAAGGAATTAACACCATGATTTTTGGCAACACATGAGTTCAGTATCTAAAATGGTTTATTAAAACCATGATGTATCTTTTTAATCAGTGATATTTTTAAAGAGTCATGACTCCATATAAAACATGGAGGAGTGTTAGGGGATACCTATCTATGAATATATATGGAACAATCATATTTTAATCTTCTAAAATATTTGATAGCTATAATTTTCCATCATGAAAATACAATGTCCACAAAGAAGGGTGAAAATAAAGTGATGTTCTTTGAGCCACTCATCTACATAGTGGATATTTTTTTTCCTATTATTTTATTTAAGGTTATATTATACAATTATTTCAGATTAAGGAAGAAACTATTTTGAACCTCCCTATTTTAGTGATGAATTTTGAGATGTTATAAAATTCATAGGCCATAAAAACGTTTAAGATAGAAATCATGTGCACTTACTTCTATGAATGAAAAGAATTTTTCACACAATTTGTGGTATGTGAACACCTCTAAGAGACCAACTTTTTTGTTCACTCAATGGAAAATAAGGTTATACGTACAAGAACCAATGTGGATAAGATCTAAAATATATAAAACACATAAGCTTACATGGAAGAAGAAATCAGGTTATAAATATTACGTTATGTCAGTATGTTTCTTATACATATATACTTGTGTGTAAGATAACTATGACACTAAATACCTATTCTATTTTAAAGGAAATAGATAGTGTATTAATGGTTGGGTTTACTAACTTGTATTAATGGGAAAAAATACACCAAAAATATAAATGCATTTTGGATATTGAAATCGAAAGGCAGAATGAACAAGGATGTTAGAAAAACTGATACAACATGTAAAATAATAATATTTTGTATATTATATGTGATATGGTTAATAAACATGATAATTATATATGACGCATGCATGATTTAAAATTGAGATATTTGACTTGATAGTCTAACATTATAACTCAATATATCATATTTTTTAAAAATGATCGAAAAAAGAAGAATACATTATTCTGAGATGGTATTTGAAATTTATTATTTGTGTCAAAGAAATTCTAAAACATATAGTATATTTAAAATGATCATATTATTCTAACTAAATAAGAATAAGAGGATGAAACATAATTTACCACTACATATCTAATACATCCCATATATTATTTTATTTGAGACAACCATTTTAATTTCTATAATCTGAGTAAGCTTATCAAAATGATTATTTATTATTAAAAATTACATGTTATACATTTTAATCACATCTGAATGGATATGATGATATCCGTTAATATTTTTCTAAAAATATAATGCATTCATTGTACTTTGTTGGTTCCAAGAGAGTGTGTTCATGGAAATACTATTGCATTTGTTATCTCTTATAATAAGAAATAATGATTGTGGGTTGGATGATAACCACCATACACTAAGGATGTATCCATCAACACTATTGATGAACCTTGTTAGAAAATGCCACATTACTTTTGATTTATTGTTTTTTGTGCATAATTTCTAACCACTTGTGAGGATGATAAGAGAACTATTTATTGAATAAGGGATTGTGGTATAAAACACAGCTAAATGATCAAGTGATAAGCATTCATCCCAAAATTATTCACCCTAGTCTCAGTGTGGTCATTAAAATGTGATTATAACAATTTGGATAAAAGGGTGTCACATGTCTAATTGTATTATCATATTTGATGCAAATTGAAGATAATAATATTATCATCACTTTAGAATGGTGGGAAAACATGGAGGGGTTTTACCTATTATAGATCAAAATTCTATCACATCTAGGATTTTTAAAAATAGAATAAATAAATAATTGAGAAAGGGAAATAAGACATCTCTCCCTCTTATGTAAATTATATGATGAATTAGATTCCACTTGTTTTAATTATAATAAATACATATCTGGCATAAAAGTATTCTATTGGTTTCTATATTCTACTCATAATGAGAAGTAAAATAGTTCTACCTAATATAATACTTTATCCGTACATGAAGAGGTGGCATAACAAATCTCTTATCAAAATTGTTCCAATGAAGGACCAAGTATTAGTGGAAGTGGTCATACATACGTAAGGAGTTCAATGATTATTCAATTACTAATATAAAATATAAACTCAATAAAAATTCCAAATATGTAGTCATTGTTATCTATGGATCATCCAAAATAATGTAGGAATTTATAGCTAAACTCGATGAAAATCGTGAAAACATAGACAGTGATTTTACATAATTAATAAAATCCAATATTAATCTCTATAGGAAAAGGGAATCCAATTAATCATAGATTTTTGATCTTGAAGGATAATGATCTTGTTTTAAATATTAGTAGCTTGATATAATTCATGAGAAATACTGTTCCGTGAAGTAATTTTGAGAAATGTTTTATGCATTAGTGGTAAAATAGAAGGATATAATTTATGTAATGAATTATAAACTTGAAATCAAAGAAAAACGATCAAGGATATTGTAGGTATTAAATTTTAGGATTATAAAATCAAAATATGCCTACATAATTATGGATAAAATTAGTCAAAAAGTAAATAAAATAGACAAAATGAAATTCTATTCTTAATTCGAACATATTTTCAACTTTGAATAACATATTAGTATTTGAAAAAACATTATTCATAGTGAATAGGTGTAAAAGTAAAAATCATTTAGCTATGATAATAAAAAATTTCATAATATAAGACCAAAATAATTTAAGAATGAAGATAAGTATTCATTGGGAATATCAAAAAAAATTGAAAAAAAATTAAAATAAGATCAAGAAGGTCGATAAATTAAAAAGGGTATTACATTTGTTTTGTGGAAGAATTTTTTATACTATGGACCATTCTAAGAAGGGTGTGAGCATCACAACTAACAAATAAATATTAAGAAACAAAAAGTGAAACCAATTCAAAATGAAAATAACATAGATGAACTGGTAACATGAAAACCTGAGAATCCATTTGGAATTAAAAACTATGAAACACATATTATAAGTGATATACTTTTCATTTTGATAAATTATTTTCAAACAGGAAAACAAAATGAAGAAATAAGGATGATTTATGGTGCCAAAGGAAATTAGATTATTCCATATGGAGAAATCAAATTTCATGAGAGGTTTTCATCAAACGATGGCAAAGAAATCTCCGATGTTATATGTGGAAAGAAAAAGCATGTTGGAAAAAAGTTACATAATTTTTTTATAACTTCATCTCAAGAATAGAATTGTAAAGAAATACATAAATCAAAAAGTTATGAATGTTTCTTGATGGTCAGTATTAATAAGAAAAACACACACAATGTCCCTTCTAATAAAAGTAATTATTTAATGTTTCCCAATACTACTAATAAATATAATATATTCATAATAAATATTTCACCCTAATATGGAAGATACAAGAAGGGAGTTTCATGGTTGGGGAAAAAATTTCAACCTTGTTTCTCTAACTGAAAAGATATGTAGATTCAAATTATTCTCATTTACATTGTGTCTTTTCAATACTTCTGAGTAATATAAGGTGTATGTATATCTAAGGGCAGAAATTTGTTAATGAAATTATATTTCAACATACATTATATAAAATATTCATTCAAAACTTAATATAAGACACCATATCGATTGAATTTATATGTTATTATCATTAATATTAATTACTGAAAAATAAAAATGATCAACCTTGATATAGATGATCAAGCAAAAATAGTTTATAAATAAATTATAATTCACCATCATGTATAATTTCAAAAAATTATTTATTCACAATAATTGGAATTAATAATAAAAACTGATGAAAAGATCAATATTTATGAAGTGAAACAATTGACCATCCATTTATGGGGGTTATCTAATAACCTAACACAAGCAATAATTTCATTTAAAATGATATGTCTAGAAGTTGATTGTTCATGTACTAAATGATGAGGTATAATGAACGTCTCTCCTATACTTATTCAAAAAAAATTATGATATTAAGGAGGATAAATTTAATGAATCAATTACATGAAAAAACAATCTTAAAGAATTTCTAAGATATGTTTTACGAACATTATATTCCTAATATAATTGAATGTTATAAATATATGTGCTGAGATGAGTGAGAAAATATCATGATGAGTGTATTATGATAATTTTTCCTGACAAGGGGTAGTATAAGAGTTCCATTTTTATTCAATCAATTGGAATTGGTTAATTATTATTGTCCTAAAATATAGTTGAAGGGTCTCTAATAAAAAACAAAATTTTCACTATATCTATTAGTATCATATTTATAATTATTAATTGATTGGATCAATTTTTAAATTTTAACCTTTTATTTTCTAAATCAAGCATCACTCAAGTAGGTTAAGAGTTGAATAATTGATGGCATATTACATAAGAAATTAATGACACCATCTTCTCTCATCTTCTTTTTATTTTTTATCAATAAGGGGGAGAATAAAATAAAAATAATAAAAATAAAATGAATATAACATATTAAAATGTCATTTTCTACATTATTATTGATAAAAAAACAATGGGGGTATTGATTATAATACTTTTTTTGTTCTATACTTTCTATCAATATGATAGTAAGTGATGGAACATATGATTTCAATGAGAATTTAAGTTAAAAATACCTCCTTTTATATTCATTAGTTCTCTTTTTAATGTTATTTGAAGATTAATGTGAATTTCCAAGAAACTGTGTGTATTAAGTTGAGAAATACTTTGTGAATCTAAAAGGTCAGTTGAAGAAGCATGGGTGTGTTTTTGGGTACTTTTGCAGAATATTCTTAAAGCTAATATTTATATATGGTGAATAAGTATTTGATGTTGTTTTAGATTTTTATATGTTCTATCTATATGAAGTTCAAGGGTCACATATTATATATGGGATGATGTAAATTTTAGCGCCCGGATTGTTGAAATGTTCTTAAAATATAATTAAATGTGATGATTTCCCTAGGATATAGCAGATTTTATATAATAAGGAACATGGAAGAAGATTCAACCAATGATTATATTTGAATACATATATATATTTGGATAAAGAGATGTTTAAAAAATTGTAATGTAAGGAAAATTATATTTATATTTTCCATAAAGAATCGCTGAAAATTATAAAACAAAAAAATTATTTATAATACCTACAAATTATTTATCATTTTATTTATAATACAAACAATGTTTTTACTATGTATTTATTTTTAGTGGGATTTTACCAAAAAATAGACTAGCCCTGTGTTAGCCAAGTACCCCAGAAACCAAATTTGTTAGGCCCATGTTTCAACAACATGTGTTAGGGTAATCCTGGACATCGATGGGTAGTATAAAATTGGATCATAGTTTCTATAGGGAGTGTATGGGTTGGCATATAGCATGAGTGGGGAGGCATATGGGAAAGAAATGAAAGCACCTAAATGTGGGTTAGGACAAAATTGATGTATGGTTGCTGGGAGAATACCCCAACACTCACAACTGAGTGACAATTAAAATGTATTTTCATATAAATATTACCTTAACTAAGGTGTAAATTTATGTGGGACTGGGCACTTTGCCTTATTATTTATCCGTTAAAAACATGTGCATATAAGTGTAGCTATCCAAAGTATTTTTTCAAAATCATCTTACAGAATCCTTTATAATATTCAGCCTTGAGATGTCAAAGTTACCCTATGTGCCACAATATTATCATACCGACATTCTTTAACAATTATTTTATCATTATCCAGTAACACAGTCTCGTGAATGAGGCTTGATTGATTTTACTGAGACCAGGAATGAAATATTAATCTTGAATGATTGTCATAATTCAAATAATATTCTATTATTACACCACAATATTAGGTTAAAAGATATATTCTGGTATCTAGATGCTTGGATGATTTCAATATTTAAATAATATATAGATTCAGGTGACTATAATAACATTAACATGAGTCCAGAATAACGTATAGAGGATCCTAATGTGTGACTGAATTGACTCCATGATTTTTCGGTGTCTTGTGATCTTGGGATACTAGATAGTTTATAAAAATAATTAAGGGTAATTTTAATCATATATATTTATTATGATTCTTGATCAATAAAAAACTCATAGGAGGGTTGGTGGTACCATTTCTATAAATATTGAGTGACTAAACAAAATTGAAGCTTCAAAAACCTTTGGAACTCTTATTTTCTATCATAAAAATATAGAATTCCTAATGAATCATGAAGAGTATGAGATTTTTCTCATGTAACATGGATATGTAAAGTATATTTTCAATAAATTTGTTTTTACATGACCTAAATCTCTTTTTCTTTATTCAAATGAAGGAGGGAAGGATCCAGAAAACCTCCCTAGTGATGTAAAGAAGCTTGATATTTCAATGAACCACAAGCCTTCATGAAGTTTAAGACTAATATACTGCAAAATAACATAGATTAAAGAGAATAAGATCATATACCTCTTATGGTATGTGATGACCTCTGAGATATTTCATACTTTGTTCACATAAAGAAGAATAAGAAGAAGGATATACATACAAGAACCTACTTGATGAAGATATAAAATTAATGAAAACCGTAAGCCTCCTTGGAAGAAGGTCTTAAGTGATAAAGATTATGTAGAGGTATAATATGTCTTATTAAAACATACTTTTGTATAATAAAATAGTAAAACCATGTATTGAATCAAGTTGGTGTGAGGGGGTAATGTGTGCATGATTGGGTGTGCTATGATTAATGCATGTGAATGAATATACTCAAATGTCTATATACACTGTTGAGACTAAAATCCATACACATCTTGAACTGAGATATTAAACTAAATTGAAATGAAACATAATATAATAAGAATAACATTTTATAGGTACTATTTTTAAAAATCATGATAATCACATGAAACACATTCACGAATTTTTTTTGAGATATTTGAAATTAGAATCTGATATTATAATTCAATATATAATATTGATTGACTAAGATCAAAAGGAAAATAATAAATTATAACTGATTTTGTACTTTCATATTATTTTTTTGCTCAAAAAGCATGATATTTCCTTTTTATTAATCATGACCATAATATTTTTACTAATGAACAAAAAAAGATTTAGAGTACTTGATTTCTAAAAAGCTAGAACAACCCATTGATTGTTGTATTTGAGGAATGCATTTTGATTACTATAACATGAGGACGTTGATTCGAATCAATTTTTCTATTAAAAACACTTTTTAAACATTTATAATCACTTAATAAGAGATGGTCTAATATCCTATAATCTTGTGACTCAATGTTAAATCATTCATTGTAGCTAATCAGGGAAAGGGGATACAGTTGAAGTTTATTTTATTTCCCATTATTGATTTTATAATAATCAGGAATCAATGTGTGTGTGGGAAAATAACCACCATAAATTAAGGACATAGTCATCCACAATGGATGTGAAATTCCTTAAAAATCATGGTGTTCATTATTAATTATTTTTTGTGTTCATTATTTTAAACAATTGGAGAAGATGATTAGACAATCATTTTTTTAATAAACATCAATGCTATAAAAAGGGGATAAATTATTTAAATAGATAAATTTATATACAACACTAATTCACCCCCCCCCCATCATAATCACATTGTGGTCAACCAAAATATATCCAAACCAAATGAGTTTCTTTAGGTTAAAAGCCTAGGTTTCTTTGGTAATAAACATTTGATACCTTATATAGTGATAATAAGTTTCACTAGTTGATGTGATCAGGATGGCTTGGGTACTAAAACAAAGATTCACTAAAAAAATCATAATATTCCATCATGGACCACATTAAGGAAGCTATTAGGATTACAAAAGTACCCATTGCTGTTTGATAATGTGTAAATACTGATCATCTACTACTGAAGGTGTTAACCTATCTAAGAAAGCTAGTTATGTAAATAATTAGTTACAAAATAATATGGAACTAGAAATTGGATTCATGATCATGACTTAAATCTATTTGGTGGACCCAAACATGGTGATTAAATCTATATCAGAATTAATGTAAATAAGGGATAACATCCCATCATCCCATTCATATCATGAACCCAACACCATAAGCATTTAGGGTGACCAGATGCCCACCATTGGAAAGTGGTAGTTTGGGACTAATAAATAATGACCATAAGAGGTGATGGATGTTAATAAAAATCTTAATGTAAATAATAATCGAAAAGTAACGTATAATCCTCAAACTAATGGGAATTCTAAAAATAATATAAAAAATATAGGATATGCAAACATTTTTCTCAGTAAACATCCTTGGAAAATGGGACCAGTATATACCTTTGGTGGATTTTTTGTACAGTAATATATCTGACTCTACTATACTTATGGATCTCTATAATTCCTTTTATATTAAATGATATTTTACTGTGACATAATGAAATGGAGTTTTAGAAATAAAAATAATTGATCCAGAACTCATTGAGAAAAAAATGTGGAAGTTTAATCTTTTCCAAATTATAACCAATATCGATCATTATACATAAAAAATATATAATCATAATTAGTGGAAGTATTTATAATTTCATGTAAGGGATAATTTATTTTTAATGTACCAACATTTAAGATAATTTTATAGTTTGTTAAAAGTGAATGATAAATACAAGATACATTGGGCATTTCGATATTTTTGAGATGATTGGAGTGGTGGATTATCTTTTGGTTATTCCACCCAACCTATTAAAAAATCATCATTTCTTTTATGTCTCAACACTAATGTCATATATATTAAATTAAAAGAATATAATCACCATAAAATAAATAGATTTAGATCCCGACTTATCTTATAATAAAGACCTTGTCCATATTCTTTATACTAGTGAGACAGTATTATATAATTTGAACCATTGATTGTTTGACGTACTTTGGAGTATTCAAAAGTTATAGGAAAACATGTGAGATCATAAGGAAACAATAATATATATTTACCTTTTATTTTATGATGTAATCTATACCACAAATTTTAAGAATAAAATTATTGGGGGGGGTAATGTAAGACTAGATTTTATAAAAATTATACATTGCATCACAATTTGTAGTTCACACTATGAATTCAAATTTTTCATCATAATACTATAACATAAAAAATAAAAAAATCATGATAATGGTCACACCAAGTGATACATATGATATAACATTACAGGGAATTTTCATAATCTTGAACTCCATAGAGAAAAACTCTAAAAATAATGAAAAATATATGAGATGAATTCATATAAATAAGAAAACAAAAATAATTGGAATAGAAAATGAGTTTCCTTGAAAATGAGTTTCATTAATAATTGTTTAATTATATACATATTCGATCGAAATATGTTTATAATTATTTTACCTCAAATTCATGACATAAAAATACCCAATAATTTTAAATTAATTATTAAAATTTATATACATATATATAGAAAAACGATTCAAAAAAATTTCCTCAAATTTATAATATTTATGTATAAATTATCAAAAAATATAATTTTTCATATTTTTTGACACAATAGAGTTCTTAGAAATATAGAAAAATACATTGCGTGTATAATGAAGGAATTATAACCTTATTGTTTTTTATAAATGAATCACGAAATTAAATAAAGTCTTAATCAATTAAAATTACATTTATTAATTTCAATAATGTGTTTCAAAGTAAGAAAAAATAATTTTAAAGAACTATAAATTTGTTAAAAATAAAAATATAATTTTTTTGATTTGATGAACTTTTTTTGAATAAATATATTTTTCATATCCAAAATATTATACTTTAATAGAGTTGGGGGGAGTTTGTTTCTATCAGTGGCCTCTATGTAGTATTGGTCAGGCACTGGAGAGGTGGGTTTTAAACAATGGCAAATTTCAATGATTTGAGTCCTCTTATCTCCATGAATAAGTCCATAAAAAATTATTTGAACTATGATTTATACTTAATTAATTATTATAACTATCAATATCCATACCCTAGTAAATAATTTTGAAAAGTGTTTCTAGATATGGAAAAAAATTACTCTTTGAATTCATATATAATTATTATTTAACAAATTCACAAAAATAAAAAACCATATTATTCAAATAAGTGATGAGACAAAAATTATTTTTTAGGTATTATTTGTTTGGTTTACTTTCTAAAACATGTAAAAGTTAATAATCAGGTCTTAAATGTCAAATATTATGCTTTAAAACCATGGTAGGGATAATAATTTTCTATTTTACCACAACATGAAGCCCAAGGACTATGTTTATAAAGTAATAAATATTTTTCCCACTATTTATTAAATACAAACCCAGCCCCCTATTACACTAAACTCTAAATCCATTGAAAATATGGTTTCTATAATTTTCCCTCCTGTGAATATTTTTGAAGAAACTAAGGAAGATATAGGTTTCAAAATCAATCTCTATTTATCTGTTGAAGCTGGATCTATGAGTTTTTTCTCAAGAGATTTAATGTGGTATGGATTTTGAAATACATATCAACATTATTATTAATATACCCAAAATATTAAGAATATAAAAATTTTATTATCAATAATTAGTAATATACATATAAAGGTTAAGGTTTTTTTCATTTTAATTTCAAAATTTTTTTGAATTATTTTAATTTTATATATGAAATTTTTTATGCCTGTGATTTTATTTTGAGGAATTTTTTCTCTTTTTATTTTGGTCTTATCTTTGTTTTATGTGTTTTCTCGATAGTTTTTTTAATTAAAAACATGTTGTTCATGACTAGTGCATGGTTATTATAGACCATTCTCTTTCCCAAGGGAGACCATAAACCATAGTCATTGGGATTTCCTAGACCACACTATCTGCCACATGCATGCACAAGTCATTTGGTTCCCATACAAAGGGTTCTTTCTAGAATGTATGGTCGGACGAACAGGCACGTAGCTTCATCTATAAACCATGAAATCTAAAAAAAATTGGATAGAGACAGTTTCATGGTTCCCACAATGTTTAGAGAACCGTATGGCCTATCAAGGTCATTAAAAATGTGGAATTCCCCAGTCTCCACTCCCATGTTTTAAAACCAAATACACCCTAATTCATACCGTTATAGATTATCCACCAAAAGAGCTTCTCCTCCTCTATATTATCCCCCTTAAACCTTATTACTTTGGTACATTTTTTGTGTACTCATAAAAGAATCATAAATTAATCCTATCATTATATAACTTCTTCCTTCATTAGGGTTTCTTATTCCTTGGGTTCTCATTTCTCTAGTAGATTAGTTTCCCAAAATTGGGTTTAACCATGGTTATTGAGTTTAACATGATGTTTATGCTATGAAAATTCCTTTGTACGGTATCCTTAGGGTGAATTTTTCGTTTTCATTTACATTTTAGAATATTCCACGCATGACATAAGAGATTCCATGATTTAGCATTACTGGGTGATTTTGGTTTGCTTGCCTTGCTTTCTAAATTTCCTCATTGAATTGTATGGGTGGTGGGAATGATGTTTTAAAATGTTTCTTTGTGAATTTTTGGATTAAAAATCGGGTTTCCCTATGAAAAATTGTGTTCTAATGTGTGTTCCATGGTTGGGTGTATGTGTTTGTGGAATTGTGGATTAAGTGACATGAGAAATGATTTTCTAACTGAAAATAGTAGTTTTCATTGGGTGTTTTTAATTTTTGAATGTTTGTGTGCTAGAGGTGGTTTATGTGTGATAAAATAAGTAATTTATCACAAAATAGAATCCTAGGTGACAAGATAAGAGGGCTATGACTAGTACACTAATTAGATTAGTGGTGCTAAGGTCTAGATCCATCTAGTTGGATTGTTGCTAAAACATTAACTAATCATTTGATGATGATTAGAGAAAACTATACCTTGGGATGCATTACCTTCAACTAGATCTTTTGAGAGGATGTTGTAAGCTATGATTGTTATAGTGTGCCATCGAGATATGAGTTTCCTAGGGTACCACTAACACTAGTTACATAGGGATTTTCCATGATGATCGTATTATTCTATTCATACCATTTCAATATAGTTGACATTACTCTCTACATTAATATTCAAATCATGTTTTAATGAATAAAATTTCCTAAAAAAATTTCCTTTTTATTTGATAAGACCATTACTGTAGTTTTTTATAGTGTTGTAGAATTAAATCTCTATTGGGTGGCATTCCACTCAGATTTTTCTCACACCCTACATACATAATTGGGTGTATGTTGACCTTGTTATGTTTAGCCTGGGTAAAGGAATGATGATTCTTGGTAGTGATATTTGATCTTGTTTTTAGTATCCATCTTATTGAAGGTGTTCATGGAGGTGGCCAATGGGTGGTGAACCTCTTTTTTCATGTAGGTTTTTGGTCTTTTTCAAATTAGATCCCCCCATCAGGGTATTATGGATTTTGTTTAAAATTAAAAAACTGTTTAACTAGTGATAAATGAATTTATTTTGTCTATGAATATTGATAATGTGGTGATGATTTATTCTTGTTGGATGTTTATCATTATATTTTGGTCGAAATAATTCTCAAGGTGTGATGTTTGATTTCCAGGCACTGGTTTCTAGCCCATAGGGATTAGAAACACCCTTCAGTCCATTTCATAGGGTGGGTCATGTGTCCGATTAGATGATACGCCAACTCGGTTGATGAAAAAGTGGTATTGTAGCATGGTTTCTCCCTTTATTTGTGTCATGTTACTTGGGAGAGCCTAAATATAATGGAGATAGGACTATCAAGGGTAAAGGTTCTGCTTGTGAGTGGGGTGTCCAACAAACACACCTTTTGATAGACCTTGGGTCACCATTTGATGTTGAGAATAGGTTTGAATTCTTCTCCAAGTTAGGCATATAGGTTGAATACAGCTAATGGAAACTAGGTGGGGACGAAGTGGATTTGGGTTTTTATTGATATGAATATGGTTTTTTTATTTATAGAGTCCTTATTAATTTTTTATTGTTTCTAAAAAAATTCAAAATAGTTTATTGATGGTGTCATTGTAATTGTTGTTTTTTATAGAAGGATGCTTTTCTAGAGACTTCCCGTAAAACTTTAGGAACATGACATAGTGATTTCTCTCTATATATTTGATTAGATACTAGTGGAAGTAGTGGTTTCGGGTATCAAAGAATTGGTTCATGGAATGGTCCTTGGTCTTGTTCATGCCAGGGAAGTCGAAACAGTTCTAGGAAGGGAAAAGTCTCAATAGAACTTCATGAACAATACTTCATATTTGGGGGGGTATAATGGATCCCTAAAAAATGAAGATTTTTTGAGAAAATAAAAATGATTCTGAGGTTTATTAACACTCTGGAAGTCATTAAGGTGAGGTGTTCTTCGATCTTGTTAGAAGTTCATGGTTAGAGGTAGTGGGACTCAGTGGTCTATTCTAGGAAGCACAAGAATATGGGTTGGATAGATTTAAATGTTGTATTAAAAAATAAGTACCTCCATGAGGACATGGTCTTTTCCAATACCTAAGATTTTTTATATCCCCACCGAGGGTATCATACAATGTTAGATTCTTTGAACCATTTCTATAAATTAGTCCATTTTGCACCTCATGTAGTTTCTAGTGATAAAATAATGGGTCAATAGTTTGAGATGGGTTTGCAACTGGATATATGATCCTATGAATTATTAATTAGTTTAAATATGTCTAATAAGGTAGTTGATATATCCATAATGGTAGAGATAGATCATGTAGGAACATATAGTTTTTTGGGGTATCATTGAAAGTGGTCAAGGGTCGTGGAAGTTATTCTGAAAAGAAGATGAAGTAAAAGGAGTAGAAAAATATGGGAGGTGATAGTTCAGACCATCCTTCCTAACAACTTTAATATAAAACATCAGATGCAGGTTCCGTATTATTCTATATGTGTGTGAAGGAAGGGCATATGCGGTTAACATGTCCATCTCCACCTAGACCAAATCACTAATGTGGTACCGTTTAGAATTTGAAGTGGTTTTGTAAAGTGGAACACCAAAATCAGGGTGTTGTAGGTTCTGTTCTCTCTAGAGGGATGTCAACCTAGTTAGAACCATTAAATAGATTGAGTTCTTGGTTTTTTGGTCATATTGGAAGGGCTGGATCTTCTTCTAGGTAGAATCATCTTAAGGTAGAGATATTTTTCAGTGGATTTTCTCAATATTAGGAAAAAACAATGCACCTTCTTGATTTGGATAATTTTATTTCAAAATCTAATGCAGAACCTATTTAGTTCGAGGTATTATTTTTATTACATCATCTATAGTTGTTACATTATTCAATATAGGTGCCTTTATTTCTTTTATTTCTTCTCATATTGTTTATGTGTTGAAATTTTTAACTCATTTCATGAATTTGTCAATGCAGTTGGTGATGTTTCATGTTATGAAGAAAGTGAATGGTCTCGGGTCTCCATCTTGGGTACTCATTGTGTTAGGGGTTGAGCTGGAATGGGTTTTTATAGTTTTAGAAATGGACCATTTCAATGTGATCCTTAGTAGGGGTTGGATGGGGAATTTCCAAGCACACATTGATTTTGATCACTAATGATTGCATTTTGTGGAACCTTATCGAATATCTCATGTATTCTAAGGTGAGTAGGATCATCAGTCATGATGTGTTTAGACCCCACATCCCAAATGTGGAAATCTTTTTTCCCATATCTTATCACTATTTTTAGAGGATGGTGGTAGTGGTTCGACGAGTGGATTACATAATATGGTGAATGATTTCCTTGATTTATTTCTAGATTATTTCATAGGGTTTCCTGAAGAGTGGTAAGTGGATTTCACCATTAATTTGGTATAGGGATCAAAAATGATATTTCTTCCTTCATACTATATATCCCCCCCATCGAGTTGAGGTAATTAAAGATACATTTAGATGATTTGGAATACCAATGTTTCATTCATTAGATCATCTCACTGTGGGCTTCCCTAGTTCTATTTTTCAGGATGTTTGATGGAACTCTCTAGTTATGCATCGATTATCAGATAAATAATAAGGTAATGATCAATAATAAATACCCCTTTCTCCATATTTATGACCTTTTGGATAATCGAAAAGGATAAAGGTAGTTATTTATGACCGACTTGTGTTCCAGTTATCATCAATTCAATGTCATAGAGGTAGATGTTTTGAAACATCCTTCTGAAGTAGGTGTGGCCACTTCAAGTATTTTTTCATGGCTTTCTGATTGAAGAATGTTTTGGTGGTATTCATGGAACTCATGAACAGTGTGTTCCATCAGTACAATGACTCTTTTGTTTTGGTGTGTTTGGAAAACATTCTTGTCTACACCTGGAATGAGGAAGATAATGAGCACGTCTTGAAAATCATGTTGGGAACTTTTAGAGATAATTAACTCTATGATAACCTTTCTATGTGTACCTTATATATTGAGGATCTAAATTTTCTAGTTCATGTGATCTCAAAACCATTGGTTTCAATGGAACTTGAGATGATCGAAGCTGTGATGTCATGGGAGAAGCTGAGAAAAGTTTTTGAAATGAATTTTTTTTCCTAGTAAGGTATTACAACCATTTGGTCTGGTATTTCCCTCATCTTCCTTCACCCATGAATATGATTAACTGAAAAGTTTTAATTTTGAATAGAGCATATAATTTTAGGTGTCTTTTGATGAGTATAAGTGGTAGTTCACCAAAAATCATATTTTGATCTTGCTCAAATCTCCAAAGGGATACGTGGTCTACTGTGATTATTCAGGTACGGGCCTTGGGGTTGTGTTGATGCAGGATGGGCATGTGATTATGTATTATTCTCCCTATTTCTGAACACATTAAATTAACTACCTATCACATGAACTACAATTAACAACAGTGATTCATGCATTAAATACATGGTTTCATTGCCTATTTGGGGAGAAATATTTGGTCTACTCGGACCAAAATAATTTAGCCTACAATTTCTCATAGAAGGATCTGAATCTATGGTATCATTTTTGTGTTTAATACATTCATGAGATTGATTTTGATATCATGTACTCCCCCAAAAAAAGGAAATGTGGTATAAAATGTTTTGAGTAGGAAAATGTTGGTGCATGCAGTGATAGAGTCCAGTGATGAATGTACCTTTATGGGTATTTTTTCTAGATACATATAGAGACCAAGAAGCACATTGCATGTACATTATTGTCTTATGTTATGCTGACATCGTCCCTCAAAGAGTTGATTCAACAGGATCATCAAAGAGACGTACTGCATCAATAATCAGTGAAATTTATAAATGGTTGGGAGGTTCCCATTAATTGTATTTATCTTCAGTTGGGGTTCCTTTATTCATTGTTCATGTGGCAATTATATTGTCTTAATGAATTGTGGCGATGGATAATAACCACCATTTTCAAAGAGATGTTCATCCTGCATCCACCAATATTTTTTATGATGTGTCTCATTGATTCTACTAGTCAGAAATGATATGGGATATAACTGACTTTGTATCCTTGTTTTTTAGTAGGTTAAAGTTGAGAAAAAAAGGACTTCTGAATTACTTCATCCGTAAACCATTCAAAGCTGGAAGTGCGATGAGGATTCCATGGATTTAATTATAGGGTTACCTCATACACCCTAGTAATGGAATGTGATTTGGGTGGAGATTGGACATCTGTCCAAATCAGCTCATTTCATTCCATGTAATGAATTGAACAAAGTGAAAAAATTGAGTTAGATTTACATTATGGTGATAGTAAGGATTCGTGGTGTTTCATTGTATATTTTTTTAGAAAGTTACCCCAATTTAACACTTTTTTCAATGGCCATTAGAAGGTAATGGGTTCATAGGTCAAATTTAGTACGACATACTATCCTCCTACTGATGCGAAGATGGAGCGGGAGAATGAGATCTTGGAATACATTCTCCAAGAATGTGTGTTGGGTTTCAAATGCTCATGGGACATCAATTTAGGAAATTAGAAATTTCTAAAAACTATAGTTACCGAACCAAGATAAGAATGGCCCACTTTTCAGCACTTTATGGTTAGTCATGTTGTTCTCCTTTATAATGGGAAGAGATAGTTATGATTTCATTATTGGGAATAATTCTTGTTGAGGAGACATTATATAATGTTCAGTTGATCAAACAATAATTATTTATATCATTGATTGACTATAAGTATTGTGTCAACCAGTAGCACTAAATCTTGGAATTCTTAGTTTTTGATTTGGTGTTTCTGAAAGTGGCCCCTTTTTTGGGTCACTATAGTTTTGGTAAGAGAGGGAATCTAAATTGAAGGTATGTTAAACCTTTTGAAGATACTAAGAGTGTAGGTAAGGTGTGATACCTATTAGCTTTGTCATATTAGTTGATGTCAATCCATGAAAAGTTCCAGGTCTTGCTGTAGAGAAGGGTTAATTTGGATCTTACCCATGCCCAAAATTAGAAAGATTCGGGTCTAGAACTTGATATGTCTGTATTTGAGCAGACTGTGTGGATTTTGGATTCCAATATGTAAAAAATTTGTGGGAAGCCTATGCCAGTTTTTCAGGTTCTTTGGAAGCATGAGAATTATGAGCATAAAATGTGTGAGTAGAATTCTTGGGTTGAGGAGCAGTACCCATTCATATTCTCTAATCAAACGTTTTGTTGGATTTCTGAGGGTGAAAGTTTTTGATGGAGGGGAGAATTAGAAAATTCTTAAAATTATTTTGAGGAATTTTCTCTTTTGTTGGGGTACTATATTTGTTTCATAGATTTTTCCCATGAGTCTTCGACAATAATGGAATTTTTGGACCCTCCATATAGTTGTGCATGGTTAGTGCACATTTAGTAGAATCCCTAGCTAACACAGAAGAGACTGTGCACCTAGACCAATGGTTCGGTTTATGGAGGATGGTCTGACACATGAGAATGAGGCTTCCCCTAAGAATCGTGCAGCCTCGTTCCTCTTTGGATAAATATGTATTCATGGTCTCCATGCTTTCTAGAAAACTGTGTGTCATAACCATGTGGCCTATCCAGGTAAATAAGAATATAGAATTTCACATTACACAATCAAATAGTTTTTAACCCAAATAAACCCGAATTCCATCAATTTGGGATTCTCCAGCATAGGCATGCCACCCCCTCCCTCTTGGAAACCCTGGACCTCATTTATTTGGTGCATTTGGTGTGGAATGTTCCATGAATAATAAATAAAGACAATAATTCTCTCATTTCTTCTATCTTCTTGATTTTATCTTCCTTTTTACTAGGTTCTCATTTCTCTAGTATATTAGCTTCCCTAAAGTAGGTTAATCCACACTTCTTGAGTGTAATATTGAGTTTTATGTTATGATATTACCTTTATAGGGACTCCTTATGGTAAAATTGTTATTTTCCACTAGATTCCATGTAACGCCCCAAGATTTTATGAAAAATATTCTTTTTAATTTCATTAATGTCTTGTGTTGTACGCTACAACAAAAGAAGCTTTCACAATACGCATCCTTGACTTTCCTTCCGTTACACGCAATCGCGACCTTCCTCGATAGCGTGTGTAGTACGCAATACTGAGTTTCACGAAACAATGATATGCTATTAAAATATTATTAAAACTAGCCGTTATGAATAGTAATAACCACTTTTTGGAAATTTTGTAAATTTTATTTTTCAAAATGGAATTCATTTTTGGATTCGGAGTATCGAATTTAGCCTAAGGTGAAATTTTGGTACTTTTCGGATAACTTTCATATTCTAATGAATAGTGAAAATTACTAAATTATAATTAAAAACAACTTTTTTAATCGAAATAATTAATAGTGATAAATTATTAATTTGAGTGGTTTTAAAGTATATTTAGAATATATTTTTACAATTTAATACAATGTTGGTCATTGTTTGTAATTTCACATTTAAACCAGACATAATCAAGTGTCAATCTTTTGATAGATTTTGTTTCTTAAAAAACACGCTATTTGTTTTAACAGCGGGATTTAATTATAAAATTAATTAATGCAACTTCTATGTTATGAATTTGGTAAAATAGACTTCATTTTTGAATTCGGAATATGAAATATAGCTTAGGATGAAATTTTGGCATTTTTCTGAACACTTTCAATTTTTGATGAATAGTGAAACCACTAAGTGGTAGGTTAAAAACGGAATTTTGCATAAAACTTAATTTTACCGCTTCTGTGAATGGAATTTCGAAAATCCGAGAGACACGGTTAATATCAAGGACTAAAATGTGGTTCAATGAGATGAAAATAATTTTTTGGTGAATAGTAACTTTTTATTTTTTTTACCACGGTTAATAGTAAATAGGGTAACTAAGGGTAAATATGATATTAATATTACCCTAACACATGTCCTAATTCTATTGGACAAGTGTAATTCGACCAAAAACAAACTTAGGAATAAAATATGACCATTTAGGCCCACTTGGATTAGATTAGGACATTTATTATTAATTTATTTAAAGAAGGGTTAAAATAGTTAAAATCAAAGTTTAATAAGTAAATCATTTTTAATATGGGGTTATACATAAGCTAAATTCGACTATAAATATTCATTAGAAAGCTAAAAAGATTTCCTACATGATGGTATTTTATTTGTAATTTTTAGACAGCATATAATATAATTTATTTATGACACAAAGATGATGCAGTAATTATCTTATTAATGAAATATTGACATAATTGATAATATAAATACCAAAATAAATGTAATTTAAGACTTTTTATGAATTCCACTAATTTTCTAGGTTACTATGATATATTATTGTTGATTTAATCAACTTGGTTCGAATATATAATTCTGTTATGACTTTCAAAAAAATCATATATCAAATAGTGTCAAAATTGACACAAAATAGTTTTTAAATCAAATATTATATTATTAATTGTTATTTTCCTAAAAATCTAAGGTTCGGCCAAATGACTTAGATAAGGATATATGTATTAATAATATACAATTTGGGGTTCGTTTGGCATGTTATAGTAAGTGTATTAACCATATAGTGAAAGAAAACAAAAAGACACGGTAAAAGTTAAATTATTTAACTTAGAGTTAAATCTAATTGATAAGGTTTAAAATAAGATCCAAACATGTATAAATTTGATTGGTTGATGAGATTACAACCCTATATCATCTAATCTTCGAATATGAGTCATTTTTGGAGGTTTTTAAGTGGGGTTATATTTATTATAAATTAATATTTTTAAGAATTCCTAAGGTGCCCCTCTCCTCCCTTATAAAAGGACACCTCCTCCCCCTCCTCCTCACACCAATTTGAGCACTCAATCTCGGCCAACCCCTGCCAAAATCCCTTCTCCACTTCCCTAGCAACATCCTAGAGGTTCTGGTCTTCCTCAAAGACCAATTCTAGTGCCCTAAGAGGAGGTCTCAAAGAGGCACTTCAAAGAAGAGGTAATTACCGTTACCAATTCTTTCATCTTTATTTCTTCTTCCACTTCTTCTTCTTAGGTTGTTTCATTATGAAGTAATAACATCAGTATCACTCATATACTGATATGTTATTATAAGTATGAAACAACCCTATTTCACCATCTATCCATCCTACGGAAAAAGAAATCACCGCGCGTGCGTACGTACGGAATACCGTCTCCACGCCGTGGTGTAATCTATTTTCCACCACCACCTTACATGGATGGGTATAATGGTGTAAAGAATAACTATACATAGTTATTACAACATCATAATGATTCTGATATATTTTATAATCCACTCCAATTCAATTCAATATTTATAAAAATGATATCATCGCTCGTGCGTACGTACGGAATACCGTCTCCACGACGCGATGAGATTCATTCTCCATGTTAACCATTTAAGAATGATTATAATGTATATATAAGAAATAATAATGAAATACATGACATTATAAAGCTACTGGATTTATGTATATATATATACATATGTATGTCATCTACTTACTTCCATTTCAAGACAATAAGGAAAGAAAAACAGCGTTCATGCGTACGTACGGACTACCGTCTCCATGAACGGTGTTTTTCATTTTATTTATCTATCTATTATATATATATATATACTGAATATATATGATATATAAATCATATTTTATATTCTGGAAGTAAGTAAATCATGATATAAGTAATAATGATGTCAAGAACAACAAGTCAAAACAACTACGATAAATGAAACGATTTTTACCCAAAACGCTTCTTTAACATGGAATTTACAAAAGAACGGGTAATATAATGTCATAAGTGAACCATATATGATATCATAACAATGAATATGATTCTGTAATAAGTCAATGACATTATTTAAATCATTATACAGGAGGTTCGGACACATATGAAGCAAATTGGACCTAAGGTAAGGGAAATATCACAATCTCATTTTTATCTGAGATTGTTTATTCGTAAGTATTTACTGGGGTGTATTTTATCATCCACATCCATGTTTCATCAAAATGTAATATTATTTCCATCCACCTACAATTGTTTAAATCCATTTTTACCCTTCGGTGAGTTTTTAGTAATATGTATGAAAGGAATCTTTTGTCGTACGAGGTACTTTTTGACTTTTCCGACAAAAGTACGAAGAATGTTTTTTTTTAACTTATACGGCACGAACGGATTTCTACTGTTTTATAAAGCCTTATTTTCATGAAGCTTCCTCTAAAAGATTTCATGACTATTTTCAATAAAATCTCTTTCTTTTAAAGTTGCATGATGTTTTGTGAAAAGAAATTGATTTTGAAGAAGAAAGGATATTTTCCTCAAGAATTCAATTCAAGTGTTTTATCAAAATTATTTTCCATCTAAGATAATAAAGAGTTCTGTTTCTATCCATATTTTTACATTGATTTGACTATGTTGTGATGGAATTATGTTTATGAATTCCTTTATCTTATATGAATGGTTTTATGATGTCATGTTGTTTAAGAATCCCATTTTTATTACATGGGTTATGAAATGATGTATGATTTATGATTTTGTGGCACACATAAGAAAGGATTCATTAAGAGATGGGTGGGACCTATATCTCCCTCCAATGCATTGGGTAAAGATTTTATATCTCATGAGATAGACATGGCTGGAATGGTAGGTTATACCGGTTCAGTGAAACAGGACTGAAACGAGGATTACTCGATTCAGAAAGGGACTTTGTCCACTAAGATAGTCTTGGCAATGAGTCTTGACTAACAAGAAATGATTCTCTATGATTATGTGTGTATGCCACAATGAGTAATGTTTTAAGTTATGATTTCATTTCACTACTATGAATTATCCCATGTTATGAAATTATGCTCTCTTTTGCAGGTTAAGATTTCCAAAAATGTTATGTTCTTATGAAAATTATGTGATTGATATTTCCTTTGTTTACCCTTACTGAGCATTTGAGCTCACCCTTTTATGTTTTCTTTTCCCCAGGATATAAAGAAAGGTTTTAGGTAGAAAAAATGGATGACCTTTATGGGAGATATTGAAGAACTTTCACCACGATTAGAAGATTACGTTCCGAGTTTCCAAAGACACTAAACTATTACGATCCTTTAGTGTGTGTTTTTGTTATGTACTAAGTATTCCGCAAATGTAATGTAATGTCCATGTACGTCAAGATACGGGTCTCTACAGTTGGTATCAGAGGGAGGTTTAGTCAACCTTTGGAGACTAGGATGCGAGAACTTTAGTGAGATCCCTAGAGATATTTCTAAGGTATGTCTAGGGATGTCTCTAAGGTTAAGTATACGTATAGGTTATAGTCCTAGAATTACGCTAACGATCTTCGAATTTAACCTAAGATGTTAGATATTGAGGGTACTAACCCTTTATTATGTTGTTTTCCCTAGCATGATTTTTGCCTCTCACACAATTCTTTTGGGGTTTTAGACGATGGCTGGAACCCGAAGGAACCGTGTTAATGCGGAATGTGATGGGCAATGCAATGATTGTACCCCTGAGCAACCAAACGATATAGGAGCTGGAATGCAAAATCTTGTAGCCATGCTCACACAACTTTCTCAAGCTATGAATCATGCAGGACTTCCAAACGAGCAAAGGAAGGAGCAACATTCTGTTGAATCCTTCATGAGGCAGCGTCCACCTTCTTTCAGTGGGTCTACTGATCCATTAGTTGCTGAACAATGGATTAGTACTACTGAAAAGATATTTTCAGTTCTTCAATGTTCTGAACATGATAAAGTCATCCTAGCAGTGTATCGTTTGGAAGGAGATGCTGATCAATGGTGGAATCTTATTAAGAATACAAGGCAAAGGGATGAAATTGAGTCTATGGAATGGGACGAGTTCAAGAACTTATTTTTCAATAAGTACTTCCCTCGTATTCTTCGAACAAAGATGGAGAAAGAGTTTCTTGAACTGAAGCAAAGGGATGATGAATCTGTTGGTACCTATGAAGCAAATTTTACAAGACTTGCAAGGTATGCTTCTGGAATTATCATCCAACCTGAAAGTAAAGTTGATCGATTTTTCAGTGGCTTAAAACCAAGTCTTCGAAGGGCATTAGCTATAAGAGACTTCAGTAGCTATGAAGAAATTGTGCATTGTGCTATCAAGGTAGAAATGGAAGTTGGTGTTACATATCCATCTCATGGTTTTGACAAGAAACGAAAGATGGAGTTTAAGGAGAAATCTCAGAATAATGGTGAAAAGAAGATGAATGTTTCCTTATGCACAAAGTGTGGAAAGAAGCATGGTGGAGATTGTCTAAAAGGGACTAGAAAATGTTTTAAGTGTGGAAAAGAAGGTCATCGAGCAGCTGAGTGTCGAAGAAATGGAAAAAGGGTTTCTAATGATAAAGCAAACACTGCAGAGAACGCACCGCCAACACTTCAATGCTTCAAGTGCAAGGAAATGGGGCATTATGCTAATAATTGCCCTAATCCAAGGGTTAGTGATGATCAACATGAGCAACCACTGAAGGCAAAGGACAAAGGGAAATCACATGCGATCACTATTGGCAATGTTGAATATGACAACGATGTGGTGGAATGATTAAGTGTTTATGTAATGGGATTCCAAAATAATGTTGTATCATTGAGTATTGCAATATTTATTGATGTGGTATTCAAAGTGATTGAGATATTTTTTTTGGAAATAAGATGATATGCGCATAATGAAGACGAGAAAATGAAATGTTTAATAGTATTCATGAGCTCATGATTGATATAAGGACTAAGTGATATCATGGTTTGAGTATAAATAATTTTGAGGATTTTGGTATGTGTAAAGTGTTAACTTTTAACTGCATTCAAGTTTTCACTAAGGTTCAATGGGTATTCAAGAGTATACATGATTAAGGACTTTGAATGTTTGGAATGTGACCAAAAAAAAACATATCTTATGATATATGGGGATCAACGATGATATTAAATCTCTGGTAATTGTTTTCACTATGTTATGAGAGTGGACTGCAGTATTATGGATAAGCCTAAAGATTGGATTGGATTGTGTTGGACGATATTATTGATGGGATGTTATAGTAGTTTTGGAAAAAGGACAACCTGCAGGACGGGCGACAGCCCATCGCTTCGGACAAGGCTGTGGGAATCGAACCCACAACCGAAGTGCGACTGGCCTTTATCGCCTACCACTGACCTACAGGAAGTCCCTGTTTAGTAGAAACTAGTTTTATTATATTAAGCAGTATGATATATGAAGTATAAGTCCATTTTAGGAACCATATATGATTAATCTCACTATAGATCGACTTATGTATATAAGTTTTGCTAACCTTTTGTTTGAGACAGATGGAATGACCTGTCATTCTATCACATGATCTGCTAACACATCACGAATAACAAATTCAACTTCATTTATTTAAGAGATGAAGTAGAAATTGTTCAAGGCACGAACAAAAGTGAGATTTTACCAAAATAAAGTAAGTATTTATTCTAATCAAATTTTCAACTTTAGGGAAATGATCTTGAAAACCAAAAATGTTGTCCTAGTGATCTTATACCTGATGAATCAGATGGTACCTTATATCATCACAAATCTATGGATTTGTGATTACTGGCTTTTCCATAGCCATGTTCTCTACCACTCTCCATCAGAACATGATGGTTAGATTTTTCTTCCATATCCATATTTTCACCTATGTGGAAACCCAGTGATTAGTATATTTGGGTAATCGTTACATTTCATACTTTAGTTTTTAAATCCATGTTTTGGTATTCCTTTTTACGATATGGGTTTCTATCAAAGAAAATTTTGAATAGTAAACCATTTATAACCCCGACGAATTTCGAGGGCGAAATTCATTTTAAGGGGGGTAGAATGTAACGCCCCAAGATTTTATGAAAAATATTCTTTTTAATTTCATTAATGTCTTGTGTTGTACGCTACAACAAAAGAAGCTTTCACAATACGCATCCTTGACTTTCCTTCTGTTACACGCAATCGCGACCTTCCTCGATAGCGTGTGTAGTACGCAATACTGAGTTTCACGAAACAACGATATGCTATTAAAATATTATTAAAACTAGCCGTTATGAATAGTAATAACCACTTTTTGGAAATTTTGTAAATTTTATTTTTCAAAATGGAATTCATTTTTGGATTCGGAGTATCGAATTTAGCCTAAGGTGAAATTTTGGTACTTTTCGGATAACTTTCATATTCTAATGAATAGTGAAAATTACTAAATTATAATTAAAAACAACTTTTTTAATCGAAATAATTAATAGTGATAAATTATTAATTTGAGTGGTTTTAAAGTATATTTAGAATATATTTTTACAATTTAATACAATGTTGGTCATTGTTTGTAATTTCACATTTAAACCAGACATAATCAAGTGTCAATCTTTTGATAGATTTTGTTTCTTAAAAAACACGCTATTTGTTTTAACAGCGGGATTTAATTATAAAATTAATTAATGCAACTTCTATGTTATGAATTTGGTAAAATAGACTTCATTTTTGAATTCGGAATATGAAATATAGCTTAGGATGAAATTTTGGCATTTTTCTGAACACTTTCAATTTTTGATGAATAGTGAAACCACTAAGTGGTAGGTTAAAAACGGAATTTTGCATAAAACTTAATTTTACCGCTTCTGTGAATGGAATTTCGAAAATCCGAGAGACACGGTTAATATCAAGGACTAAAATGTGGTTCAATGAGATGAAAATAATTTTTTGGTGAATAGTAACTTTTTATTTTTTTTACCACGGTTAATAGTAAATAGGGTAACTAAGGGTAAATATGATATTAATATTACCCTAACACATGTCCTAATTCTATTGGACAAGTGTAATTCGACCAAAAACAAACTTAGGAATAAAATATGACCATTTAGGCACACTTGGATTAGATTAGGACATTTCTTATTAATTTATTTAAAGAAGGGTTAAAATAGTTAAAATCAAAGTTTAATAAGTAAATCATTTTTAATATGGGGTTATACATAAGCTAAATTCGACTATAAATATTCATTAGAAAGCTAAAAAGATTTCCTACATGATGGTATTTTATTTGTAATTTTTAGACAGCATATAATATAATTTATTTATGACACAAATATGATGCAGTAATTATCTTATTAATGAAATATTGACATAATTGATAATATAAATACCAAAATAAATGTAATTTAAGACTTTTTATGAATTCCACTAATTTTCTAGGTTACTATGATATATTATTGTTGATTTAATCAACTTGGTTCGAATATATAATTCTGTTATGACTTTCAAAAAAATCATATATCAAATAGTGTCAAAATTGACACAAAATAGTTTTTAAATCAAATATTATATTATTAATTGTTATTTTCCTAAAAATCTAAGGTTCGGCCAAATGACTTAGATAAGGATATATGTATTAATAATATACAATTTGGGGTTCGTTTGGCATGTTATAGTAAGTGTATTAACCATATAGTGAAAGAAAACAAAAAGACACGGTAAAAGTTAAATTATTTAACTTAGAGTTAAATCTAATTGATAAGGTTTAAAATAAGATCCAAACATGTATAAATTTGATTGGTTGATGAGATTACAACCCTATCTCATCTAAGCTTCGAATATGAGTCATTTTTGGAGGTTTTTAAGTGGGGTTATATTTATTATAAATTAATATTTTTAAGAATTCCTAAGGTGCCCCTCTCCTCCCTTATAAAAGGACACCTCCTCCCCCTCCTCCTCACACCAATTTGAGCACTCAAGCTCGGCCAACCCCTGCCAAAATCCCTTCTCCACTTCCCTAGAAACATCCTAGAGGTTCTGGTCTTCCTCAAAGACCAATTCTAGTGCCCTAAGAGGAGGTCTCAAAGAGGCACTTCAAAGAAGAGGTAATTACCGTTACCAATTCTTTCATCTTTATTTCTTCTTCCACTTCTTCTTCTTAGGTTGTTTCATTATGAAGTAATAACATCAGTATCACTCATATACTGATATGTTATTATAAGTATGAAACAACCCTATTTCACCATCTATCCATCCTACGGAAAAAGAAATCACCGCACGTGCGTACGTACGGAATACCGTCTCCACGCCGTGGTGTAATCTATTTTCCACCACCACCTTACATGGATGGGTATAATGGTGTAAAGAAT
Source organism: Viscum album (assembly GCA_963277665.1). Taxonomy (NCBI): domain Eukaryota; kingdom Viridiplantae; phylum Streptophyta; class Magnoliopsida; order Santalales; family Viscaceae; genus Viscum; species Viscum album. The sequence goes on along the minus strand of OY728150.1, from coordinate 779,479,439 downwards.
AACTATACATAGTTATTACAACATCATAATGATTCTGATATATTTTATAATCCACTCCAATTCAATTCAATATTTATAAAAATGATATCATCGCTCGTGCGTACGTACGGAATACCGTCTCCACGACGCGATGAGATTCATTCTCCATGTTAACCATTTAAGAATGATTATAATGTATATATAAGAAATAATAATGAAATACATGACATTATAAAGCTACTGGATTTATGTATATATATATACATATGTATGTCATCTACTTACTTCCATTTCAAGACAATAAGGAAAGAAAAACAGCGTTCATGCGTACGTACGGACTACCGTCTCCATGAACGGTGTTTTTCATTTTATTTATCTATCTATTATATATATATATATACTGAATATATATGATATATAAATCATATTTTATATTCTGGAAGTAAGTAAATCATGATATAAGTAATAATGATGTCAAGAACAACAAGTCAAAACAACTACGATAAATGAAACGATTTTTACCCAAAACGCTTCTTTAACATGGAATTTACAAAAGAACGGGTAATATAATGTCATAAGTGAACCATATATGATATCATAACAATGAATATGATTCTGTAATAAGTCAATGACATTATTTAAATCATTATACAGGAGGTTCGGACACATACGAAGCAAATTGGACCTAAGGTAAGGGAAATATCACAATCTCATTTTTATCTGAGATTGTTTATTCGTAAGTATTTACTGGGGTGTATTTTATCATCCACATCCATGTTTCATCAAAATGTAATATTATTTCCATCCACCTACAATTTTTTAAATCCATTTTTACCCTTCGGTGAGTTTTTAGTAATATGTATGAAAGGAATATTTTGTCGTACGAGGTACTTTTTGACTTTTCCGACAAAAGTACGAAGAATGTTTTTTTTTTAACTTATACGGCACGAACGGATTTCTACTGTTTTATAAAGCCTTATTTTCATGAAGCTTCCTCTAAAAGATTTCATGACTATTTTCAATAAAATCTCTTTCTTTTAAAGTTGCATGATGTTTTGTGAAAAGAAATTGATTTTGAAGAAGAAAGGATATTTTCCTCAAGAATTCAATTCAAGTGTTTTATCAAAATTATTTTCCATCTAAGATAATAAAGAGTTCTGTTTCTATCCATATTTTTACATTGATTTGACTATGTTGTGATGGAATTATGTTTATGAATTCCTTTATCTTATATGAATGGTTTTATGATGTCATGTTGTTTAAGAATCCCATTTTTATTACATGGGTTATGAAATGATGTATGATTTATGATTTTGTGGCACACATAAGAAAGGATTCATTAAGAGATGGGTGGGACCTATATCTCCCTCCAATGCATTGGGTAAAGATTTTATATCTCATGAGATAGACATGGCTGGAATGGTAGGTTATACCGGTTCAGTGAAACAGGACTGAAACGAGGATTACTCGATTCAGAAAGGGACTTTGTCCACTAAGATAGTCTTGGCAATGAGTCTTGACTAACAAGAAATGATTCTCTATGATTATGTGTGTATGCCACAATGAGTAATGTTTTAAGTTATGATTTCATTTCACTACTATGAATTATCCCATGTTATGAAATTATGCTCTCTTTTGCAGGTTAAGATTTCCAAAAATGTTATGTTCTTATGAAAATTATGTGATTGATATTTCCTTTGTTTACCCTTACTGAGCATTTGAGCTCACCCTTTTATGTTTTCTTTTCCCCAGGATATAAAGAAAGGTTTTAGGTAGAAAAAAGGGATGACCTTTATGGGAGATATTGAAGAACTTTCACCACGATTAGAAGATTACGTTCCGAGTTTCCAAAGACACTAAACTATTACGATCCTTTAGTGTGTGTTTTTGTTATGTACTAAGTATTCCGCAAATGTAATGTAATGTCCATGTACGTCAAGATACGGGTCTCTACATTCCATAAGTTTTTAGGATTGAGGTATGCGATTCCATGATTTATCACTATTGGAAAATTTTGTATGCTTTTTTTACTTTCTAAAATATTTATTTGTGTTTTGAGGGTGGTGCGAATGATGTTTTCAAAGGGTTTTGGTGTGTTTTTTGATTAAAAAGGGGTTTTCCAGTGGAAAATGGTAGTTTTAATATGTTTTCATGGTTGGGTGTATGTGTATGTGTAGTGGTGGTTTAAATGACATGAGAATTGATTTTCCAATTGAAAATTGTGGTTTTCATTGGTTGTTTCTTTTGTTGGAGTGTGTGTGTATAAGGTGGTTTAGGTGTGGTGGAATGAGTAATTTAGCACAAAAAGGGAATCAACAGTGATTATATGGGAAGACTATGATTAGTACGCTAGTCGAATCAGTGTAGAAGAGGCATGGTTCCTTCTATAAGGATATAAACTACAGCACTAACTAACCATTTAATGATTATTAGAGACCACTAGACATTGGGATGTGTTCCCCTATAGTGGCTCGTGTGTGGGGAAATTATGGGTTATGGTTACTATTACATGTCTTTGTGATTCGATGTTCCTATGGTCCCAATAACACTACTGCCTTAGGGATTTCCCACAGTTCTCAGGTGATTCTATTCCTACCATTGGCATATGATGGAATTTACATTCTACTTTAAATTCCAATGCTATTTTTCCTTAAAACAATTCCCCAAATTTTTCTTTTTATAAAACCATTCATGTTTATTTGTCTTATGGTTATATATCTTGGAATATCATTTGGATGAATTCTATGGGGCTTTAATTCACACCCTTAATACACCCTTGGATGTATGTATACCTTGTTTTGTTAGACCTGAGTAAGGGAAATACGTTCTATGGGGTGATGGTGGCTCCAGTTGCTTGATTCCCCCTTTTTTATGTTTTGGTGGAGGTGGCTTTAGCGTGATGATCATCCCATTTCTTGGAGGTTTTTGGTTGTGTTCAAGTTATTTACCCTCCCCATTTTGGTATTTTTTATTTCTTTAAATGTGAAACTTTTTAATATTCGATAGATGTATTTATTTTTTCAATGGTTATTGGTCATTTAGTGAAGTTTTATTCTTTTTGGATGTTTATTGTTAATTATTTGGGCTAAATAATTCCAAACATGTGATGTTTGATGGCCGTGAACTAGTTACTAGCCCATGGGGATCGAGAACTCCCTTTGGGCCATGTCATGAGTCAGGTAGTGTGTCAGGTTTTATGGAACCCCAACTTGGTTTATGATATAATGATACTATGTTTTGGTTATATTATGAATAATAAATTACAAATATCCCTTTTTATGCCAACCACATAAGTCATTATGATATTTCTATATCATAATGTGTATCTTTTTCTAAGGGGTGTTTTTTATGATTTCGTTGGTCTCAAACCAAATCATTTATTTATTGATTCCATTTAATACCCATATACAATGAATCAATTCCTCTAGAATACAAAATTTTCAAGGATAATTTACAATACATTGTAATTATCCTATAATTACTACTATATAGATAGATATTAACCTATATATACATGAAAATTAATAGATTAGGGAATCATTGAAAATATGTATATCGATTACTTCTTTTCTTACATGTATTGAATACTAATACATTTAAAAAAGTGGATAATTTAAATGGTATAAAATTTATTTTTATCTCAAATATTTTACATGATGGCTGCCTTAGAATTATTATTATATGGGTGTGGCTTGGAATTATATATCACCTTGTTGCATTAGTTGGCCTCATGAGACAAACTATTTTAGGATATTTGTTGTATCTTATCCTTATTATCTATGATATCTTAGAACGAAAACTTTATGATATAGTTACAATTTCTTATTCTATACCTTGATAGTATGATATAGATATATACATTATGAATTCTTTCATTATTAAATCCATTATTTTTATTCACATAATTATTTATTCCCTTGACTATGTATTCATTTGATATATTTTTTTCATTTGGCTTTCATTTGATTATTTATTTCTACTATAGTATTTATAACATTATATTGAAATTTTATCCTCTATTGGTCATTAACCTATACTAACGGTCTATGATCTCCCCTTTTTTTATTTTCCCCATTTCCCCAAGAGACCAAGAATATAACTATAAATTATATAAGTATTTTTATGGAGGAATAATATTATTTCCTTGAGTTTTTTATTATATTTTATGTTTTGAATGAAATGTAAGGATCATGTATTTATCTAACATCCTAATAATAATAAACCATTAGACACTTTCTTATATTTTCCTCTTATTTGGAGCCATTATAATAAAATAACCATTGTCTTCGAGTTTTGGATGTTGGTTTGTTATAATATAAGTGTGAAAGAATTCTACTTTTTGTCAATATGTATGCTTATCTTTATATAAAGGATATTATATAAATTTTAGTATTTGATGAAATTTGGGTGATTGAGTTTTTTCTAATGATATGTACTGAAATTTACTTTTATGAGATTTATTTGGACATTTTTTAATGATCTGTTTTGTTGTGGTTAGTAGGTATGAAAAATATTATGAAATTAAAGTAAAAAGGTGAACCTATTATCATATTTCTAGAATATGGGACACAACATAAGGTGAATTTGATGATTTTAATTCATCCCTATATTGTTTAATTATATTAAATCATGTATTTATAAATAATTATTATTGAATATTATTCTAATTTTTTTCCATAAAATGAGTGGTGATCTTTTTGTAACCTCATATTTTTAAACAAAAATTTACGGCATGAGAATTAGATGATGATTTTAATTATTTTTGAGATGTATCAATATGACATATAAATAGTATCATATACCTATATTATGAATTAATAGAGGAATGATTATGATGTTTTCTTGATATAAATATAAACTTTTGGACATCATTGTTATAAACAATTCTGACATTGGAGATCGCAACATGGGATTTTGGGGTTATCGGATAAAGAGTTGGATTGATGGTTCCCTTTATATTATACCTTAAGGTTTTGAACACTATAATGTGTTGGTGTATGATTAATATTGGTCGGGATATTTAATTACATTATTAATGAAAGAATCTATTTTCTTCAGATATTTTTTGGGGTGCATATTAGACTAATCACAGTTAGCTATATGTAAGAAATAATTTTCACCTTACATTTGGAAGTATTTGTAGAATATACAAATTAAATGATGTTCACTTTAATTAAGATAGAATTGGTCCATAATAAATTTGAAAATAAGTTATATAATATTTGAATAAGCTCATATAATGCCTATTAAGTATGAGGTTTCCTTAACACTATCATTCACTATATATTGACATTTACTTGATTAGAATATCTTTAGGTTTTTGATGAACGCATAATTTACTGAAATCAGAGGTAATTAATATTTCATAGGTTTTAATATGGGTAAAATAATGATGAAACTATTTTTTATTGATGTTGGTGTAGTGAAATTTGATAAAATTTCAAGGATATAGTTTTTATTTATGGGGAATATTAGTGATGTTAATATCACTTCCATAACTAGTGACAATGCATGTATATAATGTGGTGGGATAAATGTATCTTTCTTAGTGTGATGTGAATATGTTAAATACATATATTTATTTTTAGATATTGATAATATATTAAATATTGACAGAAAAAAGGGTAGTAAGGTCTTGTACAATGTGATTTTGAAATTGATTAGTGGATTTAAGTGAAGGGTGCATAGCTATTTCCTATGGAATTGTGTTATAATTCATGAAATGGTACATTTTCTATAGGTCCTAAAGTTGTTGTGATGAAGTGGTTGAAGTGAATATCTATTATTATTTTATTAATCAAAATCATATGGAATTGAATTACATTATATAATTTTCTTTTACAAATATTGGTAATACAGAGCATTTTACCAACTTCCATATCAATATTTATTGATTGGTTTTCTTATAATCATATGATAACTCTTATCCCTTTTAAAAAAAATTATTGAAATGGGAACTAAAATAGAAGATTATTTTTTTTTGTAATTCATTATAGGTAAAATAAATGGTGTTGGATTTTTTTAAAAATATTATGTAATTTAGTGTAATCACCAATTTACTCAATTAGAAGGATGATTTAACATGGGATATTGTGTCATGTTTTTCCTAGAGATTTTTAAATTGGAAGAAATAATGAGGTTACTTAGAGTGAGGATAATACAACATCATTTTTTATTCTTTTATGTCATGATCTATTAGATAGAATTTTTTATTGATATATGATATTTGTAGGATAAATACTTCAATATTTCATCTTAATAGTTGGGAGATTTATGCTCTTATCATAGAAATTAATAAAAAAAATAACAAAATGTATATCAAAGTATTTTAATTATATTAAACTATTGGTTTGTGATATTTTTTATAATATATATAAATATATTGAATTTCAATAATTTTTTAATCTTGGTACGTGAAAACTAATTAATTACATGTGTTCTTATCTGATATAAATAAAGGTGGGATGTGATGTTCTCTATGGTTTTTAAGTCTAATTATGATTTTTTAGTAATGTAATAGACGTGACATATTTTTATTGTGTCTAATGGAATTGTTTTATTCATGAATACATATTGATATATAAAGAATGTTTAATATTTTCCTTCATTTCTAGGTTTTCTGTAAAATATCATGGAAGAAAGTGAGATAGTTGGTAATTCATATCATAAGATACATTTGACATTGAATGATGTTATCGTTGATTTAAATGGAAAACAGATAACTTCTTATATTTTAGAGATATACAACTAAATCATATATGTATTATTTCTCTTTTAATTTATTCTTCATAGTGTTTAACAGTTTTATATGAGTGGTTGAACATTATATCATGAAATTTAATTGTATAATTAAAAAAATATGCTTTATTTGGAAGTAAATTTTCTCTTAGAACCAACATGGATAATCCTTGAAGTAAGTATTTATAATGAAATAATTATTCTTGGAAACAAGATAATATGTTTCTAGTGATCTTTTTTGAAAAATTTATTTTGACTAAGTTGTAAATCTTCATAAAAACGTATTTAAATTTATTTCATGTCTTGATATATTTTATTATGATATTTTAGGAATTTTTTCAGTAGAATTAAGCATTATTATTTTCTTAGATACTATTTTCCACTTATAGATAAACACATATAGAAATGATTTTTTATTTTTAAAAAGAAATGGTTTTGATGTAATATTGAATTTATATCTAGGATATTTATCTATTTTATTCATTGTTAGGATGAAATTTTTTAAAATCGTGGAGAATTAAATATTTTAGGTTTCTTTTAAAATCTATTTACATTGTACTCATAGTTCTAATTTAGTTTCAATTATGATGGATTTTTTAGTGCCCTTATTTACAAAATTGTTTAATTTTTAGTTTAAATAAACACTATTAAATGTCTATAAAATATTAAGGGATATGAGATCTAAAACTTATCAAAACTATTAGTTCTAAATTTCATTACATAATAAATTATCCAATACTATATATTTTATATATGTTTTAGTTTCATTTAATTTTTGGATACTAATATTTTCTAATTGATATAATTTACTATTTTCATTGATTACAACGGGATGTTTTGAAATAAAAAATAGATTTAAGAATAAAAATTATAAAACTATAATTTAATCCTTAGAAGAGTGTCTCAATATGAAATGGGTTTCCTCATTTTTTCAAAAATAGGGGTTTTCTTTTTCCCTAGGTTTTTGGTGTAGGCGTTACATTGAGGGAGATTTTTCTTTTAATATATAATTTTTAAATAAATAATATAATTATTTAAGAAATAATTTTTTTTCTTATTCTCAATAAAATTCATATTTTTCTATGATTTACCTAAAATATTAGTTTATATATTTCTCTCAAGATGGATGAAACCACTAGACTTTAGAGGATTTATTCGAAAATGGAAATGCTTTAGAAAATTTTAATGATTCATTGATTTTATTTATTTTATATGATAATTTATGGAATTTAAATTTTATTCTATTTTATTCACCTCTATAATTTTAATTTTTGACATGAAACTCAGGTACGACGAATAACTTATAGTGATAAAAATTTAACGATTCAAATGTAATCAATTTTTTTATAGATTGAGGTTATTCTTATAGAGAATTTTGATAACACTAAATTTATCACTATGATTTGAAGTCATAATCTTAAAAATAATTATAATTGGTATATATATATATTTAATACTTTTATTTAATTACTTTTATTGAAATAATGTTTTAGAAATATTTTATTATACTTTTGGAGATATCTTATAGTGATGTTTTGGTGTAAATTCTTATATAATTTTAAATAACTTCAAATTTTTATGATATATATTTCAAATGTTATACCAATATTTCCATCACCATGTATATAATAAAATTATTCAAAAAACATGAGGATCTTTCATCTAGATTGAATGATTTTAAACAGAATTATTTCTTTACTTACATTATCCATCTAACTTTTTATTCCATTATATTTTGATTCCTGGAGCAAGATTTTAATTTACAAGATACATATGATGAGATGAATAATATATTAATTTTTAGAAAAAGTTGGACCAAATATCATTATGGGTGAGAGTGGTGTCCATGGAGTAGTGTGTCATATGATTCAATTCCATCTAATTGTTGATTGAATAATAATTAAAGGCATATGTGCCTTTTCTATAAGGATAAAATGATATTCATGGGAAATGTGAAATCTTCTCATCATTTGACTATATTTTGTTTTATGTTACTACAATTACATGTGATAGGTAATGTTCTGCACATCCTTTTAAACATCATTAACATAAACATGAGATTGGATAATTATAATTGAAATATAGGAAAACCAAGTGGGGTAAATTTAAGATATTAATAGATCATCATGGATTGGGGACACGTGGTGATGCATTGGGGTTCCTCATGGAAACCACTTATTAGTTTGTAGTTACTAAGTTTCACAAATGAAAATTATAGCCCAGTTATCAATATAAAAAATGAGGCAGCCTAGACCTGAAATACATGATATGGTGATAAAAACAAAAAAAATTATTTTCTATCTTTGATACCATGGGACATGACTCATGATAAAATTGAATTTATTTCATATTAATAACATAATTTTATCATTAAACCACATATATATTCATAAAAAATTATAACCTAAATAATTAGTGTGTTTGGATATGACCTTTATAAAAATATTATTCCACATATTTATGAACATTTCTTCATAATCACACCATACTAGACATCCTTTTAAACAGATCATAGGTTATACTCGTCTTAATAACCTAAGTAATGGGAAAAATAATAATAGATTTTCTTAAATGATCAATAAAAGAAGAACATATCCACATGTCATCATGGGTTGTATGGTAATCAGGTGAGAAACATGATCATCAGATCAATATATAATTAAAAATATAATTAAAAATAATATTTTTCCATAAGGTAGTATATAAGAATATTTAATCTCAAATGGTCAAAAATATATCATGGCATAAGAGCGTAAAATCACTAGACAATAATCATGGTTCATGGTAGCATGAAAATATAACATAGAAATTTGTCATAAATTAGATCATAGGAAATAAAAATATAGTTTAGTATGTATCACTACCTGATTCCAATATCATAGTGGAGAAAGAATCACAAATTTATTCCCATGACAGAGTGGATTAGGAATCACTACATGATTCCTGTAACCTAGTGGAACATGCATTACTTTATGATTTTCAAAACATAGTATACCAGGAACCACTACTTAATTCTAATACCATAACGGATAAACAATAACTTCTTGATTCCCATATTGGATCATGAATCAATACTTTATTCTATAATTATATCAAGACATATAAAATGTTACATAATTCATTTTATGGATGAATAATTTTTGGCCCACCTATCATATAAAGAAAACCATAAATATGTGTTCTAGGAGAATATGTATGAATTAATCATTCAAACAATACATGATTAACCCATAGAAAAGATATGGGATTCAAGAAAGACTCTCTTTAAAATTTCATAACATATCCAATGAATGAAGTAGGATAGTATAAAAATAACAAATCCTTGATGAAGCTTAAAAGTTTTGAAGGATGTTGACATTGAAAAAAATATCTTTTGGAAGAGAACACTTAAAATTTTACTGTATAAGTTGGTATTAGTAATTTGATCAATTATTATCATGAGACTAATTACCAACAAAAATATTATAAGATAATTTTGATAATAATTCAGGAAAAATAATTTCAAAGAAAATAAATCATACTGAGAAAATGAGGAAAATTCAATTGAAATATAAAAGTGATTTTAGAAATCATTTTTAACATTGTTATAAAATATGGAGTTACAGGTTATTTTAAAAATTCATTTTTGAAGAGGTGAAGTGAAAACATTGAACAAAAATATTATGATGAAGTTAATATTTAATAATGGTGCAATTAATGAGAAATAATTGTTTTCTCAAGGAAATATGATGTGGAATTTAAAACATATGATCATAAAAGGAAATAACTTTTAGTATTTTAAGAGACTTTTCTTGAAAACCTCATCATAAAGAGATATTATAAAATATCCTATTCAATTTGTAAAAAATGAATTGTAAAGTAAACATGATATAAAACATAATTGGGTTTTAAAATAATTAGTATAAAATTGAAGTTAGGAAATAATATGGATATGGAAGATAAAAATATTATTTATCATGGATAGGAATTATTCTTAACAACATCACAATTTTGTAAAATGTAAAACCATCACAGAATAATTATTGAATTAAAATTTCATTTTACCCAAATATAAATTTAATATATAATATAATATAATATTAAGGTGGTAAAAAATCATAGAAGAAATATCTAGAATAAGAAACCTTATACCTCAAATAATGATGTTTTTTTAATAAAATCCATTATGAATTTAAAATAATTGAATTGAAAAACCCATGAAAAAATTAACTTATGACATAAATTTAAATACATTAAATTTTATGAAATGATTGATACCATTCATCCATATGGAAATATATAAATTCATAAAAAATAGTGGTTAATATAGCATATGTCACAATGAAAGAAAGTCAAGATGATAAAAAACCATAAAATTTTTGTTATAATAAAATACATGAAAAATAGATTGTTCCATGGAGTTAAAAATTACATTATTAATTTTTATTTATAATGAAATAATTCAATAGTTTAGTAATTACTCAATATAGAATATGAATAGGTGAAAAATATGAAATCATGCCTCAATAAAGGGAAATTGAGATAAAAACCCTTACCTTAACTCTTTAATTCCACAAAAGTGAATTAACCTTGTATATTATAAGTATAACTATCTAAATAACCTATTTTATAAAATTATTCATATTTAATTCCATCTATATACTTCATTATAATCATTCTCAAACATATATTAGGTTGTTATATTTTATTTTATACATCATATGTGGAAATTTTTGTTCGTTTCGTATCGGTTTCTGAATGGAAATAACAACCCACGTTATTTGGTAAAATTTTCATCATCACCAGATTATTAAAGGTAATAGTATATAATTTTCATGATTATTTATAAATTTTTAGTTTCATTCAATGAGATTTTTAATTATGAATTATGAAGATGAAATAGATGATAAGCTTATTTTGGGTAATTTATTGATACCATCAAATTAATTTAAAATTATCATTGATTTTAGTGTCAATATTTTAGAGATATATTCATGGACTCAATTTCTTTATAATATAATATATATAAATCAAATAATTTTTCGTATAAAACCATGTAATAAAATGATGAAAATGAAACATGTCGTCCATGGAGGTGGTAGTCTACATGTATGAACATATAATGTTTTAATTTTCAAATTAGAAAGAGGTTATAAATGTATAAATTGATTTTATATTTAAATTTTTTAATTATTTTATAAATACAATTTTAACAAATTAATTAAATTCTTATAACTAACCACATTTTGTGAGGATGAAAAATAAAATATGTTATTCATGATGGGGGTAATCCTCATATTTGCATGAATGAGGTATTTATTTTTCTATGGTGAATGGAGGAAGGTAGGTAATGATTGATCCATTAATATAAAATTTTTTTGGTCTACAAATTATAAAAATTTCCTTATTTTAAAATTTTTTAAGAGATATTGATGTAGAATAATATGACTTAATGAAATAGAAAGGAAAAATAGTGATTTTTGAATGTATATCTTACTCATAATAACGCCTTTAAAATTTAATTAATCCTTTTTTTGGAAAATTTTCTTCATTCCATAACCTCTAAGACATGTGTAAGAGTATTTTCGAGGGATTTTTCTAGATTTTGGTCGATCTATGTGGCTTTTAGTGTGAAGATTTGTGGGGTGGTGAAGTGATCCTTTCAGAAGTGATAGAAGAGGAATTGTATAACTAGAGGTTCACTATCAATGAATGAGGCATAAAAATTTAAAAATAATTGATATGGAATTATATAATGTATATTAATCCCTCAAAAGCTCATTTTGAGACATTTTTAAGTCGTTTTACCATTTTATTTGACCCTTTTACCAGTTCGGCTATTATTTTGGTAACAAATTTTTTAATGATGTAATTTATCTATTTTTTCTAAAATTTAAATGGAAATTATTACATAATTTGGAAATTATTTTTTAAAAAATTGAATCTATTTTATTATTAAAAATTTATTAGTTTTTTGAAATTAGTAATAAATTCTTAACGCATTAAAAATAGTTTTATATAAAAATATAGCATCCCTTCTAAAATGTCAAAAATAGGTATGGAAATTAAACATCATATTATAAAATTTTGATTTTACATATAAAATAAAAAAAAATCAATAAAAAATTTCCATAAATTTTATGTTACGAGTATATGATAATAATGGCATAAAATTATAGGTTTTTATAAAAATGGAGTTGCACACTGTTCACTTACAAATCAATAATTTCTGAAGAATCCCAAAAAAACATCCTATGATAAAAGTAGTTATGATGAATAAAAAAATAATGTGCATTTTAAAAAATAAAAATATATAATTAATAAAATTAATTTTTAAATGGAAGAATAATATATAATGAAAACCATTTTTATTGTAAAATGATTTTTTTTAAATATTTACAATTCCTGTTTTTATTTTATGTCAATTTTAAATTAAATGTGTGTTGATTTGTTTTTATGTTTTCAATCATAATTATTTATTATTTATTTGAAATAAAATATTTTAATTTCTTCGATAAAAATAATTCAACTTTTGAGAAAATAATTCCATCAGAATAAACGTTTTACCATTATTTTGGAAATTTACTTTAATGTTGAAAACATATATTTATTTCGATAAAATTAAATTGAATTTAGTAAATAATTTTAACATTCAAATAAAAATATGAAAATTAGTTAATATGATTAATATTCTAAAAGTGATAAAAATTAATTTTACTGTAAGTGTGCATAATACATTAATAAGTTTTGTAAAATGTATCTTATAAGTATAAAGTGAATTTATTAATTTTATAGTAATAACTATTGGATGGATATTAACATTTTTATTGTGTATGTTATCAATAAATTTCATTAAAATTATTATTTAACGATAATATAATACAACACATAGAGCTTATAAAATAATTTTTTTGTAAAATAAATTTTTATGCATAAAATGATTCTATTTTATATTTACATATATTAATTGACATTAATAAATTCTTTAATATTAAAATTTTCAATAATTTTTTTCCATGTATATTTCATAATGTGGTTACCTCTATCTATAACCTCCAATTAAATGGTTTATGGTAAAATTTCGTAATTATAATTAAATCTTAATAAAAAGAATCATGGTTTGTTGTAGTTTAGTGTTGTGTATGAAATAAGTTATTCAATAGAATATATAAAGGGTAAAAACATAATAAAATTTTGGGAGGTTAAATATTTTACGTAAACTAAACTATCTAATTAATTTTAATACGTTATTTATAATAGAAATATATATTTTTAACCTAATGAAATTTATTTATATCAACTATATTTTGATACTTCTAAAATAGGAATATTTTTAATGGTATACTAACCTTTTAATTTTGATTCATATCTTTTATGATTTACATCAAACATTAGTTGAACTATATTAATAGATAATAAAACATATTTATGAATTGTAGTAATATGTTTGAGTAGATGTAATATTTCCTATTACCTAGGGTGTTAAAAAATATTATTTATACTCTTTTTTATTTTGAAAACCTTATAGAATGAAAATTTTGTCATTTTTATGAAATTAATTATTCTAATTTGTATAATTTTAATTAATAGAGATTCGTGATCTCGTTTTGATTAATTCATATACCAACCTTTAGAAAAATTATTTCAATGATGATGTACACCTTAACACCTCATAGTGATATTGTAGTCATGTTATGATAGAATTGTTAATTATTAATGGAAATTGAGGGAAATGCTCATTAAAAACCAATGAATTCTCAAAATAATTTTTATTATGACTTCAACTATCGATAGATTTTGGGGATCACTTATTTGTGAAATGATCTTCTTTTAATTTGTATTACTCAAGGAAGTTATTAATTATATATAATTAATGTTATTAAAATTTCATTAGGATATAGTGAAAATTGTATGATATAAATTTGAAATTAAAGATAAATTGAAGTAGAATTCACTTGAATGTCATGAAGTTATTTATTCAAATGACATGAATAATGAGGATATATATATTTATATATATTATGATTAGAAGATGATAATTTGTTCTCATAAAATATGATGCGTACTTTCTGTGAATAGTTTGAATTCATTGAGATTGATAGATGTTTACTTTTGATGGTGTAATCTACTAAGATATTAAATGGGTGGTGTGGAAAACATATAATGGTGATGATGAATGAATAAATAAAAATTACTTGAAGATGTTAATTGGTCCAATTGAACATATAAATAAATTCTATAAATAATAAAATAATAATTTCATTACATTATGGAAAAATAAATGAGGACATGTATTTTCATGTGATAGAAATGTTTAATGATGGAATTAACTTCATCATATAAAGCGATAGTTTTTTCGGATGATGATACATATTAAATAATATATTTATTATACCAGAATAGCCTAAAGGAATTATTTTTTATTGATTTTTTATAACCCCATTTCAACGGATGATAGGGAACCCTTACAAGGTTCGTAGGCTTAGAGAATACATGACCCGTAGGTCTTAGAGGAAATATCCAAACTATAACTATGTAAAACTAATTCTCCGCAACATCGGAATTATGATATCTTATCTCCACCTTCATATCGTTGTTCGACTAGTCATCTCATTCATGCACAGGCTGGTCGCGATTTCAACACCATACCATCTCTTTCTGCCACAACCGTGAGCTTTTTCTCTAGGGAATACTCCTTCTCTAAATTCTCATCTGAAGTTTGCTTCTTGAAGAGTTTGTCAGGTCCATTCATCATTATTTCAGGTGGCCCAAAACCCTTGAGTTGGCCTGAAGGCCATGAGGTGGCCCAAATTCCTTACTGTTCTAATGTTCTTGGGTGGCCCGAAGGCCTTGAAGGACCTGGGGAGCAGACTGGTGGCTCGAAATCCCAAACGGATGAATAATTCCAGCGGTTATAGTACTGAACAGTACCTACAATAGTGTCTACTATAGTACCTGATATAGTACAACTACAGTACCCAGAAATACGTCTCCGCCCGTTTTTGATCTCATGTCTCTTGGATGTACATGATGATTCCTCACCAACTAGAAATATTGATCATTAAAATATTGATATGATATTATGATATACATATTGATATTATAACTATGGTGACATCATTAAACCACTTTAAACAAAACTAAATTGTCTTTAGATTTTGATAAATATATATATGGAACTTCATGGAGGGTGACACATCAACATGTATTTATTTATGTGAAGATTATATGTTATTGATCAATTGATATATGGATTTATAGTTTTCTTTCCTTTTTACTCACATTACATTGTATGTGTGATATAAAATAGTGTTTCATGGATATAGTTGGTGGTGGTACACTAGAATAATTATTCATATACTCTACCACTAACATAGGTTTGAGGAGAGGATGGAATATGTGTCTCTATACTCAAATTCTCACCTATAACATTGGATTAGTCACTAAGGACGAATCACCTGAGTGATTATTAAAATGCTCACCCACTATTTAATGTTTGAGGAAGAATATGATTCATCTAAGTGTTTATACACATTATCTCCCACATCTCCATGATCTAGTTGGGTAATGATTCACTGATTACATATTTATTTCTCACACACATATTAAGGTTTGAGGTAAAAAGGTTATATTGGTTTGTTCTATAGAATAATATTGTTTTTTATCTTAGGTGATTTATGTAATGACTCTTATCATTAAAAGACAAAAAATCATTACATTTAAGTGTTTTATTTTTAATATATATATCATGTAGGTTTAATTGGTATTGGGGATGGATGGAAGAAATAATGGAGGTTAAAGGATGGGGATTTTTTTAAGAGTAGTTATAGGTTTTAAGACTCCATGATTTTAGAATGTATTTTCATTTAAATAAATATTTTGTGTGGGATAGTTTCGGATACTTACAATGAGTCTCCACAGAACTAGACACCCAGTCCTAATACTATAAATTGATACCATACACATTAGTTTTGTATCCATGTGATTGTACCCAATATAAACATATTTTTTTATATAATATCAATAATTTAATTATTACATCTCATAAATAGTCACAATTTCATATGAACTAAAGGTTTAGTGTCTTTAAAGACTATCTACATAATAAATTTATTTTGTAATACTTTTTAAATTATTTCCATAATTTAACCACACTAAAACATCAAGACTTATAATTAGTTATAATCATATTACTAATCTGGAGAATTGAAAACATAAGAAAGGGGTGATATAAAATTATCAAAAAGGAATAAATGACTCCTTAAATTAAACCTAGTATATTTAAATGTATTTAATCTTTAAAATAATTTTTAAAATAATTTTTTTTGAACATTAACAATACATATATCATGATTAGGTCATAAATGTAGTTTTATTGGTGAAAAATATATTTTCCACTATTTAACTAAAAATCAACCATTCAATAAAAAATCCCAAAATTTCATCCTAAGATAATATTTTTATATTGAATCAAAAAATCAATTATATTTTGAAAATATAAATTCTTAAATTTATTAATTTTACTTTTAAATAGAAACATAAAATATAATAAATACAATTTTTTATAGGAATAAAACTTTTAAAATATTAACTATTATTATTCTTATTTCTAATAAATTTATAATTAAAAAAGTTTTAATCACATAAAATATATTTTGTCACTATTAAATGATATTATATTTAGTTTCATAAAATACTAGTTAATTTCACATTAATTCTAATTTTAGAAAAAATATTAACTTTTAAGCATTAAAAAATCTTTTTGGTTATTTATCTGCAAAAATTGAATTTTATAAATGTATTACTATTGAAAATTATCATTCATAATATTTAATAATCAAAAGTTAAATTTTATAAAATTCGTGTTATATATATATATATATATAATTTAATACATTAGTAATTATATTTTTATATTATTATAGTGTCTACCTACATAACGCCTCATATTCTCCACATAAGACCTACAGATAAGATATGATCTGGTGGTAGTCATGTGTGTCAGTTCATCTAGCATTTATCTAATGGAAATATCATTGATGTTGAACTTATCTTTAAAATTTTTTCACTATAATAATATTTTTTGAAGTTTAGTATGGAAATAGTCTAGGGAAATACCTAAGGAAGCTTCCATCAATCCATGTATAGAAATATGAGCTTCATAAAGAAGGAATTTAATACTAAAATCCATTTTATTCATTTTTATGAAAATATTTCCCAATTTGGTTACTTCTATATATATTCTCTAATTTAAAAGCAATATTGTAGCGGTAAAATTTATTAAAATTATTTTCAATTATCATGGTTTTATTTCAGTTCAATGTTTCATATGAAACATGATATTTAACCTATTAATTATGTAAATATAAAATAATATTAAATGAAAAGTTTTGTTGATCCAACCTTGGGCCTCTTCTCCATTGTGCATGGCCCTTTCGGCTTCAAAGAATTCATACCACACACCATCCACTTTTGAAATTCTCTTGACCATTGCGTCATACTCCTCCAGGCCTCCGCCATTCCCATCGGCCATGGGGGTGTTTGTTTCGACTTCTTCGGACCATCCCGCATGGTTCTCCCAATCGGTGCTGACACCAGTGTCGGGTGGAATTTCAGGCTTGGCTCCTCTTGATCCCTAGGTAGGCCCCATGTTTATTCTCCTAGTCTCATTGGTTCCTCCAATGTAATCATCTCATTTTGGGATGCTCTTGGTGGCTTGTCTGGGGATCCATTCCCTCCCTTCTTTTTAGCGATCTGTGTGGTAATAGTGCCATGGTAGAGAGAGGGGAATCATGTTCATCTAGACATGTTAGTGTCCTCATTCATGGAGGCCAACCTCTACTTCATATGGACCCTGGTACCTCGTTTTGGTTCCACCAAACTGCTGCTAGCTATCTTCAAATTTGGGACTTCAACTTGGGATCTTTGGTAGCCACCAAATATCTTGTTCTTTCAAAGGTGATCTTTCAGTATTATATTCTCTTCAGAGGAGGACTTCATTCTTTCTTGGTGAAAGGCTCTGAGGACCATGGGGAATTGGAGTTTTAGTTTATCCAAGTGGTTGGTGGAGGCTCACAATGGAATGGAAATCCTAGAGGCGGTGTTCTAGATGAGTCTTCTCGGGCTGTCGTTGCCCTTCCATAATGAAGGATTTACCAAGTATATCGGGGGCACCATTAGGGTTTTTTTGTGTTCCGCTAATAGCATGAGACTAGGATTTTCTACCTCAGAGTCATGCATATGTGTTGATCTAGAATTTTCCTACCTTTGTCAGAGAAACATGATCTTCTTGTTGAGGACTCATATCATTGGTTTCAGGATATTTCATACCCATTTTTCCAAAAAAATTTCTCACATTGTCTTCTACAGAGACATTTTGTGGAATTTTCTCATCATGAGTGTAACTATAGTTGACGTATATAGGGGGTTGGTGGACTTATTCCCCCCCCCCCCGGCCTCTTCAGCTTCATTGGAAGGGGGCTCAGTTATAGCCTGGAGCTCTGTATGGCACTTCTGCTTTCCCACCCAGATATAGTTGTTGATCTCCCTATGTGACACATTCATGTGGATAGATCAGTGGAGTGAATGGAACTAGTTCCATATGTATAGCAACTATTCCCTCCTCTATATGTCAATCCCATCCATTTTGTTTTGTGAAGCTTCATGCAGTATTTCGTAGCAAGTAGCCTGGATATGATGCATAACTAGGTAAACCATCTCTTAGTCCCAATGACCTTGACATACCATGCCCCCCTTCTCTTGGAAAGTGACTTGGTGGGTCCTAAATGGTCCATCATTGAGGATCCCCATGCTATGGAGGTATCCTCTAGTGAATGGACCCCTTCTCCTACACTAGTCCTTTCCATTTAGCCTATAGGTTACTCTTACCCCAGTGTTTTGGGGCATGATAAGAGGGGATCCAAATCCTCACTGTGTAACCGGAGAAGGCAAAGTATTGGTTCTAAGCTCAACTCTTCAACACCAAAGATGATGTTGTTTGGGGAGCCAAGAGTTTTCACTAGGTCCAATGTCAAGAATGAGAAAGGGATATCAACTTCCCACTTTGAGAAGGTGAAGTGTTTTGGAGAAAGTCCCAGGACACTCTCATTTACATGACTCCCTTGATCATATGGAACGCATGGGTCATTAGTTCTTGGGTCAAATCGGACCTTCTGGCCTCAACGATCTCCAACCACAAGGATATAGTTATGGCTATCCTTGGGAAAAAATATCACCCCTCCAGAATATTGGAGTCCTCTAGAAGGTCATAATTCATGGCTGAATGAAGGATGATCCTGTGAATAGAAAAATTTTGATCTTTTGGTACAGGCTTCGCAATGTGGACATGATTCAAGATAGGAACTGGTATATCACTATCAAGATGACCCAAGTTATAAGTTCATTCTTTTTGAATTTTGTTTATGGGAGCATTGATCGCCTCCTAGGAGAGAAATTATGGGTGGATCTTTGTGTGTTCAACCCTAGACATGAACCGTGGATCATTGGGGATGAATTTAATGTTGTGGTGGATCTGATGGAATGGAAGGGTAGGGGTCAGTTCCCCAAGAAATTCATCCTTTAATTCGTACGTTTTATGTTAGAAACAGGGCTCTATGATCTTGGCTTCATGGGAGATAGATTCACTTGGTGCAATAACAAACGAGGGAATTGCCGCTCGTGGGGTATTCTAGATCACTACCTAGAAAATATGTTAGCCATATCTGTTTTCTCCAGTTCTAAGGTTACTAATTTGGTTCGGGGTATTTTAGACCACTCTTAACTCCATGTTTCTATAGATTCATCTCTGTCTCATTAAGAGTAATTCATATTTATCCATTTTTTGGTTGTCATACCAGGATACCATGACATCGTTAGATCTATCTAGGATGTCCCCTCTTAGGGCACCAAGTGGGTCTTATTACACAACAAGTTGTGACGGCATAAACTCAAGCTCCATTCATGGAAAAAAGATGTTCCCCATCATGATGGGATTTATAGGCTACCATGAGGGATGTTTAACTCCTCGAGTGTCGGTTGGAGGATGTGTGGGATGACTGGTTCTACAAAAAACTAATGGAGTGGAAGGATATTTTGGATGACATGGTCCTAAAGCAGGAGCACTAGCTAGGGAGGGGGCCAGGTTCAAATGGATAAAAGAGGGAGATATGAACTCAGCTTTCTTTCATGAATTCATTAAGGAGAGGAAGAGGCTGATAAAACCAAACATCATGTTGGAGGAAAGATCATTCATGGAGGACAGGGATGTGGCGAGTAGCATGCCCAATGTTTTTTTATCGATCTTCTGGCGGGTCCCAACAAACTCTTTCCCAATGGGTATCTCGCAAAGAACTCAAATATTTTGATGTGATTCCCAACATCACTACTAGTTGGGCAATGAAATCCTAGGGGCTAAGCCTGACGAGAAGGGGGTTAAAGATTCTCTCATGCACCTTAATCCAGATTTCATCGCGGGACCAAATGGGTTCCCTAGATCATTTTATAGGTCTTCTTGGGACATTTTGAAGGATGATCTAGTTTCTTCTATCCAAAACTGCTTTCTTGGGGTATCTTACCACACGTTTCAAGTGCCACCACCATTGTGCTTCTTCTTACGAATAGGAACCCCACCTTTATCTGTGATTATCCTAATGTAACCATGTGTAATGTCCCTTACAATTTCTTGGAAAGCATTCCTAACTCCATGATGGCTACCTGTATTCCTTTGTGGGTGTCGTTGGAATAACATGGGTTTATCAAAGTTCGGTCAATACAGGAGTCCATTGCCCTACTCAGGAGATACTCGGGGATATCAACATCACGACAAGTGGGTATATCATGATAATCACACATGATATGAACAAGGCCTATGATCAGGTTGAATGGAGTTTTATCAATAAATTATTTGAAGATATAGGTCTCATGTTTGGTAATATTGATACCTTTTTTGTAGATATTCTTGTTTGTTAGTAATATTTATCGGAAAATCCTTCTGTTTCTTCAAGTCTACTCGGGGTCTCTAGTAAGGGGACCACATCTCACCAAGTCTATTTATCCTTATTCAGGACATCATGAGTCATCTGATACATAGAAGCATTATACAAGGAGGCATCCTATCGTATCATCATTGTAGAAACATTCCAACTATTTCTCACATCATGTTTGCTGATGACACCATCTTATTTATGAATGATATGATGGAATCTATTCATTGCATGAACAAAGGGTTGAATGATTTTTGTCACTCGAGCGGTCTGAAAATCAATAAAGGCAACAGTAACTTCTTCATATCTAATAGGTACATCCCTGAGTGGGTTTTTATAATTCGTAGGGACCTAGGAATTCAGATGGGGAATATACCTATAGACTATCTCGGGGCCCCCATATCGCCTGGTAGGTTGTACATTCATTACTTCAACCCCATTCTTTCTAGGATCACAGATAGAGTGATGAACTAGGAAAATAAATTTCAATCTTTTGGCAGGCAGATAGATCTAGTTAACAATATTCTTGAATCTTCTCTATTGCATGTCCTTTCTTCAATCAAGGTTCCCAAGGGTGTCAACAAAAATATCGGCAGGATCCTCACCGGGTTCATCTGGGATCTGTTATCAGAAGGTAAGAGACGATGGGTCTCCTAGAGTAGGATGGAGATGCCGGTGAGTGAGGGTGGTATTAACGTGCATAGTCTAGAGGATAAGATTTACTACATGCATGATAAGCTTGCATGGAGTGTTCTATAACAATGTACTCTTTGCGGGAATATCATTCATGGTTATGCCTCGAGTCTCCAGGAAAATTTGGAGGGTCTCCCTTCATCTCTTTGTTTGATGATTGATCCCATTATCACTTCTCTTCACCCCAACTCTCACTAGATCATCAGGAGAGGAGACCTCTCTTTCATGCACCTAAACTGGTGTGGCAATGTTATGGGATTTCCTGGATACCCAGTCACAGATCTTTCTTTCTGAGAATCCTTTCTCTTCCCCTCCTTCATTAATTCAATTCTGGATAGGGTGTAAGCGAACTAGTTCAATCTCATTGAACTGAATTCAGAGCCAGGAAAATGTGTTTTCACCTCTTCCCCCTCGGGTTTATCCTCATCGAAGGACGTTCGGTGTACTTTATTTGATCAAGGCCAATATCTCATGTGGGATGAGGTTACTTGGGTGGGGAGGGTTCATACCAAAAACAATTTTCTCACTTGGAGGATTAGGAAAAGTTCTCTCCTGGTTGATGATAATATCTAACATTGTGGTGTCCTCTATTATTCAAAGTTCTTGTGCTTTAAGACCCATAGTGTGCAGAGCACTAAACACCAGTTATCTGATAGCGATTGGGCACATAAAGTGTGGAAGCTTCATGGAGAGTTCACTGTGGTCCCTACCAATGTTGCGGTTAGTCTTCCTTTTCTTGAGATATGGTATCACGACATAGGGGAGGATGCCTGTAGCATTTGGCTCACTCTGTGGTGCTTTGTGTGGGGTGATGGTGTCTCTGGAAGGCACAAAACAAGGTGAGTATTGAAGGTGGGTTGGTGTTCACTTGTGCTATTATTTTTTGGGCTAGGAACATGCTTATTGACTTGGCCCAGGTTGTGAGGAACTGTAAGGAGGCCCCTTCCCTACTATAATTTAAAGTCATATCATGTGATCATCTTTCATCCACCAACAGAGCAGGTAATTGGGTCAACTAGTGAGCACCCTTGGATGGTTCGATATTGAAAATGGATGGATCATGTGCCTTGGGGGAAATTAAATGAGGAGGGGTCATGCATGATGGAAATGGGTCAGCTTATTTGGAATTCTCGGTCATACAGGGTCAGGGATCCTCCCTACTAGAATATTATTTGGCAATTCTCAATGGGGTCAGATTATGAGAAAAAAAGGGTCTGGAGATCTCAGAAGATGAAATAGACACTTTGATTGTGCACAAGTCCTTGAAAGGGTGTGGCAGCTCCCCTTGGTCGATTAGCTATGTTGTTAGAAAAAGTAATAGCATCCTTAGTAGCATAATGTGGATCCTTCATAACTAGTGGGAGGGTAATATGATTTTTGATCACTTACCTTCATTGTAATTTCATGGATTGATTTATGTATGTTTGAATACAGTGGATAGTATGAAGGTTGGGTGGGTTAAACTCATTAAAGGGGATGCTCTTAGGCTTCACCATTTCAGGCCTCCTTAGAAGCTTGTCCATGGAGAGGGGTGGGTGTGGTGTCTTCTTTGTTGTATTTTGGTCCCATTATTTTTTGAATAAAAAATTACTTATGATGATGATAAAATAATATTAAAATCATTAGGTTGTTACATTCTCCCCCTTTAATAAATTGTGTCCTTTTAAATTTAATTTTCACCTATTAATAAAAATATCTAAGGGTATCAAAAATATATACATGATTTTAGATATAATTTATAATAATATATTTCCCTTAATATCATAGGTAAGAATATGAAATGCATATATTCCCAAAATAACAAAAAAATATTTATAGTCTTTACCATTTATTCCAAACCCCACATCCAATTGTTTGAATCCAGATAGAGATGTCGTTTCTAGGAAACCAAACACTCTATGATTCAACAAAATTTTGGGATATTTTATAGTGACCCGGCCTTATCTTACATTACAAATACATCATTTTAAATATAAACAACATAATAGTATTACACATACAGGATCCAAATTTTCAGTGTCTTGGGAAAACTAGGACCATACATAATAATTATAACATCAAGCATAAATATTTATTTAATTCCTTCTTCTCTAGCTTCTTATTGGCACTTGACATCTCTTTAGTACATGGAGTCACCTAAGGATATACATAAAAAGGGGTAAGATCACAACCTAGAAAGAGGATAGATAAGAAAAATATAGCATGGGGTGAGTATAATCATAACATAGTCAAAGGAACATTAACATGAGAGGAATCATTAATAAAAAACATGAAAATGTGGCAATGCATAAAAAATGAAACATCATGTCTTAGTGGTTGACTACCACAAATACTAGTGAAAAATGATATAACCTTGTTCACTCATAATTTAACATTAACTCATGAGATTCATCACTTTACCTAATTAGTTGGAGCACTGTATTATTCTGGTCGCACCCGTCACACTGAAACATTCATATTGCACTATAGAATTCTGGGTGCACCAGTCACATCATTACATTATCATTTTTCATGCATGCCACAATGAACATATATCAAAATATAAACATAACTAACCCTTGAAAAGGAATGTATTTTATCTTGTAATAATACATTCCTAAACATTGGGTTCCCAAATGAAAGAGGGAATAACATACAAGTTACAAGAACTGTCAACCTTGAATGAGAAGTAAGAGGTGTGTTCTTAAAAGAAGAGTGTTTTTGGAAAACGTTTTGTTTGAAATAAACACTAGTTAAAAACATTTATATTCCATAAAAGAAAAAACAATTATGAAAAAATGATTTTCAAAGAGTAACCATGTCAAAAAATGAGTGAAAGAGGGAGAACCTGAAGAATGAAAGTTAGGTTTGAAAATTTCCCCTTACCTTATATCTGAATGCTTATTTCACTTTAATTTCTAGTATAACCACATTAAATTCATTAATTAACAATTACCGAATCTTTTTTTACCTGAATATATTTAATTATAGTTTCATTAAGTTATTTTATGTGCCTTTGGATGAGTTATATATTTTAAAAACATTGTTCGGGAATGTTTGTTTTTATGGTTTTTCTTGAGCGGTTCACTTGTATTCATAAATTGAAGTTCGTGTAAATCAGGGGTAAACATCCAGAATTAATATTACATGTTTTGGATGATATTTCAGGATTTCAAATGATCTTATAATTAATTATTTTATATACCATGTGGATGAATCATTAGATAGTAATTTAATGATGATTCTTTGGGTTAATTTGGGCGGTTTATTGACCACAACGAACATGTTTTGGTTAATCATTTAGTAATATGTACATAAGTTAGTTATAGAATATTAAATGGGATATAGTACATATAAAATATTCTGGTTCAACCATAAAAATGGTTTCATGACAACATATGTAGGTAGAAATGGAAAAAACAAAACATGTCGTTCTTGAAGGTGATAGATTAACAACTCACGAACAAGATTTTCTTTTAGCACATAAAACAAAATTGAGAAGGGGGTAGGATTGTATATTGTCCAATTAGTATCATAAAATTCCAGTATATGAATGATACTAGAGTTACCATAACATGTGGATGAATACAGGTGGGGAGAGAATAAAAAAACATGAAATTGAAAGATAATTAAAGGAAATAGGAAGAGAAATTACATCTTGAATCCTCCACTTGAGACCCTCCTTAAGGGACCTAGGCTTGGTATTTTGATGATACTAGAAGCTCTTGGATGTGGGGTAGGGGCTAGGAATGATTCTTGGGAATAGTTTAGACCATGATTGAGAGGTTTGGTTTGGAAAGGGGAGGGAGAGGGGTAATTTATACATGAGGATGGAGGTGTTTTAGAATAAAATATTAAATAAAATAATATATCAAACGTTAGACTTGCAATATTAGTTTTTGACATCATAAATCATATATTAATATAATATAATTCGTTTATAACTTTAAATAATCTTTATAATTCAAATTAATTAATTTATTAAAAGAAAATTGAATGAAAGAGAAAAATATACTTTTAGGAATCATCTTTTGACTTTAGTCTTTGGAAAGTTCTTTTTTTGTTTGGAAATTGAGTTTGTTGTATTTTATGGAACTATTTATGAAATTAAATATAATTTGGCGGAAACTATAGTTAAATAAAGTTAATTTCATCATTACATCATGAATGATGCAATTTAAGATACAGCAGTTATGTGAAAACTGTAATTTTACTATTCACACAAATATTGAAGTATTTCAGAAATATCTCAAAACTTCACCCTAACCATTTTTCAGCATGTAGAATCAAAAAATGAAGTCCATTTTTCAAAAATAATTTTTCTAAATATTATTATTTTAATCTTTAATTAAAATCAAAATTGATTATCAAAACCGGCTTTGAAACATTCATTTACATATTCTAAAATTTAGGTATATCATACTTTCAACTTTAATATTATTTATATAATATCATAAACAAGGTTACTATTCATTAGGGTATATCACTATTAATAAGGGTATGTTACTATTCATAAGGGAATGTTACAATTCATAAGGGTAGGTTACTATTCACCAAAAATTAAGTTTTTTTATTGGCTTCAAATAACTTGCTGATTGCAACTGTGTATGTCAAATTTTTGAAATTCCAAACACTTAAGTGAAAACCTTATATTTAAAAGAAACTTATCACTTAATAGTTCATTGTGTTGTGTTTTCATGTGATTTTATGTTATATTTATAGGAATTGAATTTCCATTAAAAATCATTACGTAGTTACATTCTTCCCCCCCTTATTTAATTTCACCCCCAAAATTTCACATTACACAAATAGGTGAGGGTACTTATCCTTCATCACCTCTTCCGATTCCCAAGTAGCTTATTCAAACTTGTGGTTTCTCCACAACACTTTGACAAGGTGGGTTTTCTTGGTGCACAGAACCTTATCTCTCTGGTCCATAATTTCTACCGGTTTAACCTCATTGGATATATCATCTACCAGCTGTACCACCTCTGAGTTCACTACATGTATGGGATCTAGAAAGTACTTCCTCAGGAGTGATACATGAAACACATCATGAGCATGATCCATATTCAGTGGATGTTCAAGCTGATAGGCCACAACTTCTATACGGTCAAGAATCTCAAAGGTTCCAATGTACCTTGGGCTTAGATTCCTTTCATTCCAAACCGCATGACTCTCTTCCGAGATGATATTCAATGGAATATTGTATCCCCAATGTCCAACTCCATGTCCCTTCAATGACGGTCAGCAGAACTCTTTTGTTTACTCTCAGCAGCTTCGATGCATTTTTTGGATGAAATGAACCTTCTATGTCACGACCCATCCTCGGGACCTGTGTCGTGACTACCCCAAGCCCGCCTTCCATAGGCCAGGGGCTGGTGACTAGCACCAAAGGCGTAATTTCCGATATAAGGGAAGCCATTGCCTTTATGTAGGAAAACAACCACCACAGAGTATCCAAGCAGAGTTAAACACTAAATAAATTGAGTACAATATTAAGTGCTGGAAAGTAAATGGGCCAGTATACAAACCCAAACTAAAAGTAAAGTACAACTGAAAAGAGAGTAAAGCAGCAGAAAAGTAAAGCAGCGAGTCTGAGCCGTCCTTTGGAAATCCCACCTGAAGGGTGGGTACAGATAGCCTCCTCTGCTCCTCATCTCCAGCTGTCCGCTCTGAGTAAGTCCCATCCAGTGATCCACCTCCAGGTACCGTTTAGCTCCACGAGCTCCCACCTCGATTAGCATTGTCCATCGTCTTCATCCAACACAATGTAGTGTGGGCATAGCCCATGTAGGGTGAGTATACGCTACTCAGTAGGGACCCTGAGACCCCTGAAGGTCTCCCAGAATTCACGAAGGATAAACCACAATGGAAAGATACAATCACGAAGTAACAACCAACTCCACTTAGGTATATGCCCATACATATACATAATTCATCATTTTCAGCTCAACTCCATCACACGATCCCATGTACAACCCAGTCCACATATGAATACATAACCCATTCCACATAGGAATTCACAACCCAATCCATACAGGAAAGCACAACAATCATATCGATGATATTGATTTTATGTTAAGACTCAGCTCACAGAGGTACACTTCTTCGTAAGAGGATAGAGATGATCAGATGTATCCACTGATTCATCTAAGCTGTCGGACCCACATAGGATACAAGACCAGCTAAGCTGTCGGACCTACAAAGGATACAAGACCAGCTACTATGCCCGACCCACATACGATACAAGTACAGAGTCTAATACTACCGGACCCACATAGGATACAAGAACAGTAGTCAAGTACTGTCGGACCCACGTAGGATACAAAAATAGTAGTCATCACCGTCGAACCCACGGATGATTCCAGTATGATCGTTGTCGCTGCCGAACCCACGGAGGATCCCTGTGCAGTCGTCATCGTCATCGTAGTCGCAGCCAGCTCTAGGGTTCCCGCACACAGCAAGCTCAATTTCAGGAGGGTCCGCTCCACAATCCAAGGGGGGCCGATACATCAACTGACATGAAGTCCAGAGTTGATGTATCCCGAAGTTCTTTCTCGTCAAAAGGAACTCAACGTGACAGACGGCGCGTCAATCGGACGCCTGGTCTGAGAGTTATTGGCTTTTTTGACCTAGGGGCCCGGTTGGTTTTTAAATCAAAACCATCCTGACCGTAATACAACCACGTCCAAAACATGAACAGATTAAGCCAAAATAACCATCTCACTAATAATAATCCAACAAATTCGACGGCACGTCAATCGGATGTCCGGAGCTCAAGTTATAAGCATTTCTGCTTGG
Organism: Viscum album; assembly: GCA_963277665.1. Classification (NCBI taxonomy): domain Eukaryota; kingdom Viridiplantae; phylum Streptophyta; class Magnoliopsida; order Santalales; family Viscaceae; genus Viscum; species Viscum album. The sequence goes on along the minus strand of OY728150.1, from coordinate 779,450,286 downwards.
AGGGCCTGGTTGGTTTCGTGTTCGAACCAACCTGGTTGTACCAAAAGTTCTCTGAAACCTTGAGTGTAATATACCGAAACGACTACCACGATCCAAGGATTTCTACGCAACTAACGGTGCGTCGATCAGATTTTCGTAGCCCATGATATGTGCGTTTGAACAGATCTGTCCGAAAATAGGTGGTTTGGGCCCTGTCTGACCTGGCCCAATACCCCTTGGGTCGGCCCGAACCGGTTCGACCAGACCCGGGACCGGGTCCAGCCCGGTTGGGCGCGACTCGGTCCGGCTGGCATGGCCGGGCCCAGCCGGTGCGGCCCGGCCCGGAGCGGGGGTCCGGCCCAGCGCGGGAGGTCCGGCCCAGCGCCGGCGGTTCGGCCAGGCACTGCCGGTTCAGCCCGGTGAGGGTGCCCGCGCGCTGAGCGAATGCGGAATGGGGGCACTTCCCCCACGTTTTCACACGGCGGCCCCCCACTTGGGGGGCCCGCCCTTGCCTTCTGCCGGGGGTTACAACCCCCGGTCTTCCAAAATCCTATCAGCCGGTGTACCGTTACGGGACCCCCGGGGGTCCCGCTTTCCGAAGCGCTAGCGGCCGGCAGATCCGGCCACCCTCTTTTTCACCACCACTGCCTTAGGTCGAGGCCCTTGTCCGACCGGTGCGATGGTGTCGTGCCTCTCTATTGCAGCCCGCTCTTGGTCGCGTCTTCCTTCGGGTTCACCGGCACCGCGTGACGGCGCCACTCTCCTTCGCCACTGTTTTCCACGTTCCTGTGCGGTGTTGTTGCACCACGCCGCCTTCTTTCCAAACCACGATGGTGATCAATAATAAAGGGGAGGAGTATCAGCCGTGTTTTTGCGGTCCGACCTCCTCCCGTTAAATTGATAATATCCGGCCAAGAACGAGTAATCACAAGGAAAAATAAAGCGCAAATTTAATTGACTAAATCTGAACATAACCCCTACCTCGAAGAAGTTGTCGAACGATGATCATCTCAGGAAATGGCGCTGTAAGGTAAAGCTCCATATATGTTGATGGAGAACGTCCGAGGAGAAGCGGTGTCTCCCTTCTTTTGACGTGGTAAGAAGATCGAAAGAGGGTGCGTCGTTGTTCTTCAGGAAAGGCGTCACACACCGGGTGTGGAGGGGAGAAGAGACAACATGTCGATTTACCCTTGCGGTGACAGCGTTCTTCGTCAAGGTCTGGACATTCTTCTCGTTCTCCAACGAAGAAGATGACGATCCTCAAGACTTTGAGTATTCTCTACCAATCTCCTCACACGTCTCAACAACCCCAAATAAAATAAGTCTTTCCTTATTTTATTAACATATTCCAACCATTTTCAAAACATCCAAAACTCAAACTCAAAGATAAATTCATTGAATAACTTTAATCAATCAATTTAATGTGAGGTTTGACATGCAATAAAGAGGGGGAGTGGGTGAGTTACATAATTAATGGGGGGGTTTTCCAACTTTAAGAGAGGTTAGAGGAATTTGAAATGGTTGGGCTCGTGTGGGGCCCACCTCAATAATATCCTATCAAGAAGAGTTATGATTTAGTGGGTCCCACATCAACTTCCACACGTAGGTTATAATTAGTTAGACTAGAAATAAAATTCTAACATGTATTTTATTTCACTCTTCAATTAAACCAATTCATTTTTAATAACACCTCTTGAGAAAATGCAACTCCAGTGAAAGTTTTCTTAAGCAATTACGGGCACTGCGGTTTCATCGGTGCCCTCTGATTTCGATTCCGAGTGCCGGATCAAAAGTTAGAAAAACTCACTCATTCGTGCACTGAACGTACATAAGCTAAACATCAGAAATTGATTCCGGGCACACCGGGCCTCGAAATCAGGTTCCGTCTGAAACTGCCTACTCGAAAAATCCCAAAGAATTTGAGAAAAAAAATATCCTTGAAATTTACGAGTCATTACATTACTCCCACGTTAGGGATTTACGTCCCCGTAAATATACATCACAAACTAGGGGAACAAATGGGGGTACTGAGCATCTATCTGATCCTCCCGCTCCCAAGTGCTCTCCTGGAGGTTCTCGTGGTGCCACCTGATGTGCACTAGAGTAATTGACCACCCACGTAGGACCCACTCCTGTCGATCCTCGATCTCCACTGGGACCTCCGCAAAAGTTGCCCCGTCATCAATGTCTAGCTCCCCATGGTCGATGATATGCGTCGAGTCGTGCATGTATCTCCTCAGCTGAGATATGTGGAAGACATCGTGCTCCTGGTGTAACTTAGGTGGAAGATCCAGGTGATAAGCCACCTTGCCTATCCTGCTGAGAACCTGGAATGGTCCAATGAAGCGCAGAGATAACTTGTCGCCCTGGCCAAACCTCCGTAATCCACGCCGAGGTGAGACTCGTAAGAAAACGTGGGCGCCATCCTCAAACTCTAGTGGTCTCCACCTCCTATCATCATAAGAATTCTATTGGCTCTGAACTATCCTCATCTGCTCCTGGATGACCTAGACCTTATCTGTCATGGCCTGGACCATCTCTGGTCCCACAAGTGCTGACTCCCCAGGGTCTATCCAGGACAGCAGTGATCTGCAAGGTCGGTTGTACAATGCCTCGTATGGTGCCATCAGGATGGTGGAGTGGTAGCTGTTGTTGTACACCAAATCCACCAAAAGTTGGTGATCCTCCTAGCTACGACCAAAGTCGAGGACACATGCACAGAGCATGTCCTCGAGAGTTTGAATGGTCCTCTCCGTCTGACCATCTGTCTGAGGGAGGAAAGTGGTGCTCAGGAGTAACTATGTCCCAAATAGATCCTAAAGCCCCTTCAAAAGCCGGGACGTAAAGTGAGTATCTCGATCGAAGACGATAGATGATGGCACACCATGAAGTTGTATGACCTCCTGAACATAGAGGTGTCCCAAGCTCCCCATTGAGCCCTGCTCTCTGATGGGTAGGAAGTGGGCCAACTTGGTGAGTCAGTCGACGATTACCCAAATGGAGTTGTGTCCTCTAGTAGTACGTGGAAGTCCAGTCATGAAATCCATAGATATTCCATCCCACTTCCACTTCGGGACCTCCAAGGGATGTACCAAGCCTGTTGGTACCTGGTGCTCTGTCTTCACCTGCTGGCAGGTGAGGCATTGAGAAACAAACTCTGCCATAACCTTACTCATACCTGGCCACCAATTCTATTGTCTGAGATCCTGGTACATCTTTGCCACTCCTGGATGTACCGCTAAAGGGGAAGTGTGAAACTCTCTCAGCACCTCCTCCTGCAAAGCAGTTGGTACCATGGTACGTCCTCTAAAAAGGACGACGTGCTCTCATCCTATAGAGAATCCATCGGGTTCCTGTCCTATGGAAATCTGTGCACGCCGCGTCTCACAGTCAACGTCCCCACACTAAGCCTCTCTGACCCGCTGAAGAAGTGGAGGTGTGACTGTGAGCGACTGAAGGAAGGATGCCCCATCTCTATCCACGAAGGATATCTACAAAGCGGCTAACTGCTCTATCGCCTCTCCAAGAAACTGAATGCACGTCCTCCTATTGAGAGAATCGGCTACTACGTTCCTTTTTCCAGGAGTATAGGCTATCTCAAAGTCATATTCTAGGAGGAACTCAAGCCATCACCGTTGTCTCAGGTTCAGGTCCTTCTTCAAGAAGATGTATCTGAGACTATGGTGGTCAGAAAAGACTGTAAAGCGCTCGCCCATCAGATAGTTCCTCCACATCTTCAGAGCGAAGACCACTGCTGCTAACTCTAGGTCATGGGTAGCATAGTTCTTCTCATGCTTCCTCAACTATCGTGATCCATAAGTGATCATTTCCAACTCCTCCATCAGTACACACCCGAGTCCGGTCCCTGATGCATCGCAGTAGACTACGTACCCTACTCCTTCCTCTGGTTGCATCAAGATGGATGAACTGGTCAATCTTTGTCTCAGCTCCTGGAAGCTCTACTGAAATCTATCTAACCACATGAAGGTTCTCCCCTTCTACTTCAAAGATTAAATTGGTGCTGCAACTCTGGAGAAGTTTGGCACAATTCTCTGATAGTACCCAGCAAAACCTAGGAAACTTCGCACCTCCGTCACGCTCCTGGGTGGCTCCCAATCTAGCACTGCCTCGTTCTTCACAGGATCCACCGAAACTCCCGAGTTAGAGATGATTTGTCCCATGAAGTGGACCTCACATATCCAGAATAGACACGTAGAGAGCTTACCATAAATCCGGTGCTCTTGGAGTGTTTCCAGTACAACCCACAAGTGGTAGGTGTGCTCCGCCTTAGTAGTCGAGTATATCAATATGTCATCGATGAAGACTACGACAAATCAATCGAGATAAGGCTGGAAGATCCTATTAATGAGCCTCATGAACACTGCTGGAGCGTGGGTTATGCCGAAAGGCATAACCAAGAACTCATAGTGACCATACCGACATCTGAAGGCCATCTTCTGCACATCCTCATCTCGAACTCTGAGCTGATGATAGCCTGACCTGAGGTCTATCTTCGAGAACCATTGTGCTCCCTTGATCTGATAAAAGAGGTTTTCAATCCTCGGTAGCAGATACTTGTTCTTTACAGTCCCCTGGTTCAGGCGACGGTAATCGACACATAGTCGCAAGCTCTCATCCGCCTTCTTGGTGAACAAAATCGGGGAAGCCCGGGGTGAAACACTGGGTCGAATGAATCTCTTGCCTTGCAAGTCCTCCATCTGTACCCGTAGCTCTCGAAGCTTAGAGGAAGACATCCGATATGTTGGACTAGATATCAGGGTTGTCCTAGGGTACAGGTCAATATAGAAGTCTACCTCTTTACGAGGAGGTAGTCCTGGAACGTCATCCGGAAAAACGTCCACATACTGATCCACCACTATAGGAAAACTCAGACTCCGCACGTCAACTGATCCAAGGATGAGGTTAGCCAACTGATGAGTGATCGGTTGTCCTCTCCTCTGCACGAGTCCATCCTGTGCTGCAAAGGATCCCTTCTCACCGGTGAAGGTGAACCTGCTCCCATCGGTGCGAACACAACGCACTTTGCGCCTAATACAGTCGATCTGAGCATGGACTGTAGATAAACAATCCATTCACAATATGATATTGTAAGGCCTTGATGCTGCTACATGAAGATCCCAGCCAAAGCTCTCTCCTCGTAGAGTAAGCTTCCACTGTCGGCACCAATGCGTAATCGTCGAGTCTGCTCTCGTAGGAGTCTCTAGCCGTAAGAATCGAGCCAACAGCTCCTTCAGAATCTCTGAGATCCAAACAAGGGTAGTGGGAATTAAATAATGACTCGCTCATGTGTCTATAAGAACTGTAGCAAGGGTGGAGTAGACATAGATAGTACCTTGAATCATCTCTGGTGCGCCATGGTCATAGGACTCCACTGCCTGAAGCTGAGCCTATCTACGTCCTCCAGCTCCCTGTGGTTGGGGTGAACCTCTTGATGGTGGTGGTGGTAGAGCCTCAAAGCGTCTCCCACCACCTGCTGCTCGGCTAGCTCCTCTGCCTCATCCACCTGCTCTCTGCGGACCACCACGGTCGAACCTCTGCCTCTGCCTGGGAGGTCCCTCTATGGTCTACTTCTCGTCTACATGTTGGGTCGGGAAGTCCCGAGCCATGTGGCCCTACCCACCACATGCATAGCATTGTCTGCTCCTCAGAAGGCTGGATCTGCGCCATGTGCCCCGCACCTCTGGGCCAGTATCCTGAGGTCGTCTGCCCGATGGTATGGTCCGCCTGGACCCCTATGACATCCGTCGACTGCCATCTATAGAAGACTCTGCTTTGTGCTACCCTGGGGTAGGTCTCGCTTCTTGTGTAGGCTCAGCAAGAAAGATCTCTACAAGAAGGGCTCGCTCTAGTACTCCTACCTACGTCGGACTACAGAGTGAGTTCATCGAATCCCTGATCTCATGCCTCAGTCCCTGCTCGAAGGTCTGGGCCCGGAAGAATGGGTCTCGTACCATGTCTTTGGAGTAGCGTGAGAGATCGATAAATCTCGCCGAGTACTGGGCTACTATCATGTTGCCCTGCCGTAGTTGTAGTAGCTCCTGAATGCGCACCGCATGGAGGGTGGCTAGAACAAACTCTGAGCAGAAGAGGTTATCGAAGTCCGTCCAAAGTAAAGAAGCCTCGTCGTGCACCTGGAGCATCAGGCTCCACCATCAACCTGCTGTCACATGTAGGAGAATCGCTGCAAGGATTACCATGAGGTTAGTTGGTGTCCCTAATAACCTGAAAACTCATACAACTGCCTCCAGCCAATCCTCGGATGCCTGAGGGTCCGTCTCCCCAGGGAACCTGGGCCGTCTCTGATGCTGAAACTCGTGTAGTGCACTATGGTGATGTGTACTCTCAGCAGCTGGGGCTGGTGGCATTGGTGGCTTGGTGGGTAGAGGTACCGCCGGTGCCTCTGCTGTAATAGGTCCCTACACCGAGGCCTCGTCGCTCAGTGGGATGTCGTCTCGCACAAAGCTCGAAAACCTAGCTGGCTTCCATTATGAGTCCATCCTGAAAAGAAATAGGTGCGCCATGGTCAATACAATATACCTGGTTAGCTGACAAAAATTAATCACAATGAAAACATTGAAACATATACGCATTAAATTTTTTCGTGCATTGAGTCAGAAATCAGAATTCAGGGTCCTGGTGTATGGATACGTCGGCCGCCGCACCAACACTGGACTCTCTAGACTGATAACCACACTCAATACCCTTAACATTATTTCTTCACATAGAAGAAGATCAGAGTCCAGAGTTCTGCGGTAGAACCAAACTCCTTTGATACCAATTTTTCATGACCCGTCCTCGGGACCTGTGTCGTGACTACCCCAAGCCCTCCTTCCACAGGCCAGGGGCTGGAGACTAGCACCAAAGGAATAATTCCCGATATAAGGGAAGGCATTTCCTTTATGTAAGAAAATAACCACCATAGAGTATGCAAGAAGAAGTAAACACTAAGTAAACTGAGTAAAATAGAAAGTGATGGAAAATAAATGGTCCAGTATACAAACCAATACTGAAAGTAAAGTACAACTGAAAAGAGAGTACAATAGTAGAAAAGTAAAGCAGCGAGTCTGAGTTGTCCTCTAGAAATCCCACTAGAAGGGTGGGTACAGATAGCCTCCTCTGCTCCTCATCTCCAGTCATCCGCTCCGAGTAAGTCCCATCCATTGATCCACCTCCAGGTACCGTCCAGCTCCACGGGCTCCCACCTCGATCAGCGTTGTCTGTCATCTGCATCCAACACAACGTAGTGCAGGCATAGACCATGCATGGGTGAGTATATGCTACTCAGTAGGGACCTCGAGACCCCCGAGGGTCTCCCAGAATCCATGAAGGATAAACCAAAAAAGGAAAGATACAATAAGGAAGTAACAACCAACTCCACTTAGGTATATGCCCATACATATACCTAAGTCATCATTTCTAGCTCGGCTCCAGCACACGATCCCAAGTACAACCCAGTCCACACAGGAAAACATAACCCATTCCACATAGGAATTCACAACCCAATCCACACAGGAAAGCACATCAATCATATCGATGATATTGATTGTAAGTTAAGACTCATCTCACATAGGTATACTTTTTCGTAATACGATAGAGATGATCAGATGTAGCCATTGATTCATCTAAGCTGTCGGACCCACATAGGTTACAAGACCAGCTATGTTGTCGGACCCACAAAGGATATAAGACCAGCTACTCTGTCGGACCCACATAGGATACAAGTATAGAGTCTAATACTGCCGGACCCACATAGGATACAATAACAGTAGTCAAGTACTGCCGCAACCACATATGATACAAGAACAGTATACATCACCGTCGAGCCCACAGAGGATTCCAGTATGGTCGTCGTCGCTACCGAACCCACGGAGGATCCCAGTGCAGTTGTCATCGTCGTCAATGTCGCAGCCAGTTCTAGGGTTCCCGCACACAGCAAGCTCGATTCCCGGAGGGTCCGCTCCACGAGCCAAAGGGGGTCGATACATCAATTTAAATGATGTCCGGAGTTGATGTATCCCAAAGTTCCATCTCATCAAAAGGAACTCAATGCGACAAACGGCGCGTCAATCAGATGCCCGGTCTGAGAGTTATTGGCTTTTTCGTCCCATGAGCCCGGTTGGGTTTTAAGTCAAAACCAACTCTATTGTACTCTAACCACGTCCAAAACTCGAGCGGAGTAATCCAAAAGAGCCGTATCACTAAGAGGAATCCAAAAATGTTGACGACACGTCAATCGGACATCCGGAGCTCAAGTTATAGGCATTTCCGCTCCGCAGGCCCAGTTGGTTTCATGTTCGATCCAACCTGGTTGTACCCAAAGTTCTATGAAACCCTGAGTCTAATATACCAAAACGACCGACTCGATCCAAGGATCTCTACGCAACTGACGTTGCGTCGATCAGAGGTCTGTAGCCCAAGATATGGACGTTTCAACGGATCTGTCCAAAAACAGGGGGTTTGGGCCCAGTCCGACCCGGCCCAATACCCCCTGGGTCGACCAAAACTGGGGCGACCTGACCCGAGTCTAGGTCTGGACCTATTAGGAGCATCTCGGCCCAGCGTGGGGGTCCGGACCGGCGTGGGCGGCCCGGCCCAGCACGGTCGGTCCTGCCCGGCATGGGCGGTCCGGCCCGGCATGGCCGGTTCGGCCCGGTGCGGGCACCAGCGCGCTGAGCGGACGCGGAAGGGGGGCGCTGCCCCCCGTGTTTTGACACAGCGGGCCACCACTTGGGGGGGCCGCCCTTGCCACCTGACGGGGGTTACAACCCATGGTCTTCCGAAATCCGGCCAGCCGTAATGGTCGGCCGGTGTGCCGCCACAGGACTCCCGTGGGTCCCGCCTTCCGAAGCGCCGGTGGCCGGCGGATCCGGCTGACCTCCTCTGCACCACCACGGCCTTAGGCCGTGGCCCTTGTACGACTGGCGTGGGGCGACGGTGTCGCGCCCCTCCGCCGCGGCCCGCTTTTGGCCACGACTTCACTGGCGCGGCGCGATGGCGCTGCTCTCCTTCGTCGCGGTTTTCCTCGTTCACGCGCGGTGCTGTCGCACCGCGCCGCCTCCATTCCAAACCATGATGATGATTAACAACAAATGGGAGGAGGATCAGCTATGTTTCGGCGGTCCAACCTCCTCACATTAAATTGATAACAGGCGTCCATGATTGAGTAATCATAAAGACAAATAAAGTGAAAATTTAATTGATTAAATTTGAACTTAACCCCTACCTCGAAGAAGTTGTCGAATGATGATTGTCACAGGAAATGGCATCGCGAGGTGATGCTCCGTATATGTTGACAGAAAACATTCGAGGAGGAGCGGTGTCTCCCTTCCTTTGACGCGGGAAGAAGATCGAAAGAGGGCGCGACGTCATTCTTTGGGAAAGGCGTCGCACACCGGCTGCGAAGAGAAGAAGATATGACACGTCGATCTCTCCTTGTGGTGATGGCGTTCTTCGTCGAGGTCTTGACGTTCTTTTCATTCTCCAACGAAGTAGATGATGATCCTCAAGACTTTGAGTATTCTCTCCCAATCTCCTCACACAACTCAACAACCCCAAATAAAATAAGGCCTTTCTTATTTTATTAACATATTCCATGCGTTTTCAAAACTTCAAAAACTCAAACTCAAAATTAAATTCATTGAATAGATTTAATCAATCAATTTAATGTGAGAGTTTACATGAAATAAATAGGGGGAGTGGGAGAGTTACATAATTAATGGGGGTTTTCCAACTTTAAGAGAGGTTAGAGGAATTTGAAAAGGTGGGGCTCGTGTGGGGCCCACCTCACTAATATCCTATCAAGAGGAGTTAAGATATAGTGGGTCCCACCTCAACTTCCACACATAGGTTATAATTACTTAGAGTAGAAATAAAATTGTAACACGTATTTTATTTCACTCTTCTATTAAACCACTTCATTTTTAATAACACCTCCCGAGCAAACACAACTCCAATGAATGTTTTCTTAAGAAATTATCGGCGATGTGGTTTCATCGGTGCCCTCAGATTTCGATTCCGAGCACCGGTTCAAAATTTAGAAAAACCTGCTAGTTCGTTCACTGAATGTACCAGAGCTAAACTTCAAGAAATTGATTTTGGGCATACTGGGCCTCATAATCAGGTGCCGTCTGAAACTGCATACTCATAAAATCCCAAATAATTTAAGAAAAAAATTTCCTTGAAATTTACGGGTCGTTACATTCTCTGTCATCTCTTGCATAAGATTGGTTCCAAGTAGCTTTCTTTCTCCAAATTCATCCCAACATGTTGGAGTTCTAATTCTCTTTCCATGCATAACTTCATATGGAGCAATCTGAATACTTGAGTAGAATATATTGTTGTGTGAGAACTCAGCCAATGGGAGATTCTAATCCCATAAACCTTCAAATTCTAGAGAGCAGGCTCTTAGCATATCTACAAGCATCTAAATGGACCTTTCATATTAGCCATCAGTTTGTGGGTGATAGGCACTGTTGAAATTTAATTCTGTACTCCAAGCATGTTAAAGACTTCTCCAGAATTTAGATGTGAACCATGGATCATGATCAGAGACAATTGGGAGTGGAACTCCATGCATTCTCACCACTTCCTTCACATATATCTTTGCATGTTGTACAAGCGATAGGTCTTCCTAAATAGCAATAAAATGGGCAGTCTTGGTGATTCGGTCAACCATAACCCATATTGAATTATTTCCCTTCAATGTCTTTGGGAGTCCCGTGACAAATTCCATAGTAACATTCTCCCATTTCCACATGGAAATAGGCAATGGATGCATCAACACTTTGGAATTTTGTCACTCTGCATTAACTTGCTGACATACCAAAAACCTAGAGATATATTCTTTAATCTCCTTCTTCATGTTATCCCACCAGAAGTGTTCACAGTGATCTTGTTACATCATGGTGCTCCTAGGATGGATAGAGAATGTTGATCTATGCACACTGTCTAATAGCTACTTCTTTATCCTGGGTGATGAAGGCACACAAAGCCGCGTTCCAAACTGAATCACACCATCATCGTCAATATGGAACTCATGCAGCTTCTCTTCCCTTACTGCATTCACCCTCTTTTGTATCTCTATATCATCCCTTTGTACTTCATTAATATTCTCTTGGATGGATGGTTGAGAAATTGTATGGGTAATGTATGATGTATCCCCTACCCTTATGATTTCTAAATCCATCCTTTGCTTATCAAAGAAGATGGGGTCTTTCTCAATCCACAACATGGAAAGAGTAGCAAGTTCTTTTCTACTTAGAGCATCACCTACCTTGTTTTCCTTTCTAGGATAATAGTGACTAGATCAATCATAGTCCTTGATTAGCTCAAACCATCTCCTTTGACACATGTTGAGCTCCTTTAGTGTGAATATATACTTTAGGATCTTGTGGTTGGTGTATATATCACACTTCTCTCCATAAAGGGAGTGCCGCTAGATTTTTAAGGAAACAATCGTAGCTTCCATCTATAGATCATGCATTGGGATGTTCTACTGATGGATCATCAACTATTGTGAGGATTATGCTTTCACATTATAGTTTTGTAAGAGTATGCAACCCAATACTTTCTTGTAAGCATCCCTATATATCAAAAAAAATATACTTTTCGGTAGTGTGAGTAAAAGGGTAGTGATAAGCCTTCTATTTAGCTCCATGAATCTTCCCTCACATTCTTTCATCCAAACATACTTTACCCCTTTTGTGTTAACATAGTTAGCGGGCATGACAATCATGAGAAATTTCCTACAAAACGTCTGTATTACCCAGCTAATTCAAGAAAACTACGGATTTTTATGACACTAGAGGGCCTGGGCCGTTCCTCAATCGCCTTTTTTGAAGGGTCCATAGAAATTCCCTCAATTGTGATCACATGTCCTAAGAACGTGACCTGAATCATCCAAAAGTCACAATTTTTGAACTTGTCGTACAACTTCTCCTTTCTCAATGTCGCCATAACAAGTCTTAGATGTTCTTCATGTTTCTTCTTTCTCTTGGATTAGATGATAATATCATCGATAAACACTACCATGAATTTGTTGAGGTAATGTCAAGAGAATCTATTCATCAAATCCATGAAGATTTTAGGGGAATTTGTATGTCTGAAGGGGATCACTAAAAACTCATATTGCCCATACATTTTACAGAAGGCAGTCTTCTAAATATATCCCTTAGTCACCTTTATATGATGATATCTTGAATGAAGATCTACCTTTGAGAAGTATTGAGGTCTGATTAACTGATTGAACAATTCATCAATCGTTGGGAGAGGATACTTGTTCTTTTTGGTGATCTTGTTGACTTACTAATAATCGATACACAACCGCATTATTCCATCATTCTTCTTCACAAAGAGAACTGGCGCACCCCAAGGTGATGCACTGGGGCGTATGAACCCTTTGTCTAGATGCTCTTGAAGATACTTCTATAACTCCTCCATTTCAATCGGATCCATCCTATAAGGACACTTTGAGATAGGAGTAGCTCCGGGTATAAGTTCAATTGAGAAATCTACCTCACAATATGGGGGAATTCTGGGTAACTCATCGGGAAATACATCACTGTATTCTCAAATTATGGGTATTTCTTCAAGGTTGTAACTTTCCTTTGACTGAACCATTTGGGCGTGGTATTCTTCTTCATAGGGAATCAACACCCAAACAAATAAATGACTTTTTAAAGGAGATTAATGATCTTCCTATCATTTATAGGGGAGAATGGGAGGGTTCATAATATGAAAAGATATTTCCTTTTCTCAATAGTTGATACGTTCCCTATATAACAAGATCCAATCTATTCCCATTATAGCATTGAATTCCACCAAGGGAAGTATTACGATATTCGCTAGAAGAATCTTCCCACATAAGCCAACAGTAGAAGAGTCAAACACTTGGGTTGTAATGATTGAACCACTTTGTGTTTTTACAGACATATCTTCTTCAAGGTTTCAAGGTTTAGATTCAATTACTCTAGAAAACATGAAAGATATAAAGAAATTCATAGAACCAGAATCAAATAAGACTTTTTCCATTCTTGAGTGAATATGAAGTGTATCTTGTACGACTTCATTATATTTCTCAACAATCACTATAGTTATGGCCTTTTCCTGACCTTGTTCCTTTTGATTTGGTGGATTTATATTCCGATTACCCACAAGAACTCGAGGTTTAGTGCACTAGCTTGCATATTTCCCCATCTCCCTATAGTTGTAGCATCGAACCATGGGTGGTTTTCTCCTTTCTTCCACCACATTCACCTTATTTTTCATGTCTTTTCAACACTGTTGAGCAAGGTGTCCTTCTTTCCCTCACATATAGAACCTCTCTGTCCCTTTTAGGTAGTTCCCATTGTGAAACTTGCCACATTTTTGGCATGTGGGTCGTTGAGTTTTCTTCCCACATTTGTCATTAGATCCACCGGATTGAAAATCCATCTTTCATTTCTTATCACCATAGTCATGGGACTATTCTCCAAAATCCATTTCTACTTTGAGAGAAAACCAAAAAACTTATTCATAACTCTCAAAATATTGAGTTGCAAGAGCCTTTTGAAGGTGTGGTTTTAATCCACTAAAGAATATATCAATTTTTTTATAATTTTTGATAACAAAACCCGAAGCGTACCTTTCAAGACTTGTGAAATTCACTTCATAGGTTGTGACAGATTCTCCTTCTTTGTGAGTGAGCTCTATGAATCTTCTATCCATCTTCGTGTGAAGAGTTCTTGGGAAATACTTGTCAAGAAACATTATCTTAAAGTATTCCCATTCCATCCCTTCAATTTCAACCCTTGGCTTGATGTTCTTAATCAAATCCCACCATTGATCAGTCTCTCCATCTAGACGATAAATAGATAGAGTCACCTTCTCTATCTCAGAACAGTGGAGCACAAAAAATATCATCTCCATGGAGTTGACCCAGTGCTTCGCAACTACTGGATTAGAAGATCCACTAAGTGTCGGTGGTCATTGCCTCATAAAACATTCGATAGCCATTTTCTCCCTCTTTGGTGAAGGAGTAAGTTCTCCATTTTTATGATTATTGTTCATAACATGAGATAGTTGGGTAAGCATCGCCATGATGTTATGAAATCCACCTCCCAAATCATTGGGTATTTCATTTGGGAAATCGTTGTTTTGACCCTTGCACAGTTTGTTGGCCTAGTTTTTCGTGGTTCCCATTATTTTCTAAAATAGAAAATGTTAGAACAAACCATAAGTCAAAAAGTTGTAAATAACTTATTCATTTGATCAATTTATACTAAAATCATAACATATAGGATCCCTATGTAAAGCTTCATGTGTGCATATTGGTACATAGTCTCATTCTAGAGGTTTTTTCTAGGGTTCACTAATCCTAATTCTAAAATTTACTAAACCTTTCCTCTACTATAAACTATAGAGACCCAACCATTTCTTACATTAATATTAAATCATTTATAAGATAAACAACATATTATTATTACAAATAGAGGATCAAAAGGTTTAGAGTCATGTGAAAACAAGGACCATACATAACAATTACAACATCAAGAATAAACATTTATTTAATTCCTTCTTCTCCAGCTTCTTATTTGCACTTGACCTCTCTTTAGTACATGTAGTCACCTAAGGATATACATCAAAAGGGGTGATCTCAAATCCCAGTAAGATGATAGATAAGAACAATTTAGCATGGGTTGAGCATAATCATAACATAGGAAAAGTAACATGAACATGAGTGTAATTATTAATAAAAGACTTGAAATGTGGCAATGCATAAAAAAATTAAACATCATGTTGTTAGGGTCGGTGTCCTGAGAACCAATTTTTTATACTTTGATTACATGAATGTACACTTATTACATATTTTTCATTGTTCTTCATGACTATAATATAAAAAATTCCTAGAAAAATTGTGGCATTAATAAGGTCATGGCAGATCCCCGTTATGATGAGAACCTTGAAATTCTATAACAACATTCTGAAATAAATTTCTATGGTTGGATGACATACTATGATAGGAAACATGGTATACATTCTATCATATGAGAGTACTCATAATAAGATGAGACTCTCTTTCATGGAGTTTTCAATTGGTAATCTCCAAGATGGGAGATTACAAGAATAGACCCGCCAGTAGCAATTCTACATGTCTTGGTGTCATCAGAAATTTCTATCTACGAGCGCATGTAATGGTCCTTAGACTAGAAGATTATCATTAACTCATGTCATGACTTGCACACTTATATTTGCTGACAAAATCTATCATGAAGACAGTTGGAGGGATGTAAGGTACATTGGGTGCATTATGAATGGCATGTTGTTAATGGATAAGTCGAGGAAGGATTTTTCCCTTCCATATTTATGGAAGTAGATATCGTAGGCCCTTTGATTGAAATATAATTGTTGCTCAATTTCCATGGCCATGGTGTCTCGACGAATTGATTTCTGGAAGTCAAAGAATGACATATCATGCATATAGGTTTATGACACTTTCATGAAACCTGCTTGATGAGATATTGAGACAATGGGATTAACTTACATGGTAAGCCTTCGTATGAGGTGAAACGTCACTGAGGAGTCAACTTCTTTCTCTTGGGTGCCTTGACCCATTGTTAGACAGTAATCTTGGACTTTAGGCAAGCCCACCTAATGCCAATGAGAAAAGGGCCTAGAGGGTAACACAGTAAGTGTATCCCAGTATCTCAATTAGAATAAAAATTATTCAAGTATGTGGTTTAATAATTATTCAAAGAAGAATAAATTTTTTTAATGTTGGAGGAAGAATAAAATGAAAAACAAGATATACACTCTGTGTACATTAAACGTACACGTCGTGTAGTTTTCAATGAAAAATGAGTAAACACCGTGTATTAATGATTACACGTCGTGTAGCTTTTCCAGTCAGGATTTTAAGGAAATAATATCATTTTATTTAATCATATTTATTATAATCATTGTGGGCACATGATTTGGAATTAATGGTTCAACATGGGGTTTTCAATAAGAGTTAATGAAATAAATAAAGCGCATAATGTGTTTATTTATTATCATAACTCTATAACCTCAAACCCAACTATAAATATCCTCACAACCCCAACACATTTTCTAAGAATCGTTGTGCACAACAATTCTGGATAATTATCTCAATACCAAAGGAACTCTTTCCTCCAAGAATTCTCACAAAACTGAGAGAGATCCACCTCCATCAGATTAAGGTGATCTAAGGCGTGCAATGCAAGCAAAGGCTTCTCTATGCTAGCACTTAGAGATTCCTTTGGCGTCGTCCAGAGATACATGGTGCACGTGTGGATCACCGCTTGAGGAAGTATACACTTGGATTTTGCGACGCAACGACGAGTCACATCAGAATGTGATCAGAAATATCAACGAAGAAAGAATTCCATAAAAGGTACTTCTTGTCAATTAATTAAATTAATTATAATCAACCTGTGATGATCCTCCATTGTGGTTTCAAGGCTATTCTTATTCTTTGTCTATTTCTGTGATTCAATCCCTAGAGTCTGGCATTTATCGTCATATTGATCCCAGATTGATCATTGCTAATGGAAAAAATTCAAGTGGGCACATCCACCCATGATAATCTGCTGCGCTCGAGATCTTTAATTGGTATCACATCAGTCACAACGTTGATTATAGTTATTTAACTTTTATTGATAATTTATGCATTTATATTTGATTAAATTCAAGATAAATCATTCTATAAAACTGAATGAACGAGATATGTTCTTCCTCCTTTGTTTCTCGATTCACATCACAGAAACAAACTTTTAATATTAATTTTGATTAATATAAAAATGAGGAACTCATTCAGAATAGCCACTCATTCTGTCTGTATAACAAAAGAATACCCAGCTTGTAGTAAAAACTATAGGTTGTGTACTTAGGTTCAACGAACTAGTAC
This sequence comes from Viscum album, assembly GCA_963277665.1. Lineage (NCBI taxonomy): Eukaryota > Viridiplantae > Streptophyta > Magnoliopsida > Santalales > Viscaceae > Viscum > Viscum album. Next base: position 779,433,383 of record OY728150.1, on the reverse strand, counting down.
TGGTCCGCCAAACCCACACTGCGTGAATTGAGAATACCTAATTTTTTATTACACCGTGTTGACCAAAACTGAACGGTGCGGGGAAACCGAAATGCACAGCGTGTATGTCGAATCAACATGACATGTAGTCTGATCTGGCCCAAGTGTAACTGTGTATAAGGAGAACCCGTGTACCGCGTACACAGGATTGGCATGCTGGTAACCGCATAACAAGGAAATACACGATGTGCTAGATTAATATACATAACGTGTACTCCAAAATTTCCAAATTACAGAAATCATACCAAATTCCCCGATGTATACTTTGGATAAAGGGTGAAAACAAATACCTTCTATTAAATATATCCCACACGTTGTGTACTCTCCAGAAATGGAACTTCCCCAGGTTTCCTCCAAAGTACAAACACCTGTAAAAGGAATATGGATGAGAATAATTTCTAGGAAATTCAGAAAGGAATTTTAGATAAAGAATTTATTAATAACATGACCATAATTAATTGAATTCAAGCATGGCTTATCTTGAAAAAAAAAACGATTAAAAGAATTTGAAAACTAAATATGCGTAAATGTTATTGCATGATATGGATGATCATGAGATAGATAAAAGACCCTTTGTGTGTGTATGGTTTCATTTAAATTTATTTAATTTAATTTTTTTGGCCTCTGAGCCTTATTCCTATAAGATATTGGGCATGCGTGCCCATGGTTTCTTTAATGTAAACCCCATGAAATGGAGGATCTCCCAAGGTAGAGGAGATGGTTCAAAATCTGAAGCTGAGGCGAAACCAACCCAAGAAGATACATAGGTGGGCAGGTGGGAGCTGCAAAAACATGAGCCATCGGGTTCAAGATGTTTTCCCTGAGGTCAGGGTTAGCTTACCAAAATGTCAAGATAAGCTAACCAATAGAATCTCATGATCATGCCATCTTATTTTATTTCTATCTGATTGCATGGTTTTTTTATTATGTATGTGTTGTCTCATTCACATAATTAATAAACAATCATGCATAGATGAAATAAAATAAAAACCAGACAGTGCATAAACATTATCAGAACATGGTTAATTACATAAGAAAGAATCACTTAATATTAACAAACATGTGATAATGAGAAACAACGCATAAAGGATTAAAATCCCTCAAATGCAATATAAGGTCAGACCAAGCCTTCCAATACATGATTAAGGGAAATAATTAATAAAACTATGTGTTCGACCAACCCTTGTTAGGACACTTACTTTTATAATGGAAGCTCTTATGAATATTTTGGGCTGACTTAAACATTTTACATCAATATGAGTATCCATTGCTAGACTTATTGTAAAATGGAGGCAAGTGCTGAAGAAATCCAAGTCAGGATTTCAGGATTGGGGAGTCCACTCAACATATCAAGGAACTGTAAGCTCACAGTTGGAAAAGACCTGCCTACCTAAATACCTTTAAATAGCTTGACCAACCCTTTTGGGGTTATGCAAATGGTAATATGGATCCTTGACACTAGAATGTCATCACAACTGTACTTTTTGAGTTCAATTGTGAGGGACATTGGGACTTGATAAAATAGTGGGAGAATTAATAAATCCATTTATTAATTTTCATAAAATTTAATCAAAAGGTACTGATAAATCTTCAATTTTAATTTGTAGAATCAATATGACAAACTTGTCAACAAACATTTTCTCTACGATCAATTCTGGATGAAGAAAATATCCTCACTGGTAGTAACTTTCAAGAATGGTTTAGGTGCCTTTGGGTTATCCCACACGATGAAAGAAAGTTTTACGTGCTAGATTCCTCACGTCCTGATTCGCCTGCCCAAGGGGCTGGTGTTGAAGATTTTCTGGTCTATAATCAACATTTGAGCGATCCACTCGAGGTTCAATGTTTGATGTTGTCATCAATGTATAGTGATCTCATGAAGTATCAAGAAGACATGGATGCCTATAGCATGATCAAGCACCTCTGTGGTCTATACCAAGAGAGATCAAGACGGGAAAGTTTTGAGATCTCCAAGGCTCTATTTTAGAGCATGATTGAAGAGGGTGCCTCAGCCGGGCCTCATGTAGCCAAGCTCATTGGCTACACTGATATCTTGGAGGTTATAGGGTTTAAATTCCCTGAAGAACTGGGTATCGATCTCATTCTTCCATCACTTCCCTAGATCATCTCTATCTTTGTTGTAAATTTCAACATAAACAACATTGGGAAGTTTATATCTGACCTTCTTCTCCTCATTCGCCAAGTAGACAATGATATGAAGCGTGAAAAGACTTCTATCCTTATGGATAATAAAAGGAAAGGGAATGAGAAGATCGTTAAGCCCAAAGCATCTTCAAGGCGTTCCAAGAAAATGAAGATCAAAGGGGAGGCAAGAGAACAGGAGGCTGTTTGTTTCGCATGTGGCAAGAAGGGCCACTGGAAGAAAAACTGCACTCAGCCAAGGAAGCAAGGGGAAGCTTCAGGTGAGTTTGTTATCAAATTCAATATATCTATTTCTACCAATTGGGTATTAGATACTACTTTTGGTTCTCACATATGTATCCAAAAATAGAAACCAAGAATATTTAGAAAGATTGACTAAGGTGAGGTGGATCTGCGAGTAGCCAATGGAGCCAGACTCGCTACTGTAGCTGTCGGAGACTACCACCTCACATTTCATTCTGGGATGGTCTTGGTATTAAAAGGATGTTACTATGTACCCTCTGTAACAAAAACATTATTTCAGTATCCATATTAGATATTGATGGATTCATATTCAAGTTTGGAAATGAATATTGCCACTTTTATAAAGATAAAATTTGTTTTGGTAGGGAAACTTTATATAACAGCCTTTATGTGTTAGACTACACTATCCAAGTAATAGAGATTGATGACAAAGTTAATTCACATAAATCGTACCACACCAAACTTTGGCATCACCGGCTAGGTCATGTCAATGAGAAGAATTTGACAAAATTACATCAAGATGGGTATTTAGATTCTTTCTAACTAAAAGCACTTAGTGTATGTCATGCATTTCTACAAGGAAAAATGAACATAGCCCTATTTAGTGGGAAAGGTGAAAGGGATAAAGATCTTCTATTATTAGTTCACACAGATGGGTGTGGACCATTTCCAGTTGAAGCAAGGGGTGGGTTCTTGTACTTCATAACTTTTACTGATGATTTTAGTAGATATGGATATATTTAATTAATGATGTATAAGTTAGATTCTTTTGAACAGTTCAAAGAATAAAAGAATGAACTTGAGAACCATATTGGTAAGATGATTAAGAAACTATGCTCTGACAGAGGAGGATAATATATTAATAATAACTTCATTGATTTCTTACGGGAGTTTGGGATTCTATCTCAACTCACTCCTCCTTACACGCCTTAGTGGAATGGTGTGAGTGAAAGGAGGAACCACACCCTGTTGGACATGGTGAGATCAATAATGATTCATGAGATTCTTCCATTATAGTTTCGGTGATATGCATTACAAATAGATGCACACATACTAAACCAAGTACCAACTAAATCGATAAATGGTATTCTATACTAATTATGGAGTGAACGCAAAGCCATGTTATCAAATTTACATGTGTGGGATAGCGAATCATTTTTTAAGGCCTCTTCAGGTAAAAAGTTTGAACCCCGAGGCACAAAGTGTACCTTTAAAGGACATCCCAAGGAAACAAGGGCATGTTACCTATAAAACCTATTAGATAAATGGGTTATAGTGGCAAGACACGCCATATTCCCTGAGAGGTGGAACATATCCTAAAGTGGTTGTAGGAGTGAGAAATACTTCGATGAAGTCAAGGTTCAAGATATATACAAGTTGGTAAAAGAACATATATCACAAATTCCCATGGAAGAACAATCTATTTTAGAGACACAAGAACTGCGTAGAAGCACGAGAGAGGTGAGAGAACCAGAACAATTTGGTTTTCTTGTCACCGAGGATGGTGACTCGTTATTGGTTGAAAATGATGATCCTCTTACCTACAAGGAAGTAGTTGAAGGCACAAACGTTGACTAGTGGAAATAAGCCATGAATTATGAAATGGATTCCATGTACCAAAACCAATTTTGGATTTGGGTAGATCCTCCAGTTGATGTAAATGCATTTAGTAATAAATGGGTATTCAAGATAAAACTGGACATGGAGGGACAAGTAACCACTTATAAGGCATGACTGGTTGAAAAAAAAATTAGACAGCATCAAGGAATTGACTATGATGAATCCTTTTCTCCGGTTGTGACGTTGAAATCCATCAAAATCTTATTTTCCATTGGTGATTACCATGACTATGAAATTTGGAAAATGGATTTCAAAACAGCATTCCTTAATAGGAAACTCAAGGATGATTTCTAAAAGACACAACCTTAAGGGTTTGTGACTCCAAAGGATTCCAACATGTTATTCAAGTTATATAAATCCATTTATGGATTAATTAAATCATCCCCATCATGGAACATTCTTTTTGATTAAGCCTTTATGGAATTTGGATTTATTAAGAATGAATGTGATCATTGTGTCTACAAAAGTATTAGTGGAAGTTCAGTCGTTTTCCTAATAGTATATTTTGATGAAATATTTCTAATTGGAAACGAAGTACCTGTCTTACAATCATTTAAGGCATGGATGGATAAATGATTCTCTATGAAAGAATTGGGCGAGGTAGCATATATCCTTTGGATTAAGATCCATTTTGATAGATCTATGAGAATTATGGGCCTAAGTAAAAGTACATACATTTAAAATATACTAAAGATATTCAGAATGAAACAGTCCAAGATGGGATTGTTGCCAGTGTCACATGGCATTCATCTTTCCAAGAAAATGTGTCCTCAGACACATGAGGAAAAAACAAAAATAGTAAGAATCCCTTACCCATCCACGATTGGGTCAATCATGTATGTTATTATATGTACAAGGCTAGATGTTTCTTGCACATTAAATGTAGTAGGCAGATATCAAGGTGATCCAGGAGACTACCATTGGATCGCAGTCAAGACTATCCTTAAGTATCTAAGGCGTAATAAGGATATGTTCCTGGTTTATGGAGAAGATGAGAAACTAGTCATTAGAGGACATATAGATTCTAGTTTCCAGACTGATCAAGATGACATGAAGTCGAAGACTGGAAACATCTTCAGTTTGAATGGTGGTGCAGTAAGCTGGAAGAGCTCAAAGAAAGGTGTGGTCGCAGACTCTACAGTAGAGTCTGAGTATATCGCAGCTTCTGAGGTATCTAAAGAAGCAGTATGAATGTGAAGCTTCATCCACGAGATGGATGTAGTACCTAGCAGTAATGATCATATCACACTCTATTGTGGTAATAATACAACAGTGGCACTTTAAAAAGAGCCAAGGTCACATCAGTAGACAATGCACATAATTTGGAAGTATCATCTCTTGAGGGATTTTTCTCAGAGATTAGAAGTTGTAGTGAGCAGTTTTTCCATAGAAGACAATGTGGTGGACCCCTTGACTAAAGCCTTGGCTCAGCAGGTACATGATCATCATGTGAGGTATAGTGGACTAAAATTCATAGACAGTTGGCTCTAGTCCATGTGGGAGTTTCTTAGGTTCGGTGTCCAAAGAAACAACTGTTTATAATTTGATTACAAGAATGTACACTTATTATATATTTTCCATTGTTCTGCAAGATTATAATTTAATAATTTCTTGGAATATTTGTTGTATTAATAAGGTCATGGAAGATCCCCGCTATGATGAGAAACTTGAAATTATATGACGATATTCTTAAATAAATTTCTACATTTGGATAAAACAATATGATAGGAAACATGGTATACAGATCATCAAGTGAGAGTACTTGTAAGAAGATGAGACTCTCTCTCATGGAGTTCGCACATGGTAGTCTCCAAGATGGGAGATTAGGAGAAAAAATCTGGCAGTAGCAATTCTTCATGTCTTAGTGTCATCAAAAATTGCTATATATGAGCACGTGTAATGGTCCTTAGACAGGAATATTATCATTAACCCATGTCATGACTCGCACACTTAGATTTTCTGATGAAAACTGTCACGAATATAGTTGGCGAGAAGTAGGGTACGTTGGGTGCGTTACGAATGACATGTGGTTAATGTATAGGTCAATGAAGGATTTTCACATTCCATATTTTGGAAGTAGATATCTCGAGCCCTTTGATCGAAATATAACTATCTCTCAAATTCCATGTTCATGGTGTCACGACGAGTTGAGTTCTAGAAGTCAAAGAATGAAGGATCAAGCATATAGGTTTATGACCCTGTAATGAAACATGCTTGATGAGATATTGATACAGTGGGATTAAATTACACGTTAAGAATTCGTATGATGTGACATGTCAATGTGGCATCAAATTATTTCTATTGGGTTCCTTGACCCATTGTTAGACAGTAATCTTTCACTTTAGGCAAGCCCGCCTAATTCCAACAAGAAAGAGGCCTAGAGGGTCACACAGTAAGTGTATCCATGTATATCTAGTAGAATAAAGATTATTACTATATGTGGTTTAATAATTATTCAAATAATCCTAAATCGTTTTAATGTTGGAGGAAGAATAAAATGAAAAACAAGATATACACGCTGTTTACATTGAATGTACACATCGTGTAGTTTTCATTTTGGAAAGGAAATGGAAAATAAAAACAAGATATAGACGTCGTGTGCATTAAATATACACGTCGTGTAGTTTTCAATGAAAAACGAGTACATGCCTTGTATTAATGATTACATTACATGTAGTATTTTCAGTTGGGAATTTGAGGAAATAATATCATTTTATTAAATGATATTTATTATAATCAGCGTGGGAGCTTGTTAAGGAATTAATGATTCGACATGGGGTTTTCAATAAGAGTTAATGAAATAAATAAAACACGTAATGCGTTTATTTATTGTCATAACTCTATAACCTCAAACCAGATTATAAATTTCCTCAAATCCCCAACACTATTCCTATGAATCATTGTGCACAAAAATTCTGGAGAATTCTCTCAAGACCGAAATAACTTCATCCTCCAAGAATGCACTCAAGACCGAGAGAGATCCACCTCCATTAGATAATTGCGATCTAAGGCGGACAACACAAGCAAAGGCTTCTCCGTGCTAGCACCTAGAGATTCTTTTGGTGATGTCCAGAGATACGTGGTACACGTGTGGATCACCACTAGAGGAAGTCTACACATGGATTCTATGACGCAACATCAAGTCACATTGGAACATGATTAGAAATATCAATGAAGAAAGAACTCCATAAAAAGGTACTTCTTGTCCATTAATTAAATTAATTATAATCAACCTGTGATGATCCTCCTTTGTGGTTCCAGGACTATTATTCTTCTTTGTCTAGTTGTGTGATTTTATCCATGGAGTCTAGCGTTTATTGTTGTATTGATCCTAGATTGATCATTTCTAATGACAAAAATCCAAGTGGGCACATCCACCCACGAGCTTCTGCTGCACCCGAGACCTTCACATGTCTTTGTGGTTGAATACCACACATAATTGTGAACAAAGATAAAATCTTGTTCACACATAATTTCTCATTAACTCGTGAGATTCATCACTTTAAAAAATGCACTGGAGTGCTGTATAATTCCAAGTGCACCTCTCACATTGAAACATTCATATTGCGCTATATAATTCTGGGTGCACCTGTCACATCATAAAATTATCATTTATCATGCATGCCATAATAAAAATATATCAAAAAATGAACATAACTAAACCATGAAAAGGAATGGGTTTCATATCATAAGAACACATTCATAAAAATCGGGTTCCCAAAAGAAAGAGGTAATAACATACATGTTACAAGAATCTTCAACCTTGAATGAGAAGTAAAAGGTGTGTTTTTAAAAGAAGTGTTCATTTGGAAAACATTTTGTTTGATATAAACACCAATGAAAAACATGTGTATCCTAGAAATGGAAAGAAAATATTGAAAAAATGATTTTTCATGAGTAACCATATCAAAAAAGGACTGAAAGAGGGATAACCTAAGGGATGAAAGTTGGGTTTGAGAATTTCCCCTTACCTTATATCTGAACGGTTCCATCACTTTAATTTTCTATATAACCACATTATATTGATTAATTAACCATTACAGAACCTTTTTTTTACATTAATATAGTTCATTATGTTTTCATTAATTTATTTTATGTGCCTTTTTATGAGTTACATAGTCCTAAAACATTGTTCAGGAATGATTGTTTTTATGGTTTTTCATGAGTGGTTCACTTGTATTCATAAATTGATGTTTAGAAAGAACATGGGTGAACATGAAGAACTAATATTACACGTTTATAATGATATTTCAAAAGATTAAATGATCTTATAATGAATTTTGTTATATACCATGTGGATGAATCATTAGATAGAAATTTAATGATGGTAGTTTGGGTTAATTTGGGCGGTTTTTTTGACCACAACGAACTTATTTTGATTAATAATTTATTAATATGTACATAAGTTAGTTCCTGAACATTAAATAGGACTTAATACATATAAAATATTCTGTTTGGACCATAAAAATGGTTTTATGATAAGATCTGAAGGTAGAAGTGGAAGAAAACATGTCATTCATGAAGGTGATAGATTAACACGTCACGAACAACATTTTCTTTTATAACATAAAAGGAAAATAAGAAGGGGGTTGGATGGTATAATATCCCATTAATATTATAAAATTTCAGTATATGAATGTTACTTGAGTCACCATACTATGTGGATGAAGATAGGTGGGTAGAGAATAAGAAAAGAACTTCAAATTGAATGAAAATTAATGGAAAGAGGAAAACAAATTACCTCTTGAATCCTCCTTTTGAGACCCTCCTTAAGGGACCTAGGCTTGGTATTTTGATGAGACCAGTAGCTCTGGGACATGGGGAAGGGGCTGGGAAAGATTATTGGGACGAGTTTAGGAAATTTTTGATGCTTGATAGGTGTGGCTTGGCAAGGGGAGGGAGAGGGGTTATTTATACATGATGAAGGAGGTGTTTTTAGAATAAAATATTAAATAAAATAATATATCAAATGTTAGACTTGTAATAGTGTTTTTTGACATCATAAATCATATATTAATATAATATAATTTTTTAGACTTTAAATCATCTTTATAATTCAAATTCATTAATTTATTAAAAGGAATGTGAAAGAAAGAGAAAACGATACTTTAAGGAATCACATTTGACTTTAGGCTTTGGAAAGTTCTTTTTAGGTTCGGAAATTGAGTTTATTTTATTTTAAGGAGCCATTTATGAAATTAAATAAAATTTGTCTGAATATAAAGTTCTAGAGTGTTTATTTCATCGTTACATCATGAATGATGCAATTCAAGATACACAGGTTATGTGAAAAATTGTATTTTTACTATTCACCCGAAAATTGAACTATTTTAGAAAAATCCCAAAAATTCCCCATAACCATTTTTTGATATGTAGAATCCAAAAATGAAGTCTATTTTTCAAAAATAATTTTCTAAATATTATTGTTTTAATATTAAATTAAAATCATAATTTATTATCAAACCCAGTTTTGAAACATTCATTTACTTATTCTAAAATATAGGTATATCATACATTCAAATTACATATTATTTATATATTATCATAGGTAAGGTTACTAATCCATAGGGTATATCACTATTCATAAGGGTATGTTACTATTCAAAAGGTTATGTTACTAATCATAAGGTTAGGTTACTATTCACCAAAAATTATGTTTTTTTATTGGACTCCAAATAACATACTGATTGCAACCGCGTATGTCAGTTTTTTGAAATTCCAAACACAAAAAGTAAAAAACTTATGTTTAAATGACACTGATAAATTAATAGTTCATTATGTTGTGTTTTTTTATGATTTTATGACAAATTTATAAGAATGGAATTTCCTTTGAAAAACATTGGGTCATTATATATTTTCCAACATTTTGATTTAGACATTAGGGTTTTCACTAATGTTCTCTAGTATAAATATCCAAAAAAAATGTATGTATCACTAAAAATAACTACACATAGATCTAATACCAACTGAGCTACCCTGAACCCATACTCTAAGGTCTAGTGCTAAAAAATAATTTACACATGTTTTTAATTAATTAATGTGATGATTCAGGATAAAAATATATTTATTTAAATCATTTATATAAGATAATAATTTCATATCACAGATAATCACAAATTCCTAAGTATTGAAAGTTCATTGTCTTTAGGGACTAGCAATAGAGGAATTTTATTTTACAACACTTGTGAACATTTATAAATAATTGAACCACTATTTTCCACCTTATGTAACTTTAAAAAGTTATAATCATATTCATAACCAACGTAATGGAAAACATAAGAACAGATTGATCTCAAAGGCGTTGTTAGGAAAAAACTTATCAATGTGTCATCAAGGTTTAGATTATAATCTTGTGGGAATACAGGCGCATGCAATAAATATAAAATTAAAAACTTAAAGAAAAAATTGGATTTCCCCAAAGACTCAAAATATAGTGTCATGATATCACAATTGAAAAATGTGTACCATGGATTAAAAGTGTGCATTCATGATACAACAAACATGATTCATGGAGTATATCATATGCATATAATATAAAAAAATTGAACAAAAATATTTATTGAAATCATAAAATAATGGATCAAGAATAACTCACTAGTTCTCTTAGAGGATCATGATTCACAAAATATTTTTTTATAGTTGATATGTCTTCTCAACATGTTTCTTATAGTGGATCAACCATAATTACACATTTTTCATTGGTATCTCATGAGATGTAATGTTCATTCAAATGAATTATAGGGTTATATATGAACCACCTACCATGTAATAATAAAAAATACATGTGTGTGAAAAATGAAATCAATAATTCATCATTTTGTAAGGGCCCCATTTAAAGTAAATTGATTTTGTAAAATTTTAAATGGTATCACCTTGAATAACATCAAGACTCATATTAGTTTATACCAAAATTTATATCACACTAAAAGATTATTTCATAAAGTAATTTATAGGGAGATTAATAAAACATGACTATATATGATATAGATCCTTTCGAGATAAATAATAAAATATATGTAAAACCAATAAAAAGTTTTTTGATTTTTTTTAACATTTTCATAAAAGATGATGTTTCTAGTCACTTTCAAAGGCATTTTTGAAAAGGTGAAGTGATATTTTTTTGAAAAACATTACTTTAAAAATTCATAATATATGGTATATCCATAAAAAATAAGTAATTATTTTTCATATAAATTTTTTATTAAAATATTAAATATATAATCTTGAAACTAAAAAAATTTTATAATATTTATAAAATAACATTACTAAAGCCCATATTTTTAAGGATAATAAAGCATTATTTTAAGAAATGGTAATGATAAATAAAAAGATAAGATAAGATAATTCATATTTTTGTATCAAATTAAGAATAATTTTTTTGAATGATATAAAAGGGAAATTTAATAGAAACATACATCAAATATGATGAGTATTTTTCATTATAATGTTTCATTTTCAAAACGAAAGAGGTCTGTAAGGAATAATTGAGGTAAAGGGCCTTCAAAAAGGAGTTCACGAGACATAAATGTAAAACCCTATAAAAAAGAGGAGATAAAATATATTAATATAATAAGTCATAACATTTCCAAAATATGATCATGTAGTTCATGAAGAAATTATAAATTAATGGAAGGATAATGAGTTAAGAAAAAACCTTATGACTTTTGTAACCCTGGAATAAAAACCCCTCGAAAAAGAGAAATTTTGATGTATTTTTAAATACCTTTTATTTTATAAAATTTATGATTGAAGGTGTCAATATTGTATTATTTACACCCAATAAAATAAAACAAGTTGTGAATGTGGCATATGTCTCAAATAATGAATATTGAGATGATAAAACCCTTACCACTTTGGTAACCTTTATATAATGACACTCCAGAAGAGAAAAAATAAAGTTGAAATTTAATTTACTTATTAAAATATTTTAATGATGAAATAATACATTTATCTAGTATATAAAATATAAAAAAAATTGGTTCACAATATGAAACATATCACAAAGAAATAAGTTTCGGAAGAAAAAACCCTACCATAATGGTATTAATGGAAATCAAAGAGAATAAAGGAAGTGTCATGAAAAGACTTATAAAATAAATTTGATAATAATTAATAAGTATAATAAAATCCATTTTATTTATTTAAAAAATATAAAAGAAGAATATAAGGTAAATACAAAAATATTCCTTAATGAAAGGAAATTAAAACAAAATCCTTACCATAAAACTTGACATCCCTAAATATAGTTAACCTCATGTAAATTAAACATAAAAATCAGAATTAATAATTTTTTAACCTTATTGATATATTTTAACTTTTATAGTAATAAATTATATTCATTCACTACCCATATATTAGTTATTTAATGATTATATTTATCATCGAATATTAGTAATTTGGAATGTTTCACATGTGGTTTAAAATGTTGATGTGGATCATCAATATTTTATACCAAGTTAATAATTCATATATTTTCAATGGTATTATAATATTTTAATTATAATGATTAAAACCCCCCTATTTTCAATACAAGGTAATTTTATTCATGATTCGTGGAGATAGAATTAGTGATGATCTTGTTTCAATAATTTCTTATGGACAAAAGTTGGCATATTAATAATGAGTTAAATATTATTATAAAAATTATTGAAACTTAATAATTTCATAAATATAATATTAATTAAATAAATAAATAATCAAAATCATCCATGAAGGGTGGTGATGAAAAATGAAACATGCCCTCCCATTGGGGTGATTGACTGAAAATTAAATTTTTCTTATTCAGACACTTTTGAGGAAAAAGTGAGAAACCAACCACGACATCACGACTTAAAACAACCAAAACAAAATGGTACAAAAATTTTAATCCAAACAACAACAATATTATATAGGGGATTCCCAACCCAGCATTAAAAATAATACGACCAGTTTCCTTCTACTCCTCGCTGCAGGCAAGCTTGGAAAAAACTCCTTGCTCTAAACCACATCGGGAGAAACCTCTTGCGAGACATATGTAGAAACCCTTAAACCTCAAACCACATGGCCACAGGATTCACAATTCCAAAAGATCATTCCACCTATTCAACCCATTCAATGAAAAGCTCCACCATTTCAATGAATTCAGCACAAATGTCTAAAAACACCAAAATCAGACCTGTGAGATAAGTCGATGGATGCTGAAATTCAGAACAAAAGACCCTCCCTCTCTGTGCCACACTGGCGCAAGCATTGAGTCATGCCTGAGTGGAACCAGCCAAGTTGAAGCTTGCGTCGCCAACAACTAGCCTAAGAGACGCTCGCACGAGGAAGTTGGAGCCTCGCTGAGCCTTCTCTAAGCCGAAGAATCATTTGTTGCCAATGTCGAGCCAAGATCCATCACTGAGATTCTCTCCTAATGAATTCAGAGCCACACCGGATCCTAATCCGAGCTGATGTGCCAGAAAACAATGTTGTGGCCTCTCCTTAGCTGACACTAATCCGACACACTAGGCCAATCGAAAATGGAAGCCTTACCAATTCATCGAAGCCACACTGATGAAGATCAAGGCCCTGACGCCGACCCGCACCATGATGCACCAGAGGAGGGAAGGGGACGATCCCGAAAGAAAAACCCTAGCCCGTGAGGTCGAAGGGGCGCCGCCACTCTGAGGCTCTCTCGATTCCCTTTCCCCTTTTCTCCCCTTGGGGTGATTGTCCACATGTATAAACAAACAATGTTTTCATTTTCCATATAACCAAACATAGGTAAAAATTTATTTATATTTTCCAAGTAATTATAATTTTTAAAATATAATATAAATTTATCAACTAATATTTTATAAGAAACCATGTTAGTAAATTATGGAAAATGAAACTTGTCACTTCCTAGAGGCGGTAGTCTTCACACACACTCAGACGGCAATCTCATTTTTCTAAGGGGGAAGGGTAGATAATTGTTATAACTTTTACATAATGAAATTTTATTATAATAATAATTATTATTTAATTACATTAGAAATGTAAAAATAGGTATTAGATAGAACTGTGGAGAATAAAAAAATTAAGAGGGGATTGAAACTAATATTGATAATTTAAACCCTATCATCGAGGACCTCATTGAAATGGATCATTTATAGAATTTACTAGTATCATAAAGGATGGAATAGTATGGGATATGATTATAGTTGAAGTAAAATGAGTATAGTTTTAAGAGGAATTCTAATTTTTTTTAGTGTCTGTTAAGGAGTAGTGGAGGTCTCCCTTTATATGTTAGGGGACTGGAAATGTTTTATTAATATTAAAGGACAAATCAAGATTCATGGAACATGAGTCAAAAATATAAAAATATCGGAGGTTTCTTAGGGATTGGAAAAAAATAAACATTCAACACACATTTATATATAAATTTTTAGTAATTTTATGGTGTTATATTTTGATTAAAAATTTAACATAATTTATTTTTACCTCACTATTTGATTTATTAACAATGGTATTTTATTTTAGTAACCAAAATGAAAATTGACCACATTACCAAATTTTGAAATTCTTATCTCAATTAGGAATATAATTTTATCAAATAAAAGTTTTGGGTGTGAGAAATTTTAATTTTAATAACATCATATATAATGCAGAAAAATTGTTTTTAAAAAAATTAGTTTATTTTTAAGTATAAAAATTATATTTTGGAAAAAATTATCAATGTTATTTTTGTTATAATATTTATTTTTTTATTAATAAAAAATAAATAGTATTGTGGATTTAAAGGAAATTGAAAAAAACTATCATATTAATATTAAATTAAAAGAAATAACTAAAAACAATTTTTTTTGAATAAAATATTTCACGAGTTGTAAAATGTTAAACACGGGTTTTCAAAATTCAACACAGTATGTTTTGGTAATTTAATTCCTAAATATTTTTTAATGGTAACTTTTTAAAAAAAAATTTAAGTCAAACTTATATCATGATGAATTCATAAATTATACGTTATTGGTAAAAATTATATTTTTCACTATTTTCCTAAAAAATAAAATTTCATAAAAATATAAAAATTCATCCTAATATAATATTAATATATTGAATAAATAATTAATTATTTTTTACAAATTAAAATTATATAGTTTACGAATTTTCAATTTAAATAGAAGCATAAAATATAAAAATTATGTTTTCAAAGGGAAAGAATTTTTAAATATTTATCGTTATTATTCTTATTATCTATCAATTACTAATTAAACTAATGTTAATATATTAACAATATATATTATCATTATTTAATCATAATATACTTATTTTCCTGAAATAAAAATTTATAGCAAATAAAATTTCTATTTTTGAAGAAAAAATAAAATTTAAGTATAAAATAATATTATAAGTTATTTAACAACAACGATGGATTTTTATTGATTAGTTAGTATTAAAAATGAGATTTATTTTTCAATAAAATTAAAAACGTTAAATGTATAAAATAAATGTTATATATCTAAATAAATTATTACTTTAATAATTACATATTAATGTCCTCCTAAGTTATACTTACATAACCCCTCAATATCTTCACTGAAGACCTAAGGATATGATAAGCTCTTGTGGCAGTAGTAGGTGGTCATTCAGCTAGTATAGATCTCATTGAAATTTTTGACATCATGAACTTTTCCTGAAAATTATTTTTATTAAACCATATTTTCAAGATGTTTGAGTGGGTATTGAAATTTCTATCTATACCAGGCTTGTGAATCCTTACACGAGACAACTAGTCCTACAACAATGAGAATGTGGAATCTGATCGTAATGTTATTTAGGTTGGGGAGTGGTTTTCATCGTAGTCTTGACATGGTACAGTCCTTGGGATTTTAAAGCATGGGGGAATGGTTGTTTTAAGTCATTGATTTCATATTTGGTTCCCCCTTATCCCATAAAAGGGGGTTAATGTTTCAAAAAAAAATTCAATAAAAATGATTATTTCTACTACCTAATTTAATTTAATTTCTTTTTTTAAAAATGATTTCATTTGTGGTTAATTATATTTATACCCACTAACATAAGTGATATATTATAACTGTAAAGACCCATATTTTCCATGTAATTTTTTTATTTATATGTAATTATTATGAGTATATGAAAATTGAAGGCGCATGATTTCGAGGCCTGGTGTGTCTGGAATAAATTTCTAAAAAAATTTTATGGTACATTTAGTAAATTCATGAGTATCATTTTATAACTTTCGAACCAGTGCTCGGATTAATAATTTGAGGGCACTGTCTAATCTGCAACACTGGAATTCGCATAGGGGATGCTTCCCTGCAACTGCAATAGGTCAGGAGAAAGGTTAGATTTTGGACATTTAAATGAATAATAAAATAAATTTGATATTTTATTTTCCTTTTTCTTTTTCCTCCAACGGACAAGAGGTGGTGGTAGGACCAACGACGTGTCAATCCATTAAATATCTTGACTCCTCAATTATTTGTAACAGTGTCATTGGAATTAAGAAGGTTCCTTAATTAACTGAACATCATTAACTCTACATGCGTTATTACCCCTCCCCCCTCCTATTTATATGGTTCTCGGGGAGGAGTGTTGGTGAAACTTCATGAAGAGATGAAATTATGATAAAGTACTGCAATGCCAATCACTTGCAGCAGTAGACAGCAGCAGCCAGCATCTGTCGGCGACAGACAGAGGCGAGCGGCGCGCCGCCGCGTGCCGGTGAAGGTGGTCGCGGCTCGAAAGCCCTGACAGAGGTTCGTGTACTGCAGCGGGTCCTGCAGGTGGCCTAGAATCACTAAAAGATGCCACAAAATCACCTTCCAAATGGGGGAGACCTCTACCCCCCCAATGCCTGCTAGGGCAGGCCCCGATCCAGCGGGTCGTGCATGCCCAGTGGGCCCAGCTGTGTGTGCCTATAGGGTCGTGCCCCTTACGGGTCGGGACGCATGAGACCAGTGGGATGCACCCTATGTGGGCCAGGCTGCACCCCTCAGTGGGAAGGGCCACGCCATCCAAGTAGCCCGCATCACCCCGGCAGGCCGGGTCGGGCTGGGTCAGACAAAACCTGGACCCTTCTAGGCCCAGTTTTGCTAAAACAGTCATAACTTGTAAACTGGACATCTGTTTGAAGAACTGTCTGTAGTGCTAGGATCCTTGGAATGAGAAGGTCCTTTAAAGATACTATATTATAGTTTTGGAGAATTTTGGAGTACATCTAGGTTTTATCGACTCCGAATCCAACCGAGCCCTTGGAACTAAAATGCCAATAACTTACAAACCGGGTGTCCGATTAACGCTTCGTCTATCATATTTGAACCCTTATGGCATGGAATTAAAATGGGATAGTCCTTCATGGAACTTCATTGAGGTTGAGATATGATTGATGTCTTGAGAATAAGATCCTCCTAGAATCAAGAGTAGTTAGTGCAGAAATTTCAGGGATGGCTGTAATGTGAAGAAAGAACATTGATCCTATGTGGGCCCGCATCTAACGATCATGTGTGGGTCAGCACCTAGAAATCCAATGTGGGTCAGTATCTATCAATCATGTCTAGTTGAAAACCTATCGAACCTGAGTGGGCCAACATCTATGAAGTTTGTGTGGGTCAGCAGCAGAGCCTCACTGAAGAATTAGATGATCTAGATTTACGAAAAATCATTTGTACTTATGTACTTAACTTATATACCCGATGTGAGTAATGTATTTACCTTTTTGGTACTTCTACCTTTTTTTACTTTTACCTTTGTGGTGTTTCCTTTGTGGTTTTACCTTTGTGGTGTTACTTTTGTGGTACTTTTACATTCGTGGTGTTACCTTCGCGGTGTTTACTTTGTGATACATTTACATCTACGGTGTTACCTTCGTGGTGTTAACTTTGTGGTATTCATTCTTCATGGATCAGTTTTAAAATTGGATAAAAAGTTGGGGACTTATATTTTTTCATGTATGAGATGAGTATATTTTGATAACATAGATATATGTATGGGAATATACCTAAGTAGAGTTTATGACAACTACTTCATGATTGTGATTGAGTTTTTGTTTTGTGGTTATTAATTTATAAAAATCAGTGAGACCTTTGGGGGTCTCGGGGTCCCTACTGAGTATTTTTATACTCACCCCTATTCGGGCTATGTCAGGACCTTACTGTGTCTTGTGTAGATGACAAACAGTGTTGATCGATGCTAAGGGTGCCAGGACAGGGCAGTGCTACGAGGTGGACCATTTGACGTAATGTGATGCAGTGACTACTAATCGTGAGATGTACCAACCATATAGGTAGGATCCTTGGTGGACCTTCCAGGATCTATTTTTCTCTTTTATTTGTAATTTTACTTTACTTTTGGGATTTTATTTCAACCCCTTTACTTTTAGTACACTTTTTACTAAATCAGTTTACTTCGTGGTTTCTACTTATCGTGTTCTTGGATTGTGTGTTCGTACAAGTTTAAAGGAAATTATTTCCCATTATATGGATATGCCTTTTAGTTCTAGTCTCCAGCCCCTAGACTATGGAAAGTGGGCTTGGGGTAGTCACAGCACGGACCCTGGGGGATACGTCATGATAAAGTGGTATCAGAGGAGTCGGTTATACCGAAGAACTTGTACTCTGATCTTTTCAAGGTGACAATAGTGTTAAGGGTTATGAGTGTGGTTTTCAGTTTGGAAAATCCAGTTTTGGTGTGGTGGCCAACATATCCATACACCAGGAACCTGATTTCTGACTTCCAACTCAGTGTACAAAAAAAATGATTGCTTGTGTTGTGAAAAGTTTTTCTTATGATTTCTTAGAGTTACCTCACCAGGTAAAACTAATTGACCATGATTCACCTAATTTCATTTAGGATACTTCCATGTATAGATCCAGCTAGGATTCCAGAGAGAGTACTCAATGACAACCCAGTGAGAAATAAGGCCTCGGTGCAGGGCCCTCTTATGGTGTTAGAACCATCGAGTGGTGTACCAGCAGCACCACTACCTGTTGGGTAGCCATTGCCACCAGCACCACTAGCAGATGGTGCACTCCGACTGAAGGAATTGCACAAGTTTTAAAAGCAGAGGCCTTTGATGTACCGAGGCAAGATGAATCCTCAGGCGGATAAGGAATGTCTAGATACTATGGCCGGGGTTTTTCGCTTAGTTGGAACACCAGCTAATCTGATGGTGATCCCATTTGTCAGTATCTTCTAGGGAGCAGCTGAGAGATGGTGGAGTCTGACACTCTAGTTACATGACGATGTGACCCTCACCTAGGTAGACTTAGAGGGCCTTTTCAAGGCTGAGTTCATCCTAGTGACCCTACACTCAGTGTGTATATAGGAGCTGCTACACTTACAGCAGGGTACCATGATCGTGGCCCAGTACTCAGCGAGGTTCACTGATCTCTCCCGCTACTCCACCGACATGTTATAGTACCATTTCTTCATGGCTTGGACCTTTTATAAGGGTCTCTGATGGGATATCAGATCATAGATTATACCTCTCAACATTATGATGCAGGTTGGGGTGCTAGAGCAAGTGCTTTTGTTGGAGAGATTCCTAGCTGAGCAGGCACCGACAGTGAAAGACACCACCAGATGTCAAGTAGCAGAGTCATCTATAGTAGTTAGTGGAAAGAAGACTTAGGGGCCCAATCGGGCCAAACCTTCGGGTGGATGACCTTAGGATATAGGTTTTATGGTGTATGGCTCACATGAAAGAGGAGGACTGAAGAGAAGTAGGCACTTCTACTCATGCCGGGGGTAGGGTGAAAAGGCTTGTGACCACCCGACCCACCATAAGGATGGCCAGTAGAAGGTCGAGGGACCACCAAGGCAGAGACAAATATTCGATCAAGGAGGTCCGCAGGCAGCAGGTGGATGTGGCAGAGGAGCTATCCATGCGGCAGGCGGTGGGAGGCGATTCGAGGTTCTACCGCGACCACCTCCAGGTGGTCCACCATGACCACAGTGAGCACGAGGACAGGGACAAGCTCTTCTCCATGAAGCTGAGGCCTATGACCATGACACTGCATGGATGATTAGAGGTATGATATGTGTCTACTCCACCCTAGTTATAGTACTTATAGACACAAATTCAAGTCACTTTTTTATTTCCACAGCCCTTGTTCGGAGCTCGAAAATTCAGTTGGAGTCATTGGCTTGATCTTTATGATTAGATACGCCTACAAAAGAATATTTGATGATGACACACTGGTTCCAGTAGTGTGAGCATACTCTAGTAGGTTAGTGCTTCAACTAGGAGCTTCTAGTAGCGGTGTTGAGGCCTTACGATGTTTTCATGGGTATGGAATGGTTATCCACAATCCATTCTCTGATTAACTATATTAGGTGAAAAGTGTGTTGTTTCCACGATGATGGGACTAGGTTTTCCTTCACCAGTGAGAAGGGAACCTTTGCATCATAGGATGGACTTTCTCAGAGGAGGGTGTAGCTGATAACACATTAGTTGGCTAGCTTTACCCTTGGAGTAGTTAATGTTGAGAGTCTGAGTTATCCTGTAGTGGTGGACCAATATGTCGATGTCTTTCCTGATGATGTTTCAGGAATACCTCCACACAGAGTGGAAGACTTTTACATCGACCTGTACCCTGGGATGAAACTGATATCTACACCAATATATCAGATGTCTTCTGTAGAGCATTGTGAGTTACAGTTATAATTGGAGGACTTACAGAGGAATTGGTTAATAAGTCCCAATGTTTCTCAATGGATAGCCCTAATTTTGTTTTCCAAGAAGGCAGATGGGAGTTTGAGACTCTGTGTGGAATATCGGGGCCTGAACCCAGTGACCATGAAGAACAAGTATTCATTACCAAGGATTGATAATCTCTTTCATCGGTTGAAGAGAACATGTTGGTTTTCGAAGATAGAACTCAGATCTGGCTATCCTCGCCTCCTGGTACGATATGAAGATGTGAAAACGACGGCTTTCAAATAATGGTATGGCTAGTATGAGTTCTTGGTTATACCATTCGGTGTGACCAACGCCCCTAAAATGTTCATGGGACTCATAAACAAGATCTTTCAGCCATATATCAATCACTTTGTGGTGGTCTTCATAGAAAACATCTTGATATACTCGACGTTGGAGGACGATCATGCCTATCATCTGCAAGTAGTTCTAGATACACTTTGATATCATCGGCTTTATGGTAAGCTCTTGAAGTGCCAGTTCTGAATACGGGGTGTCCACTTTCTGGGACACTTTATCTCAGAGGCTAGAGTTGCGGTATATCCAGCGAATATAGAGGTAGTTCTTTCTTGGGAGCCACCCAAGAGTGTGAATGAGGTTTTGAGCTTCCTAGGATTGTCTTGGTAATACCAGAGATTCTTACGCAACTTTTCTAGAGTTGTTGCACCCTTTTCAGCATCGACAAAGAAGGGACAACCCTTCGTATGGATGGAGAGATGCCAGCAGAGTTTTTAGGAGTTGAGGAAGAGACTAACGAGTGCTCACATCTTGAGACTATAAGAAGAAGGTGTTTGGTGTGTAGTATATTATGACGCATCAGGGGTCGAACATGGATGTGTACTGATGTAGGAAGAGTAGTGATCGCTTTTGGTTCATGACAGCTTAGACAACATGAGAAGAACTACAGAAGGCAAGAACCGAAGTTAGCAGTAGTGGTATTCACCTTAAAAATGTGGGGACACTACTTGATGGGTGAATGGTTTACTGTTTACTATGATCAGAAGAGTCTCAGGTATATCTTCTCTCAGAAGGACCTGAATCTGAGGTAGTGACAATGGCTAGAGTTCCTCTAGGACTATGACATTGAGATAGTCTATACCCCTTTAAAGGGGAATGTAGTGGCAGACACACTCAGCAGGAGGTCTAGTTTACAGCTACTGAGTGCGGTGACAGAGCAGTTAGTCGTGTTGCAGATATCCTTTGTGGATAGAGATGGAGAAAGTTACCTCTAGTCTATGATTGTCACTCCCCCACTTCTTCAGCAATTTCAGGAGGCATAGCTTGGGGAAATTTACTGTAAGGCTTGATGTGCCCATATATCCTCACAACAGGCACCTGATGGATTTTCTAAAGGTGGGGAGCACGTCATCCTCTTTAATGGATACACCATGGTACTGGTGGTGCTACGGGAGAAGGTGTTTAGGGAGTTCCATACGTCCCCCTGGCAGTACATATTGGTGTGGCGAAGATGTACCAGGACCTCTGAAATCAGCACTTGGGGCCAAAGATGAAGAAAGTAGTGGCAAAATCTGTCTCATGATGCCTCACTTATCAGCAAGTGAAGGCCAAGAATAAGGTTCTAGTAGGTTTAACACAGCCACTAGAGGTGTCATAGTGGAAGTGTGATGGTATCTCCATATATTTTTTGATAGTGCTTCCACGTATGTCCAAGGGACATGATTCTATCTGGGTGATCATTGAACGACTCACCAAGTCAGCCCACTTCCTACCCATCTAATAGAAGGGATCAGAAGAGGGCATGGGACTCCTATACAAACAAAAGATTGTATGAATTCATGGGGTGACATCAACAATTGTCTATGTTCGTGACACACAATTTGTATCCCGGTTGTGGAAGGGATTACAGGAGGAATTCGGGACTCAGCTACATTTAAGAACCGTCTTCATCCTTAGATGAATGGTCAAATAGAGCCGACTATACAGACACTTGAGGACATGCTACATGCTTTCATCCTAGATTTTGTCCATAGTTGGGAGAGTAAATATCCCTTGGTGGAGTTCGCATATAACAACAATTATCACTACACCATTGGTATAACACAATTTGAGGCCTTGTATAGTCAATCTTGTAGATCATCTCTATGTTGGACATACCTAGGGGAGCTTGAAATTATGGGTCCAGAGTTGGTATGGGTCACCACTGAGAAGGTGCAGATCATCCAGGAGTGGATGAAGACTACACAGAGCATGCAGAAGTCTTATGCTGATAGGAGACGGACACCTTTGGAGTTCGAGAAGGGAGATCATGTCTTCTTATGGGTCTCACCTCGATGAGGTTTGCAGAGATTTGGCCGAGGTGGAAATATATCTCTGAGGTTCGTTGGACCTTTTTAGGTTATTAGCAGAGTTGCCGAGGTGGTGTATTTCCTGGATATTCCCCCACAGATGGACCTGGTGCATCATATTTTCCATGTTTCACAGTTGAGGAGGTATTTACATGACCCATCACATGTCATCGACTAGGGAGAGCTGGACATTGATGATGGGATGATGATTATAGAGGTTCTAGGGGAGATTTAGGATTTACAAGAGTGGGTACTTCGTGAAAGATCAATACCTTTGGTCAGCATTTGCTGGCAGCACAAGAACCTCCAGGAGAGAAAATGGGAGCGAGATACTCAGATTCATGCTCAGTACCCCCATTTGTTTCCTTAGTCTATGTTGTGGATTTCAGGGATGAAAATCCCAACAGTGGGGAGAATGTAAAGACCTTAATTTTCCATGTATTGTTTTTATTTATATGAAAGTATAACAAGTATGTGAAAATTGACAGCGCATGATTCGGAGGACAGTGTTCCCAGAATAAATTTATGAAATTTTTTAAGGTACATTCAGTAAAATAACAAGCGTAGTTTTCTAACTTTTGAACCGGTGCACAGATTAAAAATTTTAGGGCACTGGTGAATCTGCAGCACCATGATTCACTTAAGGAAGGCTTCACTGCAACTAAAGTAGGTTGGGATAAAAATTTAGATTTTGGATATTTAAAAGAATAATAAAAAAACATTTTTATTTTATATTTCTTTTCTTTTTACTCCAATGTACAACCGGTGGTGGTGAGACCAATGATGTTTCAAGCCATTAAATGGATTGAATCCGAAATTCATTGTAACAGCACCATTGGAATTAGGAAGGTTCTTTAATTAATTGAACCACATTAAATTCACATGTATTACTCCCCCTCCCCCTCACCTATTTATATGGAGCTCAGGGAGAAGTGTGGGAAAAACTTCACCAAGTGACAAATTTCTGATAAAGTACCCTAACACCGATCACTTAAAGGAAGGGACCAGTTCCAGCGAGTGGAGGAGAGCACCACCAAATCACAAACCGTATAATGACGATTGAGCGGCGTCGTTGGAGGCTTGTTGTCGGAATGATGAACGCTGACTCTTCATCAAATGTGGACGTTCTCGAACAAACTTGAGGAAGGGTTTTTATTTGGTTTTTGTTTCAAGAGTTGTTGATTCTTTTTCTTCCCTCTTTCTATCAAGCTAACGCAGAGGGTGCGTGCCCAATGAATAAAGCCCAGACCCTCTGCCTTTTGTTGGAATTTTGGTGCGTTCTTCACAATCTTTTTATTCAGGTTGGATAAAACCTAGGATGGCAGGTGAAAATGGTGGCTGGCAATAGCCAGTCGTAGAGGAAATAGATGCGCATCCTCGTGCACTGCCGGTAGTGAAGGTCGTGTCTATAGGATGGATAAAACCTAGGATGGCAGCTGAGTATTTACCTTTGTGATAATTCTACCATTGTGGTAATTTTACCTTCATGATGTTACTATCGTGGTGTTACCTTTATGGTTCTTTTACCTTCATGGTGTTACCTTCGTTTTGTTACCATTGTGGTACTTTTACCTCCATGGTGTTACCTTTGTGGTGTTACCTTTTTGGTATTCTTCTTTCATGGATCAGTTTTAAATTTGGCTTAAAATTGGGATCCTTATGCTTCCTCATGTATGAGAGAAGTATATTTGGATAACATAGGTATATTTAATGGCATGTACCTATGTATATTTTATGACTACTGCTTGGTGCATTGTGATTGATATCTTGTTTAGTCATTATTCCTTTGTAGAACTCTGTGAGACCTTTGGGGGTCTCGGGGTCCCTAAAGAGTATTGATATACTCACCCCTTCATGGGATACACCTGCACTATGTTGTGTCTTGTGCAGATGACGAACAACATTGATTGAGGTTGAGGGTTCCAGGACTGGACAGTGCTCAGAGGTGGACCATTTTACGTGACGTGATGCATTGACAACTGACCATGGGTTGTACCTACCCTTCAGGTAGGATCCTCTATGGACCTTCCAAGAGATGTTTTTCTATTTCAAGTGTACTTGTACTTTCCAGTTGGGCTGGTTTTCCATCCCCTTTACTTTCAGTAAACTTTTTAATACAACAATTTGCTTCGTAGTTTCTTCTTATTGTGTTCTTGGATTGTTTGTTAGTACAGGTCTAAAGGAAATGCCTTCCAATTATAGGGATACCCCTTTTGGGTGCTAGTCACCAACCCCTGACCTATGGAAGGAGGGCTTAGGGTAGTCACAACATGGGCCCTGGGGGACGGGTCGTGACAATAAAAATCAAAATTAATAATTTTATTTTACTGTATCAGGGTTTTTTTAGTGTTACATGTGAGACAGGATATTCAAAAAAACTTATTTAATGTATAAAATAATACTAAAATATCCGGGTGTTACATGAAACACTAAACTAAAGTGAAAAATTCCGTATTATGGTATAATATTATAATAAAAATGAAATAAATTTTTATATAACTAAATGAATAAAAATTGGTAAAATTATTAAAGGAAAGGAACCATAAGTGAATAGAACTACTTCTTGGTTGAAATTATCATTAATTTTATATTATTTGAATAATATACTACCGGTGATAAATATAGAAAGAAAAAAACACATTAAATATAATAAACAACTTGAAAAACAACATATATAATATGATTAATTATTTTATACATGTATGTAAGGCTATGTATAGTACTGTAATGCGACTTTTATATATAGGGTCATTTGTTATATAGACACTGGACTTATGGCCGGTGGTTATACAACTTTTGGATATATTTTTATCCAAAATGTACATTTATATCGTTCAATTTTTATTAACAATTTTAAAATAATATAATACAAATTTAATAAATAATTATTGAATGAAAAAAAATTAATTAAAATGCATTATTATAAAAATAATTACTTTTATTTGTTACATATTATTATTATTCTCAAATAGTGATTTGATGAGTTTATATAATTCAAATAAATATTATAATTATAATATATTGATAAAATTCAATGGTTATTGAAGGTTTTAGGTCATAATAAAAGTGGTCAAGACTATTCTCAATAATATTTCTCATCGGTTTCAATGGATAAATCTGATGAACTTTATGAACACAACCTCAAATTATCCATTGATAGAATCATATAAAATTTAATTTTTAATTAATTTAAAATAATAATTTCCTCAAACTATTAATTATTATTATTGTTTATCATCTATGTATCCACTCTCATAGTGTTTTTTTTTTGTGATGGAATAATCCCAACTAGAAATCCTCTAGCTATATTCACACATGTTATTCAAATCTCAGAATGTCTTTATGGGTGTTTCAGGTGATAGTGTAGAGTATCTAATTAACTTGCACCATTTATGATGAATATTAATAATAAATTTCTCAAACATTAAATAATTATTTATTTAGTCTTATCAATCTTGGGAGGAAATAGGAGGATCATCTCTATTTATTGAGAGTATATGGGAGAAATTCTCTCTATGGAATTGAGAGAATTATTTATGGAGGAAATCATGTTCACAACTCTCACACACTACAAATTGGTATAAATTGTATAATATACATATGGGTAGAAAATTAATAATTATTTATGTCCATTTATCTAATTGTTTATTCTATGTGAACCCATTTTCAAATAATGTAATTATTATTATATTCCATGACATGTGATAACTTGTAGATTTTTAAGTATTATTTATTAAAAAATAATGTTTATTTAAATAATACTAAATAAAAAATATCATTTCCTTCAAAAAACCTTTAAAATATTTATTTATTTTAATAAAAAAATATCTATATATTATTCATTAAATAAATGAAAAATATAATATACATTAAACATCTGAATATATATTTAATTTTAATATGAAAAATAACTATTTAAATAATTATTAATTTCATTGTAAATAGGTAAGAGAAAAAGAAATATTTTATATTTTAATACTCATAAATAATATTTTTTAACACTCGACTCACATATTCTAACTCAAATTTACATGGTGATTATGTTTATGTAACCAAAATAACATGAATAATTCTGAAACCACAATATAGGATTAACCTGTATTCTTAATATTAAATTCAAATTATGTTTAATAGAGATTATGAATATAAAAAGTGTGTGACCCTATATACCTCTTTCTTAGTGTAATTATGTGGTCCTTCCAAATATCCAATATTGGTATCTGTCAACACATTAACATTTTCATAGAAAAAATAAGTTATTTCCTCAATGAAAAAAACTTATATGAACACTTATTATGTAGTATAATCCATTTCTCTTAATATATTATCAATAAAATTTTATACTTTTTGTCTTCAATATATATTCATGATTTATATTTCATTGAATTGGTAAAATAATCCCATTTATTAACTACAATTAATTTGGATTTAATAAGATTGTTACATTTCAATCAAATGTTCAGAGATATAATCTTCTATAATTGGGAAGTGATAAATATTTTCTAGACATATTCAAATAAATTCATATCACATTGGACACACCAAATGAATCCTAACTAACCGTGAGGATATGTCATCATGTTTTTCATCTACACATAAAATAATTTGATTCATCACATTCACTAATAATAATCTCATGTAACTTGACAAATACACACAAATATATATAATAACATAAAAAGACACATAAAACATATAGAATTACTATTGGAATGTAGGTATTTCTAATACCATTTCATTTAGATTTCCATGTATGGACTTTATAATAGTAATCCTCGTATTATAATGATCCTCCAACACAAAAAAGTCATCCTTTATCAATTACATGTCATATATATTTCATATAAACCATAGCTAAAATGTTTATGAATATAATTACAGCATTAATTGATTCTTATTATACTATGGAACTATAATAACCGTTTTATGTGAAAAGGAACCTTAGTAAATTATTACATTTATGTTCTGAGAAATAATCATCATCATGTTATAAGATTTTATTCATATTCATGTCAAAGGTTATTTTGGAAATTAAAAGTACAAATATAGTTGGTTTATGGGAACCAAATATAATATAAATACACATAAACTCAAGTTAATTGTTAACATGATTTTTATCTCCCACATCATAAGCATACTTTTATTATGTATGGTTATCATTGTCAGGTATGACATATTTTCTTATGTCTACTTTGCTTATTGTGACTTCACCACTTTGAGAAATCCCATCATGAAGTGATATCACTATGTATATAAAATTATTTTTGTAACACTTTAAATCATTTTAAATACCATATAATAAATCTATTATAATTCATATTTTGATAATACTTTAATATCTTCTTATAATTGTAAATTTTGGAACACATCTTTTCTAAATCTCTTCTTAATTTGAATAAAAATCCATAATGTACTTGGTTTATATAAATATTGAATCCAACGGATATATATAAGTATGTAATAAATATTTCCTTAAACTCACCATGATCTAATATCAAATCGATCTATAGGGAGAGTAGATTTATAAACACTTATTAACTAGTATACTAACTTATCTAATAATTATGAAATCATTCATTGTACTTTCTCAAGTACGATGGAATTGTTCCAAATATTTCCTTTCATAATTCTCTTTTTTTTTTTGACATTTTCTGATTACACTTTATGTATATAAAATATCAAACCTTATTACATATTGAGGACTATAAAATTGATTTCAAGAACATCATCTAATGAAACTCTAAGCATTATAAGAATATCTTCCTATATTTTCACACATTAACTCAAAGAGATTCCATAAAAAGTGTTATTGGAAAAAAATCCTATTTTTTCCATCTTGTATTTTTAATACCTTCTCAATGTATATAATATGACTTGATCAAGGAATCCTCATAGATCAATATTAGAGGATCTTGTTCCTTGGAAATAGGGTTTCTACTTTTAGACATTCATATATAAATATCTGTACATTATTTGTTTAAAACTGTTTCACTAATAATCTATGTTTCCATATATTATCCACATATTTAACTGAGAAAAAAATATATTCCCCAATAACCTCCTATAAAGACATATCCTTTATTCAATATTCAATAAAATCAAAATCCATTTCCTATTAAAGTAACATTCAATGGTCATGATGGTTACTTCAACTGATAATAATATTTTTTCTACTTGAATACCTTATTGTCTTTCTTTGGTGTCACTAACCATTCTAGATACACCAAATAGACATCATCAATAGGGTTTTTTTAATGAAGGTGGTCTTGATATTCAATCACCCCATATAAGGATCATATATTATTTCTTGGACAAGTATAATTATAATTTATTTTATCATAATGATTTGTGATAGGTTTAATCATAGACTATATATAGAAACTATACTTTTATATATATCATTACATGATTTTAATCATAATTAATGATCACATAAAAACAAAGGATCATAAATTGTAGTTTCTTTGGGATACTAGGTACATAAAACATAGAATATTTGACCAAAATATAACATATTTTTTATATAGAGAACCAAACTCCATTTGATATCTTAAAACATCATGGGATAATTTAGGGAATACATATACAAAAGGGGTGAGCTCAAAATTACAATAGTGGAGTACACATAGGAATAAAGAATAACACATGGGTTAGATGGAAAAACATGATAAGAAAAAAATTCATGAAACCTGAATAAACATATGTAATAATAGCACATAGAATATCAAAGCATATGATCATGGAAACATTGGAATGTGGTAGAAACATATAACATGACATAAACATGAGTCAAAGTTAACTTCCAAGACTATATAACATGGTATACAAAGTCCCATAAAGGAATTATAATTACTCATGATCCCAACATAACATCTCACAAGACTAAACCTTACCCCATTCATTGGAATGCTATATGGGTGAAAAGAATCATAAACTGTTCATGAATATGTGTTCACAATTAATAATCATACATAATGGATAAACATAAGGGTTAACCATTGAATTAAATGGGTACAATAATCATGTCATAAGACCTAACAAATTAGTTTATCAAGAAGGTCTCCATGAAAGAATGAATTTAAATAAAACATAGAAAATGATAAGGGGAAATTGGAATATATCATGATAGATTATTCCCAAATTAAGTGAAAACTTATAAAAAGAGTATTTAGAAAACATTATAAATAAGACACTATAGTGTGTTTTAAGGGAAAATATTAATGAGACTTTAATCTGGAAAATGGAATAATTTTTGTATAAGACCACAAATGAACTATGAACGTTTTTCATTATGAAATGTGTGATTTATTATAAATAATAGTGGCTTAAAAAGATTATGGAGTGTTCATTAAAATGGGTATAAAATTGGGAATTTTCCTTTGATCAGGCATTCTTATCGGGAGTAATTGAAAACGTAACCTTATAAAACATGTATTTACCTATAAAAGAAAGGACAATAGTGCTAGTTACATATGTATGAAGCATAATCATGGAATTCAGAATGAGTCCATAATAATAATTAAGAATTAGATTGGGTTAAATAGAGATAAAATTTAACATGAAGGAAAAAATGGATGTTCAGACATAATACCTTAAATTATTTCCGAAAGTGTATTTCACTTGGACATAATGTCTTTGATACAAAAATTAGATTTAGGATGTTAGTTTTATGATTTTATGATCGTTTCCCTGGAGTTTAATTCTAGGATTTCTTGTCAAAAGGTAAACACACTCTAAATGTGGAATGATATGGCATAAATATACTTCATTTATTTTAAATATCCCCATATATAATCTTGTTTTAATATATGATAATTATTCATTAGAAAAATTGTAAAAAAATTATTATATTGTTTTGGTGGTTTTTCGATCATCACGAAGTAGTTTTGTTTTATTAATTATTATTAAGTATATACATTTGTTACAAAACATAAAATAAGATATAATAAAAAAATTTAAATACGTTTTAACCATAATAATGTTTTTATGACTATCCTTAAAAGAGTTAATGTAAAATGAAAATTCCCCATCCACAAATGTGGTGCATCGACAAATCACGTATGATGTTTTCATTTTTAGGATAAAAGAGTAGGATAAGAGATTTTATGATTGCTATTCAATTAATATAACATAATTAAATTATATATATGATACTAGAGCTATCATGTAACTTTGTATTTTGTTTTAAAGGCTGAGGTAAATGAAATAAATAATTTAAAAGATAAAGGTGGAGGATTTTACCTCTTTTGTATCATATCCTTGAGAACTTCCTTAAGGAACATGGGTTTAGTATTCTGTTGAGAGAAAAAAATATTGGATGTGGGGAAGAGGTATGGGAAGTGGAATGGATATAATTTATAAATTATTTAGGGATTCATAGGTTAAGGAGAAGGGGTGGTGAGGGGTTTTATTTATTCTGGGAGGAGTGGGGGTGTTTTTGATTATTTTATTCATTTGTTATATTATTTTGGCTCAAAAATATCAATAGTGATGATTCCTATGACTAAATATAGTATATGTTTCAAGAGGATTCAATATAATGAGTTTTTACCTATCCATACATCATTCATGACTCAAAAATTCATGTATTTTTCAAATACCATAAATTACAGTATTTCATTATTCACCAAAAATTCGACTATTTTAGTAAAATCCCAAAAATTCACACTAAATTTTTTATGATGATTAGATTTAAAAAATTGGATACATTTTATTAAAATAATTTTCAAAATATGAGAAATTTAATTTTTAAATAAAATCACTATTTACTTAAGAAAAATAATGATTTTAGTAGTATAACTGGTTTTATGACTCTTTGAAAAATTATTTATAGTCTAAGACAATTATATTATAGTTATAAGAAAACAAAATATTAAATTTTGGATATATTTTATTAAAATAAATTATCTTTTAAATCATTATATTAATTAGAAATTTGTAAATAAAAATTTACATATCACAAAAATACCAACACTTAATATATAATTTTAAAACATTTATTTACTTATTCTATGATTTAATTATATATTTTATTAACTTATAAAATGACCAAATTTTAATTATACTTTCATTGTTGAGAAAAATATTTTAATCATCAGATTAATATTCCTAGCTGTCACATTAATATTCCAACAGTCATGTTACCCTTCCGACAGTCATATTTCTAATATTCAAAACATTTTATTACTTTTAGTAAATACCACCAATTCCATTAACAATTTTATTCTATTTTTATGTGTTTATATATAATTCCTTATTTTAATCGAATATTTTGGCATTGTGTTTTATTTATACAACTTTGTTCGTGAGCATAGTCATTCTAGTGGTTTGAGTGGATCTAAATTTTTTAATCTTATTATCTTATTTTCTATTTACTATTATAATGTAATGTTTTGAAATATTATTGTATTTTATGTGGAATAATGTGGTTTATATTTTTTATACAACATGAAATAATTCTATGAATGTAAATTTCATTACTAAATTATGGGTCATTACATTCTTCCCCCTTATGAGATTTCTCCCTCAAATTTTATTTTTACATACTAAGGTGAAAATAGGAAAGGATACTTATTTTTCATCAACTATTCTAGTTCCAATATTTCATCTGCATTCTTATGGTTCCTCTATAGTACATTAACTAGGGTAGTATTCTTGTTGCATTGAACTTTATGGAAATGGTCCGATATCTTTAATGGAAACTCCTCGTAAGTGAGATCATTTTTCAGCTATACCTCCTATGAATTCATAACATGTGATAAATCTAATAGGTACTTCATAAAGTGGGACATGTGTAATACATCATTTACTTGAGATGTTGTTAGTTTATGTGATAGTGAATATGACATTCCTCTGATACGATCAAGGATCTCAAAGGTTTTGATGTACCTGAGACTTATCTTTATTTATTTTTAAAACTCATAACTCTCTTCCATGGGGATATGCTAAGGAATACCACATCTACAAATTCAAATTATAGGTTGTGTTAATTATTATCTACATAGAACTTCTTTCGTATTTGGGCTACCTTGATGTGATGTTGAATGGTTTTAAACTTTTCTACCATTTATTCGAAAATTGTAGGTCGAAGTTTCTTATTTTCAGTAACATCATACTATCATTTCTATGTTCTACATATTTACCTATAATGGGATTCATATAGAGCCATTTGTATAATTGAGTGGAAATTATTTTTGTAATAGAACATGCCTATTGAAAGATTCTGATCTCATCATCCTTTGATGTCTGTAGAATATTTTCTATACATGTCTTATGGTGTCTGAATAGTTCAATCAGATTAGCCATCATTTTTTAGGATGATATGATATACCAAAGTTTATATCCTTGTTTTGATATGGTTGGATACTTTTTCATAACCTGGAGGTAAATCTCATATCATGATCAAATACAATCGATATTCATACTCTATGAAACCTCACCACTTCATTCATGTATATTCATGAAAGTTGGTCGAGTAAGAAATCCTCGCGAATTGTAATAAAGTGAGTTGTCTTTTTAAGACCGTCCAAAATTACGCATATAGAATTATTTTTTTTGAATGGCTTTTGAAGTCCCGTGATAATGTCCATGGGGATGTTTTACGATTTATATGTTAGTATGGAAAATGGTTGCATCATCCCTAAATACTTTTGACTTTCAAAGTTCACTTAGTGACATATCAGACACTTTGATGTATATTCAACTATCTCCTTTTTCATATTTTCTCAGTAATAGTGATCTCATGGATCTAGATACATCTTTGTGCTCCCTAGGTTGATATATATGGTTGAGATATGTGCATCATTAAGAAGCACTCTCTTTATCTCTATATTTGATGGTACACATAGTTGTGACCAACATTTTTAAACTCCTTGCTCTTTAATTTTGAACTATGAAGATTTACATATTCATATATATTTCACCTTTTTCTGAATTTTGACATTATTTCATATGGAATTCTTTATTTTATTCAAAATGGATGGCTAATTAATCATTTGTCAAAGGATTTATGATTATCCTGCTTTAATGATTCCTATGTCTATCATTTACTAGCCTAAGAAGATTTAATACTTCTTAATTCCTATCATTTATAAAGTTGTAGGATCTTTTCTACTTAGAGCATATTCCTCTTTATTTTAATTACAAGGATAGTAGTGGATTGAGAATTCATAATTCTTAATTATCTCTAACCATATTCAATTATTCATATTAATATCTTTCTATGTGAATATATATTTTTGGATCTTATAATCAGTATATATCTCACCCTTATCCCTAGAGAGATAATACCGACATATTTTTAATGAAAAGATCACATCCACCAACTCAATAAATTGCATGCGATATTTTTTATCATGGAATTTCCACTCCCTTGAGGTGTACGGTATCAATTAATCATTTTCACCATTAAAAAACCTAACCTCTACTTGGAAGAAACATTTTTTTCCATAAATAGTTCCCCACTTGTTGGTAGTGTGAGTACTACTGTAGTGATGATATTATTTTTCAACTCTTTAAGGAATTATTCCCATTCACTAGTCCATACAAACATTACCTCATTTTGAGATAGCTCGGTTAATGGGATTAATAGTCAAAATATATTCTATAAAATCATCAATAATACCTATATAGACTATGGAATATACAGATCTCAGTTACAGATGTTGGCTTGGGCCACACATCAATTGCCTTTGTCTTGGAAGGGTCCAAAGATATTCTTTTATCCGGAATAATGTTTCCCAAGAATAATACATCCTCCATCAAGAACTCACATTTACTATAATTTTCATATTGTTTCTCCCTAAATGATTCCTTTAGAACAATATTCAAATACTCCCCATGATCTGCCTTTATTTTGGAGTATTTCATAATATCATCTATAAAGACTACAACAAAATTTTCAAAGAAATCTTTAGATAATCTATTCATTAAGTCCATGAAAATTACTGGACAATTAGTGAGTCTGATGGAAGTTTCTTTAAGATCATAGTTTCCATACATCGTTAAATAAGTTTTCTTGGGAATATCTTCCTTCTTCATCATTAATTAGTGATATCCAGACCGAAGGTCTAGCTAAGAGAAGTACTTGTCCCCATATTGTTGATCAAACAATTCAACTATCCAAGGTAGGGGCACTTGTTTTCTATCATAATTTTCTTGATCATGTGATGTTCAATGTAGTGGTGAATTGATCCATCCTTCTTCATGATGAAGAGGAACGACACACCCCATGGTGAAGCACTCAGGCATATGAAGCCATAGTCTGGATGCTAATGTAAATCAATATTCATTTCTACCAACTCAAGGTTTTATATTCTATAAGGTGTATTTGATATAGGTAGAGATCCAAGAATATGTTCCATTAATATATGGTCCTCTTATTCAGAATGAAGGCCATGAAATTTTTTTGGAAACACATCTATGTATTCCCTCACAATGGGCATGTCTTTAAAAAATATCCTCTCATTTTTCTCAATAATTTTATCTATTTAATATTCATTATAAGGAAATAATATCCCTAGTTCAGAAAATTATTCTAAAGGATAGTCATCCTTCATCTTAAACTTGTAATGAATTGGATGATGCCTTGGAATGTGAAGAGTGATCTCCCTTTCTCGAAAGTTGATGTTGGATTTCTATAATGATAGGCATTCCATGCCCAAAATAGCATCAAAATCCACTAAATTAAGAAAAAAAATTTGATCATTCCACAATAATTAAAATGGGAGTATTTATATACATTAGATGCAATAATTGAACCATTTTTCATTCTCAAAGATAACTCAACGACGATATTTTGAGGTGGTGTTTGAATAGTTCTAATAAACATGCAGGATATAAAAGAATGTGTAGATCCAGAATCAAATTGTATGTTCACTATTAATAAATGAATAAAAATCATACCTATCACTAAATAATTTTTGAGTTCCACCTTAGTATTATTGATATCATATTTCATTTCTTGTTTCCATGGAGGTTGTTTTTGTTTATTTCCTCTGAAAACCCTTGGATTAGGGAATTTGATCACATAATCCCATGTTTCCTTATAGTTAAAGCACTCCACCATATCCTAAGTGTTGATCTGAATCTTTATTTATTCTTCTACATTTTCATTCTTCCTCAAGTCACTTTTTCAATAATTATCATTATTAACCTACCTTCCACATTTGATGTATATTTTTGATCCCTTTAGATAGTTCCAAAAATGATTCTTCCCACTCTTTTGAAACGTCGGATATTAGGATTTCATTGAATCATGGGATTTATCTATTGATCATCACATATTGAAATCCATTTTCATTTTTTTATCACTAGACCCATGATACCAATGAGAGACTACAATCTCCATGTCAACCTTAAGGGTGAAAAATAAAATCTCCTCATAGATTTCAATGTCTCGAATCTGAAACACTTTTCATAGAATCATAATTAGTCCACTAAATAAGTTATATAATTTTATTTTGGTTTTTATGAAAATGTTAGATGAGTATCATCACGTGCCTCAATATACTCATATATATTTTTCTTTAGTCCAGGGAACTCTATCTCTATCTTATGACAGATAGTTTAGGTAAAATATTTATTCAAAAATATTTATTTAAAAATATATTCTTGAATGCTTTCCAATACATGGAATCAGTTTACTCATTAGATTTTTTTTAAATTTGTGTCCACCACTGATCAGCTTCCTATCTAAATAAAATATAGATAGCATGAATTACTTGTATTTGGTGCATGGGAGGATATATAATATTTTTAAAATTGAGTTAGTCCATTGTTTTGCGATAAGGGGATTAGAAGATCTACTAATGATGGGAGTCCTTTTTCACATAAAGGATTTTAACAAAAATTTCTCTTTCTTATGAGAAGGAATAAATTCTAGATAATTAATTTTATTTTTCATAATTTGAGCCAGTTTTACTTGTACTATCATGATGTTTTGATCTTCTATTCATATCAGATTTGGCAATTCATTTGGGAAATCACCAGTTTTCCTATCGTATTGATTGTTGGAAGGGGTTATACTATTTATAGCTTTTAAATAAGAAACATAAAGTACAATTACATGGTAATGACTACTTATCTAATAATAATAGAAAAATGAATATTTAAATATAAAAGGATAGACTTTAAAATGAAAAGTATATCCTAGAATGTGATTTCTTATGTATCAATCTAGGTTATCCACGATTATTGAATTATGACAAGGTTTCTTACTATTGTTTTCTAGTCTAAATATAATAAAATAACTAGATCATTTTATGATACCAACTATAGCGAACCTATCATTATACATATATCCTTACATGATGTTAAGTATAATTAACTATCAAATATAAACCAAGGATCATAAAGTTTGGTGTATTTGTAAGACTGGTTACAAGTAACTAATTAAATTAAAACAATATATAACATCTTTTAAATAGATATCCCCTTACTCCATTTTATCTCCAACAGCTTCATCAAATAGCCTATGGAATACATATACAAAACATGTGAGATAAAAGTCCCAGAATTAGAATAAACATAGGAAAAAAGAGTAACACATGGGTTAAAAGGCATAACATGATTACATAAAAAAGGAATAGAGCATGAATAAGCATACAAAATCATAAAACATATAAAATTTAATAATATGATCATGGAAATATAGGAATATATAAGAGAAATATTACATGACATAAAAATGAGTCAAGTCTAACAGGAAAGACTATATCAGATGGTGGAAAATATCCCATAAAATAATTAGTTTTACTCTCTCTCCCAACATAATGTCTCATAAATATAAATATTACCCAATGTAATGAATAACTATCTAGGTGCACTCATAATAACATGTTCTTGCATATTTGTTTCAAATGAACAATCAAACATAAGGAATAAACATATTTTTTACCCATGGAATAAAATGGGCATCATAATCTTGTCACAAGGCATAAAAAATGATGCATTATAAATGTGTCCATAAAAGAATGGATTTAAAAAAAACATGGTCATTGATAACAGGAAATAGGCATATATCATGATAAATTATTTCCAACTACATTAAAAACATATAAATCAAGTGTTTAAGAAACTTTATAAACGTTCCACATTAGTGTGGTTTAATGGAAAACATTAATGTGGATTTAAATAGGACAAAGGTATAATTTTTTTTAAAAACTAGAAATTAACTAATGTAGTTTTATATCAAGTAAGTACCACCTATTTCATTCATAATTTACTTCTATTTTCTCCTATTTTATATCTAATTTCATTTTTTAGATGAATATTTTGACATTGCGCTTTATTTCTATAGTCATGTTCATGAGCACGGTCATTTTAGTGGATATATCAGATCCAAATTTTCCTATTCTTATTATTTTATTTTCTATTTAATCTCTTAATGTAATATTTTTAATTCATATTGGCATTTTTTCATACCAAAGTGATGTATGTTCTTTATACTACATGTAAAAATTATAAAAGGTAAATTTTATTGATAAAATTTAGGGATTCTAAAAACTATTTATAGATGCCACTTAAAACATCAGGTAACAAATTGAGCCTTATTATCCCTAACTAATACGATCCATGTCTATATTTTTCTCGATTACCTAAAAATAAATTTATATAAACTTGAGAACTACCAAAACATATAATTGGATTATAGTATATGCAATCCATTTCTCAATTCACTTGATATTTTTAGTCTTACCATGTTTATGATTACCAATTCCTTTTATGATTCACTATTCTTATTGAATAATATATCAATTTTATTTGTGAAAATAAAAATACCACATTAGATTAAAATTTTCTATTTTTATGTTTTTATGGAATAACCCTTTCCACTAAATAATGTGGAGTCGGGTGTTCCTATGCTATCGCATGTGCATATAGAGTCGTGACTTTATTGAATCCAAGCTTGATTCCACTATATTGAAAGAGAAATGCTTAACACCTTTAGAAACATAGAAAATATTGAATAATACCTTTCTATATTATATGAAATTATATATTGGGTGCTTATAAGATAATTAATACAGATGAACTTAGTTTTTTCTATAATATAATTTTGTTTCTTATAGATAGCTCTCCTCAAAATACTTGAAGCTGTGACATAAGGCATCACTAAAAAATTGGAATTTATATGAAATACATTAGTCAATAGAGGTGGTATACAGTAATTTTTTATGATTTTATTTATGAAACATTCCTAAAATGGAATAACAGAGGATGTATAATACATATAATATTACTCATTGATCCTCCTTATATTACTATCATGTCTCTAATCTGTATAAAGTATTATGAGTATATAAATATATCTACTATACATATAAATGATCAATGAATATATTCTTGAGATACTCTCTAATTATACCACCTAGTGGATCCTCTATATTTTAACAGGATCATTAATTACAACAACTTTATATTATTAAAATCTCATAAAATAATGTCATGAAGTATATTAATTTACATCTAGGTTCTCTATATAAAATTTCATGTCAGTCCTATTGAACTAAATCTAGATGATTAAAATATTACATTTATTTATAAAGGATTACTTTATCCTAAAATTAGTCATTTCATAATACATAATATTTTTATCTATAAAGAATCTAAACACTATTCTAGGAATATTATTGATAATTAACTTTAGTATTACATCAGTAAGAACTATATTTCCATAAAAAGTATGACTTTTATATTTTAGATTCATTACTCATTGTCCACATCAGATATTTTTAGTTTAATTGCTACTAAACTATATGTTAAGTATGAATACAATAATTAAATTAATTTCAAACATGAATTAATGTCTCATTTCATCTAATAATGGGAATCAAGATAAAATCTTTAGCAATACTCAATAAAAAAAGTTTAAATTGAATCATTCCACTATGAAAATAGAAGTTGGGTACTTTTATATACTAACAATGTAATCATCCTCATTCATTTCCTTAGATGTGTCACCATTATTCATATACTACTTATAAAGGTCCTTGGTTCTTGTAATTAAATAAAATGTATTTAATGACTATAACATAAAATAGAAATATTTAATTCAATAACAATATAACTTAATTATAGGCTTCTAATATCTTCTTATTCTTCAATTATTTACAATTCCACATATAATTATCATTCTTTCCAAAATAAATTTTGTTAATTCTTGTTCACTACTCTCCCTATAAAATTTTTTTCACATTGAAGGAAATTGAAAAATATACATTGAATTTTAAATTTTCATGATATTTTCAACATTTTATTTCCCTTATTTATCTTTATGCAGTAATAAAGAATGTTCCCCCAAATCCTTATCTTCCTAGAGAAGTATAGTTGAAATATTCTTTGCTGGATTATTCAAAAAATGAATATAATAACTCTTTACGTGTAAGTAGTATATGGATGTTAAGGACAGATATTAGTTGATGAATGAATGTGCACTACCCAAAGTGATTGAAAGGTTATTGAGTAACAACATGGATATACCTCTACTCCCTCACCTACCAAATGCGTATAAATGCTTCTAAAAAATCCAGTTCCCTAAAAAGGGATATTTACCACCTTATCTAACATGAATTTAATTTCCTTGCTTTTGAGAGTGCATTATGATATATGAATCCCCCAAGAGATCTACGCTACTGATTTCTTCAAGATAATTCATGAATTCCACATTGCTTTTGTATTTATCTGTGATGCCTTTATCACAGCCTTAACTATACTAATTCACCATTGGTTATTTGTTATGAAAAATAGTGACCCCAGAATCTCACCTCTAGTATATCTTGTGTTGGAGACCCCCACTGAGGGTACAAAACACATAATGGAATGAATTCACCTCATTATATGAATTAAAAGAAATGAGATGATATGGAATCCATATATAAAACTTAAATCATATAATTGAACTAGTATAGATTATATCAAACTAAAACAATGCATGGATCTCAATACATGTAGAAAACTAGACCAATGTACCATCAAAGATGGCTCCTGAAATTTCTCATGACAAAGCACAAAGGGAATATTTGATCCCCATAGGATGGATACTGGTTTTTGGGAATCACATAAAAAACATTGGATTGGTTTATCCAATGTATAAAGTCATAAATGAACATCAAAAACAAAAGAAAAACATATAGTCAGATATAATAATTATATGATGTATACAATAACTCCATAAATTAATCCATAATAGAAGCATATAAAAATAACATTGAATCATAAAATACAATAGGATAAAAGGTAAAAATCAAACCCTATGTTGAAGAAAACCCTAGATGAACCCATAAGACTCCATGTGACCCATGATAAAGTTATAATTCAATGATTCCTTTGTATACTATGTAGGAAATAATAAATCCAAAATATAACCATACCTAAAAATAATAGGCATGAGATAAATAGCCTCATAAGTCACCCCATTGAATATATGCAGTCATATTCATATTACATTCTAAAAATTATATTATGAAATGCAGTGGAAAATATAAATTTTTCATAAATATTTACATAAAGAAACAAGTATTAAATCACATACTGTGTTAAACCACATTTTCATTATTTCTATTAAATGAAAAAAAACAACTGGAAAACCATTTTCCTTGGTTGAAGCACGATTTTACCAATCCACTTTTTTAAATACCCAAATTGAAACTATCCCATAATAACCTCATTATAAATATGTTTTTTAAAAACTAAAAATATGTTTCCAATTTTAATTTAAAAAACATATTTGAAAAACTATTCCTAATAAAATTTGGCATGGTGGCCTAAAACAGAGTTTAATAACCACACACACCAGAGTTAAAAAAAATATTTCTCTTTTCCTATAAAACACATTAAATATATTGTTTGGAAATCCATTCACATTTATAATAATCATTTGAAAATCATTAATAAAATAGTTTAGATAAATATAAATTCATGATTTCATTTTTTATTCAAAAAATTTATTCACAAATACATTTCTATAACCTTTAAAAAGGAATGACTCAAAGTAATAGTGGAAAGAACACAAGTTAAAACTATTATTTAATGGTTAAAATACAATGAAAATAACCACAAATACATAGGTTTCAAGAAATAATAAAAGATTCATGAGATACGATAGAAATAAAGGACAAAGCCCCTAAAACTATCCTAAATAGGGTCCTTATGTCATGGGAATCATCCCTATGATCTTGTTATAAATACCTAATCTATCATTAGGGAATCTATGCTGGCAGTAATGGGCCTATCAACATCCTTGGAAGTCACTTTAAACTATCTACTATTAAATTTACCTAGATCTCCTTTAATACAATGGAAACAAAAGATGACTGCTAGCTTAAAGGCAGGTTACCCCTTCTAGTATAACCATATTAGAGTATCAAAGAAACACTCTATATTTGAGCCACTATGAATAATAGGGTTTATCCTAAAATAGTACATCAACTATATTTATTAGTCTCTTAATAAAATTCAATGGATTTGAGCACAATCAATCATTGCATAAGTCAAGTATAAATCATTTGAAATAACTCACACTTTACCTCATATGCCCTAAAAAGATCAAAATAAATCAAAACTATGCATGAGATTCATATACATATGGAAAAATATAAGATATCTCCTCATCAAATAAAAATATATTACATACATAAAATGTCACATGGGGCTCAAGAGAGTCTCAAATGTTTTTGGAAAACTAATTTTTCATAAAATTCTAAATGTTCCCTATTCCTAAATCATGTTTGGAATTCCAAAGTAGACTCAATATATTTCAAGCTCACCCCAATAAAATATTAGGAATAAATTATTTTGAAATATTCATGAAACCCAAATGGGAACTCAACTCAATCTATTTCAAGATCATCCTAACCAAATATTAGGAGTAAATTTTATATAATCATTTTTGAAACTCAAATTGGAACTCACAGTTCTCTTTTTTAAAAACCATTGAAAAAATTTAAACCCATCAATGAGTTTCAAACATTATTCAAATGGGTTAACACACTTATTCAAAATCAATTAACCTATTTAAATTATTTCAAAAACCTTAAAATATTTAAAAACAAGAATTAAAAATCAGTTAGTAGTGAAAACATAATTAAAAATATCAAGATGATTCTTTCTATTACAATAAGAATGAAAATCATCGTTCAAAATCCAATTATGCATTTTTAAACAATTTTAATGCAATACAATTCCACTCCAAGGGAAAAACCCACTTTTAAATAATGTTTTCCCCTCAAGGGTTATATATATACGTTATTTGGATGAAAACTCATTATAACTCTGACAATAATTTAAATACATTTAATACCAAGTGATGATAATGAAACAATTAACTTAGTTAGTTGGAATAAAACCCCCTAAATTCATCCCCTCTGATAAATTATACCCATTCAAAAAACAATAGGTTTTTCTTAATCCCTAAAAACCAAATCAAATATATTTAAAGTCAGCCAAACCCTAATTTTATTCCCAAATGGATTCCAAGGTTCATTGGAGGAAAAAAACTAAGATAGAAGAATATATATAAGAGAAGATAAGGTTTATAAGGATAAACCAAAAGATGATATTCCTGAAATAGGGGAACATGAAATCAAAATGCAAGGGGGGAGGAGAATCCCATGGGAGAGGTACCTAATTTTTTCAAATGATAGGGAGAATTAATTTAGGATAAGAGG
The DNA here is from genome assembly GCA_963277665.1 of Viscum album. Classification (NCBI taxonomy): domain Eukaryota; kingdom Viridiplantae; phylum Streptophyta; class Magnoliopsida; order Santalales; family Viscaceae; genus Viscum; species Viscum album. The sequence goes on along the minus strand of OY728150.1, from coordinate 779,389,683 downwards.
ATTAAAATATAGTGGGGAGAAATGGGAAAATCCAATTTTATTGAATATTGGTAGGATACATTGTTTGGAAACATGGTTTCCAAAATGTCTATCAATAATACACAAGAAACTACTTACATAATTCCCACTAACATTGTTCACTTGGGACTCTGCATGATTAGGTGAAGTAGGGGCCAACCACGCCAAATATTAATCTGAAATTATAGAGATGATTAACATTATTATGGAATGATTTAACAAATTATACATATTTCATGCTCCCTATCCATTATATACCAAAGGACCTATATTCTTGAAATCTCGAAGGCCGTACATTTTTATTAATTTTTACATAATCTCATTTTAATAGGGTTGAGAGGTAGTCATGCACTGCATGAAGGCCTATAGTCTCTAGAAATTAGTATATTTCTAAATGAAACATAAATTCTAGAAACCCAATACTAACCCCTCCTTAGCTGAGACTTAATGAATCTATAAGAACCCAACTAGCCTGCTTGATCAGCTAAAATTTCTTGATATAATGTTTTCATGATACCTGGTATCGATGGCTAAATTCAAACTCTCTAGTTTATCGAATATATTTACCATTTTTGGTAGATTTTTTCTACTCTGAACTTTATCAAGGTTTGCATCTGGATATCTCATCCCCATTTTTTAGTTTTTCCATCAAGCTACCGATTATCCATTGAGGTCATCCATTCATAATGATCTGTTTTTTGACCCACCAATTATTTCCCTTCTATTCCAAGGTCTTTGACCTTTCCTCCTCAAGATAACGCTTCCCCGTTATGTGCAACCATCCTAGACGTCCTATTACCCTATGATGTTTCTTCCTTCACTTGAGTTTTCGATCTCACCAACTACTACTAAAAGAATAATGATGAGAATCACTACATACTGTCGTCCTTGAATCTAATGATCCCAACTGATAAATCCCTACTAAATATTTGGGGTTTTCTAGGATTTTATTGTAGGATTTGATGTAGGATCATAGGGTTCCATTACCACTTTTTCTAAACCCAACTGCACCAAAGTCCCTAAATGGTTTTCCTACGGATTTACATGTTATTATCAAACCATGTGCTACCATGTAGACTAAACCATGCTATTAAAATTTAAAATAAAAAAACAAATAGATAAGGGTAATCAGACTATTTCCTCTAAACTTTAAATACAAACCATACATAGAAGAAAAATTCTATAATTTCTATGTTTCATGATGAAACCTCTCAAAAAAACAATGTTTCTTTAATTGGTGTAATATAAAATAAAATAAACCAAACAGTGACATAGATAGTGTCATGATTCTCCATATTATACCACTTTATACCCATATATAATATAAGGATTAATTATAGGAAAACAAAAGATGATTTCAAAGACAAATCTAAAAATGAAATAAAATTCCTCAAACAACCGGACCAATCCTCAATAATACCAAAAATTCTCATGATATAACACATTATACCCTAAACAATGCAAAATTATGATTTCAATATAAATTATTTTATTTTCATATATTACCTTGATTTTTATGTTTAATTTTTTTATATAATTAAGAAACAGTCTTAAAAATAACACTTTTATTAAAAATGGACATTAACACTCAATATTTATTTTTCTCTAGAAATATGTTTCTTAAAATAAAACTCATGTTTCATTCAAAGAATACAATATCCATTCAAGATAAATAAATATTGTAGAAATATAAATCTTATTATTGTTTTAATCATCCATAATCCCTGTGAATTTTTTAAACTTATCTGTTGTACATAAATTTAATTAAATAAAAAAAAGAAAAAAAATACATTAGTGTAATATCCCACAATTTAATTAAATATATTTTTTCAAATTAATTTTTTTAATAGAATATGTTACACTAAATATATATTTTATCTATCATTTCATAAAAAACGATGTTTTTCATCTGTTGAAACAAGCATTATGTACCTTTGACGACTTATTTTACACACAAGATCGAGCCTTAACAGACCACAATATACTATTAATACTAATTATTTAACATAATAGTTAACTCATAGATATTATAATGGAGATAATGAATATTAATAACATAACACCCCCGGATTTTATTGTAAGTTATTTTCTTTCAAGTAATTCAATATCTTGTGCTATACGCAACACCAAGTTTGAGTGCACCAGGACTTCCCAAACAAACCGTTCGAAACGCAGTTATGAGTAGTATTAACTGAATTTTTAATTCTAAATAAACCATATAATTTTAGAATCCATACTATATGTTTCTTAGACATAATATATGAACAAATTCATTTTTTTCAGATAAAAGAAGTATTTTTTTAAATGTAATTTTACCACCTTTTAATGGAATGCCCTTTCTAAAACTAATATTTAAAACTTTTATGTATTATATTAAATTAAATTAAATTATTCTTTATAATAGGGACATAATAATACATTATGGATAAATTTTTCGTACTTTTCTGATAACTTTCATATTTTGATAAATACTAAAAAAATACTAAATGTTAATTGAAAAACACTTTTTTAATAAACATAATTTAGTGTTAAAGTATAAATTTGAGTGGTTTGGGAGTATAATTAGATTAAATTTTTATCATTTAATACAATATAGTTCATTATAAGTAATTTCAAATTTAAATTTGACATAAACACATGTCAATCTTTTGATAGTTTTTACTTTTTTAAAAACCCGCTTTTCTGTTTTGACAATGGAAATTAATTATAAATTAATTAAGGATACATATATGTTTTTAATTTGGTAAATTAGAATCCATTTTTGAATTGTGAATATCAAAATTATCTTCAGTTATATTTTTGGTATTTTTTTGAAAACATTCAATTTTTGATGAATAGTGAAAAACACTACGTTATAGTTTAAAATCGATTTTTTATTTAAATAATTTTCTATTTTATTTAAATTTACTTTAAGAAAAAATAGATATATAATACCTATATAATTTCAATTTAATTAATTGGAGTCATTTTATAATAAAATAAGATGTATAAAATTTTATTGAACTTTTTACCGTCTTTTACCCACCTTTTAGGAGCATTTACAAATTTGCATAAAACCTAATTTTACCACTTATGTGAGTTTAATTTAAAAAACCCAAGAGACACGGTTAAAATAAATAAGTAAAATGTGGTTCAATAAGATGAAAATAATTTTTGGTGAAGGGTATCTTTTGACTTTCATCTTCAACGGTTAAAATTAAATAGGGTAATTAATGGAAATAATTATATTATAATTATCCTAACACATGTCCTAATTCTATTGTATAAGTGTAATTATACCAAAACCAACCTTAGGAATAAAATATGATCCTTTTTTCCAACATGGATTAGATTAGGACATTTATTATTATTTTATTTAAAGAAGAGTTAAAAGTGTTTAATTCACAGTTTAATAACTCAACCATTTTTAATATACTGTTATACATAAGATAAATTCTACTATAAATATTCATTAGAAATATAAAACTATTTCTTACATAATGGTATTTTATTTATAATTTTTATACATTAAATTGTTAAATTTATTTATGACACAATAATGATGCAGTAAATACCTTATTAATGAAAGATTAAAATAATTGATATTATAAATATACAAATAAATTTAATTTAAGACTTTTGATGAATTCCACTAATTTTCAAGGTGAATATGACATGTTATGTTTGATTTAATAATTGTTTTTTGATGTAATAATGATGTTGTGATTTTCACAAAAAAACCAAATACTTAATAGTGTCAAAATTGACATAATTGAGTTTTTAAAACAAATACTATATTATTAATTGATATAATATTCCTAAAAATATATAGTTCTGAAAAAGGACATAGATAATGTTATATATATTAATAATTAACCACTTGGGGTTCACTTTTCATGTTATAGTAAGTTTATTAAGCATAAAATATAAAATACCAAGAGACATGGTAAATGTCAAACTATTTAACAAAGAGTTAACTCTAAAAGATAAGTTTAATATGGTGACCTAAACCTATATAAAACATATATTTTGAGATGTTTTTTACCCATACCCACCTTATACTCAAAATAAATCATTTTAGATCCATTAGAAACTGAAAATGATTTTATTATAAAATAATATTTCATGCTTTTCCTAAAGTGACCCTCATCTCTCTTATAAAAGGGTACTTCCCCTTCTATTAATTTCACACCTCCAAAGCCATTTGGCTCAGCCAAAACCTACCAAAATATCTTCCCATTTTCCTCCCTTCATACTATAGTCATTATTTTGGTCATAAATCCATCTTAAGGATCTCTTTTTATCAAATCAAAATGAAGAACCCGAAGAAGTGGTAAATATTTCATCACCTCATTCAAGTTCTTTTCTTCTTCCACTTCCTCTTTCATTGTTGTTTAAAATCTTGAATAATAACCCCAATATATTCTATATATTTTGATTTTATTATAAAAATGGTACAACAATATTTATTATTCTATCCATCAAATGAATGAAAAAGTCACCATATGTGCGCACGTAGGGCTTACCGTATCTACGTCGTGGTGTAGTTTGTTATTCATACAATTAATTATTTGGATGGGTATACTAATGTGTATAACTGATTTAAATAATAAATATAACATGTTAATGATTCTTTATATATGATATACCATCCAATTACATAATATTTCACCATCAATATAATGATATTGCCGCTCATGCGTATGTATGGATTACCATCTCCACGAATGTGATGAGATTAATTCCCCATCATAATAATTCAAGAAAAATTATCATTTTATGACTAAAAATGATTTCTAGGAACTTAATATCATTATAGATATGAATAAAATACATCCTATCCATAACAAACATGTCTTACGTAACAGAGAATATAAAGGAAAACGGATCAGTTAACACCTGAAACGATGATATTTCTAAAATATTTTTAACAATGCAATATTAGAGAATCATATATGATATAATATTTATTAATATAATAATTTTATAATTTAATAACAATGTTTTAACTATATTACAAGATTTTAACGTACCCTCGACCAAGGAAAAATACTGGGTAAGGGGTTTTTTGTCTCACTTTTAATTTCGTGAGATTTCAATTGTTCGCCACTTATTTAATGAATTTGGTGTATTATGTGCTTCCATTTGATATATATTATCATAATTATATTTATATTAATAGTAATATTTTATTCATTTTGTGGTTATTAAATTTTGGTCATATGACTCGATTGATTACAACCTGGTAAGGGGTTTTTATCTCACTTCTTATTTTTCGTTAGATTCATGCTATATTGCCACTATTTACTATTGTGTGGTGTATGTACTACCCATTATTGTATTAAATATGTAATATACATTAATTTATGGGTATTTACATATTCATTTTATGATCCTTCTTTCATGAGGTGTATGTTTCATAAGTCACCAAATCGGTAATGGAATTTCTAATTTTGATTTCCACTCATTGGGTTTTACGAAAATTTCATTGATTATTTTACTCCAGTATTATGTTTGAAATAACTATTTATTTATTTATGTAGTAATATCCAGTACCCTTTATGTGGTTATTATTTTTATACACATAATCACTCAATTGATAAATTCTCAAGTAATCGATAGGAACTTGATAAGAGTATTCTTAACTCAATTTTCATTCACTGAGTTAAACATCCAAGTAATTGGTGTTATTGTTAGAAGAATATGTGTTAATGTCCTCTTATTGGATTACACTGAATATCCAATAATATTTAGTTTATTTATATTTTTCACACATAATTATGTCATTGATTTATCCTAAATCTAAGTACAGAGTTTTAAAAGGGATTTCATCTCAACTTACATTCCATTGAGGCTTCTTCGTTATTATACACCAATTTACTTTTTTTTGTGTATATACTGTTCTTTTACATAATATATCATTAATACCTTTATTATCCTGATATTATTATGTTTTGATTACCTCCATTTTTTGTATTCAAGCATCTCTCATTTGGTTAGGAACTCTAACTAAAATATCATTTTAAATTTTTTAAAAATTTATTCTTATAAATATTTCTCATTAATGTGCATGTTTTAAAAATGTTTTTAAGGATTTATTTATATGGAAATTAATGTTTTAAAATTAAAATTCCTTTTAAAAGTTTCAATTTGGTGTGGTACTCTTTGATTCAAAAATCTATTTTAAACTGCTTCTTGATAAATAGGGATTCTTTTAAATGTTTTCAAGAAAAAGGGGGATATTTCCCTCAAATAGATTTGATGATTATTTTCATCTATGTAAATATCCTTTATTATTCTCGATTGAGGTTAATTTATTATAATACAATCTTTCATATTGTATTGAATTTGTTATGTTTGACTGTGGATGTGTTATTTTTATACCATTCATGTTTTATGGTTAAAGTATTGACATTTCGTATGCTATTTTTAATACAGATGTTTAGATTATGTTTTACCCTTTCATATGAGGAATGCATTAGACATAGTAAGTGACAGGTGGATCTCGCTATAGCTCCTCGGCGCATCGTAAGGTCTCATAAGACAAACTAGTGCCTTGGCATAAGGCCATGACAAAATCTTATTTGTAGACTTGGCATAAGGCCTTGACTATGTGGTTATGAAGTCCAGCATTATGCATTCTATCATTATGAAATTGGCTATTGATATTTCATGTGATTATTTGAATAGTAGAATATCCATGTGAATAGGTAAATTGAATTATTTGGATATATATTTTCTATATTATGATGAAGATTATGTTTAAATGGGTTTTGTTTTAGTATTATATATTGCCTTAAATGTTTATTATAATTTATGATAGCTTTCGCTATATTGTTATCCTTACTGAGAATCTGAGCTCACCCCTTTATTATGTTTTATTTTTCCCAGGATGAAAAGAATTATATTATGATTAACCTACAGGAATAGGTTAAGGAATATAAGAGTGTTCAAGTGGGACACAATGTTTTTTTTTATTTCTTAATATAATATAAAACTTATGTATGTATCTAGTACTTCCAAGGCTACTAAAATGATCTGTATTTCGGGACATGATTCCTGGTATCATGCCAATGTTATGTAATCATGCACAGATTTTGGGTAACTAGGGTCGGGGCATTACAGTTGGTATCAGAGGAAGTTTAGTACAAACCATGGAATCTAGATTTAGAAAACATCTGATTAAGAAACACTAACCTAAGATATAATTTGAGTATTAGTATAGAATAACATCCAAATTTTTTGGAAATGTAAATATTATGTGGGTTTTCCAATAAATACATCCCAATCTGGATATGAGAAGGTAGAGGTGCCTCTGGCATAGATGTACCTTGGAGTGAAAACTATAACAAGGAGTTTTGGGATTGACCTGGGGTATCCTGGTACACAACAATGGGCCTTTCTTCACTCTTGGTTATGACACTCGTAGGGGATATGCTTACGATAATTCATATTTTCATTAAAAACTGATTTGATGGATTTTAATATAAGATGAGAATAAATAGACTTGGTTAATCCTAAGGTTCTTTATATTGAAAATAAGGTGTTATGATATTCTCTAAATGATTTTATGACTTACACTATGATTTATTGTGTTAGTCAATGGCTGGATTCCTAGGATGTCATAGTAACATTGAACATTATATAAAAGGTGGGAACGGTGGTGGAAATGAGCAACAAAATGGAATGTTGATAGGTGTAAAAGATATCATGTTCATTCCAAATTAGTTTTCCAAAAATATTATCAACAACATATATATTAACCAACTCCCAGACTCAACAAAGACGAGAAAGGCAGTGAATGATAAGAGCTCTAGCAGTATAGACCATAGAGAAATGAAAGGTCAATTTCCATCATGCAGGAAATGTGGAAGGAGACACCTAGGAAATTTTCTCAATCGAACAAATAAATTCTTTATGTGTGGTAAAGAAGGACACAAAGTAAAGAATTGCTAAGGAAAAATGAAGAGTACCATGGAAGGAAATAAAACTGATCCCAAGAATCCATTTATGGTCATTTTCCATAAATATAGGGGAGATGGGCATTACCCAAGTGAATTATCGGATAACCTCTTGGTCAAGGAAGAACCTATGTGGAAATAAATAGATGGATACATGTTTAAAAGTATTAGAGGTATTTATTGATGGTATTGCATTGGAAGACTTTTCTTTTATATGTGTAACCCTGTAGTTTGTAATTTGAAAATGTTATTTTAGGAAGAATTATCTTTTCTATTATTGATATAGTTATAAATAACAATTTTGGTTTTCATGATACTTGAATTTGAATCAATTACAAGTTATTAAATTTTGGGATGAAAATGTAAGGTATGAGATAACAATTGTGATGAAATTTTTTTACGGATATGTTGAGGAATTTATCTCATATTAGGAATTTTATAATATATAGTTATTGAAAAAGGACAACACGTAGACTGTGTGACAACCCATCGCGTCAGACAAAGCTACGAGAATCGAACCCACAACTAGAGTGCGATTGGTTTTTATCACCTACCACTGGACTACATGAAGTTCCTGATTATTGTGACTAATTATTTTTAGTTAAATGATTTTATTGATCAATAATAATTTGATTTTAGATCTTATGTCTTATCAAATGGATATCTTTATTATAGGAAAATGATATAGTGATTAAGTGATAAATGTTATTTTGGAAGACGTTCGCTCTGTTGGGAACACTGTATGCCTAAGGAAAATAGAATACTAAGGTATTTCATTTGAGGAGTAATGGTGGATTCTTATCTATGTTTTTATTGTGGGTTTATACAAATTTGGGTTATTTATGTAAATTATTAACCTTTCACAGATAATATGTGATTAGGTTAATTAGTTTTTAGTATGTGACTTCAAGAGTAGTCGATTTTATTTGGAGATACAATTTAATGTGTAAGACTATGTAATCAAATTATTCTATGTTTTGGGTTTCAATATTAGTTTGGATTATATTGAAGGATTTTAAGGAAAATTGTTTATTGGATGGTATTTATTGAAATTTTGGTATTGTTGGACTAATTTTAGAAATTAAGATTAGTATTTCTTTCTCTAAAGGATTATTCTTTTTGGGGATTATCAAATATTATACTAACCATTTTTGGTTTTGGATAATCACTAAAGACAAATGAAATATATAGTTTATCCTTTGTGATAATGTGATTCTCTTGAAGTTGATTCTAGTGCTTTAGGTGTGACAAAGTCATATTCAATACTCATCCTTTGAAAAAAAGGATGAGTTAGTGGTAGAAATTTATTAAAGGATACAAATCTACTTAAAAAGTAAGTATATCTGTTTATGTTCTTAGTTAATCTCATAAATAAATTTATCAACTTTATGAAATGGAACTTAAATAAAAAAAAGTTGTCTGTTTACTTTTCTTAATGGGAAACGAATGATCGTTTATCCCATCACAAGTTTGTGGTTTTCTTGTTGTTAACATTCTCCTTATCATGTTTTCTATCACTCTCTGTCATAAGTTGAAACTTAGTTTATCTTCCATATCCATATTTTCCTACATGGAATCCTAGTATGGGTTATCTCTGTTGACCTTTGTACTTCTCTTTCTTTCTTTTAAAGTGATAGTTTTATTGACTCTTTTTCCAATGTGGAACATTAAATGATGTTCCCAAGCCCATTTTTAAAATTTTTTGGACTCGATTTCCAAAATGGGGGAATAAAGTAATATATCAATATTTCATATTAACTTATTTTCATTAAATTAATTCAATAGCTTGTGTTATACGCAACACCGAATGCGAGCGCACCATGACTTACCAAACTAGCCATCCAAAAACAAGTTATGAATAGTATTAAATATATTTTGAATTTTATATACCCCATATAATTTTAGAATCTATATTATGTGTTTCTTAGACTAAATATAAGAACAAATTAATTTGTTTCAGATAAAAGAAGTATTTTTTAAAAAATGCAATTTTATCACCTTTTAATGGAAAACCCTTTTAAAACCAATATTTGACACTTATATGGATTCAATTAAATGATATTAATTTTTTGTAATCTATACATAAAAATATATCTTGGATAAATTTTTGGTACTTTTATGATAACTTTTATATTTTGATGAATACTGAAAAATACTAAATTTTAATTGAAATTTTTTTTTAGTAAAAATAATTTATAGTCTTAAATTATGAATTTTAATGGTTTTGAAGTATAATTAGATTATATTTTTATCATTTAATACAATTTAGTTCGTTATAAGTAATTTCAAATTTAAATTTTACCTAAACACATGTCAATCTTTTGATAGTTTTTTCTTCTTAAAAAACCCGCTTTTCGGTTTTGACAATGGAAATTAATTTAAAATTATTTAATGAAAATTATATATTTTTAATTTTTTAAAATAGAATTCAATTTTGAATTTTAATATAAAAATTATCTTAGAGTAAATTTTTGGTATTTTTATGAAAACATTCAATAATTTAGGAATAGTGAAAAACTCTGTTATAGTTTAAAACCGACTTTTCATTCAAATAATTATTTATTTTATTTAAATTTTTTTAAGTCAAAATTGATATATAATAATTAAATAAGTTTAATTTAATTCATTGGAGTCATTTAATAATAAAATTAGATGTATAAAATTTTATTGAACTTTTTACCATATTTTACCCACCTTCTAAGAGAATTTACAAATTTGCATAAAACATAATTTTTCCACTTTTGTGAGTTGAATTTCAAAAATAAGAGAGACGCGGTAGAAATAGGTAAGTAAAATTTTGTTCAATAAGATGAAAATAATTTTTGGTGAATAGTAACTTTTGACTTTTATTTAGCATGTTTAGAAGAAAATAGGATAATTAAGGGTAAAACTGATGTTATAATTACCCTAACACATGTACTAATTCTATTGGATAAGTGTAATTTTACAAAAAAAAACTTAGGAATAAAATATGATCCTTTTGGTCCACTTGGATTAGATTAGGACATTTATTATTATTTTATTTAAAGAAGAGTTAAAAGAGTTAAATATAGAATTTAATAACTAAAACATTTTTAATATAGGGTTATACATAATATAAATTCGACTATTAATATTCATTAGAACGATAAAACTATTTCCTAGATAATGGAATTTTATTTATAATTTTCAGTCATTAAATAATAAAATTTATTTACGACACAACGATGATGCAGTAATTACCTTATTAATGAAAGATTAAAATAATTGATATTATAAATATCCAAATAAATGTAATTTGACACTTTTGATGAATTACACTATTTTTATAGGTTAATATTACATGTTAGGGTTGAATAAATATTCTTTTCGTAGTAATCATGATGTTATGATTTAAAAAAACAAATACTAAACAGTGCCAAAATTGAAATAATTGAGTTTTTAAAACAAATACTATATTATTAATTGATATAATATTACTAAAAATATAAGGTTCTACAAAACGACTTATATAAGGTTATATATATTAATAAAATACAACATGGGGTTCACTTGGCTTGTTATAGTATGTTTATAAACCATATAATATAAAAATACAAAGAGACATGGAAAATGTAAAACTAGTTAACTAAGAGTTAAATCTAAAAGATAAGGTTAATATGGTGAAATAAACTAGTATATAACCTATTGTTTGAAGATTTTTTGACCCATACCCACCTTATCCTAGAAATAATTTATTATGGAGCCATTAGAAATAGATAGTGATTTTATTATAAAATAATATTTCAAACTTTTCCTTAAGTGACCATCACCTCTCTTATAAAAGGGATTTTCTCCTTCTCTTAATTTTACACCTCCAAATCCATTTGGCTTGGCCAACCCCTACCCCAATATCCCCCAAAGTTCCTCACTTAATCCTAGAGGCCTTCCTTTGGTCAGAAATCCATCCTAAATATCCCTTTTGATCAAATCAAAAGGAAGAACCCGAAGAAGAGGTAAATATTTAATCACCATTTTCAAGTTCTTTTGTTCTTCCACATCCTATTTCATTGTTGATTACATTATAAAATAATAACTCCAATATCTCCTATATATTTTTATTTTATTATAAAAATGGTACAACAATATTTATTATTCAATTCATCATTTGAATGACAAAGTCACCATACATGCATACGTACGGCTTACCGTGTCCATGTCGTGGTGTAGTTTGTTATTCAAACACTCTATTATTTGGATGGGTATAATAATGAGAATAACTGATTTAAATAAGAAATTTAACATTTTAATTATTTGTTATATATGATATATCATCCAATTAAATATGACTCCACCATCAATATAATGATATTGTCGCTCATTTGTACGTACGGATTACCATCTCCATGAACGTGATGAGATTAATTCCCCATCGTAATCATTCAAGAATAATTTTAATTTTATGATTAAAAATAGTGTTTAAGAACTTAATATAATTCTGGATATGAATAAAATACATCCTATCCATAACAAACATGGCTTACGTAACCGAGCTTATAGAATAAAACAGATCAGTTAACACCAGAAACAATGATACTACTAAAATATTATTAACAAATCGATATTAGAGGATCATATATGATATAATATTTATGTATATAGTTATTGTATAATTATTAACAATGGTTTAACTGTTATACAAGAGTTTAATGTACCTTTGACCAAGGAAAAGTACAAGGTAAGAGGTTTCTTATATAACTTTTAATTCCGTGAGATTTCCATTGTTCGGTACTTATTTATTGCATGTGGTGTATTGCATACATCCATTTGATATATATTAGCATGATTATCTTTATATTCATGGTATTCTGTGATTCCTTTTGTGGTTATTAGCTTTTGGTCATACGAATCGATTGATTACAACATGATAAGGGGTTTTCATCTCAATTCTTATTTTTCATGAGATTCATGCTATACTGCCACTATTTATTTTTGTATGGTGTATGTACTACCAATGATTGTATTCCTTATGTAATATAATTTAATTTATGGATATTTACATCTTCATTGTATGATCCTTCTTTCATGGGGTGTGTTTTTTGTAAGTCACCAAATCGGTAAGGGAATTTCTAATTTCGATTTCCACTCATTGTGTTTTACACAAACTTCATTGATTATTTTACTCCAATATTATGTGTGAAATTACTATTTAAATATTTATGTGGTAATTTACACTCCCATTTTTGTGTTTATTCTTTCGATAAACATAATCACTCCATTGATAAATTCTCAAGTCATCGATATGAACTTGAAAAGAGTAATCTCAACTCAATTTTCATTCATTGAGTTAAACATCCAAGTCCTTAGTGTTGTTGTTACAAGAATATGTGTGAATTTCCTATGATTTTTTTACACTGAATATCCAATCATATTTAGTGTATTTATATTTTTCACACATAATTATTTCTTTGATTTATCCTTAACCTAAGGATACAATTTTATAAGGGATTTAATCTCAACTTACATTCCATTGAGGCTTCTTTGTTATTATACGCCAATTCACTTTTATTTGGTGTATATAATGTACTTTGAAGTAATATATCATGAATACATTTATTCTCATGATTTTATTACGTTTTGATTACCTCAATTAATTTTATTAAAGAATCTCTCATTTGGTTAGGAAATCTAACTGAAATATCATTTTAAATGTTTTAGAAATTTATTCTTTTAAATATTTCTCATTAATGTCCATGTTTTAAAAATGGTTTTAAGGATTTGTTTATATGGAAATTAATGTTTCAAAATTAAAATTCCTTTAAAAAGTTTCAAATTTTTATGGGATACTTTAATTCAAAAATCTATTTTAAATAGCTTCTTGATAAATAGTGATACTTTTAGATGTTTTCAAGAAATAGGGGGATATTTCTCTCAAATAGTTTTGATGATTATTTTCATCTATGTTAACATCTTTAATTATCCTCAATTGAGGTTAATTTATTATAATAAAATCTTACAGATTGTATTGAATGAGTTATGCTTGACTATGGAGGTGTTATTTTTATACCATTCATGGTTTATGGTTAAAGTATTGACATTTTATATGCTAGTTTTAATACAAATATCAAGATTATGTTTCTCCCTTTCATATGAGGAATGCATTAGACTTAGTAAGTGATGGATGGAGCCTGCTATAGCTCCTCGATGGATCGTTAGGTCTCATGAGACAAACTATTGTCTTGACACAAGGCCCTGACAAAATATTATTTGTAATCTTGGCACAAGACCTTGACTATGTGGTTATGAAGTCCAGTGTTATGCATTCCATCATTATGAAATGGGCTATTGATATTTCATGTGATTATTAGACTAGTATAATATCCATATGAATAAGTAAATGATGTTATTTTGATTTATATTTTCCATATTATGATGAAGTTTATGTTTAAAAGGATTTTGTTTTAATCTTATACATTTCCTTAAACGTGTATGCTTATTTATGAATGTTTCCGCTATATTTTTATCCTTATTGAGCATTTGAGCTCACCCCCTTCTTATGTTTAATTTTTTCCAAGATGCAAAGAAGTATATTACAATTAACCTACAGGAATAGGCAAAGGAATATAAGAGTGTTAAAATGGGACACACTATTATTTTTCGTATTTCATAATTTAATGTAAAACTTATGTATGAATCTAGTACTTCCAAGGTTGCTAAACTGATCGGTCTTTCGGGACATGATTCCTTGCATCATGCCAATGTTATGTAATAATGCACCTATTTTGGGTAACTATGTTTGGCTCATTACAAATAACTAAATTATTAAATAATATTTTACACATGTTTATAAAATTAATTCACTAGTTAAAAGTTAATTTGAAATTAAAATAAATAATAATTGAATATAAAGGATGTGTTTTTATGATACTATTTTTATGACCAGAATGGAATTTTTATCATAAAAAAATAATCACTATTAGTGAAATATATTATTGAAATTTATATTTATTTTATTTAATAAAGTGATTTTATATTCATCAAATATGTTTTATAGGATTACTCTAAGAAAAAATCCAATTTTCAGCACAAAAAACTGTATATTTTATAAAATTTAGTTTAACCACCTTTTATTAGAAGGATTATTTTAAAACTAAATTTTAAAAGTTTATTATTATTATTTTCCAAAATTAAATTAATACTTGAAATAAAAATATCAGAATTTACTTTTCGTAAATGTTTTGAATTGTTCTGATAACATTCATATTTCTATGATTAGTGAAGGACATCGAATTTTAATTGAATTTTTCTCATATAAATAATTAATATTTTTTAAATAAGTATAAAATAGGTTTTAAAGTATAATTAGATAAATTTTATATAATTTTAATCAATTTAGGTCATTGGAATAAATTTCACATTGAAATTGGACATAAAAACATTTCAAGCTTTTGAACTTTTCTCTTAAAAAACCCAATGTCTCATTCCATCAACAAGATTAATTTTTCATAAATTTCTTCCACTTATATGATTGGAATTTTGAAAAATGGATTCCATATTTGGAATTATAATAATTTATAATATATGTTAAGGTCATCTTAGTTTTAGGCCAAACAATATTACTGAATGTAATTAAACATAACTACAGTGATTCAGGTTAAAATGAGTTTACTTAATAATTAAAAAAAGAATATATGGGGTAACAATGAATCTATAATTCTCTAAAAATTATTTTTATAGCCATATTTTTACCATTACACCTATAAGGTTCTATAATTTTCCACTTTGGACCATTACAAGTGTCTACACTTTCCAAATGACCTTAAGGGAAAGCACAAATTAAAAAATACCTGAATATGGGTATTATTTTACCTTTAAAACAAAGGAAGAAGAAGGTTGCATGATCATGCAGTGTAACACCCCGAGATTTTATGAAAAATATTCTTTTTAATTTTATTGATATCATGTGTTGTATGATACACCAAAAGGAGCTTGCACTACACATATCCATGACTTGGCTTGCATTACACGCAATTGTGACCTTCCACGATAGCGTGTATAGTACGCAATACCGAGTTTCACTAAATGATATACTATTATAATATTATTATAAACTAGCCGTTATGAATAGTAATACCCAATTTTTGAAATTTTAATAATTTTATCATTCAAAATGGACTTCATTTTTGGATTCGGAATATCGAAATTAGCTTAGGGTGAAATTTTGGTACTTTTCGGATAACTTTCATATTCAGATGAATAGTGAAAATTACTAAATTTTAATTAAAAACAACTTTTTAAATCAAAATAATTAATAGTGATAAATTATTAATTTGAGTGGTTTTAAAGTATATTTAGAATATATTTTTACATTTTAATACAATGTTCGTCATTGGATGTAATTTCACATTTAAACCATATATAAACAATTGTCAATCTTTTGATAGTTATTATCTCTTAAAAACACGCTATTTGTTTGGATGAAGGGAATTAATTTTTAAATTAGTTAATGTAACTGATATGTTTTTAATTTGATAAAATATACATCATTTTTAATTCATAATATCCAATATAGCTTAGGCCTAATTTTTGGTATTTTTCTGGAAACTTTCATTTTTTGAGGAATAGTGAAACCACTAAGTGGTAGTTAAAAAAACTGATTTTTTCATAAAACTTAATTTTACCGCTTCTGTAAGTGGAATTTCGAAAATCCTAGAGACACGGTTAATATCAAGGACTAAAATGTGGTTCAATGAGATGAAAATAATTTTTGGTGAATAGTAACTTTTTTCTTTTTTTTACCACGGTTAAAAGTAAATAGGGTAATTAAGGGTAAAGGTGTTATTATTATTACCCTAACACATGTCAATATTCTATTGTATAAGTGTAATTCGACCAAAAACAACCTTAAGAATAAAATATGACCATTTAGGCCCACTTGTATTAGATTAGGACATTTATTATCAATTTATTTAAAGAAGGGTTAAAATAGTTAAAATCAAAGTTTAATAACTAAATCATTTTTAATATAGAGTTATACATAGGATAAATTCGACTATAAATATTCATTAGAAATATAAAAATATTTCCAACATAATGGTAGTTTATTTGTAATTTTTAGACATAAAATAATTTAATTTATTTATGATACAATAATGATGCAGTAATTATCCTACTAATGAAATGTTGACATAATCGATGTTATAAATACCCAAATAAATGTAATTTGAGACTTTTTATGAATACCAATAATTTTATATGTTAATATGACATGTTAGTATTGATTTAATTAATTTTTTTCGAACTAATCATTATTTTATGATTTTCACAAAAATCAATTACCAAATAGTGTCAAAATTGACATAAAATAGTTTTTAAAAACAATATTATATTATTAGTTGTTATTATATTCCTAAAAATCTAAGGTTCGGCCAATATACTTATATAATGATAGGAATATCATTAATGGACCACTTGGGGGTCTCTTGGATGTATATGGTAAGTTTATTAACTATATAATATAAAAATACAAAGTGACATGGTAAATGTCAATCTAATTAACTAAGAGTTAAAACTAAAAGATAAGGTTAATATAATGACAAAAACTTATCTAAATTCTATTGTATGAGAGTATTTCGACCCCTCCCCACCTTATCTTAGAAATATATCAATTTATAGCTATTAATAACCGAATTTTACTTTATAATAAAATAATATGTTTAGTTATTCCAAAGGTGCCCCTCTCCTCCCTTATAAAAGGGAACCTCCTCCCTCTCTTCCTCACACCACTTTGAGCCTTCAATCTCGGACAACCCCTGAAAAATTCTCTTTTCCACTTCCCTAGAAACATCCTAGAGGTCCTGGTCTTCTTAAAAGACCAATTTTAGTTCCCTAAGAGGAGGTCTCAAAGAGGCGCTTCAAAGAAGAGGTAATGTCCATTACCGATTCTTTCAACTTTATTTCTTCTTCCACTTCTTCATTTTTAGTTGTTTCAATATGAGGTAATAACATAAGTATCAATACAATACCGATATGTTATTATAAGTATGAAACCACCATATTTCACCATCTATCCATCCAACGGAAAACGAAATCACCGCACGGGCGTACGTACGGAATACCGTCTCCATGCCGTGGTGTAATATTTTTTCCACCATCACCTTACATGGATGGGTATAATGGTGAAAGTAATGAATATATATGATTATTGTAAATTGATATTGATTATGTAATATTATACATACACTTTAATACAATTCCACGATCTTGGGAATGATATCATCGCTCGTGCGTACGTACGGACTACCGTCTCCAGGACGCGATGAGATTCGCTCTTCATGTTAACCATTCATGAATGATTATAAATTATATATAATAAATAATAATGAAATATATGAAAAAATAATGATACTTTATTTATGTATATATATATATATATATGTATGTCATTTACTTAATTTCATTCAATTCAAAAGGGAAACGAAAACAGCGTTCATGCGTACGTACGGCATACCGTCTCAATGAACGGTGTATTTCATTCCTTTTATCAATCTATAATATATATGTATATGATAAATGTAACACCCCAAGCTTCTACGGTACGTTTCCCTTCGAATAATGCGATAGCGTGTGTTGTACGCAACCTCGAGTTCTAACACACACCACAACTAATTAAACTAGCCGTTGTAAATAGTGATACCTACTTTTTGAAATCATATATATTTTATATTTCAAAATGGACTTCATTTTTGGATTCGGAATATCGAAATTATCCTAGGGTGAAATTTTGGTACTTTTCGGATAACTTTTATATTTTGATGAATAGTAAAAATTACTAAATTTTAATTAAAAACAACTTTTTTAATCAAAATAAGTAATAGTGATAAATTATTAATTTGAGTGGTTTTAAAGTATATTTAGAATATATTTTTACCATTTAATATAATGTTGGTCATTGGACATAATTTTACAATTAAACCGAACATAAACAAGTGTCAATCTTTTGATAGTTATTATCTCTTAAAAACACGCTTTTTGTTTTAACAGCGGGAATTAATTTTAAATTAATTTCTGCCACTTCTGTGTTTTGAATTTAGGAAAATGGATTCCATATTTGGAATCAGGATGTCCAAATTATGTAAATAGGTAACTTTTATTTTTAGACATTTTGAATAATTACTGCGGTAAATATTTTATTTACCATGGTTAAGGGTAAATCCGGTAAATAAGGGTTAAAAAAATAATATTATAATAATACAAAATTACCCTAAAACGTGTCCTAACCTTATTGGTGTACACATACCCGACCATGGGCATCCTTGGGTCAATTTGGGGACCCCTTGGAGCCACTTGTAAGTGATAATGACACATTATATTAATAAAGTTAAAATAAAAATAAAAATGGCATAAGATTACATCTTTTAGAAGAACAATTTTTACATAGGGTTATACATGTTGGATTTTAGATTATAAATATTCATTAGAAATATAAAAAGATTTCCTACATAATGATATTTTATTTATAATTTTTAGACATTAAATAAGTTATTTTATTTATGACACAATGATGATGCAGTAATTACTATAATAGTGAAAAATTAAAATAATTGATATTATAAATACCCAAATAAATATAATATGAAACTTTTAATGAATTAAACTAATTTTATAGGCTAATATGATATATTAGGATTGATTTAATGGACTTTGTTCGAAGTAATCAATCTGTTATGAGTTTCAAAAAAATCAACTATTGAATAGTGTCAAAATTGACATAAAAGAGTTCTTAAAACAAATATTATATTATTAATTGATATTAAATTCCTAAAAATCTAAGGTTCGGCCAAGAGACTTATATTATGATAGGTTAATCATTAATGGACCACTTGGGGGTCGCTTGGATGTATATAGTATGTTTATTAACCATAATATATAAAAATACAAAGAGACATTGTAAAAGTGAAACTAATTAACTTAGAGTTAATACTTAAAGATAAGGTTAATATAAGTACCCAAACCTGTCTAAATTCTATTGGATGAGTTGTTTTCGACCTATCCCCACCTCATCCTTTTAATAGTCAACTTTGGAGCCTTTAGAAACCGAATATTAATTTATTATAAATTAATATTTCTAGCTCTTCCAAAGGTGCCCCTCACCCCTCTTATAAAAGGGCACTCCTCCTTCTCATTTCTTCACACCTTCAAAGCCTTTTGGTTCGGCCAAACTCTGCCCAAATAATCTCCCAACATCCCTCACTACAACATAGAGGCCTTAGTTTGATCAGAAAGCCAACCTAAGGAGCCCTTTTGATCAAATCAAAAGGAAGAACCCGAAGAAGAGGTAATGATTTCACCACCCTTTTCTAAGTTCATTTCTTCTTCCACTTCTTCTTCCTTTGTTCTTACCATTCTAAAATAATAACTCCAGTATCTCACATATACTGTGATGTTATTATAAGTATGGTACAACCATATTCAGTACTCTATCCACCCTTTGAATAACATGTCACCATACGTGCGTACGTACGGCTTACCGTCTCCACGTCATGGTGTAATTGTTATTCAATATAATATTATTTGGATGGGTATAATAATGATGTTTAACTCATGTAAATAATAAATATAACATGTTAATGATTCTGTATATATGATATACCATTCATTTATATATTATTTTAATATCAAAAGAATGATATTGTCGCTCGTGCGTACGTACGGACTACCGTCTCCACGAACGCGATGAGATTCATTCTCCATCGTATCCATTCAAGTATAATTATCATTTAATGATTTAAAAATGATGTTTAAGGACTTGATATCATTATGGATATGAATAAGATACAACAAACATGACTTATGTAACAAAAAATATAAAAGAAAATGAGTAAGTTAACACCCGAAATGACGATAATTCTATGATATTATTAACAAATCAATGTTAAAAGATCATATATGATATCATATTAATATATATGATTCTTGTATAATTTAATAACAATTATTTCACCATTATACAGGAGGTTAACCTACCACAACCAAGGAAAAGTACAAGGTAAGGGTTATTTCACAATCTCTTCATTATCCGAGGTTGTTTATATGTAATAATCTACTGGAATCTCTTTATCATCCACATCCATGTTTCTTAAAAATGTATTTCAAAACATTTTTACTATTTACAAGAATATGGGTTAAAGTCATTTATACATTTTTTTGACTTTTTATAAGAGGTTTATAAAGGAATCTTTCCGTCGTTTTCAAAACAAGGTCCTTTTTAACCTTTTCGACAGAATTGAGGTAAGAATGTTTTTTTTAACTTATACGGCGGGTGCGGTTATTTTACGCCGTTATAAAATCTTCAAAGCTTTCCTTACAAGCTTATAAGAATATTTTCAAAGAAAATGTTTTATTTTATATGGATCTTAAATGATTTCAAAATAAAAGGAGATATTTCTTTAAAAAGAATTTTGATTTCATCTATGTCAACATCCTTTGATGGATTTTAAGATTATTTGAAGTTGATTTATTATGATACAAAACTTCTATATTGTATTGAAGGTTTTGTGATATGTTTGACTGTGGATGTGCTATTTTTATACCATTCATAGTTTATTGTGAAAGTATTGACATTTCGTATGCTAGTTTTAATACGAATGTTTATGTTATGTTTAAACCTTTTCATATGGGAATGCATTGGACTTAATAAGTGACGGGTGGAGCCCGCTATAGCTCCTCGATGCATCGGTAGGTCTCATGAGACAAACTAGTGTCTTGGCACAAGGCCTTGACAAAATCATATTTGTAGTCTTGGCACGAGGCCTTGGCTATGTGGTTATGATAGTCTGGCATTATGCATTCCAACATTATGAAAGTGGTTATTTATTTTTGCATGTGATTATTCGATTAGTGGAATATCCATGTGAATAAGTAAATGGCATTATTTCATTTTATTTATGCCATACCATGTTGAAAGTTCATGTTTAAAAGGCTTTTGTTTTAGTTATACATTGCCTTAAATGTTTATTCTTATTGATGAAAGTTTCCGCTATATTGTTATCCTTACTGGGCATTTGAGCTCACCCCTTTTCTATGTTTTATTTTTCCCAGGAAGTGAAGATGTAAGTTATGAATGACCTGCAGGGATATTATGAGGGGATTGTAGTGTGGACTGTGGAAACATTATGTTGTTGTAGTAGTTTTTGATTTTATGATGTAATGTAAAACTTATGAATATATCTAGTGTTTCCAAGGCTACTAAACCAATCGGTCTTTCGAGATTTGATCTTTCTTGTGATCATGCCAATGTTATGTAATAATGCACCGACTCTAGGCAACTAGGGTCGGGGCGTTACAGTTGGTATCAGAGGAGGTTTAGTACAAACCTTGGAAGCTAGATTTAGATAAACTCTGATTAGAGAACGTAGACTTAAGATGAACTTTGAGGATTAGTATAGAAGAACTTCCTAGAATTTTGGTATTGTAGAGATTTTGTGAGTTTTTCGAGCAATAAATCCCTGTCTGGATACGAGCAGGTAGAGGCGGCTCTGGCACAGATGTACCTAGGGGTAAAACCCGAAAACACCGCTTTGAGCTAGACTCGAACGGGAACTGGTGCACGACAACGGGCCTTGCTGCACTCTTGGTTACGACACTCCCGGGGGATATGCTTAGGATAACTCTCACTTTCTTTACAAATCATTATGAAGGGTTTATGAGTATATACTTCCTCAAAGAAAACATATTTATGATTATGGATTATATCCATAGATAGTTCAATTTATGTTTAGTGTTTTATAAGTATGGGATTATGTATTTTGATTCATAAACTGATCTAGTTTATGACATTGTTTAGAAATGGCGCCTAGTGGAAGAAATGGAAACCGTATCAATGCACGCACTCCATGTAGGGATTTCCCTCCTACTCAAGATAATTATAGTGGGGCTGGTGATGCAACTGGTGCTGATCAGCTAATCACCGTACTGGGACAACTTACTCAGGTTATGAATAATAACCTTACCCGTATGGAGCACCCTGATCCGCAGCGTGGAGGATCAATGTTAGATCGATTCATGAGACAACAACCACCAACGTTCAATGGGAATACAAATCCCGTAGTAGCTGAGCAATGGATATTTTCCCTAGAGAAAATATTTCAGGCTTTGGGGAGCAGTGAAAGGGAAAAAGTTATCATGGCAGTTTACCGCCTCACTGGAGATGTTGATCAATGGTGGTCATTGATTCAAAACATGAAGGAAGATGATGAAGTATCAAATATGGAATGGAGGGAGTTCAAAGATCTGTTTTTAGAAAAATACTTTCCTCGCGACCATCGAGCAGATATGGAAAGGCAATTTCTGAGTCTGAGACAAAAGGAGGATGATAATGTCACAAAGTATGAGGATAACTTTACAAGGTTAGCGAGGTACGCTGGTGATTATATTCGCAACCCAAGAAGTAAGATTGATCGTTTCTTTGATGGGTTAAAACCATTTCTCCGTCGAGCATTAGTCTCACAATCCTTTTCATCGTACGAAGACATTGTCTCATGTGCTATCAAGACCGAAAAGGAATTCTCTAAGTCTTATGACTTTAAAGCAAAGCAAGAGAAGAAGAGACCTGCTGATCAATCTGGGAATGGAAATAAGGGGAAGAAGGGAAAGGTTGAATATCCATCTTGTGGTAAGTGCGGGAAGAAACACCCCAGTGCTTGTCTGAAGGGAATGGGAGTCTGTTACAAGTGTGGTGAAAAAGGCCACCAAGCTCATGATTGCAAGGGGAAGAAGGAATCTACCAACGTTCAGTGCTACAATTGCAGGGAGATGGGGCATTATGCAAATGCATGTCCTAAGCGTCAGGAGAACTTACCTCAGAAAAGGCCAAGGGATCAAGGCCAGGCTTATGCTATCACTACTGCTGAGGTAGAAGCTCCGAAAGACGTGGTGGCAGGTAATTTAATGGTTTCCTCAAGTTTAGCAAATGCATTATTTGATTCTGGATCATCGCATTGTTTCATATCTTCCCAGTTTGCTAAGAAAATTAGATATTTCCAATTTGATTTAATAAGGGAGTTGTCAGTTAAAACTCCTAAGGGAAGTATCGTTGCAACAAAGTTTTGCGAATCAGTCCCCATTAGAGCACATAAATTTTCTTTATCTGCTGATTTCATCGTCATACCTATGATTGAGTTTGATATAATCCTCGGTATGGACTGGCTTTCGGACTATGATGCGAAGATTTATTGTAAGAAGAAAGAGGTTATGATTCTTGATGATAATGATAAGGAACACCTTATTTTTAGAGCAGAATCGTCACCACCTAATTCTTATTTAGATCCGCCCCCAGTAGCTCAACTAAATTCAATTATTGGGGACGAAGAGAATGAAATAACTGCGGGTGAGGAAAGGAATGTTCAAATAGAGGATGTACCTGTTGTGAAAGAATTTGTAGATGTATTTCCGGAAGATTTACCTGGACATCCTCCAGAACGAGAAGTTGAGTTTTCCATTGATTTGATTCCTGGATCAAGGCCTATATCGAAGACCCCTTATAGAATGGCCACTGTAGAGTTAGTCGAACTAAAGAAACAACTAGAGGAATTGAGTAATAAGGGATTTATTCGCCCTAGTGTTTCTCCATGGGGAGCCCCTGTTCTTTTTGTTAAAAAGAAAGATGGATCTATGAGGTTATGTATCGACTACAGGGAGATCAATGCTATAACGATAAAGAACAAGTATCCCCTACCTCGTATTGATGATTTATTTGACCAACTGCATGGAGCTCAATACTTTTCAAAGATTGACCTTCGATCTGGATACCATCAGTTGTGTGTAAAGAAGGAAGACATTCCGAAAACAGCATTTCGAACCAGGTACGGGCATTACGAGTTTACTGTAATGCCGTTTGGATTGACTAATGCACCCTCTGTATTCATGGATCTGATGAATAGAGTTTTCAAGGAGTATCTCGATGAATTTGTGGTGGTATTTATTGATGATATCTTGGTATACTCCAAAACCTACAAAGATCATGAAAATCACTTGCGCATTATCTTGAAGACTCTGAGGAGGCATGAATTATATGGGAAGTTTAGCAAGTGTGAATTCTGGCTTCAGGAGATTTCTTTTCTTGGCCGTATTGTCTCTAAAGATGGAATCTCTGTTGATCCTTCTAAGACCAAGGCAATCCAAGAATGGCCAGCACCTACGAGTATAACTGAGGTACGTAGTTTTATTGGTTTGGCAGGTTATTATCGACGTTTCGTCCAGAATTTTGCCCGATTGGCTAACCCATTAACGAAGCTCACACGTAAAGGGGTTAAATTTGTTTGGACAAAAGAGTGTGAAGAATGTTTCGAAGAACTGAAGAGAAGATTAGTCAATGATCCTATATTGACTCTACCATCGGGGAATGATGGGTTCGTTATTTATAGTGATGCATCAAAGAAAGGACTTGGCTGTGTCCTTATGCAGAATGATAGAGTTATTGCCTATGCATCACGACAGTTGAAAATTCATGAACAAAACTATCCTACTCATGATCTTGAGTTAGCAGCTGTGATCTTTGCTTTGAAGATATGGAGGCACTACCTCTATGGTGAAAAATGTGAGATTTATACTGATCACAAGAGTTTGAAGTATATTTTCTCACAAAAAGAACTCAACATGAGGCAAAGGAGATGGCTTGAATTACTCAAGGATTATGATTGTACGATACACTACCACCCAGGGAAGGCAAACAAGGTGGCAGATGCTTTGAGTAGAAAAGACCATGGAGTTTTGAACAATATGAGAATTGAAAGGGATCCAATTTTCATGGATCTAGTGAAAATGGACATGGGAATAACCAGGGAAGGTGAAACATCAATGCTTTTTCAAATGGTTGCCAAACCATCTTTACTAGAAAGGATTAAGAGTTCTCAGACTGATGATGAAGAATTCCAAAAGAAGATTAAAGATGTGAATGATGGGAGATTGAGAGACTTTGCGTATGAAGGTGGAATTTTGAAATTCGGGAAGAGACTTTGTGTTCCCAATATACCTGATCTAAAAAGGGAATTGCTGGATGATGCTCATAGTTCCAATTTCTCTATACACCCTGGGAGCACCAAAATGTATAGAGATTTGAAGGAACATTTTTGGTGGGACAACATGAAGAGGGAGATTGCTGATTTTGTGTCAAGATGTATGGTTTGTCAACAAGTGAAAGCTGGAAGGCAACAGCCTGGAGGAGTCATGCAACCTCTTCCCATACCGGAGTGGAAATGGGACAATATTACGATGGACTTTGTCATGGGGCTACCAAAGACTCCTAGAAGGAACGATGCAATATGGGTTATTGTTGATCGTCTTACCAAGTCAGCACATTTTCTTGCTATAAGAGAAGATCTACCCCTGGAACGTCTAGCAAGACTATACATTAATGAAGTTGTGAGACTTCATGGAGTACCCCTATCGATTGTTTCTGATCGTGATCCCCGTTTTACTTCAAGATTTTGGAAAAGTCTTCAGAAATCCCTGGATACTGAACTTCATTTGAGCACTGCATACCACCCTCAGACAGATGGACAGTCAGAACGGACTATTCAAACCTTAGAAGATATGTTGAGATCTTGCTCACTTGACTTTCAGGGTATGTGGGATCAATATTTACCTCTGGTAGAATTTTCCTATAACAATAGCTTCCATTCGAGTATTCAGATGGCACCATATGAAGCGTTATACGGAAAGAGATGTCGTACACCAACCTGTTGGGATGACGTTGGTGAAAGAAAACTTGTAGGCCCAGAACTAGTGGAGGAAACGGTGGAAAAGGTGAAGGTAATCCAAAATCACATTAAAGCAGCTCAAAGTAGGCAGAAGAGCTATGCCGATAATCGAAGGAAGGATTTGGAATTTCAAGTCGGTGATCATGTTTTCCTGAAGGTATCTCCATGGAAGGGAGTCATACGTTTTGGAAAGAAAGGTAAATTGAGTCCTAGGTACATCGGACCTTTCGAAATTCTAGAACGAATTGGGGTTGTAGCTTACCGATTGGCAATGCCGCCAAGTCTCTCCAAAGTTCACGATGTGTTCCACGTATCTCTGTTGAGGAAATACATGCCTGACCCAACGCATGTACTCACCTATGAGGAATTAGAACTGGAACCCGATCTTTCCTATTGTGAAGAGCCCGTCAGGATTCTTGATACAAGAGAACAAGTACTGAGAAACCGGACGACGCGTCTGGTAAAAGTTTTGTGGAGAAATCATAAGATGGAAGAGGCAACGTGGGAACCCGAGGAACTTATGATGAAGAACCACCCGAGTCTTTTTATGCAGTAATACCCTAGAAATTGCGAGGACGCAATTATTTGAAGGAGGGGAGAATGTAACACCCCAAGCTTCTACGGTACGTTTCCCTTCGAATAATGCGATAGCGTGTGTTGTACGCAACCTCGAGTTCTAACACACACCACAACTAATTAAACTAGCCGTTGTAAATAGTGATACCTACTTTTTGAAATCATATATATTTTATATTTCAAAATAGACTTCATTTTTGGATTCGGAATATCGAAATTATCCTAGGGTGAAATTTTGGTACTTTTCGGATAACTTTTATATTTTGATGAATAGTAAAAATTACTAAATTTTAATTAAAAACAACTTTTTTAATCAAAATAAGTAATAGTGATAAATTATGAATTTGAGTGGTTTTAAAGTATATTTAGAATATATTTTTACCATTTAATATAATGTTGGTCATTGGACATAATTTTACAATTAAACCGAACATAAACAAGTGTCAATCTTTTGATAGTTATTATCTCTTAAAAACACGCTTTTTGTTTTAACAGCGGGAATTAATTTTAAATTAATTTCTGCCACTTCTGTGTTTTGAATTTAGGAAAATGGATTCCATATTTGGAATCAGGATGTCCAAATTATGTAAATAGGTAACTTTTATTTTTATACATTTTGAATAATTACTGCGGTAAATATTTTATTTACCATGGTTAAGGGTAAATCTGGTAAATAAGGGTTAAACAAATAATATTATAATAATACAAAATTACCCTAAAACGTGTCCTAACCTTATTGGTGTACACATACCCGACCATGGGCATCCTTGGGTCAATTTGGGGACCCCTTGGAGCCACTTGTAAGTGATAATGACACATTATATTAATAAAGTTAAAATAAAAATAAAAATGGCATAAGATTGCATCTTTTAGAAGAACAATTTTTACATAGGGTTATACATGTTGGATTTTAGATTATAAATATTCATTAGAAAGATAAAAAGATTTCCTACATAAGGATATTTTATTTATAATTTTTAGACATTAAATAAGTTATTTTATTTATGACACAATGATGATGCAGTAATTACTATAATAGTGAAAAATTAAAATAATTGATATTATAAATACCCAAATAAATATAATATGAAACTTTTAATGAATTAAACTAATTTTCTAGGCTAATATGATATATTAGGATTGATTTAATGGACTTTGTTCGAAGTAATCAATCTGTTATGAGTTTCAAAAAAATCAACTATTGAATAGTGTCAAAATTGACATAAAAGAGTTCTTAAAAAAATATTATATTATTAATTGATATTAAATTCCTAAAAATCTAAGGTTCGGCCAAGAGACTTATATTATGATAGGTTAATCATTAATGGACCACTTGGGGGTCGCTTGGATGTATATAGTAAGTTTATTAACCATAATATATAAAAATACAAAGAGACATTGTAAAAGTGAAACTAATTAACTTAGAGTTAATACTTAAAGATAAGGTTAATATAAGTACCCAAACCTGTCTAAATTCTATTGTATGAGTTGTTTTCGACCTATCCCCACCTCATCCTTTGAATAGTCAACTTTGGAGCCTTTAGAAACCGAATATGAATTTATTATAAATTAATATTTCTAGCTCTTCCAAAGGTGCCCCTCACCCCTCTTATAAAAGGGCACTCCTCCTTCTCATTTCTTCACACCTTCAAAGCCTTTTGGTTCGGCCAAACTCTGCCCAAATAATCTCCCAACATCCCTCACTACAACATAGAGGCCTTATTTTGATCAGAAAGCCAACCTAAGGAGCCCTTTTGATCAAATCAAAAGG
The DNA here is from genome assembly GCA_963277665.1 of Viscum album. NCBI lineage: Eukaryota > Viridiplantae > Streptophyta > Magnoliopsida > Santalales > Viscaceae > Viscum > Viscum album. The sequence goes on along the minus strand of OY728150.1, from coordinate 779,360,662 downwards.
AAGAACCCGAAGAAGAGGTAATGATTTCACCACCCTTTTCTAAGTTCATTTCTTCTTCCACTTCTTCTTCCTTTGTTCTTACCATTCTAAAATAATAACTCCAGTATCTCACATATACTGTGATGTTATTATAAGTATGGTACAACCATATTAAGTACTCTATCCACCCTTTGAATAACATGTCACCATACGTGCGTACGTACGGCTTACCGTCTCCACGTCGTGGTGTAATTGTTATTCAATATAATATTATTTGGATGGGTATAATAATGATGTTTAACTCATGTAAATAATATATATAACATGTTAATGATTCTGTATATATGATATACCATTCATTTATATATTATTTTAATATCAAAAGAATGATATTGTCGCTCGTGCGTACGTACGGACTACCGTCTCCACGAACGCGATGAGATTCATTCTCCATCGTATCCATTCAAGTATAATTATCATTTAATGATTTAAAAATGATGTTTAAGGACTTGATATCATTCTGGATATGAATAAGATACAACAAACATGACTTATGTAACAAAACATATAAAAGAAAATGAGTAAGTTAACACCCGAAATGACGATAATTCTAAGATATTATTAACAAATCAATGTTAAAAGATCATATATGATATCATATTAATATATATGATTCTTGTATAATTTAATAACAATTATTTCACCATTATACAGGAGGTTAACCTACCACAACCAAGGAAAAGTACAAGGTAAGGGTTATTTCACAATCTCTTCATTATCCGAGGTTGTTTATATGTAATAATCTACTGGAATCTCTTTATCATCCACATCCATGTTTCTTAAAAATGTATTTCAAAACATTTTTACTATTTACAAGAATATGGGTTAAAGTCATTTATACATTTTTTTGACTTTTTATAAGAGGTTTATAAAGGAATCTTTCCGTCGTTTTCAAAACAAGGTCCTTTTTAACCTTTTCGACAGAATTGAGGTAAGAATGTTTTTTTTTAACTTATACGGCGGGTGCGGTTATTTTACGCCGTTATAAAATCTTCAAAGCTTTCCTTACAAGCTTATAAGAATATTTTCAAAGAAAATGTTTTATTTTATATGGATCTTAAATGATTTCAAAATAAAAGGAGATATTTCTTTAAAAAGAATTTTGATTTCATCTATGTCAACATCCTTTGATGGATTTTAAGATTATTTGAAGTTGATTTATTATGATACAAAACTTCTATATTGTATTGAAGGTTTTGTGATATGTTTGACTGTGGATGTGCTATTTTTATACCATTCATAGTTTATTGTGAAAGTATTGACATTTCGTATGCTAGTTTTAATACGAATGTTTATGTTATGTTTAAACCTTTTCATATGGGAATGCATTGGACTTAATAAGTGACGGGTGGAGCCCGCTATAGCTCCTCGATGCATCGGTAGGTCTCATGAGACAAACTAGTGTCTTGGCACAAGGCCTTGACAAAATCTTATTTGTAGTCTTGGCACGAGGCCTTGGCTATGTGGTTATGATAGTCTGGCATTATGCATTCCAACATTATGAAAGTGGTTATTTATTTTTGCATGTGATTATTCGATTAGTGGAATATCCATGTGAATAAGTAAATGGCATTATTTCATTTTATTTATGTCATACCATGTTGAAAGTTCATGTTTAAAAGGCTTTTGTTTTAGTTATACATTGCCTTAAATGTTTATTCTTATTGATGAAAGTTTCCGCTATATTGTTATCCTTACTGGGCATTTGAGCTCACCCCTTTTCTATGTTTTATTTTTCCCAGGAAGTGAAGATGTAAGTTATGAATGACCTGTAGGGATATTATGAGGGGATTGTAGTGTGGACTGTGGAAACATTATGTTGTTGTAGTAGTTTTTGATTTTATGATGTAATGTAAAACTTATGAATATATCTAGTGTTTCCAAGGCTACTAAACCAATCGGTCTTTCGAGATTTGATCTTTCTTGTGATCATGCCAATGTTATGTAATAATGCACCGACTCTAGGCAACTAGGGTCGGGGCGTTACAATAAATATATATTATATATAAATAATTTTTTACATTCTGGAATTATGTAAATTAGGATATAAGTAATAATATCAAGAACGACAAGTCGAAACACATACGATAAATAAAATGATTTTACCCAAAACGCTGCTTTAACATGGAATTTAAAAACGAACGGGTAATATAAAGTCATAAGTGAAACATATATGATATCATAACAATGAATATGATTATTTAATAATTCAATGACATTATTCAAATCATTATACAGGAGGTCCGGATACTTATGAAGCATATCGGACCTAAGGTAAGGGATAATTTTGCAAATCTCATTTTTATCTGAGATTGCTTATTCGTAAGTATTTACTGGGGTTATTGTTATCATCTATGTCCATGTTTTCTAAAAGTGTTTTTATGTATTTTTAATGTCCTTTTTACCCATTTTGAGTCTTACTACATGGTATGTAATGAATCTTTCTTTTGTTTACGTACGAGGCACTTTTTTGACTTTTCTGACAAAAGTACGAGGAGAATGTTTTTTGTAACTTATACGGCATGAAAGGATTTTTACTATTTTATAAAGCCTTATTTTCATGAAGCTTCCTACAAAATTTTCCATGAATATTTTCAAAAAAATCCTTTTCATTTAAAATTGCATGACATTTTGTTAAAAGAAAATGATTTTGAAGAAAAAAGGATATTTTTCTCAAAAATTCATTTCAAGTGTTTTATCAAAACCATTTTCATCTAAGATTGGATTATTTCACATGTGTATGTTTCAAGTATCATGTCTCTATGATTTACATGGTTTCAAATTTCTTATTATTAAATGATATTGATTTCTTTTATATGAATTATGTGATGATGGGATGATGTTTATGAAACCCATTTTATTCGTTGGGTTATTATGAATGATGTATGTTTATTTTGTGGCACAAGTAAGAATGATTTCATTATGATATGGGTGGGACCTATATCTCCCTCCAATGCATTGGGTGAAGATTTTATATCTCATGAGATAGACATGGCTGGAAAGGTAAGTTAATCTGGTTCAGTGTTACAGGACTGAAACGAGGATTGAACTCGATTCAGAATGAGACTTTTTCCACTAAGATGGTCTTGGAAGCAATGACCTGGCTACTATGGAAATAATTACATGTGCTTAATGGATTCCACAATTACATGTTTTATTCCCATGGTATTTTATCATGGTTTATGTTCCATTATGATCTATGCCTTATGTACTTCCATGTTTTATGTCTTTGCCCAAGATTTTGATGTTTAAACATTATGTTCATGTTTTTAAGTTAAAATGTATATGGTATGTTTTATATTATCCATGCTTACCCTTACTTAGCATTTGAGCTCACCCTTTTTATGTTTTATTTTCCCCCAGGATCAAAAGAAAGGTTTTAGGTAAGGAAACAAAAAGTGGAAGATCATTATGGGAGATGTTGAAGATCTTTCACCAAGATTAGAAGATTACATTCCAAGTTTCCAAAGACACTAAACTATTACGGTCCTTGTGTGTCTATTTTTGTTATGTATTAAGTATTCCGCAAAAGTAATGTAATGTCCATGTATGTCAAGCTTCGGGTCTCTACAGTTGGTATTAGAGGAAAGGTTTAGTCATCATTTAGAAACTAGGATGAAAGAACTTTAGTGATATCCCTAGATATATTTCTAAGGTATGTCTAGGGATGTCCCTAAGGTTAAGTATATGTATAGTTTATAGTCATGGAATTGCACTAACGATCTTATAATTAAACCTAAGATGTTAAATATTGAAGGTACTCCCCCTTTAATATGTTGTTTTCCCTAGCATGAGTTTTTCCTCTCACACTATTCTTTTTTGGTTTTAGACGATGGCTGGAACCTGAAGGAACCGTGTTGATCAATGCAATGGACAATGCAATGATTGTCCTCCTGAACAAACAAATGTTATGGGAGATGGAGTATAAGGCCCCAGCCTTAAACCTTACTTAATCTTGAGTTATTACAAGATTACACATTGAGGATCTTTTCGGGTTTAGAGTTTTAGAGAATTAGATCATAAAACTTGCATTACATTTCACATATAAACAAAGTGGTTACATAAAGATAGTTTTCTTCATTCCCATAAATGGAAACATATTTAAAATAAAACATGGATTATTTCTTGAAACTTCCTTGACACTATCATCATATCATGTACCTCTCCCTTGACCTATGAAAAACTTTTCAAAAAAAACTTGGGATGAGCATAAAAAGCTCAGTAAGGGATATAAAAATATGGAAAAGGAAACAAGGGTACATATATACATAAGAATGAGATCATACTTTACCCATAAAACATAATCATTTTAACATACCTCATAAAATCATGAATAAATCATATAAATAATAAGACATAAAGGTAACTTGAGGCATTCATAACATCCTTACGTAGGGAGTAACCCTCTTGGTTACGTTTGGAATACCCACCACAGTATATTCCCTAAATCTCTTCGGAGAAACCTTAACGTTTCACTCCTTCGCGTTACCCAATGCATTGGAGAGCTATATCGGGCTCACCCGCCCTTAGTTTATCATGGAACCACCCGTCTTCATAATAATTCCCAAGAACCTCAACATAATCGTATCACATAAAACATGCATAAAGGAAACATAAAATTTCCACCTTTCAATCACAAGATATCAATACAACACATTGATATAAAAACATTATGAAAACAATTTTCATTACCAAAATAAAAGAAAAGTAAAACATGGTTTTTATTTTTCTTTCAAAAAAAGGTATGGCTTGTAGAGGAAGCCGAAATTCAAATAATGGTCACGGCGGTGGAGAAGTCATTGTCGTCGCATACGTACGACAAAAACATTCCCTTTTGTCGTTTAGTAAACGCTTCGTATAAAAATGATTCCTTTTGGATAAACGTAAAAGTCAAATGGTTTTATACACCGTATAAAAGAAGGTTGTGTATAAAGAAAAATATGCCTCAATGAAAGAAGATTGAGACGAAGTACCATACCTTGGGTCCGACTTGACTCAATTGTTCTTTAATGTCCTGAATAATAAACTTGAGATAATTTCTACTTTTTTAAGAAACTTTTTCAAGTTCATTATTCCCTTTATATCACTTATTTCCATGTCATGAACACTATGTAATTATTTAAGTTAATAACGGTCATTTTAACGATCATTGGTATTTGAGTCAAAAATAAACCCTTTATAATTACATGTTGTTCATGTATCCATTATATCCATAATTATAATCATTATGTATATATCATATATATCCAGTATATACATTCATTTATAATATTACATAATCATTTATAGGTAAGAAATGAATTGCACCGTTCATGGAGACGGTAAGTCGTACGTACGCATGAACGCTACTTTCATTTCTATTTCGTATTTTATAGAATGGAATCATAATGATATAAAGGTATATTAAACTTCCAGTATAATATCATATATAATATCATATTTCCATCCTTTATACGTCCCACATATGGTATTTAACGAATCAAATCACTTTGAGGGGGCGGTAGTCCGCACTTCCTTAAATGAAGATATCACGTTTACCCATAATGGAAACCATAAAGGTATGACCAAAAAGAAAGAAAAAGAATATTAAGAAAAACATAAACATATTATATATCATATATAAATATAGTGAAATCTTAATGGCCACCTTTGAAGGTGTTAAAATAATGTTGAACAATCATCGTTTCGGGAGGCATAAATTCACCATCCACGGAAACAGTATGTTCGTTAACCATTAGATGTAGGTGTGTGTATGTGTAGCTCGAATCCATATTATAAAAACATCCTAGTATATTTTGGATACTGTAGTTGTTACAAAAGAAAATAATAAAAAGAGTTTAGGGGGTTGGATAAGCAAAATAAAACAAAATGACTCAAAAGAAGACATTACCTTAAAATCGGGTAACTCCCTTTGGTTTGAGCTCAAAGGCTTCCTTGGGAAGACTTCTTCCCAATGTTAGGCTTCAAGGATTAAGAGAGGGAAGTGGAGAGACAAAATGGGCAGGGGTTGGCCAAGCCAAAGGCTTTGGAAGTGTGGGTATGGAAGTAGAGGTGGGGGCCTTTTATAAGTGGAGTGGAGGGGCACTCTTGGAAAGTAAAGACAAGTTACTTTATGTTAAAACGAGTTTCGGATTAAAAAGGTCCCACATTGATATAATTCTAGGCTAAGCTGATAAGGGTTCTTAATCCACTCATACAATTAGTTTTGGCCATGTGTAGGTCTTAGATTTTACATTATCTTTCCATTTTATTTAAATCGTTAAATAACGAGGTCATCGCTGCATCATCATGATGTCATAAATAATTTAATTTAATTAATGTCTAAAAATTATAAAAACCTACTATGATGTAGGAAATCTTTTTAGCTTTATAATTAATATTTATAGTCAAATAGCTGACTTGTATAACCCCATATAAAAATTGTTTTAGTAACATAACTCATGTTTGTGTCATTTTTACTTTAACATTAAATAAAAAGTTATTTATGTCATTTCCCAACCAAAGTGGCTCCATGGGGTCCCCAAGTTGACCCATGGCTTGTCTTGGTCGGCCATGACACATCCAATGAGGGTAGGACATGTGTCAAGCTCATATCATACTATTAAAACATTTTTTTTACCTTAAACTACACTAATTACCACTAATCGCGATTAAGAACTTAATAAGTTACTATTCACCAAAAAAAAATTTAATCCCATTGAACCACATTTTACTTCTTAATGACAACCATGTATGTCAGATTTTTTAATTTCAAAAAACAATGATGGAAAAATTTCATTTAAACGGAAAAATCAGTTTTTATAAGTACTACTCAGTGGTTTCACTATTCATCAAAAATTGAAGTTTTTCAGAAAATTACCAAAAAATCACCCTAAGCTATATTTGATATTCCAAATTCAAAAATGATGTCTATTTTACAAAATTAAAATAACTATAATTTACATTAATTAATTTAATAATTAATTCTCGATGTCATGACAAATAGCGTGTTTTTATGAAACAATAAGTATCAAAAGATTGACACCAGTTTAAGTCCAATTTCAAAGTGAAATTGATTCCAATGACCACCATTGGATTAAATGGTAAAAATATATTCTAATTCCACTTCAAAACCAATTCAAAAGATAATCTAATCATATAAATAAATTAGATTAAAAAGCAGTTTTGATGTAAAATGCAGTATTTTTCACTATTCATTAAAAAAAATGAACATTGTTAGAAAAATAGCAAAAATTTATCCAATGTAAAATTCAATGTTCTAGTAATAATGAATATGTTTATTTTGACAAATATAGATTATAAAATTTTCAAAATATTTATTTAAAAAGGGTTTGTCATCAAAAGGCAGTAAAACAATCTTTTAAGAATATTAGTGTATTCCATGCTTAAGATTGGATTTATTTTCATTTTAAGCCTCTAAAACACTATATAATTCATTAATATACATAGATAAAAATATCTATTATTCATTACTTATTTAGGATGTTACATCCTTCCCCCCTTTAGAAAATTGAGTCCCCGCAATTTATTTACTTATCAAATAAATGGGGGTACTTATCCCTCATTGCATTTTCAGATTCCCATGTTGCCTCTTCCATCATGTGGTTTTTCCACAAAACCATTACCTGATTAATCACCTTATTCTGTAACACTTACTCCCTATGGTCAAGAATCTGGACCGGTTGTTCCTCATATGATAGGTTCTCTTCCAGCTGAACTACTTCTGGACTCAAAACATGAGATGGATCTGGCATATACTTTCTCAACATCGAAATGTGAAAAACATTGTGTACCTGAGATAAACTCGGAGGTAAAGCCACCCGGTATGCAACTGATCCAACTCTCTCCAGAATTTCATATGGTTCAATAAACCTTGGACTCAGCTTTCCTTTTTTACCAAATCTCATCACACTTTTCCAAGGAGAAACCTTGAGAAAAACATGATCACCTACCTCAAAAGATAGATCCTTCCTCCTATTGTCCTCATAACTCTTCTGCCTACTCTGAGTTGTTCTCATGTGCTTCTGAATCAGCTGAAATTTTTCTACCATATCTTCTACCAATTCTGGTCCCATCAACTTCCTTTCACCCACTTCATCCCAGAAAGCTGGATTTCGACACCACTTCCCATATAATTCCTGAAATGGTGCCATCTGTATACTGGAATGAAAACTGTTATCATATGAAAATTCAACCAAAGAAAGATGTTGGTCCCAACTTCCCTGATAATCCATAGAACAAGCTCGTAGCATATCCTCCAAGGTCTGAATTGTTCGTTCTGACTACCCATCTGATTGAGGATGAAAATCTGTACTAAAATTTAATTCAGTACCCAATGACTTCTGAAGGCCTTTCCAAAAGTTAGAAGTGAGCCTGGGATCACGATCAGATACAATGGAGAGAGGAACTCCATGTAACCTGACTATCTCTTTAAGATACAAATGGGAAAGTTGATCTAGGGAAAAATTATCTCTTATAGCAAGGAAATGAGCAGATTTAGTCAAGCGATCAACAATAACCCAGATTGCATTATTACCTCGATATGTCTTCGGTAATCCCACAACAAAGTCCATGGATATATTATCCCATTTCCACTCTGTCACTGGTAAAGGCTGAAGCATCCCTTTCGGTAACTACCGCTCTGCTTTAACCTGTTGACATGTCATTTAATTCATAGTAAAATCATCAATATCTCTTTTCATTCCATCCCACCAGTAATATTCCCACAAATCTCTATACATCTTAGTACTGCTAGGATGAACTAAAAATGGAGAAATATGAGCTTCACATAACAACTCTATATTCAACTATGAATCACAAGGCACACACAATCTCTTCCCAAATCTCAAAATGCAATCATTATAAATGTTGAATTCAGGCAACTTACCTTTCTGAACCAGCTCTACCTTTTTCTGCAACTCACTGTCTTGCTTCTGTGCTTGCTTGATTCTATCTGATAGAGATGATCTCACTGATACCTGAAACAAAACAGAATAACTTCCTGAACCAAGAACTTCTATGCAAAAGTTCATCAAATCCTTAACCAAAGGATCACATTTCAAACGCAACATTTCTAATGAAGAATTAATTTTTCGACTCAAAGCATCAGCCACTTTATTTGCTTTTCTCGGATGGTAATGAATTGTACAATCATAATACTTGATTAATTCTAGCCATCTACTTTGTCTCATGTTCAATTATTTCTGATTGAATATATACTTTAAACTTTTGTGATCGTATATATTTCACACTTTACTCCATACAAATGATGCCTCTCAATTTTTAAAGAATAAAAAACAGCAGCTAATTCCAAATCATGTGTAGGGTAATTTACCTCATGAGTTTTTAACTGTCGTGAATCATAAGCAATTACCTGATCATTCTGCATTAGGATGCAACCAAGTCCTTTCAATGAAGCATCATTGTAGATAACAAACTCACCATTCCTGTAAGGTAGTGCCAAAACATGAGCATTCACCAATCTTCTTATCAATTCCTGAAAACAATCATCACATTCTTTTGTCCAGATAAACTTAACACCCTTCCAAGTTAGATTATTCATTGGACTAGATAACCGTGAAAAATTTCAAACAAACCTTCGATAATATCCTGCCAAACCAAGGAAGCTACGAATCTCAGTTACATTTGTGGGTCTTGGCCATTCTTCAACAACCTTTGTTTTTAATGGATCAACATTTATCCCATCTTTAGAAACAATGTGACCAAGGAAAGAAAATTGTTGCAACCAAAACTCACACTTTCTGAATTTCCCATACAATTTCTTTTCTTTTAAGGTTTTCAAGATAACCCTTAAATGACTTTCATGCTCCTATTTACTTTTAGAAAACACCAAAATATCATCAATGAAAACCACCACAAACTTATCCAAGAACTCATGGAAAATTATATTCATTAAGTCCATGAATACAGCAGGTGCATTGGTTATCCCAAAAGGTATTACTACAATTTCATAATGGCCATATCTTGTACGGAACGTGGTCTTCGGAACGTCTGCTTCCTTTACCTTCACCTGATGGTACCCCGATCTCAAGTCAATCTTTGAAAAATACTGATCTCCCTGGACCTGATCAAACAAATCATCGATATGAGGCAAAGGATATTTTTTCTTAACAGTGATGTTATTCAAGGCTCTATAATCAATGAAAAGTCTCATAGAACCATCTTTCTTTTTAACAAATAAAACAGGAGCACCCCACGGTGATGTGCTAGGTCGAATGAAACCTTTATCTAATAAATCTTGCAATTGCTCCTTCAACTCTAAAAGTTCAATTTGAGCCATTCGATAAGGGGGTTTTGAAATTGGCTTAGCATCAGGAACTAAGTCAACAGTAAACTCAACTTCCTGATCTGGTACTATTCTAGGTAACTCATCAGGAAAAACATCAAGATACTCATTTACCACTGGCACATCATTAATCTGAACAGTTCCTTTATTTTCAACGATGTGTGCAAGGTAACATTCATTTCAATCTTTTATAATTTTCTCGGCCTCTTGATAAGTTATCAACAGTAAGGGTTCATTCTTGTACACAAACTGAAAGTCTTTCTGAAAAGAAACTTCTTTAGCTCTACAATCAATCTTAGCATGGTGAATAGAGAGCCAATCCATACCAAGGATAACATCAAACTCTACAAGAGGTAGATCAATAAGGTTTTCATGTAGGTTCTTTCCACAGATAAGGATAGGAAGATTATTATAAATTCTTTTTGCCTCAACATTCCCCCCAGGTGTTTTTACCAAAAGTTCAAGAGTCATTTCTTGAGATGGTATTCCCATTTTACTAGAAAAGGTTTCAGAGATGAAAGAATGTGTAGACCACGAATCAAACAACACACTGGAATAATCTGAAAAAACAAACAAAGTACCTGATACAACTTCATTTGATGGCCCGACATCTGCTGAAGTAGTTGCAAAGGATTTCACCACCCCTTTCTGCTTGTATTCTAACTGCTTCCCATCACTCAAGCTCTTTGTCGGACACTCATTTGCATAGTGGCCCATCTCATTGCACTTATAAAATTTCACTAACTGTAAATCAAATTTGGTCTTACCTTCACCTTGATCCTTTTCAGTGAAATCATGAGCCTTATGTCCCATATTACCACATAGTTAACACATTCCAGAATTTAGAAGACATTCCCCAGCATGCCTTTTTCCACATTTATCACAAACTGGAAACATAGTTTTCTTACCATCAGACTTTTTTGAAGAATTCTTACCTTTCTCCTGCCACCTCGGTCTCTTCTTTTGATGGTTGTTATAGAACACTTGATCATCGGAAAACTCCATTTCCACCTTTTCAGCACATCGAACAAGCTTTTCATAACTTTTAAACTCATGAGAAGCTAATGCCCTTCGATATTTTGGCTTTAATCCTGAGTAAAAATGATTGATTTTACTATCAAGGTCTCAGATAAAATTTGGAGCATTCCTTGCCAATCGAGTGAACCTTTCTTCATAGGCAGCCACTGAGTCTTCCTCTTGCCTCAATTACAAGAATTGCTTTTCCATCCTAAGTCGAACAGCCTTAGGAAAATATTTCTCAAGAAACATACCTTTGAATTCATCCCAGTCAAGAGAATCAATCTCATCAGCGTCCCTAATATTTTTAACCATAGACCACCACTGATCTGCCTCACCCTCCAAACGGTAAATAGAAAGACTAACCTTTTGATTGTCTGAACACCCCATGACATCGAAAATCTTCTCCAGTTCTTTAATCCACCCTTTAGCTAACACAGGGTCAGATGATCCTCTGAATGATGGGGGATGTTGCCTCATGAAATGTTCCACCACTGACATGTTCCTCTGTTGTTAATATGGCTGATCTCATGCATGGATACCACCACCATTTATCGCTTGAGTCAACTGCACCATTACTGCAACAAACTGTTCAGTTCCAATTCCGACCATCTCAGGATGCTGATTCGGAAGGTTATTTCCTTCTGTATTCCTTCCTAGCACTGATTCCCTGTTTCCTCTGTGGAAAACCATTCTGAACAAAAATCTCTTAGATGAAGCAACATGGTAATCCTAAAATGCTATATCATTTCAAAAAAAAATATTTTTGGATAATAATTTAATAGAATTCAAACTCCTAAAGTTATCTAAACCAACCTCGGATACCAACTATAAGGCCCCAGCCTTAAAACTTACTTAATCTTGAGTTATGTAATGGCTCGGACCTCTCCGGTCCATTTATTTGTAAAAAATTTGATGTGGTCAAACACGACAAGTGTTGTAATAATAATTTTTTATAATAATAATTGATAATGGTGGCGTGAAATTATTTGGTGTTAATTAGATAAAATGATTTTAATTTAATCATTGTAAAATATAAGAAATAAAATCGAATATATTTAATAAAATGATGGGAGGTGCATGGAATAAGTTATAAAGGAATAAATTACAATAAATGAGGCTCATGTAATAAATTATAAAGGAATGAAATGCATGGGGTGCATGGGTGTGACCTTGTACAGGAGGCGTTGTGCGGTTCTCCACAATTAAAGTTGGAATTGTGTTAATAACATTAAAAGGGTATTATTATATAATAATTTGTTATAATAATAATAACATGAAGAGGCACGTGAATGGGGTTCCCAACCATGCGTGAATATAATGTTATGGGATATATGGAGTAATTATATGAAAATAATGGGCGTCAATAATAATAATAATTATTAATGTTAATGATGGGGACCTGTTGATGAAATTGAAAGAGGATTTATTACTATTGAATTAAATAATAATGATAAAGGTGACAGAAATATGTGTGTGATTGGTAAATTAAATTAAATGGGTTTAATTTTTGGTTAGTAAATTAAATTATTTGAATTTAATTAAATGGAATGGTTTTAACATAATAACCATGGTAAACTAATTTAATGGGATTAAATTAGTACATTAATTATGGGTGTTATTATTATTAATTTTATTAAATAATAAAGTTGAAGTGAGAATGGAGTTTGGGGCATTCCACATGGAGTAAAAGAAATGGGAGGTGCCACTTTTGGTGGTGGGAGAGAATCATGAAAGAAAAAGAAATAGATTGGAGAGAGAAACAAAAAATAATAATAAGAGAAATAAAATTAAAAGACAAATAAATGAAAAAGGAGGAATTGGTGCTTAATTATAGCGCCCATGAAGACTCCAAAACGTGATTGCTTTTGGAGATATGAAAAATAAATAAATAATTGATTAATAATAATAATAAAATATTGTTATTATTAATTTTGTTGATAAAACACTTTTTTGTTCGTAACTTCTTCGTGCGACCTCGGTTTCACAAACCGTCATTGGTAGTACGACCCTGACTACGAGACGAAAATTATGAGTCCAATATTGGATGTCTTTTTCGGGTTTTCGGATTGGGTACCCGAAACGCTCATGAATTAATAGATTTAATATTGTTCTTATTACTGGATCTTGTATCCAACGTATCTCCCTCATACGGTATCGGATTGACGATCCGTCAGCGACAGTGTAACCCTGAAATTATGACGGTCATTTTAAGACCATTAATGAGCTACTTTTATGACTCATGCCTCGGGTCAACGAAACACCACATATTGATAGAATTATCATTATTATTAAAACGCGTGGAAACCGCATGACGTGTTGTGTGTTAACCAATCAAAACATGTAACGTATGTACGATCACATCGTGTATTCATTAATGCACGCTGAATACGGATTTACCTATTCGTTGCCTATATAAGAACGAGGTCATGTTTTATCTTCCATATTGATCGCTTCTTTGTCGCACGACGACGCTCTTGGACAATCGAGAAGTATTCCTCCTCTAACTTCTTTGTCCGAGCTCCGAATTACGGTCCGTCAGTGGCCACAGGATCGTAGCGACGAGATGAAGCTTCTAAGCCCAGACTTGTCACCTTTCCTTCTGGCCTTCCTTCTCCAGCTTCCATCCTAGGAGGCGTTTTTCTGGTTTGGCGAAGGCGGAGGACACTGAAGGACGTCGTCGGAAGCGACGTGATCAGGACCTTTTGAGGTAGGGGTTTACCTTCGTCTCTCTTTTTGGTGCAACATGCGGGGTGGGATATTTTTCTTTTGTTCCATGGGATGCAGTTGAACTTTAAATAAACATAATAACCGGATAAAGAAGGGTTTGGGGTTTTGTGCTGTTTCTATTGCCTTCCAGTTTCTTTATCTTCTGATTGTGATTTAGGATTGAAAGGCCTCTGTCTACTGAAAATCAAGGTCGTTGGTGGCCTTTGCGTGCACAATTGATATCTGAATTGTTTTTGGTTGGTTTTTTTAAAACATTGAAAATGGATAAGCACGTAAAGACTGGCTAATTAAATGAGAATAAAAACCTTGTGTGATCACCCCGGTTGAACAAAGTTGGAATAATGAACAGGTTGGTGGTTTGGTTGTTTTGTGGAAAATGCCTTTATTTATGAAAAGTGTTTTGATTATGAAATGTGTTTTCAAGTAAAAGGTGTTTTGAAATGCGGAAATGTTTTGTGTGTTGAAAGGGTTTTATGTGTGGAACTTTGAAATAAATGAATGATGGAATGTTGTATGGTTGTGATAATCTTTTGTAAATTAAATGGCATGTGGTTGCTTGCGTTTTACCTAACCATGGTTGTGGATGGCAGGGATATGTTTGTGAAAGGTTTTTTCTGGATGATAGTTGCCCAGTAGTAATAATTTGTTAATCCATTGCATGAAACATGAAAACCTAAATGGGGTTGGGGGATGATTGTTTGGTTGTTGATGCATGCTTCGTGGTAGCAGTGCCGAGGCACATGCTCAGTTCCTCTTTTTTAAGAAGCCATAGGTTGGGATGTGTGTTTGGTATATGTATATATATAATTGTATCTTTTTGTTTTGTCGCACCACACCCATGTCAAGCACCTAGTGCCGAACACTCCCATTTTATGGGAGAGGGTGTTCCCCCTTAGTTACTAGCTCCTTCCTGCTCCTTCTTCCATAGGCTATGATGGCTTGAGGTGACCTTACACCCAAGACTCTTCGGGTAGGTCTCGGAGGCTGTGATGGCTTGAGGTGACCTTTAGCCCAAGACTCTTCGGGCAGGCTTACCGTTCCCAAGAACCTTCGGGATGTGGCCCAGGTGTTTGCGGGCGGCTTAGTGGTTGTGGCCCAGGTGTGTGCGGGCGAGATGCGTGGTTGTGAGGCCCAGGTGTGTGCGGCCGGGATGCGTGGTTTGGCCCAGGTGTGTGCGGGCGGGAAGAGTGTGGTAGCGTCAGGACGTTTGCCGTTAGGAAGAGCAGCATCTAATTAAGTGGGAAATGGTGCGGGGTACCCAATACTTTTGTTCTATATATATACTAAACTTGTTTGTGTTACTTGGTGAGTGTGACTAGTGAGGCTGGGTGGATAGTTTTTCCTTGTTAGTTTTTGGTTCTTCTATTTTCTCACGGGATCTTAGGGTGTCTCCCCACTTGTGCACGAGAGCTTTAGGTTCTCTACTGAGTATACTTGTATGCTCACCCTACGTTGTTTCAAGTTTTTAGGAGGACTACCAGGGCCGTGCGGGACCCTACTAGTCTGGCAGTGGGAGTTGTGCAGTTTCTGTTTTCTTGTTTTCCTTTTGGTACTGTACTCACTTGTACTTTTGAGCTTCCTTGTACTTGTACCTTGTTATAAAAATTGTTTAAACATGCATGTGGGCTTGTTTTGGGTTTATTTATGTACACTTGTTCTTTTCCCTTTTTGGTGGTTGACTTGTCCTATTTCCCGATCCAAAATAATAAAAATGGTAATGCCTCCCATATTTGTGAAAACTCATACCCTTGGTGCTAGTCTCCAACCCGGGGCCTACTGGAGGCGGGACTCGGGGGTCATTATCTTCCTTTCACCATTGCCAGCTCAGGAGGGGCATCTTTGGTGGGAGGGGGTCGTGACAGAATGGTGTCAGAGGTGATGGTTGAGAGATAGGATGGAGTCTGGAGATAGGCACAGTGAAGATTGCATGGGATGGTAGGGCAACAGTGTTCGTTAATCTTGGTGCGTGACATAGGCCAGAGAAGACCGGCTAGGACACGGGATTTTTGGGCCCCCCGTGATCCGATGCAAGGACTCTGAGCCTACCAAACGACCAAGTGAGACTACATTGATTGCAGGGTAGAGACCCTAGGGAAGGTAAATGCATCATCATGTTTGTGTTTTACTTGATTTGGGTGTTCTGGGAAAGAAATTGAAAAAAAATGATAATTAAAACTTTTAGTTTTTCATTACTACTGGGGATTAGGCATTCCCTGTTTACCGAACAACTATGGAACCTGGACGTCAACAGAACGGCAGAGGAGTGGGACACAGACAGTTTCATGCAATAGAAGTGGCAACCCTAGCAAGGCCAGAGATCAAGAGAGATGTTTCTGGTTTTACTTAAATGCTCTCATTTATGTTTTGTTTAAATTCAAGATCATCAAACTCCTTTGTTGAAACTCATTCTCGCCCATGATTTGGGCCTGGAACTTTTTTTTTATGAATTTATAATGCTAATTTGTTTCCCTCTTTCATTTAAATGTGTGTGAAGAGTCATAACATGTGGGGGGAGGAGGACCTAATCCCTAATCAAGACGCATTAATGTGGATGCGATTAAACCCGTGAAGGAGAGTCAGTGCCACCTAAAGCGGATAATATCTCGACATGGGAGAAGGAATTCCTCAAGCCATGTGTTCGGGAAATTTATTGATGTTTTTAATGGTGTTGGGGGGCAGTGTAAGTTGGAAAATCCTAATATATGGAAGTGGGAAGGCTCAGTCCTTAATCGAGTGGCATTAATGCGGATGCGATTAAACCCGTGCAGGCGAGTCAGTGCCGCCTAAAGCGGATAATATCTCGACATAGGAGAGGGAATTCCTAACTCACATAATTAGGGTTTTCGGTTGTTTCTTGTTATGATAAGAGGCCTGAGAGGTATCTTGAGGGGTGGTTGTTCGGACCTTTCCCCCTTTTATGGGTTGGTTTTAATTCTCGAGGACGAGAATGTTTTGAGAGGTATCTGGTGTAATGGCCCAGACCTCTCCGGTCCATTTCTTTGTAAAAAATTTGATGTGGTCAAACACGACACGTGTTGTAATAATAATTTTTTATAATAATAATTGATAATGGTGGCGTGAAAATATTTGGTGTTAATTAGATAAAATGGTTTTAATTTAATCATTGTAAAATATAAGAAATAAAATCAAATATATTTAATAAAATGATGAGAGGCGCATGGAATAAGTTATAAAGGAATAAATTACAATAAATGAGGCTCATGTAATAAATTATAAAGGAATGAAATGCATGGGGTGCATGGGTGTGACCTTGTACAGGAGGCGTTGTGCGGTTCTCCACATTTAAAGTTGGAATTGTGTTAATAACATTAAAAGGGTATTATTATATAATAATTTGTTATAATAATAATCACATGAAGAGGCACGTGAATGGGGTTCCCAACCATGTGTGAATATAATGTTATGGGATATATTGAGTAATTATATGAAAATAATGGGCATCAATAATAATAATAATTATTAATGTTAATGATGGGGACCCGTTGATGAAATTGAAAGAGGATTTATTACTATTGAATTAAATAATAATGATAAAGGTGACAGAAATATGTGTGTGATTGGTAAATTAAATTAAATGGGTTTAATTTTTGGTTAGTAAATTAAATTATTTGAATTTAATTAAATGGAATGGTTTTAACTTAATAACCATGGTAAACTAATTTAATGGGATTAAATTAGTACATTATTTATGGGTGTTATTATTATTAATTTTATTAAATAATAAAGTTGAAGTGAGAATGGAGTTTGGGGCGTTCCACATGGAGTAAAAGAAATGGGAGGCGCCACTTTTGGTGGTGGGAGAGAATCATGAAAGAAAAAAAATATATTGGAGAGAGAAACAAATAATAATAATAAGAGAAATAAAATTAAAAGACAAATAAATGAAAAAGGAGGAATTGGTGCTTAATTATAGCGCCCATGAAGACTCCAAAACGTGATTGCTTTTGGAGTTATGAAATATAAATAAATAATTGATTAATAATAATAATAAAATATTGTTATCATTAATTTTGTTGATAAAACACTTTTTTGTCCGTAACTTCTTCGTGCGACCTCGGTTTCACGAACCGTCAGTGGCAGTGTGACCCTGACTACGAGACAAAAATTATGAGTCCAATATTGGATGTATTTTTTGGGTTTTCGGATTGGGTACCCGAAACGCTCAAGAATTAATAGATTTAATATTGTTATTATTACGGGGTCTTGTATCCAACGTATCTCCCTCATACGGTATCGGATTGACGATCCGTCAGCGACAGCGTAACCCTGAAATTATGACGGTAATTTTAAGATCATTAATGAGCTAGTTTTATGACTCATGCCTCGGGTCAACGTAACACCACATATTGATAGAATTATCATTATTATTAAAACGCGTGGAAACCGCGTGACGTGTTGTGTGTTAACCAATCAAAACATGTAACATATGTATGGTCACATCGTGTATTCATTAATGCACGCTGAATACGGATTTACCTATTCGTTGCCTATATAATAACGAGGTCATGTTTTATCTTCCATATCGATCGCTTCTTTGTCGCACGACGGTGCTCTTGGACAATTGAGAAGTATTCCTCCTCTAACTTCTTTGTCCGAGCTCCGAATTACGATCCGTCAGCGGCCACAGGATCGTAGTGACGAGACGAAACTTCTAAGCCCAGACTTGTCACATTTCCTTCCATCCTTCCTTCTCCAGCTTCCATCCTAGGAGGCGTTTGTTGGGTTTGGCGAAGGCGGAGGACACCGAAGGACGTCGTCGGAAGCGACGTGATTGGGACCTTTTGAGGTAGGTGTTTACCTTCGTCTCTCTTTTTGGTGAAACATGCGGGGTGGGATATTTTTCTTTTGTTCCATGGGATGCAGTTGAACTTTAAATAAAGATAATAACCGGATAAATAAGGGTTTGGGGTTTTGTACTGTTTCTATTTCCTTCTAGTTTCTTTATCTTCCGATTGTGATTTTGGATTGAAAGGCCTTTGCCTACTGAAAATCAAGGTCGTTGGTGGCCTTTGCGTGCATAATTGATATCTGAATTGTTTGTGGTTGGTTTTGTTAAAACATGGAAAATGGATAAGCACGTAAAGACTGGCTGATTAAATGAGAATGAAAACCTTGTGTGATCACCCCGGCTGAACAAAGTTGGAATAATGAACATGTTGGTGGTTTGGTTGTTTTGTGGAAAATGCCTTTATTTATGAAAAGTGTTTTGATTATGAAATGTGTTTTGAAGTAAAAGGTTTTTTCAAATGCGGAAATGTTTTCTGTGTGGAAAGGGTTTTATGTGTGGAACTTTGAAATAAATGAATGATGGAATGTTGTATGGTTGTGATAATATTTTGTAAATGAAATGGCATGTGGTTGCTTGCGTTTTACCTAACCTTGGTTGTGGATGGCAGGGATATGTTTGTGAAAGGTTTTTTCTGGATGATAGTTGCCCAGTAGTAATAATTTTTTAAACCATTGCATGAAACATGAAAACCTAAATGGGGTTGGGGGATGATTGTTTGGTTGTTGATGCATGCTTCGTGGTAGCAGTGCCGAGGCACATGCTCAGTTCCTCTTTTTTAAGAAGCCATAGGTTGGGCTGTGTGTTTGGTATATGTATATATATAATTGTATCTTTGTGTTTTGTCGCACTACACCCATGTCAAGAACCTAGTGCCGAACACTCCCATTTTATGGGAGAGGGTGTTCCCCCTTAGTTACTAGCTCCTTCCTGCTCCTTCTTCCATAGGCTATGATGGATTGAGGTGACCTTTAGCCCAAGACTCTTCGGGTAGGTCTCGGAGGCTGTGATGGCTTGAGGTGACCTTTAGCCCAAGACTCTTCGGGCAGGCTTACCGTTCCCAAGAACCTTCGGGATGAGGCCCTGGTGTCTGCGGGCGGGTTAGTGGTTGTGGCCCAGGTGTGTGCGGGAGAGATGTGTGGTTGTGAGGCCCAGGTGTGTGCGGGCGGGATGCGTGGTTTGGCCCAGGTGTGTTCGGGCGGGAAGAGTGTGGTAGCGTCAGGACATTTGCCGTTAGGAAGAGCAGCATCTAATTAAGTGGGAAATGGTGTGGGGTACCCAATACTTTTGTTCTATATATATACTAAACTTGTTTGTGTTACTTGGTGAGTGTGACCAGTGAGGCTGGGTGGATAGTTTTTCCTTGTTAGTTTCTGGTTCTTCTGTTTTCTCACGAGACCTTAGGGTGTCTCCCCACTTGTGAACGAGAGATTTAGGTTCTCTACTGAGTATACTTGTATGCTCACCCTACGTTGTTTCAGGTTTTCAGGAGGACTACCAGGGCCGTGCGGGACCCTACTAGTCAGGCAGTGGGAGTTGTGCAGTTGCTGTTTTCTTGTTTTCCTTTTGGTACTGTACTCACTTGAACTTTTGAGCTTCCTTGTACTTGTACCTTGTTATAAAAATTGTTTAAACATGCCTGTGGGCTTGTTTTGGGTTTATTTATGTACACTTGTTCTTTTCCCTTTTTGGTGGTTGACTTGTCCTATTTCCCGATCCAAAATAATAAAAAGGGTAATGCCTCCCATATTTGTGAAAACTCATACCCTTGGTGCTAGTCGCCAACCCGGGGCCTACTGGAGGCGGGACTCGGGGGTCATTATCTTCCTTTCACCATTGCCAGCTCAGGAGGGGCATCTTTGGTGGGAGGGGGTTGTGACAAGTTATTACAAGATTACACATTGAGGATCTTCTCGGGATTAGAGTTTTAGAGAATTAGATCATAAAACTTGCATTACATTCCACATATTAACAAAGTGGTTACATAAAGATAGTATTTTTCATTCCTATCAATAGAAACATATTTAAAATAAAACATGGATTATTTATTGACACTTCCTTGACACTATGATCATATCATGTACCTTTCCCTTGACCTGTGAAAAACATTTCAAAAAAAATTTGGGATGAGCATAAAAAGCTCAGTAAGGGATATAAAAATATGGAAAGGAAACATGGGTACATATATACATAATAATGATATCATACTTTACCCATAAAACAAAATCATTTTAACATACCTCATCAAATCATGAATAAATCATAGAAATCATAAGACATAAAGGTAACTTGAGGCATTCATAACATCCTTACGTAGGGAGTAACCCTCTTGGTTACGTTTGGAATACCCACCACAGTATATTCCATAAATCTCTTCGGAGAAACCTTAAGGTTTCACTCCATCGCGTTACCCAATGCATTGGAGAGCTATATTGGGCTCACCCTCCCTTAGATTATCACGGAACCACCCGTCTTCATAATAATGCCCAAGAACCTCAACATAATCGTATCACATAAAACATGCATAAAGCAAACATAAAATTTCCACCTTTAAATCACAAGATATCAATAAAACACATTGATATAAAAACATTATGAAAACAATTTTCACTACCAAAATAAAAGAAAAGTAAAACATGGTATCTATTTTTCCATTAAAAATAGGTATGGCTTGCAGAGGAAGCCGAAATTCAAATAATGGTCACGGCGGCGGAGAATTCATTGTCACCGCATACGTATGACAAAAACATTCCCTTTTGTCGTTTAGTAAACGCTTCGTATAAAAAATATTCCTTTTGGATAAACGTAAAAGTCAAATGGGTTTATACACCGTATAAAAGAAGGTTGTGTATAAAACAAAATATGCATCAATGAAAGGAGATTGAGACGAAGTCCCATACCTCAGGTCCAACTTGACTCGATCATTCTTTAATGTCCTGAATAATAAACTTGAGTTAATTTATACTTCTTTAAGAACCTTTTTCAAGTTCATTATTCCTTTTATATCACTTATTTCCATGTCATGAACACTATGTAATTATTTAAGTTAATAACGGTCGTTTTAAAGATCATTGGTACTTGAGTCAAAAATAAACCCTTTATAATTACATGTTGTTCATGTATCCATTATATCCAAATTATAATCATTATATATATATCATATATATCCAGTATATACATGCTTTTATAATATTACATAATCATTTAGAGGTAAGAAATGAAATGCACCGTTCATGGAGACGGTAAGCCGTACGTACGCATGAACGCTACTTTCATTTCTATTTCGTATTTTATAGAATGGAATCATAATTATATAAAGGTATATTATAATTCTAGTATAATATCATATATAATATCATAGTTTCATCCTTTATACGTCCCACATATGGTATTTAACGAATCAAATCACTTTGAGGGGGCGGTAGTCCGCACTTCCTTAAATGAAGATATCGCGTTTACCCATAATGGAAACCATAAAGGTATGACCAAAAAGAAAAAAACAGAATCTTAAGGAAAACATAAACATATTATATATCATATATAAATATAGTGAAATCTTAATGGCCACCTTTTAATGTGTTAAAATAATGTTGAACAATCGTTGTTTCGGGAGGCATAAATTCACCATCCATGGAAACAGTATGTTCGTTAACCATTAGATGTAGGTGTGTGTATGTGTAGCTCTAATCCATATTATAACAACATCCTAGTATATTGGGGATACTGGAGTTGTTACAAAATAAAATAATAAAAAGAGTTTAGGGGGATGGTGAAACAAAATAAAACAAAAGGACTCAAAAGAAGACATTACCTTAAAATCGGGTAACTCCCTTTGGTTTGAGCTCAAAGGCTTCCTTGGGAAGACTTCTGCCCAATGTTAGGCTTCAAGAAGTAAGAGAGGGAAGTGGAGAGACAAAATGGGCAGGGGTTGGCCGAGCCAAAGGCTTTGGAAGTGTTGTTAAGGAGGTAGAGGTGGGTTCCTTTTATAAGTGGAGAGGAGGGGCACTCTTGGAAAGTAAAGACAAGTTACTTTATTTTAAAATGAGTTTCGGATTCAAAAGGCCCCACATTGATATAATTCTAGGATAAGGTGATAAGGGTTCTAAATCCACTCATCCAATTGGTTTTGGCCATGTGTCGGTCCTAGATTTTACATTATCTTTCCATTTTATTTAAATCGTTAAATAACGAGGTCATCGCTGCATCATCATGATGTCATAAATAATTTAATTTAATTAATGTATAAAAATTATAAAAACATACTATGATGTAGGAAATATTTTTAGCTTTCTAATTAATATTTATAGTCAAACATCTGATTTGTATAACCCCATATAAAAATTGTTTTAGTAACATAACTCATGTTTGTGTAATTTTACTTTAACTTTAAATAAAAGGTTATTTATGTCATTTCCCAACCAAAGTGGCTCCATGGGGTCCCCAAGTTGACCCATGGGTTGTCTTGGTCGGTCATGACACATCCAATGATGGTAGGACATGTGTCAAGCTCATCTCATACTATTAAAACATTATTTTTTACCTTAAACTACACTAATTACCACTAATCGCGATTAAGAACTTAATAAGTTACTATTCATCAAAAAATTATTTTAATCCCATTGAACCACATTTTACTTCTTAATGACAACCATGTATGTCGGATTTTTTAAATTCAAAACACAATGATGGAAAAATTTCATTTAAACGGAAAAATCAGTTTTTATAAGTACCACTTAGTGGTTTCACTATTCATCAAAAATTGATGTTTTTCAGAAAATTACCAAAAAATCACCCTAAGCTATATTTGATATTCCGAATTCAAAAATGATGTCTATTTTAAATAATTAAAATCACTATATGTTACATTAATTAATTTAATAATTAATTCCCGCTGTCATGACAAATAGCGTGCTTTTATGAAACAATAAGTATCAAAAGATTGACACCAGTTTAAGTCCAATTTCAAAGTGAAATTGATTCCAATGACCCCCATTGGATTAAATGGTAAAAATATATTCTAATTACACTTAAAAACCAATTCAAAAGATAATCTAATCATATAAATTAATTAGATTAAAAAGAAGTTTTGATGTAAAATGCAGTATTTTTCACTATTCATTAAAAAAATGAACATTGTCAGAAAAATACCAAAAATTTATCCAATGTAAAATTCAATGTCCCAGTCATAATGAATATGTTTATTTTGACAAATATAGAATGTAAAATTGTCAAAATATTGATTTAAAAAGGGTTTGCCATCAAAAGGCAGTAAAACAATCTTTTAAGAATATTAGTGTATTCCATGCTTAAGATTGGATTTATTTGCATTTTAAGCCTCTAAAACACTATATAATTCATTAATAGACATAGATAAAAAATATCTATTATTAATTACTTACTTGGGATGTTACATGGAGTGCAAAATATTATTGCTATACTTACACAAGATATGAATCATTCTGGACTTCCAAATGAGCAGAGAAGGGAACAATATTCTATTGAGTCCTTCATGAGGCAACCTCCAACTTATTTCAGTGGGTCTTCTGATCCACTTGTTGCTGAACAATGGATCAGTACCACTGAAAATATATTTTTAGTTTTTCAATGTTCTGAACATGATAAAGTCATCTTAGCAGTATATCGTTTGGAAGGTGAAGCTAATCAATGGTGGAATCTTATCAAGAATACGAGGCCAAGAGATTAAATTGAGTCCATGGAATGGGACGAGTTCAACAAATTATTTTTCAATAAGTACATCCCTCGTATTCTTCATACAAAGATGGAGAAAAAGTTTCTTGAACTAAAGCAAAAGGATGATGAATCTGTTGGTATATACGAAGCGAATTTTACAAGTCTTGTAAGGTATGCATCTGGCTTTATCATCCAACCTGAAAGTAATGTTGATCGATTCTTCAGTTGCTTAAAACCAAGCCTTCGAAAGGAATTAGATATAAGAGACTTCAATAGATATGAAGAAATTGTGTGTAGTTCTATCAAGGTAGAAATGGAAGTTGGTGTTACATATCCATCTCATGGTTTTGACAAGAAACGAAAGATTCAGTTCAAGGAGAAATCTCATAATAATGGTGAAAAGAAGATGAATTTTTCTTTATGCTCAAAGTGTGAAAAGAATCATGGTGGAGATTGTCTTAAAGGGACTAGAAAATGTTTTAAGTGTGGAAAATAAGGTCATCGAGCAGCTGACTGTCGATGTAATGGAAAAAGGGTTGCTAATGATGTGAATAAAGAAAAGACTGCAGAGAACGCACCACCAACACTTCAATGCTTCAAGTGCAAGGAAATGGGTCATTATGCTAATAAATGCCCTAATCCAAGGGTTAGTGATGATCGACATGAGAAACCACTTAAGGAAAATGACAAAGGGATGTCACATGCGATCACTATTGGTGATGTTGAATATGACAACGATGTGGTGGAATGATTAAGTGTTTATGTAATGGGATTCCAAAATAATGTTATATATAGTATCGTGGACTATTGGAATATTTATGTGTTGGTCTATTGTGGTTTTCAATAATTTTATGGTACCTGTAACCATGGAAAGTGATTGAGATATTTTTGGAAAGAAGATTATATGTGCATAATGAAGGGATAAGGAGAAAATGAAATGTTTGACAGTATTCATGATCTCATTACTGGTATAAAGAGAAGATTATATCATGGTTTGAGTATATAGAATTCTTGAATTTTGGTATCGTTCATTTTTTCACTATGGCCTAATGGGTATTCATTTTTTCAAGACAATACATGATTAAGGTATTCACATGATTGGAATGTGACCAACAAGATATATGGGGGATAAATGATGGTATTCATATTCTTGGTTGATGACATTTCAAGTAATCATTTTCTTTATACTGTGTGCTTGGACCGAAGTATTTTAGATAAGCCTAAAGATTGGAATGGATTATGTTGTACATATGTTAGTATTGTTTAAGGATAGAACTTTTTTTGATATTACTGATGGGATTTTATAGTAATGTAGTTTTAGAAAAAGGACAACCTGTAGGACGGGCGATAGCCCATCGCGTCGGACAAGGATGTGGGAATCGAACCCACAACCGAAGT
This sequence comes from Viscum album, assembly GCA_963277665.1. Classification (NCBI taxonomy): domain Eukaryota; kingdom Viridiplantae; phylum Streptophyta; class Magnoliopsida; order Santalales; family Viscaceae; genus Viscum; species Viscum album. The sequence continues at coordinate 779,334,674 of OY728150.1, read as the reverse complement.
GCGACTGGCCTTTATCACCTACCACTGGCCTACAGGAAGTCCTTTTTTAGTAGAAACTAGTTTTATTATATTAAGAAGTATGATATATGAAGTATAAGTCCATTTTAGGAACCATATATGATTAATCTCACTATAGATCGACTTATGTATATTTAATAACTTTTGCTAACCTTTTGTTTGAGACAGATGGAATGACCCGTCATTTTATCACATGATCTGCTAACACTTCACGAATAACAAATTCAACTTTATTTCTTTAAAAGATGAAGTGGAAATTGTTCAAGGTATGAACAAAAGTGAGATTGTACCAAAATAAACTAAGTATTTATTCTAATTCAAATTCTTCAACTTTAGGGAAATGATCTTGAAAACCAAAAATGTTTTCCCAGTGCCCTTATATCCGATGAATCAGATGGTACCCTAGATCATCAAAAATTTATGGATTTGTGGTTGTTGTCTTTTTCATAGCCATGTTCTCTACCACTCTCCATCAGAACATGATGGTTAGATTTCTCTTCCATATCCATATTTTCACATATGTTCTCCTATGTATAAACCCAATGATTAGTTAATTTGGGAAACTGTTACGTTTGATACTTTAGTTTTTAAAACCAAGTTTTGGTATTCCTTTTTACGATGTGGGTTTCTATTAAAGAAACTTTCGAGTAGTAAACCATTTATAACCCCGACGAATTTCGAGGGCGAAATTCATTTTAAGGGGGGTAGAATGTAACACCCTGAGATTTTATGAAAAATATTCTTTTAAATTTTATTGATGTCTTGTGTTGTACACTACACCAAAAAGAGCTTTCACTACACACATCCCTGACTTGGCTTGCATTACACACAATTGCGACCTTCCACGATAGCGTGTGTAGTACGCAATACTGAGTTTCACGAAATGAGATATTATTATAATATTATTATGAACTAGCTGTTATGAATAGTAATACCCACTTTTTGAAATTTTATAAATTTTATCTTTCAAAACGGACTTCATTTTTGGATTCAGAATATCGAAATTAGATTACGGTGAAATTTTGGTATTTTTCGGATAACTTTCATATTCTGATGAATAGTGAAAATTACTAAATTTTAATTAAAAACAAATTTTTCGATCAAAATAATTAATAGTGATAAATTATTAATTTTAGTGGTTTTAAAGTATATTTTGAATATATTTTTACAGTTTAATACAATTTTGGTCATTGGATTTAATTCCACATTTAAACCAGATATAAACAAGTGTCAATCTTTTGATAGTTATTATCTCTTAAAAACACGCTATTTGTTTTGACGATGGGAATTAATTTTTAAATTAGTTAATGTAACTGATATGTTTTGAATTTGATAAAATAGAAATAATTTTTTAATTCATAATATCAAATATAGCTTAGGCCTAATTTTTGGTATTTTTTGGAAACTTTCATTTTTTGATGAATAGTGAAACCACTAAGTGGTAGTTAAAAACACTGAATTTTTCATAAAAATTAATTTTACCACTTCTGTGAGTGGAATTTCAAAAATCTGAGAGACACAGTTAATATCAAGGACTAAAATGTGGTTCAATGAGATGAAAATAATTTTTGGTGAATAGTAACTTTTTACTTTTTTTTACCACGGTTAAAAGTAAATAGGGTAATTAAGGGTAAACGTGTTATTATTATTACCCTAAAAAATGTCCTAATTCTATTGGATAAGTTTAATTCGACCAAAAACAACCTTAGGAATACAATATTACCATTTAGGCCCACTTGGATTAGATTATGACATTTATTATCAATTTATTTAAAGAAGGGTTAAAATAGTTAAAATCAATGTTTAATAACTAAATCATTTTTAATATAGGGTTATACGTAAGATAAATTCGAATATAAATATTCATTAGAAATATAAAAATATTTACAACATAATGGTATTTTATTTGTAATTTTTAGACTTAAAATAATTTAATTTATTTATGATACAATCATGATGCAGTAATTATCCTATTAATGAAATATTTACATAATTGATGTTATAAATACCGAAATAAATGTAATTCGAGACATTTTATGAATCCAAATAATTTTATATGTTAATATTACATGTTATTATTGATTTAATTAATTGTTTTCGAACTAATCATTCTGTTATGATTTTCACAAAAATCAATTACCGAATAGTGCCAAAATTGACATAAAATAGTTTTTAAAACAAATATTATATTATTAGTTGTTATTATATTCCTAAAAATATAATGTTTGGAAAAGATACTTATATCATGATAGGTGTATCATTAATGGACCACTTGGGGTCACTTGGATGTATATGGTAAGTTTATTAACTATATAATATAAAAATACAAAGTGACATGGTAAATGTCAATCTAATTAACTAAGAGTTAAAAAAAAGATAAGGGTAGTATAATGACCTAAACTTGTCTAAATTATATTGGATGAGAGGGTTTAGACCCATACCAACCTTATCTTAGAAATATATCTATTTGGAGATATTAAAAACCTAATTTGATTTTATAAGAAAATAATAGTTTTAGTTATTCCAAAGGTGCCCCTCTCCCCCCCTATAAAAGGGAACCTCCTCCCTCTCTTCTTCACACCACTTTGAGCCTTAAAGCTCGGCCAAACCTTGCCAAATTCCCTTCTACACTCCCCTAGAAACATCCTAGAGGTCCTGGCCTTCTTCAAAGACCAATTTTAGTGCCCTAAGAGGAGGTCTCAAATAGGCGCTTCAAAGAAGAGGTAATGTCCATTACCGATTCTTTCAACTTTATTTCTTCTTCCACTTCTTCATTTTTAGTTACTTCATTATGAGGTAATATCATCAGTATCAATAAAATACTGATATGTTATTATAAATATTAAACAACCATATTTCACCATCTATCCATCCAACAGAAAACGAAATCACCGCGCGTGCGTACGTACGGAATACCGTCTCCATGCTGTGGTGTAATCTATTTTCCACCACCACCTTACATGGATGGGTATAATGGTGAAATTAATTAATATATATGATTATTGTAAAGTGATATTGATTATTTAATATTATACATACACTTTAATACAATTCCACGATATTGGGAATGATATCATCGCTTGTGCTTACGTACGGACTACCGTCTCCACGACACGATGAGATTCACTCTCCATGTTAACCATTCATGAATGATTATAAAGTATATATAATGAATAATAATGAAATATATGACATAATAATGATACTGGATTTATGTATATATCTATATGTATGTATGTAATTTACTTAATTCCATTCAATTCAAAAGGGAAACGAAAACATCGTTCATGCATACGTACGGCCTACCGTCTCCATGAATGGTGTATTTCATTCCTTTTATCGATCTATAATATATATGTATATGATGAATATATATTATATATAAATCATGTTTTACATTCTGGAATTATATAAATCAGGATATAAGTAATAATATCAAGAACGACAAGTCGAAATACATACGATAAATAAAATGATTTTACCCAAAACGCTGCTTTAACATGGAATTTACAAAATAACGGGTAATATAAAGTCATAAGTGAAACATATATGATATCATAACAATGAATATGATTCTGTAATAAGTCAATGACATTATTTAAATCATTATACAGGAGGATCGGATACGTACGAAGCATATCGGACCTAAGGTGGGGGATAATTTTGCAAATATCATTTTTATCCGATATTGCTTATTCGCAAGTATTTACTGGGGTTATTGTTATCCACCATGGACATGTTTTCTAAAAGTGTTTTTATGTATTTTTAATGTCCTTTTTACCCATTTTAAATTTTACTACATGGTATGTAAGGAATCTTTATTTTGTGTACGTACGAGGCACTTTTTTGGCTTTTCCGACAAAAGTACGATGAGAATGTTTTTTTAACTTATACGGCATGAAAGGATTTTTACGGTTTTATAAAGCCATATTTTCATGAAGCTTCCTACAAAATATTTCATGACTATTTTCAACAAAATCCTTTTCTTTTAAAATTTCATGAGATTTTGTTAAAATAAAATGATTTTGAAGAAAAAATGATATTTTTCTCAAAAATTCATTTCAAGTGTTTTATCAAAACTATTTTCGTCTAAGATGACATTATTTCACATGTGTATGTTTCAAGTATCATGTCTATATGATTTACATGGTTTAAATTTTCTTATTATTAAATGATATCCATTTCTTTTATATGAATTATGTGTTGATGGGATGATGTTTATGAAACCCATTTTATTCGTTAGGTTATTATAAATGATGTATGTCTATTTTGTGGCACAAGTAAGAATGATTTCATTATGAGATGGGTGGGACCTATATCGCTCTCCAATGCATTGGGTAAAGATTTTATATCTCATGAGATAGACATGGATGGAATGGTAAGTTAATCCGGTTCAGTGTTACAGGACTGAAACGAGGAGTGAACTCGATTCAGAATGGGACTTTGTCCACTAAGATGGTCTTGGAAGCAATGCCTTGGCTACTATGGAAGTCATTACATGTGATTAATGGATGCCACAATTACATGTTTTATTCCCATTCTATTTTATCATGGTTTGTGTTCCATTATGATCTATGCCTTATGTACTTCCATGTTTTATGTCGTTGCTCAAGATTTTGATGTTTAAACATTATGTTCATATTTTTAAGTTCAAATGTATATGGTATGTTTTATATTATCCATTATTACCCTTACTGAGCATTTGAGCTCACCCTTTTTATGTTTTATTTTCCCCCAGGATCAAAAGAAATGTTTTAGGTAAGGAAACAAAAAGTGGAAGATCTTTATGGGAGATGTTGAAGATCTTAAACCACGATTAGAAGATTACATTCCAAGTTTCCAAAGATACTAATCTATTACGGTCCTTGTATGTATGTTTTTGTTATGTATTAAGTATTCCAAAAAAGTAATGTAGTGTCCATGTACGTCAAGCTTCGGGTCTCTACATGCAGACCACATGAACCAATTGAATAAATGAAATATCATGGCCATAGAAAGCACATACAGATGGTCATGTGGAGCACAAAGCCTATAGAAGATTCCATGAAGCCCCTCTAACAAGTCCTTCCACTATTGAAAAGGTCCCATAGATGATCAGTTGTCATGCAATAGCATCCAGATAAACTACTCCATGATACACAACATGTTATCTAGTGGATTCCTAAGATACCCTCTAAATATCTTTAAAAATATGCGAAAAATATCCAAATTTAGGGAGCCACATATGATCATAAATTTCATATGATGCATCATCGATATGTAATGTGATTTTCTTCTACAAAACTCACAAAAACATGTGAGTTCCTAAACCTTCCAAAAATAATAAATGGAATCAAAATGGAGAAATGTGTGAGCCTCATGGAGTCATCATACTCAAATGATGCACCAATGTAGCCTAAGAGACACTATAGAAGCCTCAGTGACATGGTTGATTGGTCGCACAAGAGCATGTTGGCATGTCACACCTGTTATGCAAAAGACTTCGAACATGTCTATGCAGTCTCACGCTTCCCCTTTGGATCGAAAAATAAGGATAATTTTTTATGCCTGAAATGATTTCTTAGATCCATAAGACCTTTTTTGTTCACATGACACATCAAAGATGGGGAAAGTGGTTTTCTTCGACAATAGTCATATAATCTCTCAAGGTCACTAAGCCTAAGACAAATAAAAGAAGTAAATAAAAGAGAAAATGTGGGATCCTCTTGATATCATAAAACTCATGTGATGCATGAGAACAGTCTCTCAAATCCCCTTGAAAATCCATCCTTGTCTTACAACAGATCCCAGACAAGTTGCATGAGATCACATGAAGGCCTTTCAATACACAACCTAATCATGTGTGGTCCCTTGGTCATGTTGGTTTGAAAATAAGAAAGACCCTGGGAATGTATGTATGATTAAACCAGAATACATAAATTGGATATAATCTAATAAATAGTGTGTTGATGGGATGGTATTGTGGTCCTTGAAAATTAAGTGACGCCTCTAGAATGACCTGCAATAGGACCTCAAAAAGATGAATGATGCAAAATACCTCCACCGACTCCATCATGGATTTTCAAGATATGCTTCATGAAAAGAGATGAATAGTAGAGGTGGAAAGGCCTATAAATCCCCCACACAACATATATAATAATAACCTTATGCAGAGAGAATACACTTGGAACCTTACACCAGCACACCCATGAATTAGAGAGGATTTTTCAGAGTGATAGATGTCATGGCCGATAAGGTTTTCTATCAGGTAAGATCCAGGGAACAACTGGAGCGATCATTATGCATGCATATACACTATGTGTGAACACTCATAGATCATGTTGAGGATTTTAGGAGGGTTTCGTGAAGGATATTTACATATTTAATAATAAAACCATGACCTAAATTAATATAACAATAAACATATTTATGTTATATACAATAAAAATGTTGTAACAAAGAGTAAAATATATGAGACTTATTCGAAGAACATATACACTAATCCTTATGCGCTTCGCATAAACCACTTATGCCATGCGAAAACACTTGGACATGTCATCCATGTCATGCAACATTCATTTGGTATAATATTTCGATCATCTGAAGTCCCATGAACATGTCATAGAAAGTCACATTACACCCACAAGAATGTCATCCACGTATCGTGAAACCCTCCAGGATCTCCATCTAGGCCTCTCAGTGACCTCTAGAAAAGTCACTCAGATCATATTTTGACATCTGTACATGACTTCTATGTATCATGATAGCACCATGGAATGTTAAATCGATCTAGATATATTCTCTAGAAAATCTAGCCAGAATTGTAAATGCCCTCTAGTCATGTCATTTATATCTCATGAGAACCCCCAAACATGTAAGTTGGCTCTCACGATGAGGCCTGGAAAAGTCAACCAAGATATACAACACCCTCTAATACATGTCACACTGGCTCTCATGATGACCTCCAGTAATTTTATCTAGCATTCAAGATCACACAAGAAAAATTCATTATTATAATGTTTCGTCCTCTAATCATGTCACCCAGGACAATGTGTTGTCTTCCAAAACAATCAATCCAATTTGTGTGATGTGATTCAGACATGTCAGCTTTTACCATGTGACAACATTCAAATATTACATATAGGTTATGAAACATTCCTTAAAAAAGTAAACATTGTCATTTTATTTTCTTATGACATGTCAGGTAAAATTTCTCTAACATTTCATGAAGAAAATCAAGGCATGTCGACTAGACAATCAACATAGGTAGAAAAGTAGATCAGTTCAATCGGGGATCCCATGACTTGATATCCTAGTCTATCCTCAGTGTGTAAGCCCTGACCAATTTAACTATGATGACTCTTATTCCTTCTATAACCAATATATCATGGAATCTTTCTTAAGGCCCATTCTCTATATTAAGTATACAATGGGAAAACCCCTCACATAAGCCCCTCATCCACAAGCAATGACAGTAGTTATTTTCCATCCCTTGTTTCCAACACTAAAAATAGAACATGTGGTATTAGGGAGTAAAAATGAATATATCATTAATGTGGAAAGTCTCTATCAGGATAAGGGAGAACTCGAAGTGTAATCCTATATTAGTGGAATAATATGATATGTCCGACATATAAGGTAAATTTGAGTTTGTAATTCCAAACCAGTTGAGCTACAAAGACTCTAATTCCTACCATAACCATGATATATAGGATGCCTTCTTAAGGCCATATCCCAAACTCAAATGGGAATCCACTTTAGTGTAAGACCCTCCATGCCTATAGAATCTCAACCATCAAGACCAAATCATTTCCATGGGTTTTTCATATTTATTAATCCACCAATGGATTGAAAACTCATTAAACTATGAGAAATATAATTAATGTGATAACCTTTAAATGTAGGATTCCTTTATAAGTCGCAAGCTCAATATTAAATATCCCAAGGGATATCCTAGTTCATAAGTATGACATTCATACATAGTGAGTCTCATAAATTGTTATTATATGTTTTTATATGACCCAATAATACCCTGAGAAGAGAGCAGTGAATTATGGTGTCAACTTTTTATTTTAAAGTGATGGATCTTGTTCCCACATTGGTAGGAACTTTTTAGATCTGTCTGTTGTTAATGTGCAGTAATTTAAACATTAACACACAAAAGGACCACAAAACAATTTTACTTGGTTCACCACTAAGGGCTAGTCCCATGATCATATGCTGATAGGTTTTTGGTCATATGAAATTCCACTAAACGTCAGTAGTTTTGGATTACAAAAGTTTAAAATAGTCACTCTATATTAGGCCCACTACATTTGCATGGTTTTAGGGATAACACAATGAGTCCCTTGTATCACATCCATTGACTCCTCCCTGATCACTACATTGGGAAGAATCTAAACTCAGTTTATCAACTTGAAGGTATCTTTAATGGGTGGGTATTAAATCATGGATCCTCAACTATAGATAGATGATCCGTTGATTTCATGTTTTTACCCTTTTATTTTTTTCCTCATTTCAATGCATTGTTAGTTCGCAAACTGAACTGCACTACTTCATGTATGACCTCCGCATACTATCTTTGCAAATAGTGACTGCATACTACCTTCGTAAATTGTGACCATGTAATGCTTCTTGTCTACTGACCAACTCCTCCACCATGAACTGTCTTCCGCGAACCGTCTTCTCTGAACAGTTCTGGACTTCACCAAATTCCTTCTGAATTTCTAATCAATGTTTCCTTTTCAGGTTCATCTTCCCGCAAACCACTCTAAAATTTAATGAATTATTCTTGGATTTATTAGTCTCAATGTTTCACCCTAATGTAGGGATTAGTACTACTTATATAGGAAAATAGATCTTCATAATCTATTAAACCTAGATTTTCCAAATATTCAATATGGAATTTCCTTTACTGCGTACTGTGAATCTTTAGTGAACCATTTTCCCTATATGGTTTGTGTATCTCCACTCTTCCTTCACAGTGGCCTAAATCTTATTCTAACCAATATCTGTCTCATTTTTACCAATGACAAGCCATCTCACAAATCAACTCTTCCACAAAGCGAAATCCTCCATGTTTTTCTAATGATTGGCCATCACACGAACCATTTTAATTCTTCATAGTATGAACCTTTCTGTGAAACATATTCATCCCGAAAAACTTTTTTCATTCACAATCTGTGTACCTACCTTTGAAATCACGTAGTACCGTAATACAGAAATCTTTCCTTTTCTATATTCCCTCATCGACTCGCATACCTCCTATGCAGTCCGAAAATTATCCTGCATAGTCTTCGAACCAAGATTGGTGGAATCAATTTCATAAAACCATTATTTTCCAAAATTACAAAAACTCTTGATCTTGAGGCCCAAAAATTTGGCAAACACCAGGAAAATATGCCACCATAAACACCTGCTTCAGCCTATACTGTAAGAATCATTGTCTTGAAAATTCCTTGATCAACCCAATTTTGATTTACAACAAACAAAAACCATACTCCATTTCTGTAAAATATCACCCTTGCTTCCAATAGTTTCTCGCACCGACCATAGCTCATGTGGGAATAGGGGGTTCCAATGGTCATGTAATTGTCATCATGAATTTCCACCAACTAGGGAAATATCATTATGTAATCCCTGATGAGTGGCATGATATAAAAATCCCCCATATAAGGACCTCTACCTTGGGGATAGTCCCAAGGGAATGAAAAAACTATAATTACTCACATTCCTTCTATATTCAAGATATTAAGGATGTCACCTAGATACTCAAGCTAAAATATTCCGCTTCTAAGTTCCCAAACATTTTTCATTTCTGCATGTTTTCAAACTATATGAGTTTTAAAATCTGCAAGGATTGAGATTAATTCAATAAATAGGATATGCAGGATTCCTCAAAATGGCTCAATTACATCCTTAGAATATTAACCACCTCCCTGTATGATAGTAAATTATGATGTTCCTGGTTATGAGGCTATAGTATATAAGAATATATTCATTACTAATAAATTAATGGATAACGTCAGATATATATAGATGGATTTGATAATGAGATCTCATTCATCTTTTGTACATAAAATGGGTTCACCTATGATTATTTTTTCTGGGTATCCTATCTCTTATCAATATTTGGAAGAAATTAATGAACATATCTAAAATCTATAATAGATTCATGTAGTAGGAAAAATTCCCCCCAAAGGGTGTCATGATCATGAACTCATATCCTCTTAACTACTGTGAGTTCATATGTTTCATTGGGTTTGAAACCCAAACTACCCACAATCCTTTGGAAAAATGTTTTTACCTAGTTATATATTTGAGAATTGTTGGGAGTTTCGATTAAGAACAATAATGGAAACTTTATGTAAATGATTATGATACACATTCACCACCCCCCAACTCACAATCAACCATCAAGCCAAACCAAACACAGCTACCATTTTTCACTTTCCCATCAAAACAAAAATGGTGAACCCAGCATGAATATATCAAATAACATAATGATCAATTAATCTTGTGTTAGGACATTATTCGTGTTGGAGTCGGTGGCCTAGAACCAAATACTGTGTACTTTATTCATTAATAAAATCCTTATCACATATTGATTGTTCTTCTGTGTGACAATGCATGTGATAATGTCCTAAAGACAGTTGTTGCATTAAAGGGTCATAGAGGATCCCTGCTATAATGAGAACCCGGAAGTGCCATAACACTGTTCTTGAAAATATGTTCTAGGGCCGGATGATGTAATTTGAGGGACAAAAATAATACAGGACATTAGGGGTGAGGATTCATAAAACTTTGAGGCACCTTCTCATGGTGTGTGCCCTTAGTAATATCCAGGAGGATATTATGAGAACGATACCCGCCAGTAAGAAATCCACATTTCATAGTGTCATTTGATGTTCCTATCTGTGGACATGTGTATTGGTCCTTAGACTTTAAGATTATTATTAATGGGTATTACAACTCGCGCACATATATGAATTGATGAAAACTATGAAGAGACACTGTTTGCAATGAGGTAGGATACGTTGGGTGCATCACAAGTAATACTTCATTGATAGATAATGCAAGAAAGTATTTTCCCCTTCCATTCCACAACAGAAGTAGATATCTTAGGCCCTTTAATAGAATTGATATAGCCTAAATAAATCCATTTCCATGGTAAATGTATGGGTGGGTTCAATTCTGAAAAGTCAAAGAAAGAATAATCGAGCACATGGGTTGATGGCAATAGCATGCAACCTGCTTAATTAGAGATTTCAAGACAAAGGGATTATATTACACAGTAAATGTTCATAGGAGGTGACATGTCGTTGCAGAGTTAATGTGTTTCTCTATGGGTGCCTTGGCATGTTGCTAGACGCTAACTTTGGAATTCTGGCAGACTCCACCCAATGCCATTGACAAATAGGCCTAGAGGGTCCCACACTAAGTGTGTCCATGTATCTTAGATAAATATTAATTTAACAAGTTAAATAAAGATTATTCATGACTGTGGTTTAATAATTATTTAAGGATTATTGATTGAATTTATTTCGACACTAGTTATTCGAGAGAATATAATGTGGGAGAACTAATATGTTTATTAGCGAGTAATGCAGTTACATTTATTTAAGAAATAAATCGCCATTACTCAAGGTCTAATAAATATTGTGGAGGAAATAAGTAAAATGGAAAAATAAAGTACACATCGTGTATATTAAATATACACGCCGTGTAGTTTTGTGGAAAACGAGTACATGCCGTGTATTAATGATTACATGCCTTATAGTTTTCCAATCAGGATTTTGAGGGTATAATATTGTTTTATTAAATGATATTAATTATAATAATCATGGGCTCATGTCAAGGAATTAATAATTCGACATGTGGGTTTCAATAAGAGTTAATGAAATAAATAAAATGTGTAATGCGTTTATTTATTTTCATAACTCTGTAAACCTAAAACCTGATTATAAATATCCTCACAACCCCAACACTTTTCCCCAATTGTTGTGCACAACAATTTTGGAGAATTCTTTCAAGGCTGAAAGAACTACTTCCTCCAAGAACACTCTCAAGACCGAGAGATATCCTCCTCCATCAGATCAATTCGATCAAAGGTGGACATCGCAAGCGAAGGTCCTTCCGCGCTAGCACCCGGAGATCCCTTCGGCGACATCCAGAGATACGTGGCACACGTGTGGATAACCACTAGAGGAATCCTACACTTTGATTCTATGATGCAATGAAGGATCACAAGATCGTGACCAGAGACATCAACGAAGGAAGAATTCCACCAATGTAATTCTTGTGAATTAATTAAATTAATTATAACCAATATATGATGCTCCTATCTCTATGGTTCCGGGATTCCCTCTTTTGTTTTTTGTTTTTCATTCTATTCTGAATATTAGTAGTTTACATCGTGACGGATCTCAGTTTGAACGTTTTTTAACACTAATATTAAAGTTGGGTGAACCCACCAATCTTCTTCTGCTTCACCCGGAACATACAAGTGGTATCAGAGTGGTCATATCGTTGATTATAATTATTTATTTTTTTCATTGATGTTTTACGCATTTGATATTTTAGTTTTTCCAATTTAAGTTTAATCATTCTGGAAATATGAATCTTGAGATCTGTTCCTCCTCCATAGTTTCTCATTCACCTCACAGAAACAAATTTTTCATTTAATTTTGATTAAAATAAAATATAGAAACTCATCTAGAGGAGCCAAATGTTTCTAGACATACAACACTAGAATACATGGAGTGTATTTGGAAGTACACGTCGTGTAGTCTAGTTTCAATTCATTGACTGATCCGCAAAATCAGTTCGTGTGTTGGACAATACCTATGTCATTTATGACACCGTGTGTTGACCAGGAATAGGTGGAACAGGGTTTCCAAATTACACGACGTGTGGTCCAACAGAATAGGGCATGTAGTCCCTTCGGGTTCGGGTTGGACCGTGTAACTCATACACGGCTTTCCCGACTGGAAACCGTGTAATGTGAAGACTACACGGCGTGTGTCCCACTGAACACGCCATGTACTCTAAAAATTTCTGAAGTACATTTACACGCCATGTCCCCGAGCGTTTACTTCGGATGGACGGTGAAGAAAAATACACGCCGTGTAGTCGTAACTACACGCCATGTACTCACCCAAATTATGCATATTTATTAAATTTTTTTATTATATTATACAAACCCTTAGGATGTGTACCATGGTGCAGGCGTAAAGATGAGGGACAACACGTGATAGGTGTTTTATATATTTGTGTTTAATTTAACATCTGCGTAATGATCGAGAATTCACCGGGTTGCCTCCAAGGTACAAGTTACGTACAAAGATAAATTTAAATGAATTTATTTTTTAAAAAATTATGATGGATGGGAATCTCAATGAAATTCAAAAAAGGGTTTAAGATAAAATGACTGATTAATTAAAGAAAATTAATTGATTTGAGTCTGATTTATCTTAAACAAGAACGATTAAAGAATTGAATGCTAGTTTTATTTATGCATAAATATCGTTGCATGTATGGATGATCATGAGCTATACATGGACCTTTGTATGTGAATGGTTTCTATTAATTTTTTTATTAAATTAAATTTATTAGCCTGTGAGCCTTCTCCTCATTAATATGTAGGGAATGTGTGCCCAAGGATTCTTTATTGTAAAACCCCTTTTTACCCCTCACCTGTGTGTGAGATAAATGCATATGTAATGGATAGAGCTCCCAAGCTATGGGAGGTGGCTCAAGTCAGGAGCCAAGGTGAAACCAATCCAAGGATATACAGAGGTTGATAGGTGGAAAGCTGTAAACATGAACCCGCAGGGTTCAAGGTGTTTCTCCCCTAGGTCATGGTTTAGTTTATCAACTGCTAGATAAACTAACCAATAGAACAAGCTCATGATCATACCATTTATTTTATTTCCATTAGTTTCATGGTTTATTTATTGTGGGTGTGTTGTCACGATCACACAATTAATGAATTAAATAAGCATTCAAGATGGAACTAAAATAAAACCGGCTTATACGTAAATATTATCTTGAAATGGTTAATCACTTAAGTATAACCCACTTAATATTAACAAGCATGTAATCAAAGATAATAAAATGGAAATTTATGTATAAGGATAAAATCTCTCAATGTAAATATTAAGTCGGTATATCCTTCCATAATCTTGGTTAGAATCGAACCATAGTTCAAAGTGCATGAACAACCCTAGTTGGGGTGCTTTCAATTATCGGGGAATTCTAATTCAAGGTTTTGGGTTGACTTGACTTGGTTCGCATCAAGGGTTGAATACCACAGCAGGACTTGGTGTGACCAAGATGCAAAGGTTGTGGAAATCCAAAATAAAAGGATTCATGGATTGGGGAGTCCACTCAGCAGATCAAGGAGCTCCGAGTTAATGCAGTTGGAATTTGGAATGCCTACCTAAAACCCTTCAAGTTGCTTGACCAACCCTAGTTGGGGTAATGTGAAGGGAAATATAGACTTTTTCCACTAGAATATTCAAGAAACAAAATATTCCGAAGTCAATGGTGAGGGATATTGGATTTTGATAAAATAGTGGGAGACTAATAGGTGTTAATTTATTTATTTGTCTCAGTTTTGTAATAATGTACTACAAATTTGTTCGTCTTAATTTGTATAAATGGAAATAAAATTACTTCAAACATATCATTGTGCACCATAATCAAGAAAGAAAACCTTCTCACGGGCACCAATTTCCAAGAGTGGCAGAGGTGTTTACGTGTTATCCTTCGCTACAAAAGGAAATTGTATGTGCCGGAAGAGCATATTCTAGTTGCGCCTAGGAAAGAGGCCAGTGATGAGAAAACATATCTCTATTCTAAACACATGGATGATGACACAAATTTCCTGTTTTTCATTCTATCATCCATTTATAATGTGCTCTTGAAGAAACATGAAAACTTGTATGTGCATAGCATGATGTCTCACCTTAAGGATATCTACCAAGAGACGGCGAGACAGGAGAGGTATGAGATCTCCAATGCTTTGTTTAAAACTAAGCTTGGAGAGTCTGCGCCAGCTGGGCATCATGTAGTGAAGCTTATTGGCTACATTGAATGCTTGGAAATCTTAGGGATTAAATTCTCGGATGAGTTGCGTACATATTTCATCATATCATCACTACCCAAGACCTTCTCTAGCTTCATTTTCAATTATAACACAAGTGGAAATGAGAAGAGTCTATCAGAGCTTATGGCCTTGATTTGACAGGTAGACAAGGACATGGGGTGTGAGAAACCCACAGTCCTTATGGTGAATAAGAAAAGGAAGGACAAGGAAAAGGGGCCAAAGACTTATAAACGGTCTGAAGCCCCTAAGCTCCATCCTTACAAGAAGGGGAAGATCCATAGGCAGAGGAAGGAACGGGAGGCTGTGTGTTTTGCATGTGGCAAGCAAGGCCACTGGAAGATTAACTACACCCAGAAGTGTGGGGACTCTAAAGGTGTGTTCGTTATCAAGTGCAGTCTTTCAATTTATACACATTGGGTATTAGATACAGCTTTTGGAGCTCACATCTGTATTCAAATGAAGGAACCAAGTAGATTTAGAAATATCGCTAGAGGAGAGGTGGATCTTTGAGCTGCCAATGGCGCATGGATGGCTGCATTGGCTATTGGCGATTACCACCTTTCATTGTCGACTGTGATGATTTTGGTTTTACGTAACTATTATTATGTGCCTAGTGTTACCAAGAACATAATTTCTATATATTGTTTGGATAAGTATGGATTTATTTTCAAGTTTGGAAATAAGGGTTGTCTCTTTTATAAGAAAAACGTATGTTATGGTATGTCACATTTAAATAATGGTTTTTATGTATTAAATTACGAAAACCAAGTGTTGGAAATCGATAACGAAACAAACTCACAGGACTCATACATCACCCAGTTGTGGCATCACCATCTCGATCATGTAAATTAGAGGCACTTGACAAAGCTCTGCTAAAATGTCTATTTAGACTATACTGAGCTAAAACCACTTGATAGATGTCACGCTTGTTTATAAGTAAAAACGACCAAGATACCTTTTAGTGGACATGGTGAAAGGGCCACAGAGATTCTAGGATTGGTGCACATGGATGTTTGTGGACCATTTCCAGCAGTAGCTAGAGGTGGATATTCTTACTTAATGACTTTTACTGATGATTTGAGTATATATGGCTATATCTACTTAATGAGGTATAAGTCAGAGTCCTTAGAGAAATTTAAGGAATTCGAGAATGAATTAGAGAATCATCTTGGTAAGAAGATAAAGAATATTTGATCGGATCGAGGTGGAGAATATCTGAAGCAAGAGTTTATCGATCTTCTACGAGTGTCTAGGATTCTATCTCAGATCACTCCTCCTTATACACCATAGTGGAATGGTGTTAGTGAAAGGAGGAATTGTGCCTTTTTGGACATGGTGATGTCGATGATGAGTCATGTGGATCTACCATTATCCTTTTGGGGATATGCATTACAAACTGCGGCATACACATTAAACTGAGTACCAACTAAACCAGAAAATGGAATTCCCTTCCGAGTTGTGGAATGGAAAGAAAACCATTTTGTCGCACACATGTGTGTGGGGATGCAAGGTGTTTGTTAAGGCCATCTCGAGAAATAAACTAGCACCCCATGGCACAAAGTGTATCTTTATAGGATATCCTAAGTAAAATAAAGGATATTACCTATATAACCCTTAAGACAAGAAAGTGATTGTCGCCAGACAAGCTGTCTTTCTTGAGTGGGAGCACATCCTCAAAAAGGATAGTGGAAGCAAGATTGACTTCGATGAAGTTGATGCTCAAGATATACTGGATTTTGTACAGGAACAAGTTCTGCATGTCCCAATGAAAGTGGTTCCAGAAACACAAGTTCTGCGTACGAGCTCAAGAGAGGTAACGGAACCAGAGAGATTTGGTTTCCTAGTCACCGAGGATGGTAAATCATTATTGTTGTACAATGATGAACCTCTCTCCTACAAGGAAGCAGTAGAAATATTAGAAGCTGCGATATGTCTAGAATCTATTAATTTTAAGTTGGATTCCATGTATCATAACCAAGTTTGGGTTCTGGTCAATGATCCAGTTGAAGTAAATCCTGTTGGTTAAAAATGGGTATTCAAGAGAAAGAAGGACATGGATGTTCAAGTTAGCACCTATAAAGAAAGGCTAATGGATAAAGGATTCATACATCATCAAGGAATTGACTATGGTGAAACCTTCTCACCAGTTTCCATGTTTAAATCCATAAGAATAATACGTGCCATAGCAGCTTACCATGAATATGATATTTGGAAAATGGATTTCAAAACAACATTCCTTAACGAGAACCTTCAGGAAGATGTCTATATGACACAACAAGAAGGTTTTGTGACACCAAGTGAAGCCAAATGGGTTTTCATGTTGCAAAAATCCATTTATGGATTAAAGAAATCATCCAGGTCATGGAACATTCTATCAGATGAAACCACAAAGTAATTTGGTTTCATTAAGAACGAATGTGAGCCTTGAGGTTATAAGTGGTTTAATGGGATTGCGATCATTATCCTAGTAGTATATGTTGATGGCATATTGCTTATTGGAAACAATATACCAGTCTTACAGTCGGTTAAGGACTGGTTGGAAAAGTGTTTCTCAATGAAGGACTTGGGTGAAGCAGCATACATTCTAGGGATCAATAGCATTTGTGATAGATCCAAGAGGCTGATTGGACTAAGTCAGAGTACATACATTGACTAGATACTAAAGAGATTTAGTATGGAACAATCCAATAGGGTATTGGTTCCAGTGTCACATGGCCTACATCTTTTTAAGAAAATGTGTCCCAAGACACAATAAGAGAAAGATAGAATGAGTAAGATCCCATATGCTTCGGCTATAGGATCTATCATGTATACCATGTTATGTACATGGCTTGATGTTTCCTATACACTGAGCATGGTAGGCAGATATCAAGAAGATCCATGAGAACAACACTGGATTGCTCTTAAGACTATCCTTAAGTATCTAAGAAGAACAAAGGATATGTTCCTAGTGTATGGAGGAGACGAGGAGCTTGTCATCAGAGGGTATGCTGATGCTGGTTTTCAGACAGATCAGAAAAATTTGAAGTCACAATCTGAATATGTTTTCTGTCTCAATAGAAGTGCTATGAGCTGGAAGAGTTCAAAGAAGCCAGTTTTCACTAATTCTATAGTCGAGATCGAATATATAGCGGATTCTGATGCAACCATGGATGTTGTCTGGATTCAGAACTTTGTCCAGCAACATGATGTGGTGCCTAGCAGTAAAGATCCTATCACATTGTATTGTGATAATACTACAGTGGTGGCTATTGAAAAAGAAACATGGTCACATCAATGGACAAAGAACATACTCCAAAAGCATCACCTCTTGAGGGATTTCTATCAAATAGGTGAAGTTTCAGTGATCAGAGTGTCCACAAAAGAGAACGTGGCGGACCCCATGACTAAAGGCCTATCTCAGCAGAAGCACGAATATCATGTGAGAGCTAGTGGGTTAAAAGTTGTTAGCAGTTGGTTCTAGTCCAAGTGGGATGCTTTTGGAGTTGGTGGCCTAGAACCAGCTACATTTTACTTTATTCATTAATAAAATCCTTATGAAGTCTTGATTGTTCTTCTGTGTGACAATGCATGTGATAATTTCCTAAGGACAGTTGTTGCATTAAAGGATCATAGAAGATCCCTACTATGATGAGAACTCGGAACTGACATAGCACTGTTGTTGAAAATAAGTTCTATGGACGGATTATGTTATTTGAGGGACACAAATAATACAGGCCATTAGGGGTGAGGACTCCTAAAACTTTGAGGCACCTTCTCATGGTGTGCGTCCTTGGTAATATCAAGAAGGATATTATGAGAACAAGACCCGCCAGTAGGAATCCACATTTCATAGTGTCATTGGATGTTCCTATCTGTGGACGTCTGTATTGGTCCTTAGACTTTAATATTATTATTAATGGGTATTACAACTCGCGCAATTAAATGTATTGATGAAAACTGTGAAGAGACAATGTTCGCAATGAGGTAGGATACGTTGGGTGCGTCACGAGTAATACTTCATTGATAGATAATGCAAGAAAGGATTTTCCCCTTCCATTCCACAACAAGAAGTAGATATCTTAGGCCCTTTAATGGAATTGATATAGCCTAATTAAATCCATATCCATGGTAAATGTATGGGTGGGTTCAATTCCTAAAAGTCAAAGAAAGAATAATCGAGCACATGGGTTGATGGCACTAGCATGCAACCTGCTTAATTAGATATTTCAAGATAAAGGGATTATATTACACGGTAAATGTTCATATGAGGTGACACATCATTGCAGAGTTAACGCCTTTCTCTATGGGTGCCTTTTCATGTTGCTAGACGATAACCTTGGACTTCTGGAAGACTCCACCTAATGCCATTGAAAAAGAGGCTTAGAGGGTCCCACACTAAGTGTGTCCATGTATCTTAGATAAATATTAATTTAACAAGTTAAATAAATATTATTCATGACTGTGGTTTAATAATTATTTAAGGATTTTTTTATTGAATTTATTTTGACACTAGTTATTCGAGAGAATATAATGTGGGAGAAATAATATGTTTATTAGCGAGTAATGCAATTACATTTATTTAATAAATAAATAGCCATTACTCAAGGTCTAATAAATATTGTGGAGGAAATAAAGAAAATGGAAAATAAAAGTACACACCGTGTATATTAAATATACACGCCGTGTAGTTTTGTGGAAAACGAGTACACGCCGCGTATTAATGATTACATGCCGGGTCGTTTTCCAGTCAGGATTTTGAGGATATAATATTGTTTTATTAAATGATATTAATTATAATCATCATGGGCGCATGTCAAGGAATTAATAATTCGACATGTGCGTTTCAATAAGAGTTAATGAAATAAATAAAATGTGTAATGCGTTTATTTATTTTCATGACTCTGTAAACCTAAAACCTTATTATAAATATCCTCACACACCCAACACTTTTCCCCAATTGTTGTGCACAACAATTCTGGAGATTTCTTTCAAGGCTGAAAGAACTACTTCCTCCAAGAACGCTCTCAAGACCAAGAGATATCCTCCTCTATAAGATCAATGTGATCAAAGGTGGACATCGCAAGAGAAGGTTATTCCGTGCTAGCACCTGGAGATCCCTTCAGCGACATCCAGAGATATGTTGCACACGTGTGGATAACCGCTAGAGGAATCTTACACTTTGATTCTATGATTCAATGAAGGATCACAGGATCGTGACCAGAGACATCAACGAAGGAAGAATTCCACCAAGGTAATTCTTGTGAATTTATTAAATTAATTATAACCAACATATGATGCTCCTATATCTATGGTTCCAGGATTCCCTCTTTTTTTTTGTTTTTCATTCTATTCCGAAGATTAGTAGTTTTATATCGTGAAAGATCTCGGTTTGAACATTTTTTAATGCTAATATTAATGTTTGGCAAACCCACGAATGTTCTTCTGCTTCTCCCGGAACATACAAGTGGTATCAGAGCGGTCATATCGTTGATTATAATTATTTATTTTTTTCATTGATGTTTTACACATTTGATAATTTAGTTTTTCCAATTTAAGTTTAATCGTTCTGGAAATATGAATCTCGAGATCTGTTCATCCTCCATAGTTTCTCGTTCACCTCACAGAAACAAATTTTTCTTTTAATTTTGATTAAAATAAAATATAGAAACTCATATGGAGGAGCCAAACGTTTCTAGCCATACAACACCAGAATACATGGCATGTATTTGGAAGTACAGGCCGTGTAGTCTAGGTTCAATACATTGACTGATCCGCAAAATCAGGTCTTGTGTTGGACTATATCTATGTCATTTATGACACCGTGTGTTGACCAGGAATAGGTGGAACATGGTTTCCAAATTACACGCTGTGTGGTCCAACTGAACAGGGCATGTAGTCCCTTCGGGTTCGGGATGGACCGTGTACCTCATACACGGCTTTCCCGGCTGGAAACCGTGTAATGTGAAGACTACAGGGCGTGTGTCCCACTGAACACACCATTTACTCTAAAACTTTCTGAAGTACATTTACATGCCATGTCCCCGAGTGTTTACTTCGGATGGACGGTGAAGAAAAATACACGCCGTGTAGTTGGAACTACACGCCGTGTACTCACCCAAATTATGTAGATTTATTAATTTTTTTTATTATATTATACAAACCCTTGAGATGTGTACCGTGGTTCAGGCGTAAAGATGAGGCACAACACGTGATAGGTGTTTTATATATGTGTGTTTAATTTAACATCTGCGTAATGAACGAGAATTCACCGGGTTGCCTCCAAGGTATAAGTTACGTAAAAAGATAATTTTAAATGAATTTATTTGTTTAAAATTATGATGGATGAGAATCTCAAAGAAATTCAGAAAAAGTTTTAAGATAAAAGGATTGATTAATTAAAGATAATTAATTGATTCGAGCGTGATTTATCTTAAACAAGAACGATTAAATAATTGAATGCTAGTTTTATTTATGCATAAATATAGTTGCATGTATGGATGATCATGAGCTAGACCGGTACCTTTGTATGTAAATGGATTCTTTTAATTTATTTATTAAATTAAATTTATTGGCCTGCGAGCCTTCTCCTCATTAATATGTAGGGCATGCATGCCCAAGGATTCTTTATTGTAAAACCCCTTTTTACCCCTCACCTGTGTGTGAGATAAATGCATATGTAATGGATGGAGCTCCCAAGCTAGTGGAGGTGGCTCAAGTAAAGAGCCAAGGTGAAACCAATCCAAGGAGATACAAAGGTTGATAGGTGGAAAGCTGTAAACATGAACCCCCAGGGTTCAAGGTGTTTCTCCCCTAGGTCTTGGTTTATTTTATCAATTGCTAGATAAACTAACCAATAGAACAAGCTCATGATCATACCATTTATTTTATTTACATTAGTTTCATTGTTTATTTATTGTGGGTGTGTTGTCACGATCACACAATTAATGAATTAAACAAGCATGCAAGATGGAACTAAAATAAAACTGGCTTATACGTAAATATTATCTTGAAATGGTTAATCACTTAAGTATAACCCACTTAATATTAACAAGCATGTAATAAAAGATAATAAAATGGAAATTTATGTATAAGGATAAAATCCCTCAATGTAAATATTAAGTCGGTATATCCTTCCATAATCTTGGTTAGAATCGAACCATAGTTAAAAGTGATTGAACAACCCTAGTTGGGGTGATTTCAATTATCGGGGAATTCTAATTCAAGGTTTTGGGTTGACTTGACTTGGTTCACTTCAAGGGTAGACTACCACAGCAGGACTTGGTGACCAAGAGGCAAAGGTAGAGGAAATCCAAAATAAAAGGATTCCTGGATTGGGGAGTCCACTCAGCAGATCAAGGAGCTGCGAGTTAATGCAGTTGGAATTTGGAATGCCTACCTAAAAACCTTCAAGTTGCTTGACAAACCCTAGTTGGGGTAATGTAAAGGGAAATATGGATTATTTTCACTAGAATATTCAAGAAAAAAAATATTCCGAAGTCAATGGTGAGGGATATTGGATTTTGAAAAAATAGTGGGAGACTAATAGGTATTAATTTATTTATTTGTCACAGTTTTGTAATAAAGTACTAAAAATTTATTCGTCTTAATTTTTATAAATGGAAAGAAAATGACTTTAAACATATCATTGCACACCATACTCAAGAAGGAAACCCTTCTCACTGACACCAATTTCCAAGAGTGGCAGAGGCATTTTTTCGTTATCCTTCGCTACAAAATGAAATTGTATGTGTTGGAAGAGCATATTCTAGTTGCACCTGGGAAAGAGGTCAGTGATGAGGAAACATCTCTCTATGCTAAACACATGGATGATGCCACAGATTTCCAGTTTTTCATTCTATCAGCCATTTCTAATGTGCTCTTGATGCAACATGAAAACATGGATGCGCATAGCATGATGTCTCACCTTAAGGATCTCTACCAAGAGAAGGCGAGACAGAAGTGGTATGAGATCTCCAATGCTTTGTTTAAAACTAAGCATGGAGAGTCTACGCCAGCTGGGCCTCATATAGTCAAACTTATTGGCTACATTGAATTCCTGGACATCTTAGGGATTAAATTCCCGGATGGGTTGTGTACAGATTTCATCATATCATCACTGCCCAAGACCTTTTGTAGCTTCATTTTCAATTATAACACGAGTGGAATTGAGAAGAGTCTATCAGAGCTTATGGCCTTGATTTGAAATGTAAACAAGGACATGGGGTGTGAGAAACCCACAGTCCTTATGGTGAATAAGAAAAAGAGGGACAAGGAAAAGGGGCCAAAGACTTATAAATGGTCCGAAGCCCCTGAGCGCCATCCTTACAAGAAGGGGATGATCCATAGGTAGGGGAAGGAACGGCAGGCGGTGTATTTTGCATGTGGAAAGCAAGGCCACTGGAAGATTAACTACACCCAGAAGTGTGGGGACTCTAAAGGTGCGTTCGTTATCGAGTGCAGTCTTTCTATTTCTACACATTGGGTATTAGATACAGCTTTTGGGGCTCACATCTGTATTCAAATGCAGGAACCAAGTAGATTTAGAAAGATCGCCAGAGGAGAGGTGGATCTTTGAGCTGCCAATGGCGCATGGTTGGCTGCGTTGGCTATTGGCGATTACCACCTCTCATTGCCAACTGTGATGATTTTGGTTTTACGTAACTGTTATTATGTTCCTAGTGTTACCTAGAACATAATTTCTGTATATTGTTTGGATATGGATGGATTTATTTTCAAGTTTGGAAATATGGGTTGTCTCTTTTATAAGAACAACATATGTTATGGTATGGCACATTTAAATAATGGTTTGTATGTATTAAATTACGAAAACCAAGTGTTGGCAATCAATAAAGAAACAAACTCACAGGACTCATACATCACCCAGTTGTGGAATCACCATCTCGATCATGTACATGAGAGGCACTTGACAAAGCTATGCTAAAATGGCTATTTATACTCTACTGATCTAAAACCACTTGATAGATGTCACTCTTGTTTATAAGTTAAAACAACCAAGCAACCTTTCAGTGGACATGGTGAAAGGTCCACAAAGATTCTAGTATTGGTGCACATGGATGTTTGTGGACCATTTCCAGTAGTAGCTAGAGGTGGATATTCTTACTTAATTACTTTTACTGATGATTTGAGTATATATGGCTATGTCTACTTAATGAGGTATAAGTCAGAGTCATTAGATAAATTTAAGGAATTCAATAATGAAGTAGAGAATCATCTTGGTAAGAAGATAAAGAAACTTCGATCGGATTGAGGTGGAGAATATCTGAACCAAGAGTTTATCGATCTTCTACGAGTGTCTGGGATTCTATCTCAGATCACTCCTCCTTATACACCATAGTGGAATGGTGTTAGTCAAAGGAGGAACTGCACCATTTTTGACATGGTGATGTCGATGATGAGTCATGTGGATCTACCATTATCCTTTTGGGGATATGCATTACAAACTGCGGCATACACATTAAATCGAGTACCAACTAAGGCAGAAAATGGAATTCCCTTCCGAGTTATGGAATGGAAAGAAAACCATTTTGTCGCACACATGTGTATGGGGATGCAAGGTGTTTGTTAAGGACTTCTCAAGAAATAAACTAGCACCCCGGGGCAAGAAGTGTATCTTTATAGGATATCCCAAGGAAACTAAAGGATATTACCTATATAACCCTTAAGACAAGAAAGTTATTGTCGCCAGACAAGCTGTCTTTCTTGAGTGGGAGCACATCCTCAAAAAGTATAGTGGGAACAAGATTGACTTTGACGAAGTTGATGCTCAAGATATACTGGATTTTGTATAGGAACAAGTTCCACATGTCCCAATGGAAGTGGTTCCAGAAACACAAGTTCTGCGTATGAGCTCAGGAGCGGTAACGGAACCAGAGAGATTTGGTTTCCTAGTCACCGAGGATGGTGAATCATTATTGTTGTACAATGATGAAACTATCTCCTACAAGGAAGTAGTAGAAAGCATAGAAGCTGCAAGAGGTCTAGAAGATATTAATTCTAAGTTGGATTCCATGTATCAGAACCAAGTTTGGGTTCTGGTCGATTAGCCAGTTGATGTAAATCCTGTTGGTTAAAAATGAGTATTCAAGAGAAAGAAGGACATGGAAGTTTAAGTTAGCACCTATAAAGAAATGCTAGTTGCTAAAGGATTCATACATCATTAAGGAATTGACTCTGGTGAAACCTTCTCACCATTTTCCATGTTTAAATCCATAATAATCATACTTTCCGTAGCAGCTTACCATGACTACGAGATTTGGCAAATGGATTTCAAAACAACATTCCTTGACGGGAACCTTCAGGAAGATGTCTATATGACACAACCAGAAGGTTTTGTGACACCAAGTGAAGGCAAATGGGTTTGCATGTTGTAAAAATTCATTTATGGATTAAATAAATAATCCAGGTCATGGGACATTCTATCAGATGAAACCATAAAGGAATTTGGTTTCATTAAGAACGAATGTGATCCTGGAGGTTATAAGCGGTTTAATGGGATTGCGATCATTATCTTAGTAGTATATGTTGATGACATATTGCTTATTGGAAACAATATACCAGTCTTACAGTCAGTTAAGGATTGGTTGGACAAGTGTTTCTCCATGAAGGACTTGGGTGAAGCAGTATACATTCTAGGGATCAATAGCATTTGTGATAGATCCAAGAGGCTGATTGGACTAAGTCAGAGTACATACATTGACCAGATACTAAAGAGATTTAGTATGGAAAAATCCAAGAGGGGATTGGTTCCAGTGTCACATGGCCTATATCTTTCTAAGAAAATTTGTCCCAAGACACAACAAGAGAAAGATAGAATGAGTAAGATCCCATATGCTTCGGCTATAGGATCTATCATGTATACCATGTTATGTACCTGGCTTGATGTTGCCTCTACACTGAGCATGGTAGGCAGATATCAAGCAGATCCATGATAACAACATTGGACTGCTGTTAAGACTATCCTTAAGTATCTAAGAAGAACTAAGGATATGTGCCTAGTGTATAGAGGAGACGAGGAGCTTGTCATCAGAGGGTATGTTGATGCTGGTTTTCAGAAAGATCATAACGATCTGAAGTCGCAATCTAGATATGTTTTCTGTCTCAATAGAAGAGCTATGAGTTGGAAGAGTTCAAAGAAGCCAGTTGTCACTGATTCTATAGTCGAGACCGAATATATAGTGGATTCTGATGCAGCCAAGGAAGTTGTCTGGATTTGGAACTTTGTCCAGCAACTTGATGTGGTGCCTAGTAGTAAAGATCCAATCACATTGTATTGTGATAATAGTACAGTGGTGGATCTTGAAAAAGAAACATGGTCACATCAATTGACAAAGCATATACTCCAAAAGCATCACCTCTTGAGGGATTTCTATCAAATAGGTGAAGTTTCAGTGAGCAGAGTGTCCACAAAAGAGAACGTGGCGGACACCATGACTAAAGGCCTATCTCAGCAGAAGCATGAATATCATGTGAGAGCTAGTGGGTTAAAAGTTGTTAGAAGTTGGTTCTAGTCCAAGTGGGATGTTGTTAGAGTTGGTGGCCTGGAACCAACTACATTGTACTTTATTCATTAATAAAAGCCTTATGACATCTTGATTGTTCTTCTGCGTGACAATGCATGTGATAATTTCCTAAGGACAATTGTTTCATTAAAGGATCATAGAAGATCCCTACTATGATAAGAACCCAAAAGTGACATAGCACTGTTCTTGAAAATATATTCTATGGCCGGATGATGTTATTTGAGGGACACAAATAATACAGGCCATTAGGGGCGAGGACTCATAAAACTTTGAAGCACCTTCTCATGGTGTGCGTCCTTGGTAATATCCATAAGGATATTATGAGAACAAGACCCGCCAATAGGAAATCCACATTTCATAGTGTCATTGGATGTTCCTATCTACGGACGTGTGTATTGGCCCTTAGACTTTAAGATTATTATTAATGGGTATTACAACTCACACACTTAGATTTATTGACGAAAACTGTGAAGAGACACTATTCGCAATGAGGTAGGATACGTTGGGTGCGTCACGAGTAATACTTCATTGATAGATAATGTGAGAAAGGATTTTCCCCTTCCATTCCACAACAGAAGTAGATATCTTAGGCCCTTTAATGGAATTGATATAGCCTAAATAAATCCATGTCCATGGTAAATGTATGGGTGGGTTCATGTCTGAAAATTCAAAGAAAGAATAATCGAGCACATGGGTTGATGGCACTAGCATGCAACCTGCTTAATTAGATATTTCAAGACAAAGGGATTATATTACACGGTAAACGTTCGTAGGAGGTAACACGTCATTGCGGCGTTAACTTCTTTCTCTATGGGTTCCTTGGTGTTTTTCTAGATTCTAACCATGGACTTTAGGCGGACTCCACCTAATGCCATTGAGAAATAGGCCTAGAGGGTCACACACTATGTGTGTCCATGTATCTCAGTTAAATATTAATTTAACAAGTTAAATAAATATTATTCTCGAATGTGGTTTAATAATTATTTAAGGATTCATGATTGAATTTATTTTGACACTAGTTATTTGAGAGAATATATCGAGGGAGAAATAATATGTTTATTAGCGAGTAATGAAGTTACATTTATTTAAGAAATAAATAGCCATTACTAAAGGTCTAATAAATATGGTTTAGGAAATAAATGAAAATGGAAAATAAAAGTACACGTCATGTATATTAAATATACACGCTTTGTAGTTTTGTGGAAAACAAGTACACGCCATGTATTAACGATTACATGTCGTGTAGTTTTCCCATTAGGATTTTTAGGATATAATATTATTTTATTAAATGATATTAATTATAATCAGTATGGGCGCATGTCAACGAATTAATAATTCGACATGGGGGTTTCAATAAGAGTTAATGAAATAAATAAAACGTGTAACGCATTTATTTATTTTCGTAACTCTATACACCTCAAACCTGATTATAAATATCCTAACAACCCCAACACTTTTCCACATTTATTGTGCACAAAAATTCTGGAGAATTCTATCAAGGCCGAAAGAACTACTTCATCCAAGAACGCTCTCAAGACCGAGAGAGATCCTACTCCATCAGATCAAGGTGATCGAAGGAGGACATCACAAGCAAAGGTTATTGCATGCTAGCACCTGTAGATCCCTTCGTCGACATCCAAAGATACATGGCACATGTGTGTATCACCGCTAAAGGAATCCTACACTTTGATTCTACGACGCAATGATGGATCACAAGATCATGACCGGAGACATCAACGAAAGAAGAATTCCACCAAGGTAATTCATGTGAATTAATTAAATTAATTATAACTAACATATGATGATCTTATCTCTATGGTTCTGGGATTCCCTCTTTTGTTTTTCATTCTTCATTCTATTCTGAAGATCTGGAATTTTATATCGTGACAGATCTTGGTTTGAATGTTGTTTAACACAAAAATTAAATTTGGGAAAACCCACCAACGCGCTTCCGCTGCTCCTGAAACCTACAATTTGTTCCACCTTTTATGAAAACAAAAAAAAGATCCTGGTGCTAAACCCTTAAATAAAAGGATGGTCAGTTTTCTATATTTGAGGCCACTTTGTTGGAATACCAAACAAAGATAGTAATCCAATAATAAATTTTACAGCTAATCCTCGGTAACATTGGTTCCCATGAAATTTTTCCATCCTCAAATTGATAATTCCATATAATTAGAATATCAGGATCTATAATAAATGGAAAATTATATTAACCATACTTATCTGATTAATCACGTCATGCCTATGATATTGCCCTAATCAGTGACTTTTTTCTTTTTTATCCATATAGGCGCAGATACATCTATCATAAATAGAATCCTGATATAATATAATGTATTCATCTAATGACCATTATGGAAAATCAGTTATGGATTCTACCCCTATAGATTTTAAAATTATTTCACCTACCCGAAAAAATAAATGTTAGGTGGAAAACGCAGTGATCTGATAATTCCTTAAATGTGGTAAAATATTTACTCTTGAATCTACTGATGAGGGGCTCGATGTAATGATATTGATGAGTTTGTGGTATCCAAAGATATATTTAGGTAAAATTCTTCACCTCATTTCCACATCCAACCACTTTAAGAGATTATCCCCAGAGCATGATAATCACTACATTAATTATTTGATGAAGGTGGACCAAATATTCAAATAAAACTCCCTTATTGTTATGGAGTTACTAATACGGGCTCATATCAACCTCCTTCACCCGGACCATCCCATCGGTACCCATTAGTCTCCTATTAAGGGTACCACTCGACACACTACCACCCCTGATACCCATACATAGGTAAGAAGACAAAATGAGAAAGGAAGGCTCTGGATAATCATGGGTGGGCTCATAACCTTTGTCCCACTGATGATTCATCAAGCATATCCTGGTAGTAACCAGAAATAAAGTTTATATCTATTCTCACACAGAGTATGTCTACTGGCATAAACCTACTGTAGGTATGGGGGTATATATTCCAACCCTTGTGCAAGAATCAAATTGGAATATTATAGTGGCACAATATTGACATAACTAGTCTCACATCCCCATTTCAATTAACTATATATTCTAGAATATGGCTGAGATGAAAAATGGTCCATATTATATCCCTTTTCACACTTCTTTAAAATGTCATTACATCTTAGAAATAGTTGAATAGCTCTGGCGTCATATTCATGTACCGGTATAGATACCGGGATAGGCGCTTATTCTTATCCCTATTGTCAGGGTAGCTCAACACTCTAATCATTGTGAAAAAGTGGTTACACCAGAAAAAACACACATTCCTCCTCTAGTCTAAGAGGACTATCAACATATTCTGATAAAGGCATAGGCATCAGATTGGGCTCATATTCCCATTACAAATAGTTCTCACTGAGTGAGAGAGGAACATTCCTTAGGAAAGGGGAACATTCCTGTCAAAAAAGGCTGCCAGAATATTCCAAAGGCCTATTATAAGGCTTGTATACCCATTCTGGATGGGGATCACCAAGTGATGGGGGAACATTCCTTAGAAAAATATCATATTCCTATCTATGAAGACCAGTGGAATACTCCAAAGGCCTAAGATAGGTCTTATATCTATGTTCTAGACAGGGTTAACCAAGTGAGGATAAAACATGCCTCAGGACAAGCTCATATTCAAGTTAGTGAATATTCCAAGAATATTTCTATAGATCATGTTTGCCAGGAACATGTTTATACTTCCACTATTCAAATATTACACCAGAATACTTGAGAGGTAATATCGGTGGAAGCTCATATCCCTTCTCTGATTTTATAGGTTCGTCAACATATTCTGGCGGGGAATACATATTCGGAGTGGGATCATATTCCTGTTCTAATTAATGTTCACTGAGTGAGATGGGTACATGCCTCATGGTAGGCTCATATCCCTACCACAAAATCTAGTGGCATATTACAAAGTATTAAGATTAGGATCAAACTCTCGTTCTGACCAAGACTCACCATGTGAAAATGAAACATGACTTAGGATACGTTCACATTCTCTTCAATAATGAGTAACTTCATTGGATAATTCCATTATATTTTCAAATGTGGTATCAAAATATCATAGCACAAGACAATTATAAACAAGTTATTGGAGCATTCATATAGAAGGCTCATATCCCTGTACAATTCGAGAATGTAGGTCGACATATTCTGGCCATGTCACAGAATAAGGCTCATGTACCAAATCATCCCAATGTGTATGTCTTTAAGGTAGTTTGAAACAAATTATAAACATCTCAAGGGTTCCTAAACTCTATATTAAAGGAAAAATGATGATAATTATCATGATAATACTCCCCATGATATTTTGGAGAAGGATCGAAGGGACTCTACTCCTGAAATTGTTGTGGTCAACCGCCCCACAATGATATCTCCCATGAACAAGGAAATACACCCATTTTAAAAACACATCCATATAGTGATGTTTTCAAAAACATAGAATCATTAGTATGCAGAGGTGAGGGAAACATTTAGGTCAACCGCATATAATTATCCATCAATATCTAGGATCACTTTACTCTAGTTAGCAGGAAACCCCAAGAAACAACTTATGTGGTTTGGTCGGATAGAGGCACATAAGTCTAATAAAGAGGAGGCAGACAGTAACTTATAGAGAGAGTTATCCAGAAAAAACACCACACCATGTTTTATCCCATTGTTACATCTAACTATGAGGTCCCATATGATCTAGAAAAGGAGTTCATGCATTCTTTTATTCCAAAATATGTGGGATAATCATCAGCGACTAAAGGCTAGATATTTACCCTATTCCTGGTATGAGTATCACCTACCTCTCATCAGTATAATAAATTTTCAGGTTTATATGGAATCTTTTTATATGGAATAAAACCTCTGAGTATAATAGCATGAAAAATTCCGACATTATTTTTTCTCCTCATTGCAAAAACCCTCTGCCAACTGATTTCTAGAGCATCACGAGACGTGTGTATCAGATGATGAGGGAAAATAGAGCATTGCATTTCACTATGTCCCCATTACATCATAACCCCTCATATATAGTGACCTTTAATGTCATATCCTTCAGAAAAATTAAAGGAATGGGTAATGTGCAAGACAGTTGGTCAATACAATAGAATTATTCCACTTCAATGATGCCCTGAAATCACAAACAGAGGGAGAGGATAGCTAAAAATTATTAGAAATAGGGATCTCGAAAAAATATATTTAATTTCAGACATAGTATCTATGGTTTTTGTGAAACCCCATGATTTTAAATTATCTATGTTTTTAAATTTAACTTCTTTGATAGTTTATGTTTCATACAACAACGAGCTTAAATAAGGCACAATATACTATTTATATTTTTATTTAAAATCAGAATCATCTCCTAGGTGTTATATTTTTGGTTATTAACTATATTTAATAACTAATAAGAATATAACAATGAATTAATTAGTTACAAAATAAATAGAAATAAATCTCAAACCCAATTGAATATAAAAGAAATGTTTTTATAAAAAGCATATTATTATGTGCCAAAGGCGTTTTATCATAATAATATTCAATTGATTACAATAAATGGATAAGATTAATAAAATTTAAATATAATATATTCAATATAATGTTTAACATTACTCATATGTGCTTTATATACATTATATAAAAACAATTCTAATTTTAGGCATTAAAAAAGAAATATTTTTATAATGGTAGATTTACTGCCTTTTGATGACGTAGTTGTTCTAAATCTGGTTTTGAAACTTTTATAATTTTTATTTGATAAATTAAGATTCTTAATTTAAAAATAAATATCTTATTTATAATTAATTGATTTTTTTATTTTTTTGATATGTTTCATATATTAGTAAATAGTGAAAATATTGAATTTAAATTGAAAACATGTTTTTCATTTAAGAAATTTATTGTTCTAAATTATGATTTTTGTTGGTTTAAAAGTATAAAAAGATAAAATTTATACAATTAAATTCACTTTAGATCATTTGAATCAATTTCACATTGAATTAGGATATAAAAAAATTTCAATATTTTTAATGTTTTCACATTAAAATCACATTTTCTCGTTCCTTCAACCAGATTAGTTTTAAATTCATTTTAGACAATTCGGTTTTTGTAATTTTTTAGAAAAGATACCATATTTTTTATTTGAATGTTAAATTTTTTTAAATACATCTCTTTTAATTTTAGACAACAAGAATTTTATACTAATTAATTTTTATTACTACGGTTAAGGGTAAATTGTGTAACTAATTGTAAAAATAATATTATAAGTATTATAAAATTACCCTTAAACTTGTCCTAATTTTATTGGATGATTTATTATTGAACAAAATAAATCATGGGACAATTTTATGAGATCTTATAGAAACTTTTAGTATTTAATAATTTTATGGTATTTTATTTTTAGAAAAATAAAATACGTCATACTCATGATTTTAATAAGTATTACATTTTTAAATGAGGTTATTTAGAAGGTATATTTGACTATAAATATTACTTTCAAATATAAATCTTTATCATAATAATTTAGGCATATTTTTAATTAATATGGAATGAATAATTATTTTAATGGATTATATAATGATAAGGTGGTAGTTGTTTAATTAAGGGAAATATCTAATAAATGATATTGGAAATAGTAAAGAAAACACAATTTTTGATAATTAATGTCATAAAATAATTTAATAGATGAACTAGAAATATTATTAATGTATTAAATCTTCTTTTTATAATTTATCTTGTGCATTGATATTTTTAAAAAATCCAAGAAATGAACAGTGTCAAAATTTAGATTATTGGTATTTTGAAATAAATAATATTTTGTTAAATTATATGAAAGTAATAAAAAACAATATTTGGCCTAAATATTTATATAAGGTCTAGAATTTCACCCATGATTCATTTATGGTATATTTGGCTTTTTACAATACCAATATTAACTCTTATAGAGTAAAAAACATAGTTGTCACAGTAAGAGTTAAGGGGTTTAACTAAGGGTTAAAACCAAATGATAAGGATAATAATGTGACCTAAATTTGTCTAAAAATTATTGGATGAAGATTATTTGACCATTATCACCTTAAGATATATTTTTTGTTATTACATTGAATCTTTTTAATGAAAATAACTAATATATTAGTTAAATCAAAGGTAGTTACTAAATGTCGCTCTCTTTGTAGTTAAGAATTTTATATGTTCATATAGGGAGGAAATATTGATATGAAGGAAACTAGATATATATATATTGATACTAATGAAATTTTCTCTATTATATAAACTTATTTTTTATTTTTTGAAATTATATAATTACCATAAATAATTATGCAATGCTAATATAGTATTTACTTAATTAACAATAACATAATGTAATTGATTTTAAAAGTATTACATTTGATATATTTGAGATGATTTAATGTGTATAATTAATTTTATAGATATATATCATAAATTTGAAATGTTTTAAATTATTATATTCTAATTCTCAATTTTTCTTGATACATTTCATGTCAAATAAAATGAATAATATCAAATTTGATAGTAATGATATTTTAATCAACTAATGTTTTATTAAATTATGTAATATTCAAAAAATTGCTAAAAATAAAAAGTTGATGATTTATGATCTAAAATATCTTCCCCATTTCATTTATATTCTATTTTTAATTTTTTACCTATAATAGCCTTAATATATTTTAATATTTTGTGGATTTTTTAAAGTTCCTCTCAACTCAAATGTAAAAGGGAACCTCCTCCCTCACTTCATCATACCAATTTGAGCCATATTTCTCAAAAAAACCAGCCCATTTCTCTTATAAACATCATTAGTTAAGTTCTATAGGATTTTTTCATTCCTTAATACCTACCCATTATCTCTTAAGAAGATATTAAATGATGTTCACTAAAGGAGTGGTAATCGTTTTTATCGACTCTTTTAAGTTTTTTTATTCCTCTATTACCACTTCATGTGTTTTTTTCCATTATAAAGTAATAACTCCAATATAATATATATAATTTGATTTTATTATTATTATGGTAAAAATATATTTCACATTTTATCCATATTATGTGAAAAGAAAACACCACACATGAATACATATGGATTATCGTCCTCACATCGTAGTTTATTTTTTTCATCACTAATTTACTTAGATTGATATAATGAAGGAATTAATATATATATAAATAATAAATATTACATGACATTTATTCATTAAAAATTAATATACCCCACAATTCCTTACCCTTTCACCATTAAGGGAATGATACAGTCGCTTGTGTGTACGTGCGGCCTACCATCTCCACGACACGAAGCGATTCATTTTCCATGTTCACCATTAAATATTGATTATATGAATTTATATAATGAATAAATATTATATATATGACTTTATATAATTGTGGAGATGATGTAACTATATTTTATTCACATTAACCAAGTATTACATGATAAAACATGCATAGGAAAATGATGTAGTTAACACCCAAATCAAGTGTAATAATGAAATATTATTAACAAACAGGTTATAAGATTGTATAATTATATCATATATGATATCATAAATATTTATAAAATTTTTGTATAAATTAATAACATTATTTAAACCATTATAAATTATGTTAAACCATGTTCAACTGAAGTAAATCACACGGTAAGGGTTTTTCATCTCACATTTATTTCTTTGAGATATCCCATATTCACCACTTATTTATTTTGAGTGGTGTACTACCTCTTTGATATATAATTTAAATAATATCTTTATATTCATTGTATTTTAGGTTTCATTTGATAATAATTTACTTATATTGGGCTTATGATTCAAATATATCAATGTGGTAGCAGACACTTTGATTTAAAAATGTATTTTTAAATCGATTCATTTTATTATTTCCTAAATCGCAAACTATTTTTATATACGGTGTCTAGAGTGAATGTTAATTGAGTTATTGGGGAATTAAAGTTAAATATGTATCTTCTACTAATTATGGATACTTTTTGATAAGGTTTATTGATTAATGAATTAAATTTATCATTTCTATATATGAGGAATGATTTGGACATTTAATAAATTTTGGGAACAGTATATTGGACCCCATGATGCATTCGTAGTCTTAAGATTTGACAAAGATGTCCAAATTAAATGTTTTTTTCACATAATTATTAAACTATCTTGGAAATGAATTTATGGTAAAGGTATTATGTTCCTCGGAAACATGAAATATAAAAATTAAGTGTTTCCTTCATTATGTTTTCAGTTATTTTTATCCTTGTGATTTTTACTATGATATTATCCATGGATGGAGATTATGATAAATTTATTAATTATATAGAATGTGTGTTAAATTATATTACCTTTCAAAATTTATTATGCATTATTAATTTCAAGATAGATTCTATTATATGTATACCCTTACAAGAATCTGATCTCATCCCTTTCTTATATTTCATCTTTCCCCATCATTCTAATAATTATATTATGACTGATATGAAAGGTTATTCAAAGGGGAATAATGGTGTTATAAAATAAAATACATTTTTTATTGTATATATAAAATATAATTTGAATTTCAAATATGTATCTAGTATACCAGGACTACTTAACTATCGGGTCCTTTGGGATGTGATTTCTAGTGTCTTATATTAATGTAATGAAGTAAGGCACCGACTCTAGTCTAGTGAAGTATAGTTCCTTATAGTTGTAATAAGATAAATTTTATTATAAACCATTGGAAATATTTTTAGGGAATAGTTTATTAGGGAAAATATCCCTAAGATAGAATTTGTGGATAAGCATAGAAAAACATCCCAAATAAACCATGTCTATTATTAGGAGATTTTATACGCACAAATTTTTCAATTTTTGTTAAGTATTTCATTGTATTTGGTATTATATATTATGTTTCATAATGTTATGATATAATTTAGTGTATTATATCATTTATAATATAGATCCTAGAAGAATTAATGGGTACTACCTCAATATATGTAACCCAATGCATAAGAGTGATCATTTCATTGATAGGTTTAAGATAATATTTAAAAGAGAAATAATATCCCAAAAATTCTATTCATATTAGGAAATAGTATAATATTCTCTCAATAAAAAGTAACAATTATCTATGTATAATGGATTCAAATGGAAGAATGATAATAAGAGGATGATATGGAAAATTATGGATAAAGGGAAGAATGGAAAGATGTATTTTTTCACATATAATAACTGTGGAAGGAAACAAAATAATATAAGATTAAAAAGAAAATGAATTTTCCTAATGTGGGAAAAAAGGCCATCGTATTAATGATTATAAGATAATGAAATAATTTTCTAATATTAAACACTTCAATTGTAAGGATATGGATCACTACATAAAATAATTCCCCAATCATTGTAGGAATATACTTCAAAATAAGCTAATGGATCATGGTCAACCTTACACTATTACCACTACCGATGATGAATAAATAATGTAATTATTATTATATTAAACAACTATTTATTTTGAATATTTTATCAATTATTTATTAGATATAATAATTAAGAGGTATATAAGGATTCTAGAATAGTACTTCTTCTTTAAGAATTTAAAGGCATGAATGTTTTCATTAATTTTTTAAGGTGATAAAATATTTGGTATGTGACAATAAGACGTAAATTATTATTTTTGGGTGATTCTATTTCATTGTTTATTTTTTAAATATATTCACCTTCCTTCTAAATTTTTGGACATTAAATTTTGACAGATGTATTTTGGAGAAATACTTATAGAATCGATTAAGTTGAATTGTGGAAATTTTTATTGTTTGAGGTTAAAGTATGATTTATAATATCAGATAATCTATGCTAATAATTTTGGTTTCAGTAAGCATTTAAAATCATATGTAATGACTTGTGGGTATTAGGATTCATAAAAGTTCTTTAGGAATGAAAAAATTCATCCAGAACATTCATTTACATGTGTAAGGGATGAAGTGAAAATAGATCGAATCATAACCAAATGATGATATTATGACATAGAAATAAATCAATTATGTTTTATTTATTACGTTACAGAGATATTAAAAGAATCTTTAAACTATAGGAAAATTATTTTTGAAACAATAAACATTATTTGTTTACTTTTCTTAATAATAAATCAATTTCCTTTTTAACCCATCATAGATTTTTTGTTTTTTTTGATTGTTAACATTCTCATGACCATGTTATCTATCACTCTCCATCAGAACATGATTGTTATTTTTCTATTTCATGTACTTTTTTTCCTACATGGAACCCATGTATGGGTTATCTCAGGTGGCCTTCGTACTTCCCATTATTTTTTTTAATGTGGAGGTTTTATTAATCCTTTTTCCAATGTAGTATTTCAAAAAATATATTTTGAAACAACAACCCTCTAGTTTTGGATCCTGAGATCAAATTTAGAGGATGGAATTTATTGAACGTGGTAAAATGTGACACCCCAATACTTAACAGTATATCTCTTTTTTAATTTAATTTCTTCGATAGCTTACAATTCATGAAATACCGAGATTAAATGAACCATGATATAAAATTAATATTACTTTTTAAAACAAAAATTATCTCCTAGACATTAAATTGGTGGTTATGAATAGGATTACATGAATTACAATAATATATGATTTAATTAATTAGTTACCAATTAAACAAAAACAAATATCAAAACCAATTTAAAATTATATGAATTAAATTTATATATAATATATTTAATATAATCATTAAAATTCATCATATCTTTGTTCTCTACATGATAGAAAAATAAATCCAATTTTACTCATTAAAATACTACATTTTTTAAGGTGGGTTTACCATATTTTTATTGTGCACTTCTTTTAAATCTATTTTTTGAAATTTTTATAAATTATATTTCAAAAAAATATAATTATTCATTAAAATTGTAATATCAAATTTTACTTTTATCGAATTTTTGCTATTTTTTATAATTTTCATGCTTTGATAAATAGTGAAAATACCAAATTTTAATTGAAAATAAATTTTTCATCTAAATATTTGATAATGTTAAGTAATTATTTTATTGGTTTTAAAGTCTAATTAGATAAATTTTATATCATTGAATACAATTTAATCAATTTTAATCAATTTCAAAATAAATTTGGATATAAAAAAGGTTCCTTATTTTGAATGTCTTCATGCTAAAAATATTTTTTTCTCATTCCATCAACAATATTAATTTTGAATTAATTTTAGCCAATTTTGTGTTTTGAATTTTTAAAAATGGATTCCTTATCTATAATAATATGTTATATATTTATTAAATTGGTACCCTTTATTTTTGGAAAATATTAACAACAAACATATTATTTTTCATTATCATGATTAATGGTGAATCTGGTAATTAAGAGTAAAAATAATATTATAATTATTATAAAATTACTGTAACACCTAACACAAATTAATTTTATGCCTTTCTGTCGACTAAAATCAACATTGGGATGCTTTTTTGAGATTTTTGAGCCGTGTGGATGAATTCATTTTTTTAATGTATTTTAATATAAGGAATGTAAGATATGTCATACTCATGTTTTTAGTATTACATTTTCATAGGTGGCTATTCAGAAGTTATAAAAGACCACAAAAAGTAATTTTAAAGTAAAAATTTTTATATTCGTCATGGTAATTTAATTTTAATTTTTAGAATATAAATAATTTCCTTAATTGTTTACACAATGATGATGACTTAATTGTTCAATAAATGGAAATATCAAATAAATGATATTAAAAATTGAAAAATAAAAATAATTTGAGATAATTAATGCCACCCAATAATTTTCTAGAAGACCTAGACATATTAATAATGTGTTAATGATTTTTCTTCAATTTTTATCTTGTGTATTTTTATTTAAAAAAAGTAAATAATAATGTCAAAATTGACATTAATGATATTTTAAAATAAATAATATTTTATTAAATGATATAAGATTTATAAAAATCAAATCATTTGCCTATATTTTTATACAAGGTTTAAAATATCACTCATGATTCATTTATAATCGATTTTCCATTTTATGGTAACTATATTAACCCTTAAAAAATAAAAACCCAAGTTGTCATAGTATGAGTTAAAGGGTTTAACTACGTTTTAAGACCAAAAATAGGGTTATAAATATGACCTAAACCAATATAAACATTATTTTATAAGCATTATTTGACCTTTATCACCTTAATATATAATTGGGGTTGTATAATGGATATATTTTTCACCATTAAATATTGATTCTATGAATTTATATAGTGAATAAATATTATATATATGACCTTAATATAATTATGAAGATGATGTAACTATATCCTATGCAAAATAACCAAGGCTTACATGAAAAAACATGTGTAGGAAAATGAAGCAGTTAACACCAAAAACAAGGGTAATAATGAAATATTATTGGAAAACAGGTGATAAGATGGTATAACAGGATCATATATGATATCATAAATATGTATATGGTTATGTTATAAATTATTAACATGATTTTAAAGATTATAAAGAATTTTAATCTCTTTTCCACTAAAGGAAGGTGCAAGGTAAGGGTTTTTCATCTCACTTTTATTTCTGTGAGATATTCCATATTCACCACTTATTTGTTATATGTATTGTACTGCCCCTTCGACCTATCATATGATGAATACCTTTATCTTCATGGTATTCAATGTTTCATTAGATAATTATATTGTTTTATATGGATTATGATTTAACTATTTAAAAGTGGTATGGAACACTTTGATTTATAAATATATTTTTAAATTCGATTAATTTTATTATTTTATAAACCGCATACCATTTTTACATATGATGTCTACATTAAAATTTATTTGAGTTAATGGGGAAATAAAGTTAAATATGTATCTTATACTCTATACAGATACTTGTTTATAAGGATTGTTAATTAATTATTTAACTCAATCATTTAGTTATATGAAGAATGCATTGGACATGCACGACTGGGTGGGGACTGTATATAGAAAAGAACATTGATTCATCAATAGTATTTTGGGAGGAAAATTATGGAAAAATTAATGGATTTTACCCATAATGATTAAACCATATTGTGAATCGTCTTTATGGTAAAAGTTTTATATTCCTGGAAAACACGATGTTAAATAATAAAGCATTTCATTCATTAAGATTTCATTTATTTTTTCATATTATATTTTAACTATGATATTACGCATGGATTTAGATTTTGAATTTCTTTGGTCAAATAGTATTTTCATTCGATTATTTTATCTTTCCATATTGATTATTCATTATTTATTTCAAGATAGATTTTCTTGTATGTATACCCTTACTGAGCATCTAATCTCACCCCTTTTTTATGATTCATCTTTTCCTATGATTCTTCGAAGTATATTATGACTGATAAATTGGTTTATGATAAGGGGAATAATGGTGTTTAAAAGAAAAGAAAATTTTTATTTTATATATAAAACATAATTTTATATTGAAATATGTATCTATTTTACCATGAATAATAAACTATTTAGTCCTTTGGGATGTGATTTCTTGTATCTTATACCAATGTAATAAAGTAAGTCATATGATATGG
This sequence comes from Viscum album, assembly GCA_963277665.1. Lineage (NCBI taxonomy): Eukaryota > Viridiplantae > Streptophyta > Magnoliopsida > Santalales > Viscaceae > Viscum > Viscum album. Next base: position 779,293,479 of record OY728150.1, on the reverse strand, counting down.
GATTCTAGTGTCTGGGTCTCTACAGTTTCAATCATGCTAAGGCATCCTGTAAAAACTTAATCCCATCATGGGCTACTATTTCACCCAGCTCTTATGTGATCATAATTATGCCACATCAAAATGGTCATAGTAGTATATTCCATAATAGTCATCTAGGATTGGACCTTTCCCGTTGGGCTGGGAGAATATCTTCCACATCCTCCAACCCACATATCATTAATTATGAAGATTCTTCAAGATATATCAGAATAACCTACAAATAAACCCCTTTTCCCTAGGCTAGGGGAATTTATATCTCAATCAATTCCAATAGGATTCATTATATTCCCAACTAGAATCATTGGATCTCCAAGAATGGGATCAATAAATCCTAATTGTGTCCCCAAATAATACCCATCCCATAGAATATGGTAATTTCCATCATCATTATCACCACATAGAGAATATATCTTCTCCATGTAGGGAGGTAAATATCAACGGTCAGCATCCCATATGTTCCCCCCACCGCAAGACAAGCCTCTTCTATTTGGGGACTATTCAAAAATCACGATTGGAAACTACTTCATGGTCATTACTCATAGGTTGAGATAGGAGGAGTGTGTGATGAAGGAAATCATATCCCTCTAGGGTTTCACGAAAAAAAATAGTTCGATATGACTAGGGGTCGAGTAACTAACCTAATTAAAGAAGTATATAATCATTCAATTGTGTTGAAAGTAATGTAAAACCCTCCATTTATCTATAATCATTCTTGAATGTAATCACCATAAACACAATAGGTTTCGTGTATCATGATTCAAATGCATAGGGCCAAAGAAAATAAAATATACCCTAAGAGGAGGATAATTTAGAAGCACAATTGAGGTTTCATGCACTATGAATAGAAAAAGGATCCAAAATATGGAACCCCCTTATATTGAGTGGCAACATATCTCAAGAAACACTACCAAATTTAAAGTAAAAGTGACACTACATCACAATAACCACCCAGAAGAGTTGATATTCCTTCCATGGATAAATAGTTGTCAATATATGATAAGGAGATATAAACTCTCAAACAACTCAATGAGGAGCTAATCTGGGGAAATATTCCCATTTGGTGTCTTCATCAAGATGAGGAAAGAATTCCTCCTCCCACCCATCTATAATGATCACATCCTCTATTTAGAGTGGAATCTATGCATTAGGATGGCTCCAGATCCAGGTACCCAGTCTACATAAATATGGATGTTGAAAGTTATTTTGACTTCCTTATATTGAAACAACCACCTCTCTATCACCAGAGAAATCTTTATGTGTTATTATAAATCTATAATCAATGAGAGAAATAGGTGGTCCACCTCATAGATCCCCACTCACTCACTGTAGATGGTAGAAGACTTAAAAAGAAGTTACTCTATATCATTTTAAGGTCATCGAGTCTCTAGATAAATGAATGAAATCCATGGAATGAAAACATGCACCTATACAACCAAAGAGGACTCTAAATCGTAAGTAGATGGATGATAATTTCCCCCCACCCAATTTCAGAAATCTTACTTTCTATACCTTTGATGGTGTAGGTGACCCTAAACAACATATCACACACTTTTTCTCCTGATGCGGTCTAATGATGGTCCCTTGAGATCTACAGGAGACAACAATATTGAGGTGTTTTGTATAAACACTGGGAGGGATTGCCTTTATTTAGTATAACATTATACTATTAGGATCCATTATAGGATGGTAAGACTGTTTTCATAAATTCCTTTATCAGTTCAACTCCATGTTGAGGAAAACAAAAATCATCGACCAGAAGAAATGTAGGCAACTTAAAAATGAGAGGGTTTGTAACTTCATATCGATATGGAACGGTCGAACCTGTTCACTCAAAATATCTCTCTCATAAGAGAAACAACTAGAACATTGTGTTGAAAATATCTAGGATTAGTCGCAGACAACTCTGATCACAATGAAGTATCCAGGTGGGTTCTGTGAGTTTGCATAAATGGAATAACATTGGGAGGATTTCATTAAGTGAACACAATCAAAATATCAACTTATTCTCACAACATTGGGGAAAAGTATAGGAAAATAAAATGTTTCATCTATCACTCTTAATTTAGGAGAAGTACCCATCCAAGCACCGTAGAATGTCCCAAACTTCCCAGCACCTCCTGTCGAGCTACAATAACCAAAAAACACCCTTGTCCAGAATCACAAAAAAAAATCAGGCTTCATAGGGATTTGATGAACCAATAAAAAAATAACACTATTTCCAAAATGAACAAGTACCTAGTTATTTATTAGAAGCCATAAAAATTTTCTATCTCAACAAACCATATCCCAAGAAATCCCGATGAGTTCAACAACACTAACTCTCTCGATTACTGCCATTTCCGTAGAAGGGTGATTCATAATTTCTAGGACATCTTTGTATTCAAAGATGTCCTTAATGGAATGTTTGTTTCTAGACATGTGGTTTTAGATAAATCCTTAGAACATGTGGAATGTATAATAGTTTCCCTGTCTTAAGAGGAAGTTTATTGGATGAAATTTTTGTCCAGGCATGAACAGATTTTCAACAAATTGATGGCTCAGAAAATAGTTGACCAAGTTCATACCCCCCCTGAGAACACAGTTATGTAAACACACAGTACATCCATCACCCATGAAAAGACATCATATATGTCTCCTAAAAGTGGGTGTGATAATTTGAAATAGGAAGAAATAGAAAAGGATGATCCATATTCTTCTCCAATGTAAGCTCTGACACTTACAGATTTCATCCTTGAAACATATGAGGCATGCGAACTGCCGCACCAAAAAGAATCCTCATTAGACAAAGAGCCCATATTTTTTTCTTTTAGCGTGATACACATGGAATACCCTTTCTATAGTGATGAATATGGCTTGGAGTATGAGTTATATTCTACAAACTAAGGAACATGAGGCCACATGAATAGTAACTGAGGATATTGGGGAAAACATGAGTGTGGTCGGACCCAATATTTCAGTCATGTCTACAGAAAAAACATATATATAACTGATACCCAAGGGAAAGAACTAAAGAAATCCTAGAAAAGACACATAGTTATCCCATAACCCTCTATAAATCAACCGCACCTAGTTTTCTTGCATGAGAACCTAGAGGGGGTTCAATTATCAAATAAACCCAATCAATAGGGAAGGTCAACATGACCTTTTCCCCTTGAATTATATTCTATCATGACCAATGCACAAGAAGTGGGCTTGTTCACCTCAAATGCCTAGATTCATATTCTATATTTTAGGGAGATACCCAACCTCAGTAAATGTAGACCTCTGGAATAAAAGTAAATCATTCAGAAATAGCTGGTAGTTGTCCCAACCAGGATCTCAATCCTCAATGTGATCTATATTCAATAGAACTCATAGAGGAACTCATTAAAGTCCTCTGAATCCCATATATATTTGAGACATAATACACTATAAATAAGGTCTATCAAATGGACACCATGTCCACATAATTCCATGTCACCATCTCATTCAAAGATTTTGATTAGGAAAAAGTCATCCTGGGACACTTCAAACCCCTATGCATTTTGGGAAGACTCAATAATTTCAACATCTGAACGGATCAGATTGACAATGGTTCTTGGATCAACATCATCTTCATTAAAACCCTCTAATTTTTGGGATACATCGAAGGTGATTTGTCTCCCATAATGATGACTATTAAAGGATATTATAAGCATGAAAAAAGGCCACTCAGGAAGATCAAACTCAAATCTCAGTTTGGGAGTATCACATCTAATATTGATTTTATGGTTTTATTTCAAGACCACACATACAATGTCCTACTCGGAAGTCCCTCGCTCTATATATACATGGTAGTACCTTCAACATTCCATCAATTTATAAAGTACCCTATCATTGGATACATCTGTATATTGGATGGTGACAATTCCCCATTCTTTACTTGAGAATACACATATGCTGAAGTGGGTTTCTACAAAATAGACGGAAAACAACCAATTATGGATGATGATATTGAGGTTGTTTCCCCCAAGTTTGTGGGAACTTCCCCGAAAAATATCAAAAGTATGATCAACAGTAATTATGTATTCCCCATAAATCTAGTTCCGGTGACAGACGTAGTCCTAGAGGCTATAACCCCTCTTACCCCTAAAGACAATTTAAAATACAATCATCTCTGGTATCTCACTACAACGAAATAGAAAATAGGGGATGATAATGTCTCCTCTCCTGACCTCTCTCAAGTTTATAGTGATATAGATACCCCCATATTACCATTTATGTCTGAAAATGCCTCCATAGAATCAAAGGTTGAAGAAGAAGAGGATGACCTCATAAATTCCCCTCCCACATTCTGGGAAGGTGTCTCCACCACCGTTGATGTGTTTAGGTAGGTGGATCAGGGAACCCAAGAAGACCTTCAGCCTATACTAATTAGTGCCACTAATCCCCTCAAGAGTAAGATATTTCTATTTCATTTCTAAAGAATAAATGATATGTGTTTTCTTAGAACTATATATAAATTACTGGACTAAACCCATATGTGGCTACACACCATCTCAACTTAACTAATGAGAATCGTGGCTTCAATCAGGCATCCAGGATGATGGACCCCTCTCATTCCACCTATGTAGAGGAGGAATTTGAAAATTTTATCAATGAAAATTTTGTTAAAGAATTGAAATACCCAAAATGGATTGCCAAAATTTTACTTGTCTAGAAAATGAATAGGAATACTAAGGTATATATCAATTTTAGAGACCTTAATTAGTACTACCCAAAAGAATATTTTACATTGTTCATTACAAAAATCTTGATCTATGAAACTACAGTCTTCTAATCCCCTTCCTTCATATATGGGTATTCATGGTAGAATAAAAAATATTCCATTGAATATGAGAAATTTGGTGCTTCTAGAGAACCTCATTGTATCTTTTTCTATCAGCTCATTTTCTTTGGATTAAATATTGTGGGATCCACTTATCGGTTTTCCATGTATCAAAACATTAGTCCATTCTTGGGAAGAATATATGAGTTCTATTTTGATAGTTAGGCAGTAAAATTATGATAGTGATTTGATCACTTCATGGATCTTCACATGATATTTGATAAGCTACAACAACATAATTTGAATATGAATCTACTTAAATACTCTTCTAGGGTAACTTCCCAGATGTTCCTCTATTTTTTTGTATTCCACCATGATTTTTAGGTCGAACCAAAAAATAATAGTGCTATTTTGAAAATTTTACCCACCCTCCAAGAAATATCAATAAACTAAGGGGGTAGAAGGGAACATCTCCTATATTCATCATTTCATAGACAACCTGGCTGATAAAGCTCTCCACTTCACTAGGATAATGGATAAGGGAATCATCTACTAATGGGATGGTGGTAGCCAAGAAGTATTCAGAAGTATCAAGTAGTATCTAATTCACACATATATTTTTATTATTCTAGTGGAAGGTATTATACTCATATTATATGTAGATGCTAGGGAATGCTCATTGGGTACCATAATCACAAAGAAAAATGACACAAGGAGTGAGAATAGTTTCTATTACCTCATTCGAACAATGCTCGGTATTGAGACCAGATATTTGGATGTGGAAAAAATTGCATTGAAATAATCTAAATAACGAAAAATTTGAGTTATTTCTTATAGCACCACAATGTCTATTTGGTCTCTTTTATTAATTAAATAAAGAAAAACCTTTTCCTTTCCATTCTAAATGGATTTCTATCCCTATGTGTGATCATTATGAAATAATAAGACATCCAGTTCATGTCACAAAATATGGTGAAATGGAAATCCTGACAGATTTGTTTTCATCACATCCCAGCTTGAAGAATAAATTGGTGGAACCAAATCACCAAGATAAAGGGTTATTCTATTCCCATGACACTTACCAGACATGGGAGATGTATTTTTATGGGACCTCCCGAATTCCATTCACAAATGGAAAACCCAATTCAAATTCAGGTTGGCATAGGGATTTTATTAGTCACTCCAAAAAAATCTATTTTTCGTACTCTTTCTCACTATTTGTGGGCTAGATGAATAATTAGGATGAATAAAAATCCCTTATCACTGGCTTGGAACTAGTCATATAGTGGCAGATATCCCACCTGAATATCATAGTGGATTCAGAACTAGTGATAAATCATATCAATTGTGAATATTCCATAAAAAAGTAATAAATCCCCCCTCTCACTATCTACTTAAGGGGGACTAATGGAAGAGTTTCCTTTTAATCCCACATTGTAGCATGTTCCCTGATCAAAGAAGTCCCATGCTGGTGAATTGGATAATGTAGCCACAATCCTTGCTTACTCAGATTCGGAGGAATCAATCTTTCATATCACGCACCAAATAATGGTCATGTCGATCTTCATTAATGATATGGAAGGAATCAATCCGATCAACACCACCCTAGTGCATAAAAACATAATATCCACCCCTGGATAGATGAATCTCATAATTGGTTATCTCTAAAATGTTACTCTCCCGATATATTAAGCAAAAAGGGATCATATTCACCATCATGTAGTGATCTTTACCCTATGGGATACCCCAAATGAGCAGAAATCCATCTAAAAGTGAGGATATGAAGTAATACTCCCTAGATACATAGAAAAAATAGATATTCATGCCCTCATGAAAGAAGTCCATATGGGATTCTATGATGCTCATCAGTTTGGGACAAGGCTCTCCCACCAAATAAAGAGGTTGGGATAATACTAGAAAACAATGATACATGATTTTGTGTAATTAACCATTAAATTTTATGCATACTATATCCATGAAAACTTCATACATCAACCCCCAAAATTGATACACACTACTAAATATTAATGTCTATTTTCTATTTGGTAATGGAAATTGTGGGGTGATATCCCCCACACACACCGAAGTAGTTCAAGTACACCCTTATTGCTATCGAATTATTTTCAAAATGAGATAATGAAATACCCCTCAATGAATTTTTAATGAAGAATATCATCAACTTCATGATCTCTCATTTCATCACTAGGTTCCAAGTTACTCACTTGATATTGATAGAAAAAACCCCAACTTTTGTTCTTCATAGTGAAAGAAATTGTATCGGGATTATACTATCGAGTTCAATCATTCATCTCTTTATCATGCAATGGAAAATGGATAGATGGATTTATTTAATTAAAAATTCTCAAATATAATCTATATCATGTTAAAAAAGTAAAATAAGTCGTATCCATATATGCTCCTCCATGATTTATGGGCCTGATGTACCACAATCTTTAGTACTATACAAGTAATGCCAAACTCATTAGTTTATAGGACTAAGGTTGTGTTTCCCATATAATTCCATCTTCCTTCACTCTTAATATCCATTTGTGGAAAATTCTTAGATGATGATAAATTTAAAATGAGGTTGTATTAATTAGAGTTGTTCGATGAGAGGAGGTTGTGTACATTCCACAAACAATAAGTCTATCAAAATTGGATCACCCGACCCTTTAATAAGAAAGTCTCCCTCCATTCAATATTCCATGGAGAATTGTTATTGGCTATCAGAACCCCAATGATACTAGAAAATAGTCCACTAATTATAAAACCCAAATGGGAAGGGCCTTACATCATACATATGGTCCATCACAACAGAGGTTACTCCTAGCCACAATGGATGGGGAACATATCACACCTCTACCAAAAGCGAGGTTTATCAAGAAATGATTTTCATAACTTTCATCAAACACCTGTCATCATAGATTCGTGATTCTAAACTATACAACATCATCAAATAAGAAATATGTAGAACTGCACAACATCTCAAGTCCTATTAGTAAGACTTAAGACTACACAATGTCTCACATCCTTAACATATAATGTCAAACTATATAGAGGTGTCCTTGGGATCACAATCATATGATGTTAAGCTACAGAGATATGTCATTACCACATGCTTCTTAACTGTAGGAAGAATTTCCTCACTACATGACCCTAAACTTCATAAATTCAAAAATATTCATTTTATTTAAAGTTAATGATTTTTGTTCTTATCGCAAGATGTTAATCTACACAAATGATGTCCTTATCACATGACATTAATCTACATGGATTTATAGAAAAATGTATGGATTAATTCTCATTTTCAATGAGATATATAGAGACTATTCAATCATATATCTTGGTCCATCCACAACATGATGAATAATTACCCTTTCCTATCCTAAATCACTTATGTATAGTGATAGGAACCCTTTCAATTCATTGTTTCTCATACTGAGCATAGATCACGTGAGCTTAAGAATTTTAATATGGGATTTCCCACATGAAAAATGCATAATGTCTCGTTAAATTCTCATCATAGTCTTGAATGGAATGCATTAAACGGTATACCATAATTCCTCACTCCATAACATTAACCTGAATAGTTGATGTCCCTTTCATGACATAAAACATCACATTTCTATGGACCTCTCATGAGAGGACCACTATGGTCAGTTATTGGTATCCTACCACACCTCTATTTCTTAGGAACAATGTGTGGATTGATTTCTATCATCACATGATATATCGTGGAACTCAGATCTCCAATCTTGGGCACATCTACAATAATCCCTGAAAACATACCCCCCTCTAAGTGCAGGCTAGTCCTACATAGAGTGTTCCCCATTCAAGAACTACAAGTGACACGATTCCTAGAATTACAAGATACGTATTCATGACTAGATCTTGAATCATGGGTCCAATCACAAAAAAAATTAAAAACACATCCATTCTCCCAATAGACCAAATTTTATTAGGAAGGTCCTTCCTCATGAAATATGTATGGCGTGACTCCTATTATCATAGGATATGTAGTGACACCCATATTTCCTTACCTAGGAATAACTAGAATACCCATTTCCATATTAGGAAGACAATTGTCTTCCATTATGATGTTAAACTACAAGGTTTCTAAATAATGATGTGTGGATTGATTTCTATCATAACATGAAATTTAGTGACACCTGAATCTCCAATATTAGGCCCAACTACAAAAATCAATGAAAAAAATGACCACCTCTATGCATGATCAAAACCTGTGTAGACTGTTTCCCATTCAAGTACTATTAGTGGATTGATTCCTCTCATTATAGGATATGTAGAAAACCTTCGATATCCAATCTATGGACCAACTAAAACAACCTATAAAAGAAATGAACCCTAACATCATAGGGGATAAGCCATACAAGACTGTTTTCCTGTGTACGAGTCAGATCTATATATGGATTTCTTGTGCATGTAATATATCTTGCCCAATTTTTCACATAGGTTCCCCATCCTATACACATGAAAATTAACCAACAAGGAAAATTTCGTAGTTTCATGCCTTTGAAATTGCACAAAAAAATACATTCTTACTACATTGCATTAAACTACAAGGAAAATGTCCTTAACACGTGACATTAAACTTCCCAGAAGCAAGTAAATCCCAACTACACAAAGTTAAACTTTATATACCATCATCAATTATCATTATTTATCAATGTAACACAAGATCCTGACCCACGTAATCTAGAGTAAAGGGTTATTCTACCATCTTTTAAGCACCTCAATCCATAAGTCACACTTCACATATCAAGCACCTCAAGTTCCCCAAAACCTTTCATAAACCTTGGAAGAAGATACATTCCTTCAAGAAAACCTTTGTTTGATTATGAATTCATGTCTACAGAGCTTTTTTAATTGCCTATGTTCATCAACCAAATCGATTTCTCTTGATAAAGAGATTTCCAATTATTGTAGTCCCAAATGTCGCTACAGTAGAACTCAATACCTCCGTATGTTCTGGTCCACACCCTATATGATTATCAAGTACCACTATTCATGACATGAGAACCTCAATCCATGATGTACAATATTTTCATTTCCTTCTCAGAAGGATGATGGGGTACTCTTGACCCTAGGTATCTTAATTAGGCTCTTTTTCATTATCCCTCGTATTAGTTCTATGTCTGTCATGACTTTAAAAGGCATGTACTTTGGTTAATTTGGTATGAAATTAAACTCCAACCTATAAATTTCCAAATAACAAGACCGTAAACTACTTTAAAAAGGGACACAAAACTTGTTATGTTGAAAACCCACAAAGGGCTTCTTGAGAAAAATTCAAGTCTTTTCTCACTAAACTATTCATCTTCGAAGTTTAGGAAAAAATAAAGGCACAAATGAATAAGGAATAAAGATCATAGGTTCCACTCTATAGCCCTAGTAAAATAAATACAAATTCTTGTTGGACCCCTTGGATTAATAAAAATTTAGATTAGAAATTTATCACATCTCCTTATAATAAAAATATGTTCTCTAGTGGGTAACATGACATTTAGTGTTCTCAAAACATTCTTGTATATTACACTTTCTACAAATCAAACATCTTTATTTATGTTTCTTGGATCTCTGTAACCTTCCATGATCCATGTAAAAAGATACATAGCTTCAAGGGACCCTTTTATTGACTATGAATAAAATAATATAGCTCCTACATATGTTCATATGGTCATCAATAAAATGTTTCACTCTACAAAAAGTGATTTCCTATCCTTGTGATACATAACATCATCGCGGAAGAACTCAACTCCTCAGTTTGTTCTGGGTCATTCCCTTTATGATTTTCCAATATCATCCTCCTAACCCAAGAACCATGGAAAATTATTTACAATCTATGTACCAAACTATCTGAGATGATTTGACATCATTATGTTATGTTACCGTGTTTCTATCCCTTTATCATAGATGGAATGCAGCCCTCTATTCTAGAATATTTTATGGCCCACACCACATGATTCAAAACCATAGGTCATAGGACTCAAGATTCAAAATTATGAGTTAAACTTCTATAGAGTGACAAAACCCTTTTTTGATAGATTTCCTTCATACCCAACCTCATTATCTTGGTGTTTGGGTCTTCACAAATCTTTTATGGATTTCAGGAAGGAGTAGAGATCATCTTTTCTTATCCATTATATCAGTGAATAAGTTATTTGACCTACCAACTAAAGGAATATACTCCTTTCAAGAAATGATCTTTAATCCTTATGATCCCTGGAAACAATATAGTAGAACCTAGCACTCCAGGGTGTTACGGGTGATCCCCTTTATTTCTTCCCCACCCCATGTTTACTGACTCAATATTATGGGTTATGACTTATATTATGCATGCCTCAACTATCCAGGTGGGCCTGGTATCCCTAGTATTCATCAATAAACCATTATACATGCCATAAATATTCCACGACTTTTAAAAAAGAGTAGAGACACCTCTATTTGAAAATGCTACTGATGCATAAGGGCTTTGACCTACTAACCAAAGGCATCTCCTCCATGTAGTAAAGCTTCTATGCTCCTTGTATTCTTCAGTAAAACCATGGAGAATATAACATCCTTGGGTGTTTCGGATCAGTCTAGACATGACTTCACCATATTCCCTGATCAGTGATCAGGTCATATCAGTAATACATTAAACTATAAGGAATCCTAAGGTCCAAGTTAAATAAACCTAAAAAAAGAGATATAAGGTTTTTTCTAAAATACCCTAATCTAAAACCATAGTATCTTTAATCTAAAATGCATTAACTAAAGTGATAGATGTTCTGAGATAAAAAACCCAAAACTAAACTGATAAAGGTTCCAATCTACACTGAACCTAAACAAAAGAGCCAAAAGATCTGAGCTAAAAACCATAAAATAATGTGATTAAGGTCTAATCTAGAAGAACCTAAACTAAAGTGATATAAGTTTTGAGCTAAAATACCCTAAAATAAGATATAAGGTCTGAGATAAAAGACCCTAAACTAAATCGATTTAATGTATGAGGTGAAAGACACAAAACTAAAGCGATATAAGGTCTGGCCTAAAAGACCCTAAAATAAATTGATAGAATGTCTGATCTAACAGAACCTAAACTAAATACCTAGAATGTTCAATATGAAAGACCCTAATCTAAAGTAATAAAAGGTTTGAGCTAAAATACACTAAACTAAAGTGACAAAGGATATGAGCTAAAAGACACTAAACTAAAATGATAGGAAGTCTGAGAAAAAAGATTATAAACTAAAAAGATATAAAGTCTAAGATAAAAGACACTAAACAAAAAGGATATAAATTTCCAGAAAAAATACCCCAATTTAAATTGATTGAAGGTCCGAGCTAAAAAGCGATTAATGGTCCGAGCTAAAAGACCCTAAACAGCAGCATATCAAATATTTAATCTATAAGAATTTAATGTATTGTATGGCCTTCCATATGGACTTAGAAAAAATAAATCTTCTCCCTCTAAGCCTATTATCTACATCAACAGATAGATGGATCTCCCTATGGGACATATATGTTACCCATATAGTCATTTTTCAAAATAGGTAATCTCAAGATAACAATAATATGTACATAAATAGGGAACCTCATGATGGAAGTAATTAATGAGAACTTTTTGAGAAGAATCTATTATGATTTAAATATTTAGATCCAAATATTTAGGTTTACTTGATATTTTTTGAAGGTTGGGTATGATTTGGGATTCATATAACATCTGATTAATGAGGCTTCATGCACATCATGAATGAAATTAATGTAAAAATATCAATATGAAAGGTTCAAAAAATTCATTCATCAATTGAATGAAATTGGAGGAATCTTCAAATTTCAGTGTCACCCAAAATATCAACAAAAACATAATCCATTTCATCCATGAAACTATATTAAGATTTAATTTATTAAGCTTTACTTGTTGGAAATATTCTTTTTATAGGTTTCAATTGAACGCGTAAGAGTCACTCTCCTTACCTGTTCTTCTTCTTTACCATGAAAGAGAGTCTCGACTAAAGTAGTTAGCTCCTGAACTATTTTTTGAGTGGTTTACAATGAGGATAGTGATGTTAAGTGGTCAGAACTTAGAAGAGTTATGATATCCTCATACCTCTATAACTACACAGTCAAGGAATCCATATAGGTTTCCACGTTAGATATAAACTATAGACTCTACTCCAGTTCCTCCAAAGACTCCTTCAAGTATTCTAAATTGGGAGCCACATATTCAAGATTGTGCAAGCCCCTCTCATTGTTGGTCAATTATTTTAGAGCCTAGAATTATTTTTCATGATTTCTTATAGTGTTTATCGATCAAAACCACCCACCGCATAGCATTGAATTTCTAATAAATGCATTCAACTTGGTCATGAAATGTCTCCAAAGGAGTCTCAGTAATAAAGGCATGAATTTCTTCCAAATAATTATTTTCAGTGTCTGAGATTCTATGACTGATGAGGTGGGATCACAAAATAGATGAATATATTGTAGGGATAGTTTGGAAACAAGGTATGAGGCACCATATATCCTTCCTTCAATAAAGGAATCACATTTTTGTTGTGTAACAGGGATGATTTCCTTGATATATTTTCTCCCACTATTGGTGTGGTTATCCACGAGATGAGGGTGCATCCTTGAAGTCTCTACCAAATCCAAAATCAACTCCATAATTTTAACAAACATAGTTGTTAGTGAGGGAAATGTATTTTCCATATTTTGAACTAGTCAGATTATCACACCACCCAAATAGGGTGTTACAAAAGCCTAGGCATACTTCAATGTAATAATGGCAGGATAATCAGTAGATGGAAGAGTGATCTCACCATCATTGTCTTCACATTCAAACATCATCTAAAACTTGAGGATAAATCTATGGTGTCACTCTCCTCATACAACAGCTAAATGAATGGGGGAGACCTTTTGGGTGTATCTAAACTGATGAGAAAAATGAAAAGGTGTATATGGCTCAAGGATGATTAGATTATTCATCCTAGGTATAAGAACCTCACCCTGAAGTGAGATCTTGTATAGAAATATTTTGAGAGAGTCACTTTCATTATCAGTGATTGAACTAGTTTGTGTGGGATAAGGGATGAAATCAAAGATATCGAATCATATCAACACATCAACAACCTTGTTAGAGCTTATTGACATAGCCCCAACCACAGATTTGTTTAGAAACCTATGATGAGATAAGGCATCGGGGATCCTAGTGGAATTTTCATATTTGTAGAAATAGAATTTATCTTCTATATAGATAACTAAAACCTGAAAATGACCACTAATATTATATGGGGTTCTTCTTTACTGAATATGGACCAAGGGTTGGTTAAGGCATGAGAGGGTCAGAACTGTCAAATTATGTCATCGTCCTTCTGCTTGTCACAATTCCATTACTAGTGTAATGACGACAATTCTTGAACTCACATCCCCAACTGGGAAAAGCCACCTATTCAGAGACATGTTCATGAAGCTCACCAGCATAAGTCTCGGAGAGATCTATGTATTCACTCGATATCCACATGAAGTATGATCCTAAACATCCAAAATGGACCAATAAAATCTAGCATTGTCAATAAATTTCTAGGAATGGCACTGATTGGGGAGTATAATAGTTGTCCTACACCCAATGTGACAAAGGAAACTGTTGATCCAGTCTTTGAAAGGGACAAGAGAGTGCATAGTTAGATCATTTCATACCATTTCCTTCACAATTATGGGAGTTTCCCTTGTCGATATGGAAATCTAAAAAGGGTTATCCCAGAAATCTATGGTAATAATCAACTCAGCATTCATCTCTCAAAGAGGGGGGATCTCATCCATTTGGTAGATATCCCATAGGATGATTCCCACCTATATGTGGGATAATTGAAATGATTTGCTTCCAGGACACCAATAGTTAACCAGTTCTCAAGGAAGATCCAGATAGAGATAGAAAATAAATTGGGAAATCTATACTACATTATAAATATGTACATTATATAATTAGTCATTAAACTCTAAAAAAATTATAGACCCATAATAGTCGTTCCCATTCATCAAAAAAATCACCACATGGATAGATATTCTATTTCAAACTCCATATTACACTTGGATGTTCATATTAGAGACGATTATAAACATCTATTTATGATACATTGTATGATGATTGAAATTATAACCATCCAGACCCAAGGGAGAGTTTTCCAATATTTAAAACAACCCATGTTTTCGAGCTGCAAGTAGTTTTCTATCCTTAGAAAAAAATTTATAAGTACTTTCAAGAGAAGTTGATACCCAGTAAGATAGATTATTGATGTCTGACAATGGAATGAAAACATGATTCGGAAATCCAATCCCATATAGTGGACTAAAGTGTGATAAAGGATAATTTTGAAGCTTCAATGGAAGAATCCATTTCAGAATCTTGTAAACATAATTAACACAGTATTGGGGGTCATCATTACAGTTTCATGTGATCGTGTAACATTTATTAGCTACAACAGAGGAAATTTGATTAAAGTAGTAATCCATCTGAAAAAAGTATGGGTCATATTTTAGACAGATAAAATTAAATCTTTTCAAAAGATATAAATTTACAGCATCATGTGCATTACATGAATAAATAGGGTATTGGCGAATTTTAAAAATTGATCTTGAACTGAATGACTTCTAAATATCTTGTGGATCATATGAAACAATAAGGCATCACATAATCACATGACCTCTTGGAAGAATAAAGATTGAGTGACCTTGAAATTGTCAAGCGAGTCACATAATAGTAAAAGGATCAAGCGATCAAGCCAGAATATCTCCTGAAACCCTCAAGATGATTATTCATCCTCACATCCAATGTTTAACAAATTAACAAATATAAGTTTGTGGATTTATTTCAGAGGTTTCTTGTGTAATTTAAGTCTTCTGAATGGGTTCTGATGAAAAGTTCTCGTGAACAAATCTCACAATCAAATATTTTGGGAATGTCTGACGATGAAGTTTCACAATTGAAGTAGGGAATATGATCTCTAGAGAGTCGAGTAAACAGTGAATGAATCTATCTCCCCTCTCCTATTTATAGGTAATTATGTGGAGTACCAAACATTTTTTAGGAGAACAAATGTTATCCACAACACTAATTGCCGATAACACTAAATACATGGCTGAGAATTTACTTTCCACAAAACTAGACCCTTGTCCCCAAGTACATCACTTAAGAGGGGGGAATTTGTTGACACCCAACAAATTATCTCTTAAAATATTCAAAAGAATAAATAACTAAATATTGGTATTATTTCCCCACACCAAAAAAATAAAGTTGAATGTGTCCATGATCAAATGGATCGCACGAACCACCCAAATAACCACGATCATGTGAACTTGAAATGGTCATACGGTGGTCACACATAGCTCAAAGACTTCTGAAGATCCTAAAAGGCCCTTGGATACGTCCTTTTACTCTTGTGATGGAACCCCAAACAATCAGTGGTCTCATGGTGGTAGCTAGATTACCTCCTCCAGGACACAAAACATGTTAGCTAATGGATTCCTAACAAACCCTCCAATAATATTTCTAAAATAGGAGGAAAATATTAAATAGGTGGGAGCATCTTGTGATCGTAAATTTCATGTGACCCATAATCAATAGGTAGAGGGATTATATTCTACAGCACTCATACGACCTCCCCAGATCCCCAAACATTTTAAAATAATAAATATATATAATAAAATGGATAAATATGGGATCCACATATGGTCTTAATACTCTAGAAACACACCCATGCATCCCATAAGACACCATGGAATCCCTGATGACATGTCTACCAAGTTACACAAGATCCCATTGGCATGTCACCCTCATCACACAAGTAACTTTGGACATGTCCATGCAGTATTGTACATTAACTTTGGCACCAAAAATATTCATAAAGGTTTATCAATGAAATGACCACTCATATCTATAGGACATTTTTTTAGTCACATGACAGATCACTAATGGGAAAAGTGATTGTCTTCAAGAAAAACCCTACAAGATTGAATGTTCCCTAAGACATCAAAAAATAAAAGAATGAAATAAAAGAGAAAAGGAGGGAGCCTCTTGATGTTATAAAAATCATGCAATGTACTAGAAAAGTGTCATAATTCCCCTTGACAAGATATCCTTGTATCACAAAAGGTCCCAAACAAGTCGCCTAAGATTATGCGAAGGCCTTTCGACAGGCACACTGATCTCGTGATTGGTAAAGTTTTTTGTTAGGTAAGATCTGTGGAACAACCAAAGTGATCATGTAGCATACAAAAACACTACACGCTACACTAATAAGTTAGATATAGGATCTCTAGAGGGTTACATGAAAGACAAAACACATATTTTCTAATACAAACAGTGTAACGACAGGAACATTTTAATTAAATTTATTTTCTAATATTTTTTGTTATTTTATTTTATAATCTACAAAACTATCTCCATTAATTAATGAAGTGGGTATAATTAAATGAGACCATTAGGTTTTGTCTTTTATATGACCGTTAGTCAATATGACTGTTGGGAACTATACTTTTAACGTTTTGTTTTGATAAATATAATTATCTTGGTTAATTTATACAGAAATAAGATTGAATGGCCTCATCTAGTAGACTCGGGCCATATGAATCCCATCTATTGGAGTTTGGCAAGGAGGTAATATCACTGGGCTTTGCTCTGGACTAAGACCAAGCTGAACTTCAACATAAAAATTTTGAACGGAATCGCCTAAAGGGGAAGATCAAGTGGATAGAAATCACCACTCGGGGAATGTTTTCTGAGCCACCCCGTGATTCTATCACCATAGCACACCTTACACTTAGGTCCTATGATGGTGTTATAAGGGGCTATGTAATGTGACTTTGGCTTCTTTATGTAATCCTTTTTTATAAATAAAATTTTTATTTCTTGTAATGGTAAAGTTTGTGAATTTCAAATATCCAGATAAATATAGGATGTGCATTATTGATGAATTTAAAAAAAAGGGGTATTTTAAAATATTTTTGTATCCTTTAAATAATTAATAATGTGAAATGATTTTCAAAAAAATGGTCTTCTACAGTTGTGATCAGTGAGAATTTTAGAGTCTAATAAGATCAAATTGATTTTAGTGAATAGTAATGCATGAATAGTAACATACCCATATAAATAGTAACGAAAAGTAAATTGGCCAAAAAAATGAAACATCACCCATGAATGTATAAATACAATTTAAACATCTTAAAAGTGAAAAAACGACCATAGTATTAGTTTTGTTATTTTAGTATGTCATAAATATTTTATTTACAATTTTTTATTTACAATTTTATAATTAAATTAATAATTTAAAATTGAAATTTATTTTTATAAAATTTAATAATAAATTGTTACTTTATTGTATTATGGTTACAAAATAATTTTATGGGACCTTTTTTACTTTTTTAAGATGTTACAAAATAAGTTATACTTTTAAAGTTTTATATTTGGAATAAATAATTATTTTATTTAAAAATTAAATTGAAAATATATAGAAAATTGTTTTCATAAAATGGAGTTCACTTTTGAATTCAGAGCATCGATATTATGTTAGGGTAATTTTTTGGGATTTTTCTGGAACTGTTGAATTTTCAATGAATTGTAAAAATGCAGTTCTTGAGTTTTAGAAATTTAATGGAATCATTAATGATGTAATAATGATGTATGCTTTCTTGTCAACCTATGAATAGTGATATATTCTATTACTTGTCCCATGTGGCCAATACCATGGGAAAGCCCTTGGTTTTTCAAATACCACTGATGAGGTGTCCCTTGGAAATTAATAATTTATTCCCTAACATTTCATATAAATACCGAGCCATTTCCCTAATTCATTTCATTAAAAAATCATCCTCAAAAATATTTGGGTCTTTTTAACTCTCATGAAGTCCTCCCAATGTTCCCTCAATCCTCCAAAAGTCCCAACCTTCAAGCTTTCGAAGTTACTCATGTAGGTAAGGGAACCTTTCACCCTCCTCTTTTAAGTCATGACTTCCTCTATATTATGTCTTATAGTTCCATTTTATTATGATGGGGATTGTTATTATATATCTTTAATGTTTTCCATTTCATTTTAAAATGATTAGATACCCTTTCCTCTCTCATCAATTGATTTTATTAATTTTTATGTGATGTCGTTAGGTAGCAGAATTTTCGTAAAAGAAATTGTGCTTTCTCTTTCCTTGCAAGTTCCCATTCATGTGATGTGTCATTCAATTGTCCACACCATGATCTTATTTATTTTTATTATATACCTATACTATAAAATTATTAATTTATTAATTTTAAACTCTTGTCCCATATCTTATTATTATTTTCTAAAACCATGTTGTATAACTATTATGCTACAGAAAATTTATCTAAAAAATTCTCTCTCTTTCTCTCAAGAAATTATCTTATTGTATATATGTGAATACCCGGGGCTATTTCGTTTCACTAGGTGTTAATTGTTATAAAAATTATATATTTTATTCTTGAATTGACATAAATGTAATCCTCCCTCCCGTTCCAAGGGTTATAAATGACAACACAATCTTATTTTTAAGAACTTTTAAAACGTCGCGATTTTCAAATGAACCCCTGTCTTTTATTATATCTGGGTTATTTATGAAATTTGTGATTATGATATATGTGGCTCACATTAAAGTAAATACACATTAATAGTGTTCCTTGATAGCGCTCCAATGCATTGGGTAAGGAATTAATCTATAGAGATGAAAAGTTTCACGATACCTTGGTGAATAACCTTGGTAATTTTTTTGACACCTCAGGGATAAAACTTGCGGATATGTTCATGAATGTCTAAATGAAATTTTGTAGCCACATATTAATGTTATGATTCATGTTATTTTTATCATGATATTCAAATTATTTTATTTCTCATTCCTTTATGACTTTAATCATGTTCTTATTAATGTTTCTCAAGATTACATGTCAATTGTTTCACTTGTTTTCCTTAATGAGCCTTCCGCTCACCATTTCCTTTGATGTATGTCTCTAGGATTTTAGATGTAGTAATTTTACAGAGGATTAACCTATGATGAATCCTTAAGAGTGGTTTAGAAGAATTTTTTATGTTTTTTTCATGTATTATGTTCCTGATTTCCAAGACACTAGACTTTAAAGATCCTCTGTTTGTAAAATGTAATGAAAATTTATGTAATAAAAAAGTGTGATGTCATAGTTGGTATCAAAGGATAGTTTATTTATTTATGGAAATTAGTCTATAAAATAATTAGGATAAATCCAATATAAAAGTTTAAATATAGGAAATCTTCTTGGTATTTTAGTGAGTTTTGAGTAAGTGGTTTATCAAGAAAATACATCCATGTATAGATAAAAGAAGGTAGTGGCAGCTCTGGAACTGAGGTACCATGGAGTGAAAACTCCGACAAAGAGATTTTGGTTTGACCCGAGGTATCCTAGTACACAACAACAGGCCCTGCTACACTCTTGGTTACGAAACTCCTAGGGGATATTTTTGGTTAAACATAAGCTTTTTATGAATCATTATGAAGGATTTATTGAGAAATGTAATTGTTTAAAGAAGTTTTAAGACATAAAATCCTTTATAGTTAAAAGATTAGTAAATGAAATAAGTTTCTCAATAATGTTTTATTCCTTTAGAATATGGCATGCAATAGCAGGGACCATGAAAATGGTGATCACGATGGACCATGCACTGACGACCCACCGATGGAAGCTGGAATGGAAACATTCATGCGAATGATGAACCAACTGACTCAAGTTATGGGAAATAACATGAATCCAGCAAGGAGACCAATCTCACAACGAATGGAACAATATTTTGTTGACTTCTTTATGCGTCAATGGCCACCAACCTTCAGTGTATCGATTGACCCATTGATTACTGACCAGTGGATTGGCTCTATCAAGAATATCTTTTTTGTGCTCCACTGTTCAGAGAAAGAGAAGTTCACCCTGGCTATCTATCACTTAGAAGGAGAAGATGATCAGTGGTGTAAGCTGATTAGAAACACCAGACAAAGAGTGGAAGTTGAATCAATGGTGTGGGAAGAGTTCAGATGGATCTTCTTTTGTAAATATTTCCCTCATTCCCTGAGAGAAAGAATTGAGGAGTTTCTCGAGCTAAAGCAGAAGAAGAATGAATCTATGGGAAGCTACAAGACGAACTTTACAAGGCTTTCACGTTACACCTATAGCTTGGTCATATATCCAAATGGAAATGTTGATATATTCTTTCGTGGACTAAGACCTCATCTACAGAAGAATCTAGCCAACTGAGATTATGAAAGCTATGAGGAGATTATGCGAAGTGCGATGAAAGTTGAACTATAGTTTTTTGAGACATAGTGGTCTCATAAATCCAATGACAAAAAGGGATAAATGGATCCAAGCATAGGGATGATCATTGATCAAAGAAGATGAGGAAAGCAATTGAAACGTCCCACATGTAATAAATGTGGGAAGAAGCATTCGGGGAACTTCCTACTCGGGAGAGGGAAATACTACAAGTTTGGATGAGATGCCCATATTACTAGGAATTGTCGTATTGAGATAAAACCTCAACTTCCAAACACTAACAACAAGGGGAAGATGGTGTAGGACCTACCTTATATCTAGTGCTTTAAGTGTGGACAACTTTTTCACTTTTCCAATCACTGTCCAAATCTGAGGGCAGTGGAGGGGAACCACCATCAGCCTCAGCAAAGGCCAAGGGAGCAAGGTTGTGATTTTTCTATCACGACAATAGAAGTTGAAGCTCCAAATGATGTGGTAGCATGTACTCTTATTTTTCTCTCAAAGCTATCAAGTACTTTGTTTTATTCTGGTTATACACATTCCTTTATTACCTCCAAGTTTGAAAGTAATTTGGAATCAACCCCCCGACTTACTAAATGTAGAGTTATTAGTCAAGACTCCTGGTAGGATTATCCAAGCATCGTCAGTGTTTAGAAACTCTAATATTTCCTTTAGTGAGCACAATATTATCTTAAATCTAGTAGTCATTCCTATACTGGAATTCGACATTATACTAGGGATGGATTGGCTCTCAAAGTATAATGCTAAGATAAAATGCAGAAGTAAGGAAATATCAGTAGTCTTGAATGGAAAACATACAGTTATCTTCAAAGGAGAGATATATCAACCTGATCTTTGTATAGAAGAACCTCCTATATCCTTATTTATGGAATTGATCGGTGAAGAAGAAGAAGGAAGTGAGAGTTTGAGGATAGAAAATGTCCCCATAATCTAGGAATACGTTGACGTATTTCCAGAGGAGTTCTCTGGAACTCCCCCAGAAAAAGAGGTATAGTTCTCTATTAAACTCGTACCTGGAATTCATTCGATATCAAAGACCCTATATAAGATGGAAAATGTGGAGCTAAAGGAATTAAAGAAATGACTATAAGATCTTTTGGAGAAGGGTTTTATCCGACCAAGTGTGTCTCCTTGGGGAGCACCTGTTCTCTTTGTGAAGTAGAAGTATGGATCTATGCAGCTATGCATTGATTATAGAGAAATGACAGGGATCACAGTAAAGAACAAATACCCTCTTCGAAGAATTGATGAATTATTTGACCAACTTCGTGGGGCTCAATTATTATTGAAGATTGATTTTCAATATGGTTATCATCAATTGAGGGTGAAGAAAGAAGATATTCCAAAAACTAATTTACGATCAAGATATAGGAATTATGAGTTTGTTTTTATTACTTTTGGATTGACTAATTCACCTGTTATTTTTTTGGATGTGATGAATAGAGTCTTTAAGGACTACCTTTATAGCTTTGTGGAAGTTTTTATTGATGACATTCTAATATATTCAAAAAGTCATGAAGAGCATGAGGATCATCTAAGAGTTATTTTGAAAACTATATGGAAGGAAATGATTTTTTCAATGTTCAGTATATGTGAATTTTGTTTACAACAAGTTTCATTCTTGGGGAACATTGTTACCAATGAAATAATCACAGTTAACCCTGTAAAGACAAATGTTGTAGAGGAGTGGCCTTAGCCTACAACAATAACTAAGATTATTAGTTTCCTTAGATTAGCGGGATATTATAGGAGGTTTGTGAAAAACTTTTCACGATTTTATAATCCATTAACCAGGTTAACTTGAAAAGGAGTCACGTTCATCTGTACAAAGGAGTGTGAGGAATGTTTTCAAGAGCTGAAGAAGAGATTGGTTACTGAACCCGTGTTAACTCTTCCCTAAATTGGAGAAGGATTCATTATTTTTAGTGATTCATCTCTAGAAGGTCTTCGGTGCGTCCTCATGCAATATGACAAGGTCATTCCTTATGTATCTTGATAGTTGAAGACTCATGAGAATAACTATCCTATGCATGATCTAGAGTTGGATGTGGTCCTTTTTGCTCTGAATATATGGAGGCACAATCTTTATGGGGAGAAATGTGAAATATACACAGACCAACAAAGGTTGAAGAATATTTTAACACAAAAGGAATTGAACATGAGACAAAGGAGATGGATGGATCTCCTTAAATACTATGATTTTTCAATTCATTATCATCCTAGAAGAGAAAACAAATTCACTAATGCATTAAGAAGGAAAGACCCAGTTGTTCTTCCAATATAGGGATTCAAAGAGATCCTTTGATCAATGACCTAGTAAAATTGGACATGGGAATTATAAATTAAGGGACATCAACAAACCTATCCCAAATAATTTATCAACCATCACTACTTGAGAGGATCAAGAAAGCTCAGAAATAAGATCCTTTGTTATAGAAGAAGTTTGAGGTTGTGAAGGATGGGATTTTTTCTAAGTTCAATACTGATCAAGAAGGTGTACTAAAATTTTGTTCAAGACTATGTGTTCCATATATTCTGGAAATAAAGAAGGAGCCAATGGATGAAGCTCATAGCTCTACTTTCTCTATACATCCTGCTAGCACAAAAGTGTATAGGGACCTTCGTGATCATTATTGGTGGGATAATATGAAAAGGGAGATTTCTGACTACACGTCAAGGTGCCTGGTATGTCAGCAAGTGAAGGTGGAGCAACAACATCCAAAAGGGGTATTGTAACAACTACCCATACCATCATGGAAGTGGGACAATATCACTTTGGAATTTGTCACTGGTCTCCCAGGAACATCCAAAGGAAACAATGTGAAATGGGTTATTGTGGACCATCTCACCAAGACTGCCAATTTTATATCCATTTAGGATGATTTCTCTCTTGATCAACTTTCTAGGATTTACGTGAAGGAAGTGGTAAGACTTCATGGAGTTCCACTTTCTATAGGATCTAATCTTGATCCAAGGTTCACATTAAAAATTTGGATAAGTCTTCAACAAGATCTAAGAACTGAATTGAATTTCAGTACTGCCTATCACCCCAAACTGATAGCCAATCTGAAAGGACTATTCAAACACTCGAGGAAATTCTAAGAGCATGCTCAATGGAATTTAAAGGTGGTTGGGATCAACATATCCCTTTAGTTGAGTTCTCTTACAACAATTTCTTCCACTCAAGCATTCAAAATGCACCCTATGAAGCTCTATATGGGAAGCAATGTAGAAATCCTACTTATTGGGATGAAGTTGGTGAGAGAAAGATTATTGGGCTTGATCTTGTGCAAGAGATGATATAAAAAGTCCATATCATCCAACAACACATTAAGTTTACTCAGAGTTGGAAAAAGAGATATGCTGACAACCGTCAAAGGAACATGGGGTTTTATGTTGGTGACTAGGTATGTCTTCAAATTTCACCTTGGAAGAGAGTTATGAGGTTTGGGAAGAAAATGAAGCTCGACCCTAGGTACATTGGCCCCTATAAAATCTTTGATCATGTGGGATCAGTGACCTATCAGCTTTCACTTCCTCCAAATATAGAACATGATCATGATGTCTTCTACATATCCCTCTTGAGGAAGTACATAACTGACCCTTCACATGTACTAAATTCAAATGTTTTACAATTGGAACATGACCTCTCTTATGAGGAGTAACCGGTGGATATCTTGGATCGTAGATACAAGGTTCTATGAAACAAGATTACCCACCTTGTAAAGGTGTTGTGAAGGAAACACAAATGAAAAGAAGCCACGTGGTTACCAGAGGAGTCTATGAGACAGAAGTACCCACACCTTTTCTCATTAGAGGGTATGGGATAAAATTTTTGGGATGAAATTTCTTAAGGGGGGAAGAATGTAATGACTTGAACTTTTTAATTATATTTATTTCCTAATTTTGTGTGTTATTTTATTTTATACTCTACAAAACAATATCCTTCAATTAACAAAGTGGATATAATTAAAATGAGATTGTTGGGTTTCAACTGTTATATGACCATAGGTCAATATGACCGTTGGAAACTATAATCTTAACATTGTGTTTTTATAAATACAATTATCTTGGTTAATTAATACAGAAAGAAGATTGAATTGCCTCATCTAGTATACTCAGGCCATATGAAGCCCATCTGTTGGAGCTTGGGAGGTAGGTAGCATCACCGGGCTTTGCTCTAGACCAAGCCCAATATGAACATCAATATATGAAGCTTAAACATAATCAGCTAAGGGAGAAGTTCAAGCTGATAGAAATCACCACTCGGGCAATGTTGTCTGAGCCACCCCAAGATTCTACCACTATAGCACACCTTAAACTTAGGTCTTATGCTGGTGTTATAAGGAGTTATCTAATGAGACCTTAGCTGCTTTGTGTAATCCTTTTATATAAATAAAAATTTTATTTCTTATTATGGAAAAGTTTGTGAATTTAAAATATCCGAATAAATATAGGATGTGTATTAATAATGAATTTTGGAAAAAAGGGGTATTTTAAAATATTTTTGTATTCTTTAAATATTTAATAAAGTGAAATTACATTCAAAAAACTTTTCTTCTACAGTTGTGATCAGTGAGAATTTTAGAGTCTAGTAAGAAAAATTTGATTTTTAGTGAATAGTAATGTATGAATTATAACATAACCGTATGAATTGTAATGAATAGTAATGAATAGTAAATTGAAAAAAAATAGAAACTTCACCCATGAATGTATAATTACAATTTAAGTATCTTCAAATTAAAAAAATGATTATAGTATTCGTTTTGGTATTTTTGTATGTCATAAATATTTCATTTACAATTTTAAAATTAATTTAATAATTTAAAATGGAAATATGTTTTTGAAAAATTTAATCATTATTTATTACTTTATTTTCTTACAGTTATAGAATAATTTAATGGGGCCTTGTTTACTTTTTTAATGTGTTTTAAAATGAGTTATAGTTTTAAAGTTGTATTTTTGGAATAAATAATGATTTTATTTAAAAATTAAATTCAAACTATTTAGTAAATTATTTTCATAAAATGTATTTCACTTTTGAATTCAGAGCATCAATATTAGGTTAGGGTAATTTTATGGGATTTTTCTAAAACAGTTGAATTTTCGATGAATAGTAAAAATGCA
The DNA here is from genome assembly GCA_963277665.1 of Viscum album. Lineage (NCBI taxonomy): Eukaryota > Viridiplantae > Streptophyta > Magnoliopsida > Santalales > Viscaceae > Viscum > Viscum album. The sequence goes on along the minus strand of OY728150.1, from coordinate 779,267,206 downwards.
GTTTTGAGGTTTGGGGTGTTTAATGACATCATTAATGATGTAATAATGATGTAAGAATTCTGGTCGACTTAGGAATAGTTAGATATGTTTTGAGATGTCCCAAGTGTACAATACCATGGGCACATACCATGGGCAAGCCCCTGGTATTTCAAATACCACTGATATGGTGTCCCTTGGAAATTAATAATTTATTCCCTCACTTTTCCTAAAAATACCAATCCATTTTCCTCATTCATTTCATTCAAAAATCATCCTCAACAAATTTATTGTATTCTTCAACTCCCAAAGATTCCTCCCAATGTTCCCTCAAGCCTCACAAGGTCTCGGCCTTCATGCTTTCAAAGTTACTCTTCAAGGTAAGGGAACCTTTCACCCTCCTCTTTTATGTCATGAATTCCTTTATGTTATGTCTTATAGTTCCATTTTATTATGATGGGGATTGTTCTTAAATATCTTTACTAATATCCATATAATTTCTAAATGATGAGAGACCATTTCCTCTCTCATCAATTGATTTTCTAAATTTTTAGGTGACGCAGTTAGGCTATTGATTTTTCGTAAAAGAAATCGTGCTTTCTCTTTCCTTGTAAGTTCCTTTTCATGTGGTGTGTAATTCAATTGTCCACACCATGATCTTATTTATTTTTATTCTATACCTATACTATAAAATTATTCATTTATTTATGGGAGACCCTTGCCCCTTCTCTTTATATTACATTCTAAAACCATGTTATATAGCCGTTATGCTGCAGAAATTTCGTCTCAAAATTTCTCTCTCTTTCTCTCAAGAAAATCTCTTATTTTATATATGTGAATACCAATACCTATTTAGTTTCAATATCTGTTCTTTTTTATTAAAAAATTATATATTTTATTCTTAAATTGACGTACATGTAACCCTCAGTCCCTTTCCTTGGGTTATAAATGACATAACTATCTTATTTTTAAGAAATTTTAAAATGTCACGATTTTGAAATGAACCCATTTCTTTTATTATATATGGGTTATTTATGAAATGTTTGATTATGATATTTGTGGCTCACATGAAAGTAAAGACATATTTAGGGTGTTCTCTAATATATCTCTAATGCATTGGGTAAAGAATTAATCTCTAGAGATGACAAGTTTCATGATACCTTGGTGAATAACCTTGGTAATATTTATGACACCTTGGGGATAAAACATGGTGATATGTTCATGAATGTATAAATGAAATGTTGTAACCACATATTAAATTTATGATTCATTTTATTTTTATCATGATATTCATATTCTTCCATTGCTCATGCCTTTATGACTTTAATCATGTTCTTATTAATATTGCTCAAGTTCACATGTCAATTGTTTCACTTGTTTTCCTTACTGAGCCTTCTGCTAACCCTTTCCTTTGATGTATGTCTCCAAGATATGAGATTTAGAAATTTAACATAGGATGAACCTATGATGAAGCCCTACGAGTGGTTTAGAAGAATTTTTTATGTTGTTTTCATGTATTATGTTCCTGATTTCCATGACACTAGACTTTAAAGATCTTGTGTTTGAAAAATATAATGAAAAGTTATGTAATAAAAAGGCGGGATGTCCTAAACAAGACATAAAATAAGATAAAATGGAATAAATATAGGTAATATGAAATAAAAGGATATAATAAACACTAAAATATGGGATACATATGAAAATAACATATATGATAATTCTCATGTGCTTCATATAAACCACCCTAGTCATGAGCCAGCCAGGATATTCAGCACCCTCTGGGACATGTCACATGGACGCTTGTGATTCCCTCCAAGGGTGTTAGTAAAATTTCTTGATGATATAGGGGAATTTCAATGGTATCATGGGACGCCCTCTAAGGTTTTCAAGTGAGATCATGTGATGGATTCTCGGATAAGAAATATGATTCTTGTGATATCCTATGGACAAGTCATCCTTGGTCATGTGATGAACTTCAGACATGGAATCGATGTTATGAGATACCCCTTATACCAGTAAACTAGATTGTGAGATTTTCATAGGAAATTTCAGGGATAAATCCTCTAACATGTCAAGAAGACAATCAAGTCATGACGATTAGACCATCAATGCATTTCTGGCAGACAAGTAGGCCTTGATAATTGGGAATCATAGGACTTGATATCTTGGATCATCCTAAGTGTGTAAGCACCAACTAATTAAACTGCAATGAATCAGATTCTTTCTATAACCTAGATTTGTAAGACACCTTCTAAAGGTACGAGCTCTATATTAGGCATCTAAGGGGTAGTCCCAACACATAAGTCTTTCATCCACAAGGAATGTGATTGATTTTTTTCATCCCTTGATTCTAACACCGAGCATAGTTCATGTTGTCTTTGGATGTCATAATGATCATATAATTCACCTAAAAATTCTCTATGAGTATATGGGAAACCTTAGTGTGTAAGCCTTTATCAGTGGTATAATGTGATATGTAACTCATATAAGGGAAAAATAAGTGTTTAAGACTTGGCCAGTTAAACTATGAGGACTATGATTCCTACAATAACCAAGATATATAGGATTCCTTATTGATCCCCAAGCATGAACTCAAATGGGAAACCAATTCAGTTTAAGTCCCTCCATGTCTCTGACATTTCAACCATCTGGACCTAATTATTCCCATGGGCTGATCATCTTCCCTCATCCACCAATGGATTAAGAACATATTAAACTATGAGGACTGTGATTCCTACAATAACCAAGATATATATAATTCCTTCTTTAGGCCCAATCATGAACTCAAATGGGAAAGCACTTCAGTGTAAGTCCCTCCATGTCTCTAACATTTCAACCATCAGGAACTAATTATTCCCATGGGCTGATCATCTTCCCTCATGAACCAATGGATTAAGAACTTATCTAACTATGAGGACTCTGATTCCTATGATAAACATAATACCAAATTCACTTTCCTAAGTCCTAAGATCCATATTAAACATCCCATGTGTTTTCCCAGTACAAAAGTCCCACATCCATTCATAGTGAGATAGATTACTTTTTATCCCAAATTTCTCACACTGATCATAGATCATGTGTTCTTTGAGTGTTCAATAGGCATGTAATCCACATCATGAATATTCACCAGCTATGTAATATCAGTATGTAAGCCTCAATGAGTGGCCAGATATAAACATACCACATGTAAGGGAATATATATGGGGGATAGTCCCAGGGGAGTTAATGAACTATGATAACTTTTATCCCTATAATAACTAGGATACGTAGGATGTCTCCTTGAGACTCGAGCCCCAATATCCAGTGCCTAAGTTCCAATGCATATATCATATTCAAATGATGTTAAACTACATGTTTCTAATGAACTATAAATATTTTTATTCTTAAAATAAATAGGATATGTAGGATTCAATATAATTTATCAATCCCCTCCTAAGAATATTAACTTCCACCCTCTATGACAATAAATTCTGAAGTGAATCATTATCTGACCTTAGTATAGAAGATGTTATTCATTAATGAGAAATGTATGAAGAATATGGATACACACAGATGGATATAATAATTATTTACCCTTGTTCTTATTCATATAAAATTTGTTAACTTATAATTATTTTTTTATATTAACTAGTCTGGTATCGGGGTTATTAATAGATTATCGGAGTAGGAAAAAATTCTACATAAAAGGATGTGATGAGCCCAACCTCCCATCCACTCGACCAATGTGATTTCCTATGAGTTCATGGGTCTAAAACACCAATTGATCACCTACCTTTGGAAAGTATTTGTCTTACCTGTTATGGATGTGGGAACCATTGGGAATTTTCATTAAGAAAAGAAATGGTAACCTGAACTAAATGATTGTGCAAAACATTTAACCCCTCTCGCTCACAATCAACCATCATTCCAATCCGGACATTACCAATGGTTTTCTCTTTCTCGTAAAATTATGGAGTTCACAAATACCAAATGTTTCATTTTACCCAATTATAAAAGGCCTCCTATCATCCTCCTTTCATCACTCCTATCAAAAAATTTGGATCATCCAATCCCAACACAAATAATCTCCCAAAATCTCTCCTCTAACCCTATAAGCCTCACCTTGAGCAGAAATCCATCCATTTATGCCCTCTTGTACAAACCAAAAGGAGTTACCTGAAGAAGAGGTAACATTATTCAATGAGCATTTTTGTTTCATTTATTTCTCCACCCTCTTAATTTAATCATATTCTATAATTATATAATAACTTTAGTATATAAATATATTAATAATTTTTTATTTTAATGATTAAACCTAAACATACACACACATCCATAAAAAGTGTAATTAAATCACCATTACTATGTATGATGAACTACAACCTGGTGAAATGTTGTCATTCATTTTTATTTTAAGACCTATTATGGTTGGGAATTGTGATGGACATATTGTTTTTATATTAAATATGATATTTATAATGTCTTAATAATTATTTAATTACTATATGACACATACCTTCAAGCATACCATTTTTTAATGTTGTTCGTTTTTGGGAATATGATTTTTGAAGCCGAAATTTAGAGAAGGCTCGCATCAGGTTGATAAAAGAGTAACGAATGAATTTGGGATGGAAGGAGAATATTTTGGGGCCTCGGAGGTGGGTGTGCAAAAGATTTGGGGACACGCGCTAGAGTCCTTTCGGTGCACAAAATCTTGCGCGTCGGCCCCCTTTCCACGCCTAAGGCGCCATCCACCGCGACTTTCCGTGCCCACCCCATTTTCGCACACAAGGCCATGTCAAATGGGCGTTTGAGCGCCCAGCCCCATTCCCGTGCCCAAGGCGACGTAAAACTGGGGTTTTCGCGCCCGCCCTGTTTTCGCGCCAAAGGCGACGTTAAATGGGGGATTGCGCACCCGTCACTATTTCTGCGCACAAGGCGACGTCAAATGGGGGGTTTGGGCGCCCGACCCCGTTTCTATGCACAAGGCGATGTCAAACGGGTTTTTGTGCACCCTGGTCCCATTTCCGCACCCAAGGAGACGTCCACCGTGGCTTTCTACTCCCGCCCCCATTTTTGTGCACAAGGCGACGTCAAATAGGTGTTTTCCCACCTGACCCCCCTTTGCGCACACAAGCCAATGTTATATGGGAGTTTGCGCATCGGGATCTTGTGTGCCTCTCCGAAGACTCCAGCTATAAAATGAACTACATCCCTACCATTCAGGGATGATAACAGAAGACGAAGCGATATTGTACTACACGAAAACCTCGTCTTCTATGACCACATGAAGACCCCCATGTCCTACAGGTATTAGATTTTGCGCAACATGTACCCTGAGGAGACTCATTTAGGTGGGCCATCTTGGGCCTGACCTTAATTTTCTCCCCAATTCATTTTCGCACAAGGGATGTCCTTTTGTGCGCACGTTCCCTCTGCATCTGGTGCCCTTGCACACAACCAGTCCATCTTGCGCGCCACTGGTACCACTTTCATGCAACCAATTCATCTTGTGCACCACCAGTCCCTCTTTCACTTATCCAGTTTGTCTTGCGTGCCACTGTTTCGTCTTCCACGCAACTCGACCGTCTTGCGCGCAACAATTCCCTCTTGCGCGCAATCCTTGCATCTTCTACATAGACCTTCTATCTTTCCATGGCCTATTCTCTTACGTGTGCTTCATGTGCTGCTCTCACCTGGAGGCACCATGTCTGAGCCTCTCTTATTCTCCACACACCTGTGCCACGTGCTCTCTCCCCATGTTGCCCCTCAGGTTTGTACATAGAAATTTCGAAGTCCCTTGGGCGATGCTTTCCATTGCATTGCTTCACCTCATGATTCTTTAAATAGGCATGATAATGACTATTTCTTCTTCCCATAGCCATGCTAATGTGGACCCCTCAATGGATCACCCCATAACACCCCCTTTTCATGGAATTTCAGATTCCTTCCTTCTCTCAAGGGAGGGCAGGTATCGGTTATGTGAGTCCAAGGGGTACAGAGAAAACCCACCTAATCTGAGCTGTAAGATGTTAAAATTCCATGTGCCATTTTCCTCATCACATGACATTAAACTGTTACCACTCCCCATGAATCGGACATGGGGTTCCCCACCTTGGAAATTATTCACATCCAATGGTCTCCATGGGAGTGAGATCATTTTTCAAATGGAATGAGATCCTCTTAATTGTAGTGGCATTTTTCTGTGGGGAAAGGGAAACCACTCTGATATAATCCCCTAGATTTTCATGCAAAAGGTAGCATCCCTGCTCCTCTCTTCCTAGGTGCCAAATCCCTCTCCCGCTGGGCTTTGTCACCAATCGGGCCTCCACCATGGAGTAAGTCCCAGTTCCCATCTCTTCTGGATGCTAACCACGCGTAAGCCCCTATTTTCTCTTTGGACCGTCAACTATGTATAAGCCCCATTCCACTTCCCATGGATGCACCTTCCATGGCATGATCATCAGGCCCTGTCAGACTCTTGTTTCTCACACCGATCAAGACTCATGTGGGCTTATAATAAGCATCGACCATGACATCCTCTCTGGGAATCCTTTAGTGTAATCCCTACAAACCTCACACAAACTACATGGACTTTGATCCTTTCCAAGGCAAGGTATGTAGGAAGCCTCCATGAGGTTCAAGCCCCCCACCCATTGGTCATGACCATCATCACATCGGTTCACCCAAACCACCTAAACTGCGAGGTCTTTAATCCTTTCCAATGCAAGGTACGTAGGAATCCTCCCTGAGGTTAATGCCCACCACCCATTGGTTCCAACCCCCTTCATGTCAGTTCCCACCACCTGAACGTTGTGGACTTTGATCCTTGCCTAGGAAAGGTACGTAGGAAACCTCCCTAAGGTTCAATCCCACCAGCCATTGGTCCTAACCATCTTCACGTCGATTCACCCACACCACCTGAACAAAGAGGTCTTTGATCCTTTCCAAGGCAAGGTATGTAGGAAGCCTACCTAAGTTTCAAGCCCAACACCCATTGGTTCTGAACCCCTTCATGTTGGTTACCACCACCTGAGCTACGTGGACTTTGATCCTTTCCAAGACAAGGTATGTAGTAATCCTCCTTGAGGTTCAAGCCAACCACCCTTTGGTCCTGACCATCTTCACATTGGTTCACCCACACCACTGAAACTACGAGGTCTTTGATCCTTGCCAAGGAATGGTACATAAAAATCCTCTTTGATGTTTAATCCCAACACCCCATTGGTTCCGACCCCCTTCATGTTGTTTCCTACCACCTAAACTAGAAGGTATTTGATTCTTTCCAAGGCAAGGTATATAGGAAGACTCCCTGAGGTTCAAGCCCAACACACCATTGGTTCCAACCCCCTTCATGTTGGTTCCCACCACATGAACAACAACGTCTTTGATCCTTGTCAAGGCGAGGTTTGTAGGAAGTCTCCCTAAGGTTCAAGCCCAATAACCATTGGTTTAGACCCCCATTCATGTCAGACCACCTTTGTCTAGTAAGACATTAATTTCCATGCCCCCTTTTCGTCCTGCATGACACTAAATTTCACCAACCTTCCCAAACTACATTGGCTTTGATCCTTGTCTCCAAGAAAAGTTATGTAGGAAGCCTCCCCGAGGTTCGATCCCATTAAATGGTAAGCTGTTTTGATCCCATCCAGCAGTAAGCCTTTGGTATCCCATCCAGTGGTAAACCATTGTGATCCCATCCAGTGGTAAGCCATTATGACCCCATCTAGTAGTAAGCTGTTGAAATCCCCATTTGATGGGAATCCGTTGTCAGGTGAACTATGAGGGCTTTGATTCCCTGCCACAGGGATAAATATGAGTTCTCTTCTAGAATCAATCCCAACATCACTATCATCCTCGAGTTGATTCCACCTCATTCTCATCCAACTTCACTTTGCCGTCCACCATCCATTTTGGTTCTTACCCGGGCCGACACATCTCGATGGGATCATGCCACCCCATTCCCCATTCACTATAACAACAATTGGGTAGCTAACCATGTGTTAGCCTCTACATTTGTGTTCCCCCTAGGCATTGCACTCACCTGATCTACTCTAGTCAGTGTTCTGATCAGTCTGACCCATATCCGTAAGACGTTAAACCTGCGACATACCCTGTGTTAAACGTAGGAAGCTGAGGAAAGCCTCAGATACATGCACATGGAATACAATTCCCTACATTTGACATGGGATACCTTGAGCTTCCCCACCCTCGAGAAGCCCTATAATAGGGGGAAGAAACCCAGACATGCCAGTGTTCTTACATTCAAACACGCTAGTGATGTCCAACGTGACTACTCCCCAGACCGAAGGTTGAAACCCTGACCGGACCCCTAGAAATATCCCAAAAGAAGAAGTGTAATTAACTAGTGTCTATAAATATATGGAACTCGGAAGAGTTTCACAAACAATGTCTTAATATATAAGGGAGACCCGAATTAGGTGATGAGTTCCGAGGAGGAATCCAAGGAAGGAAGAACCGACATCCCATCATACCGTTTCAATCAAGGAGCAAACGTCCCTGAACAATGAACGGATGTCACCCACATTTGGAAAGTGGGAATGTAGGGAAACAAATAGTGTCAACATCTTTGAACAATATGTACACCCGCTCCCTAGCCAAAGTGTCAAAAATAATGATAACATCATTTGTGGATGTGTGGACTACCGCCTCCTCAAAGCGGTGTGATATGTTCACCCTTTACATGGAATGTATTATGGATGGGTTCAATAAAAATAAATGGTATAAATGACATATTTTTTATATTCATGAAATAATTATCTATTTTTATATTTGATATATCATTTTATTATTTCCATTTCACACCTTGAAAATTTGATAACATCATTTGTGGATGTGTGGACTACTACCTCCTCAAAGCGATGTGATTATTTTTTTCAGAATCACATCACAATTATGATATATGTTAGTATATATAATTAAATAATATGTAATTTATGATATAATTGTAATTATATAAGTATTATTGCTTCTTACCTACATTCTATAATGATAATTGAAAAATGAGAACATTACTCATGCATACATAAGGCCTTCCATCTCCATGGCCGTAACATTGGTTCATTTTTCATAATATTCATTCCAAAATGATTTAAAAAGAATAATTGATGTAAAAATTTTATAATTATGTCATGATAATTATTAAAAATATATTTAAATAATGACCTCATTGACCATAGTCGACCTATCAAAGTCATTTTTGACACATAAGCTGAATATGGTCAAAACATCTGAATTAAACATTATTGATTATGAAATATTATATAATGTGTTTATCAGTGAAATAAAAGTAATAATAAAATTGGAAAGGGTTATTAAAAATGTAAATAATTAGCAGAAGTTTCTATTCTAGAATATAGATTACAATAATGAGAAATCAAACTCTAGGTAAGGAAATTCTTAACACAACTTTTATACATTGGGTTGAACATATATGTCAATTTTTATGTTAGGACAATAATATGTGTGAAATTTCCTATGATTGTTTTATAATATAATTAAAAATTTATTTTTATATTTATTTTTTCAACACATAATTATTTCCTTGATTTATTCTCACTCGAATGATATGATCTTTGTAAGAGTTTTCCTTGTCTAACTTTTATTTTTGTGAGATGTATTCTATATTTAGCACTTTTTTTGTTTGTTGTGTATATATTACACATTTATGTATTTTATGATACTTATAATTAAATATATAGGGTTTAAAATGTCATTTTTATCATCTATCATTCATGGGGTTTACTATTTCAAATATACCAATGTGGTAATAGTCTTTCTCGCAATTTTATTTCTTTGAGACATGAGTTATGTTATACACCTATCTTAGTTTTTGAGGTGTGTATAATTATACATTGATGTGATATATCTGGAATATTTTTATCATTATGTTATTATATGTTTTATCTTATGTTATTAATTCATGGGGCTTATGATTCAAATGTTTTAAGGTGGTATGGGACACATTAAAATATTTAATTTTTTACTTTAGTCATGAATGTTTTTAGTGGTATTTTAATAGTATTTCCATTAATCAAATTCAAAAATCATGGTTTCAACTTATCCTTCAATGAGGAAATTTTTATTGATACCAACCTCATTATTTTATGGATAAATTAAGATTGTTTCAAAAAGATTATTGTGGAATAAAATTATTTTACAAAGGCTAACCATGTTTCGTAGATATTTTTATAGAACCAGTTCTTACCCATGGGATAACCATGCTCAAAACAAAATTTTTATGGAATCGATTTATTTTCAATGGGTTAATAATATTTTGATGACATTTTATTGAACCCATTTATTTTACATAGGTTAATAATATTACAATGACATTGTGATGGAACTCGTTTCCTTTCCACAGGTTAATCATGTTTCAAATGGATTGAATTTAAACCTATTTATTTACCATGGGTTCATAAGGTTATAAATGAATTGTGATTTTTTATTTTTTTTATATTAAAATTGTTTTATTCACGGTAATTGAGAATTATAGGAAATGGGTGAGCCTGATATTGATTATATGAAGGGAGAGCCACATTATAGCTCTCAAATGCATTGAGTAATGATAATGTTGGAATTCGACCATTTTTTTATACTAATTAAAATTGTTTTGAAATGGTTTTTAAAGGGTCGTATTAAATTTATTATCATAGTTACCCAAAAGGGATTTAATTTCTTGTTATTGTTTTATAAGTTTTCAAATAATTGAGGTTAATATCATAAGTCTTTTGATTATGGATTTTGATAACTCTTACCTTTTTCATGTTTTCATATTTGATAATTCATGTATTTATGGATTGGATTTCTTTTATTATTCCCTCATTCACTTTGAATATGTCATCATACCCTTACATAATGTTATTCTCATTGATTACATTCATTTTCTAAAGAATATGCTTTCCATTACTAAGCATTTGATATCACCCTTCTTATGTTTATTCTTCCTCGGGTTTTAACTAGTGATGTTGATCGAGTTATGTCTAGAAGTTATTTCATATGGATTATGATGATGTATTAATGTGTTAAATAAAATTTGGGTTGAGTGGTAGAAATGGTTCTTTCATTTCCTTTGAATCATTTATGTAGGAGTTTTTCATAATTCTATAAAACTCTAAACCTAAAAGGACTTTTAGTATGTAAGTGATCAAATTTTTCCATTTTATGTTGTAATGTTTAGATGAAAAAATTGGGCCATAATTATAGGCATCAAATTTGGGAATGTAAAAGTTTTGGACATGAGAATAGGATATGGGAGTGTGGGTTTTGGGATATTATATTTGTTATCGAAGATCTGTTTAGAGAAATTTAGAGATAGGTATGGTTCAATATGAGGTTATCTTAAGAGTTATTCATACCTTCCTAATACTATAAGAGTATGTTTAATCGTATGTTCAATTTCGTAGGATACCCCATTTGATGTTTTTAAAGAGTATAAATTTTTGTTTCATTAATTATTTTAGAAGTCTTTTGGGGTTGAGTAATTTGAAACACCTAAGATCAACATGATGTTTTTTAGGTAGGATTTTAGTTAATGAATAATGTATAATTTATCTTCGAAGAATATATGATCAAATCCTTCTAATATTTTGGTTTCAAACCTAATTTGGAAATGTCTTGAAAATTTCAGGGATATTTATTTGTGGAATAATTTTTGTTAAAATGTGGGTATTTCAATTGAATTTTTAATATTAGTGTATCGTATGAAGGTTTTCTCATTTTGGAAATTATCTTACAATGTTTTAAACGTTTTAGTTTTTATTATTGATTAAAGATAGGTGGAATAGAATTATTATCCATTTTATGGATATATGGTCATTAAAAGTTGGTTTTAGTGCTTCAAGATTTAAAAAATCATCTTGAATACTCCTCATTTAGAGAAAATCATGATATTTTAGTGGAAATTATTTATATAATGAAATTATACTCATAAAGTAAGTATATTTATTTATTTTTTTATTCTAAATGGTGATTGGAATCCTTCAACTTTAGGAAATGGAGCTTTGAGTAAACTTTTATCCTATTATCACTTTTTTTATAGAAATGACCTCTTTCACACCTATTTGGTTTTTAGTTTTGTTGTCATTGACTTCCTCTAAAACAAGATCTCTATCGGTCTCTATTAGTCTATTGGAATTAGTTTTTTCTACCAAATCAATCTATTAATTTTCCACCAAAGTTCTCCCTTGGAGGAATCCTAGTAATGTGTAACTTATGATGACCTTTATGTTTCCCAATTTCCTTTTTATGATGTTTTTTAAGCCTTTTTATTTTGTGGGTTCTTAAAAAACAATTCTATAAATGTGAATCATTTTATAACTAAGATTAATTTCATGGGAGGAATTTATTTGGTGAAGGATGTAACCTCCTAAAATTTTATGAATTATATTCATTCAAATTAATTTAAATTATCTAATAGATTGTGTTACATGAAATAAATAGTAAATATTTCATCACATAAAACACCAAGTTTATCTTGTGGTTCAATCAACATTGAGTCCCTTTGATTTCTTTTTATTATACACAAGCCCGATTCTTATCGGATAATAGTATACTATTAATATTATTCATTTAACATAAAATTTATCACCTATTCAATATAATTGAGGGAATTAATATGATTAAAATAATTATAAAATAATAGTTTACACATTTTTATATAATTAATTAATTGGTTACTAATTAATTATAATTCCCAATAAGGACCAATTGAATATAAAGGACTTGTTTTATAAAAAACTATTTTTATGAAAAGAATGGAATTTTTATAATAAAAAATTTTATAAATGAATATTAGTATAATATATTAATTAAATTTATCTATTATATATTTAATAAAATGTTTTTAAATTCATCCAATAAGTTTGATAGTATTATGATAAAAATATATTCAATTTTAAGTATAAAAAAGTTAAGCATTTTTTAAAAGGTTGTTTTACCACCTTTTAATGGTGGATTATTTTTAAAACTAATTTTTGACACATTTATAAATTTTATTGGAAAATAATAAAATTAATTTTTTTAATTGAAATATCAAATTTTTCATTTGGTAATTTTTTGGTAAATCTCGTATAACGTTTATATTTTGATTAATAGTGAATGACATATAATTATAATTGAAAAATTATTTTTCATCTTAATAATTTATAATGATAAAGTATATTTTTAATTGTTTTAATGTATAATTAGATAAAATTTATATCATTTAAAAAAATAGTTCATTTGAATTAACTTCACATTGAAATTTGATATAAAAACATTTCAAACATTTCAATGTTTTCTTTTAAAATCCATGTCATTTCATTTGATCTACGAGATTAATTTTAAATTAATTTTTTCCACTTATGCAATTTAAATTTTTCAAAATAGATTCCACATTTTGAATTAGAATAATTTATAATAATTATTAATTTTATCTTATTTTTTGAACAAAAAAATTAATGAATGTAATTAAAATTAATTAGATTGATTAATGTAAAAATGAGTTTACTTGAAGATTAAAAATATAATATAACGTGTTGAAATGACACTATACTTTTCTAAAAATAATTTTATGGACATATATTGATCATTATTCCACTAAAGATCTAAAATAGTTCACTTTTGACCCTAGGGGGACCAGTAAAAAGTTTTGAGCACTCAAATATTTTAAAGAATACCCAATGTGTCATTTTCCACACTAATAAAAGACATCCTCTCCTCTTTCTATCATCACAACTCTAAATCCCTTTGTCTCATCCCAACCCTATCCAAATAATATCAAAACAACCCTAATATCATCCTATAATAATAACCTTATGAATTAATAAAACCATTATATCCCTTCGGCGAAAAACCAAAATGAGTTACCTAAAGAAGTGGTAACATTCTTCAACGACCACTTTTGTTTTATTTATTTCTCCACCATTATAACTTATTCTTATTAAATGATTATATAATAAATTTAATTTTCACAATATAATAATATTTTTTTATGTTAATGGTTCAACTTACACCTATACACACTTCAATTAAACAGGCAATGAAATCATTATTCGTGTGTATGGTGAACTATTGCCTCGTGAAATGATGACGTTTTTTTCCTTTACCATAAATTATGGTTGGTAATTGTGATTAAAATAATTTTTTTATGATATATTTGATATTTATAACTTCCTAATACTTATTTAATTAGTATATGATGCATACCTTCTTGCTTTCCATTTTGTGGGAATATAATAACATCGTTTGTGGACGTGTGGACTATCGTCTCCTCAAAGTGATGTGATACATTCAACCTTTAAGTGGAATGTATTAAAGATTTGTTTACTAAATATATATGATATCAATGAAATATTTTTTATATTTATGACATAATTATCTATATTTATATAATATATCATTTCTTTCTTTCTATTTCACACACTCAAAATGTGATAATGTCGTTCATGGATGTGTGGACTACCGCCTCCTCAAAGCGATGTGATTCTTACTTTTTCATCACCACATAAAAATATTGATATATAAAAGAATAGATATTTAAATAATATATTATTTATTATATAATTATTATTCTTGAAACATAAACATTACTTACCTTATTTCTATAATGAACATTCAAAAATGAAAACGTTGCTCATGTGTACATATAGCCTACCATCTCCATGATTGTAACATTGGTTCAATTTTTTATAACTATATTTGATGTATGATTTTAAAACTATAATTGATGTAGAATTTTGATAATTATTTCTATTTTATTATTCTGAATCTAATTAAGTAATGACCACATTGACCATAATCGACCTATTAAAGTCAGTTTTGGAATATTATCCAATTTTGGTCAAAACAAGTGACTCAAACATTATTGATGAAATAATTGAATATTACTTTTTAATAAGTTAAAAAAATTAAATGTTTCTAAATAAATTAAATAATAATATATGTTTATTATACAAGAAGTTATAAGGCAAGCATGAAAAACCAAATTCTTAGTAATGGATTTCATAACTTAATTTCCATTCATTGGGCGAAACATTAATATCATCTGTTATGTTATGCCAATAATATGTGTGAAATGAACTATAATTATTTTAAACTATATTTTCAATTTTATTTTTTGGATTTAAATTTAACACTAGTAATTATTTCATTGATTTATTCTCACTCTAATGATACAATCACTATATGTGTTTTTCTTGTCTCACTCTTATATTTATGTGATATATTCTATATTCACCACTTATTTTTTCCATGTGGTGTATATACTAACCAATAATTTATTTTAATATTAATATCATTAAATTAATTTGGTTTAACATATCTTTTTTATGATCTCTATTTCATGAGTTTTACAGTTTCAAAGTAACTAATGCGGTAATGGTTTTTTGTCATAATTTTCCTTCTTTGAGATGTTTGTTATGTTATACACCTATGTTCTTTTTGGGATTTGAATAATTATAATTTTACATGATATGTCATGAATAAAATTATTCTCATTATATTATAATATTATTTTAACATTGTTCCTTCATGGGGCTTATGATTCAAATGTTTCAAGGTGGTGTGGGACACTTTGGAATATTTAAAGTTTATTTTCTTAATGAATGTTTGTAATGATTTTTTAATGGTATTTCCATTCAAAAACATTAAAACCCATTGTTTTTAATTATCCTACACTAGTTATATTTTTTACCAATAAAATCCTCATTATTTTATGGATGGATTAATATTTTTTCAAATATATTTTATTGGAATACATTTCTTTTCTATGATCTAACCATATTTCAAAGCGATTTTCTTGGAACCCATTTCTTTTCCATTGGTTAATAATGTTAAAAATAAGTTTTTGTGGAACCCATTTATTTTCCATGGGTTAATTCCGTACTGAATATATTGTTAATAAACCAATTTATTTTCCATTGGTTAATCATCTTTGAGTCAGATTGTCATAGAAGATGTTTCATTTCCACCAGTTAATCATGTTTCAAAGGGATTGACATTAAACCCATTTATTTTCTATGGGGTTATAAATATATAAATGAATAATTATATTTTTTATGATTTTAATGATTAAAATGTTATATTCATGATACGTGATCATTATATGAAATGGTTGATCCTGTTATAGATTTTTTGAATGGTGGACCCCATTATATCTCTATAATTAATTGGGTAATGATAATATTGAAATTTAGGTGTATAGTCATTATAATTAAAAGGGTTATGAATTTGTTTTGAATGGGTTATATGAAATTGATGCTCTTATTTATCAAAAAGAGTTTTCATTTATTTTTAATGGTTTATAATGTTTCTAATGATCAAGATTAATATCATAAGTATTTTGATTGTTTATTTTGATGAATCTTTTCTTTTTTATGATTTCATATTGAATAATAATGGTATTGAAGGGTTTGAGTTATTTTTTGATTCTATCATGCTATTATTTTATTCCATCATACCCTTATTCACTCTTATTCCCATTTATGACATTCATTTGTTAAAAATTACATTTCACCTCACTGAGCATTTCAAATCACCCTTCTTATCATTCAATTTCCTCATGTTTTAATGAATTGATGTAGAAGAAGTTATTTCTTGAAGGGATTTCATAAATATGATGATGATGTATTAATTTGTTAAATAAATTTTGGGCAAATATGTAGAAATTGTCATTTAATGTCATTTGAATCGTTTATATAGGAGTTTTTCTTAATTCTTTAAAACTCTCAACTGAAATACTTCTCATGTATGTAAGTGATCAAAGTTTTCATTTTGATATTATGATGTTTAGATGAAAAAATTGGGTCACAATTATCTACAACTAATATGGGAATGTAAAAGCTATGTATTTCAACATGGGATCCAAGAGTGCACATTTTGGGCTATTATAATTAGTCCATTTAAAAAATCATTAAATCCGATAAGAAAATTTTCATTTTTACATATTAAAATTTCATCTCAAATATTCATTTTCTTACTTACAGAATAAGATTAATTTCCAGAATATTTTCATAAAACATAACATAATCATTTTTAAATGAAAAATAATCATCACTAGGGTTTATTTTAGAACATGTGTACTCATGAAAACTTTTTAATGAAAAACCTAATTATCATCTTTAAAAAGGTGCATAAATATTCCTTTTAAAAAAAGCACATTTTCTTATCCTATAAAATAAAAAAAATTAAATGAAATTTTTTTACAAGTATATAATATTCATGTATGTACCTTGGGGTGGTATATTTATATCACTCTTATGATAACTATTAAAATGTAATTACATACTAATTTAATTCCAAAAAATATTACTCAATGAAAAAATCAATACCCAGTGCATTTGAGAGAAATATCTTATTCACCCTTCACTATTAATAATTTACAAGGACTATAACTTACATAAAAAATAAAATTCTTTATTCCCCTTATACAATATTATAAATTATTCCATATAACACTTTTGTGGAAGAACATTCATACCTCACATAAAAATAAGGATGAAAATCCATTTTCATTACCTTATAAAAAACAAATTTTCATTGAAAACTAATTTAAAAAGTACCTTGAATAATATAAAATATTATATTATTTTTAAATGACATGAAAACATGTATAGAAATATTATTAAAGAATAATTATCATAATTGTCGGAAATTTTTCTCAAACTATGTACACTAAAAAGGATTACTTTTTAATGTTTTAAAAAGATGTCAACAATAAATTGTTTGAAAAATGTTTACAAGTATTATTTTAAAACCTTCATAAAGAAATTATAACATTGAATAAATATAAATAAAACATAAATTTCATAATATTAATAATATACTGAACCATTTCAAAGAACATGTAAATTGATTAAATAAGATAAGAAAAACATAAAATAAATTTAAAATAAATATTTAAATAAGAATCCCTAACCTCAAGTTCAACTCAGAACGTACTTACATTAAATCCTATATAAAAAATTTATAATAAATATTTTCCTTATTAATAATACTAATTAGTTTTATTCCAATATTAACATCCATTTTTTCATTTATTGAAAATTTTTATCTAGTTAATACATTATTTAAGTTCATGTTGAATGTTTTGTGGATGTCTGGATCATAATACCAATACAACATTGGTAGGCTCACCTTGGTTAAAGAGGTAATTTTTAAATAATATCAATAATATTTATCATTAAATAAATATTATTTTTATATAAATAATATTATTTTTTAACCAGTCATGAAAGGAGGATGTAAAAATTAAATCACATCCATATATAGTGGTGGTAGTCTACAAGTACGAATGAGTGTTGTTATCATATTATAGTAGATGGAATTATAATAATGTATGTAATATATTATATTCTAAGAATAATAAATATTTTAATTAATATCATATATATTCATTGAATCAATTTTAATAACCACCCTTGTGAGGAGGTGATGAATAATGAAACACATCCCTTCGTAGAGGTGGTTGTCCACACGTACGCACAAACAACGTGTTTATTTCCCATAAATGGAAAAGGATATTAAAATATATATGAAATATACATAATAAAATTTTATTATATTTAATATACTTATTTTATAATATCATCATGTTTTTTATGATTTCATGGAAGTGGTAGAAAAAATAATCATTAAAGCACTAAATTAAGTGGTGTACCTCTTCATTGGAATCCCTAATTTGGAAAACACCATAAGACTTATAAGTGGGTGATTTTTGAAATAAATCTATGAAATGGGGATTTATTTTGGGAAGGTATGTGGGTTGGTATTGTGTTATCTAAATGGTACAATTTATGTGAATAATAGATAAGAGGGTGTGCCCTTTATATGTGAGGGGAGTGGCCCTCCTATGATATCTTAAAGTTTTAAAATAATTTCAAGTATTATCCATGGTAATTTTTCATTATATATATAAATATTAAAATAAAATATGATGATGGTAAAAATACAATAATAAAATAGTAATTAATATATGATTTCATGTCCTTATAACTTATTTTTACCTTAATTAACCCCTTTTACCCTTTACTATGCTAACTACTTTTTAACATTGTAATTATTAATTATGAAATAAATGAAATTTAATACATTAAAAAAATTAAAATTATCAACTTTAAATGATAAAACAAATTAAATATTCAATTTTTTTAACATTAACGAATTTATTTTAAAAACAATACGTAAACAACAACTGAAATAGTTTTTAGAAATAAAACCATTTTAAGCATAAAATAATATTATACCAATATCAAATTTCATGATGATTATTATGATATTAATTGAATTAGTTTAAATAAAAAGAATCTTTTTCTACTTTAAAAGACATACAAACCCAAAAATAACCTTGTAAAAACTTTATTAAACTAAAATAACTAAATTAGTTTTTAAATGACTAAAAACATTATGTAAATTTTAGAAATTATAAGTGTATAATTATAATCTCATAATTTTATTTCAAAATTAATTATATTACATATTAAGTACATATTGTCTCTATAAAAAATGGTTTCATAAACATTCAAATCATTATTATATCATAATAATTTCATAAAACAGACAACACTTGCAAAATCAGTATTTTTGACAATTCACTTAAAAATAAATCATTTTAGAAAAATTACAAAAAAATTCAAAGAATATTTTGAAATTATTATTCAAATATTTATTTCCATTTTATAAAATAAAATTTCTAAAAATGGAAAAAATAATTATTATATTAGAGAAAAACATGAAATAAAAATCATTTTTGAAGACATTGTATTTTTTGGAGTATAAAAGGAATTTACACTCATTCCTCATATATTAATGAATATTAGATAAATTTTTATTATTTTATTAGATAAATTATATAAAATTTTCATTAAAATAATTCATTGATAGTGATTAACATAATTTGGTTCGATAAAAATACATTTTGTACCTAAAGATGTTTGATGAAAAAAAATTCTTTTACATTCTATTGATTTTATCTTAATTTCAATGAAATTTATGATTAATTAATAAATTATTATTCATTTTAATAAGGAAAAAATTTATAAAAATATTTCCCATTGTGTTTAATTCTATTCATACCCACCAAACAATGGGCTAGGTCGTAATGGTCATTTTTAAATAATAATATTTATGTATTATATCATGAAACATTTATGCTCGATGTTGTGTATACCACATGCTAAAGTATATGTTATTTAATTAATATAAAGTCAAAAATATTGTCTTGGTAAATTATAACCCATTAATGAAATTTCTATCTTAAAATATTAATTTGATTACCCTAAAATGAAAGCATTGTAATATATTAATAAAATGGGATGGAGATTTTATTATGAACATTAATTTCCAATTAAAAATTAGAAAAACTATTATTTCATAAACACATTTTCTTATGTATAAATCATTCATATATTTGAGTTTTAAAAATTGTACTTTGATAGTTGAGTGTTACTTTCTATATAATAATCGATTGATTTGATAAATTATTTTATCATTGAGGTGGATATTTTAAGGAAATATACACACCTAATTTCTATCCACTTAATATTTTTAATATCATCCTTAATGTGTTCTATGATTAGTTTCCAATTTTATCTCATCTCATACTCAAGGAAATGAATATTTAATATGAATTTATTATACCTAATTTAATACCCTAATATTTTCATATATTATATTTCCTTTAATTAAATACTATATTAATAGCTTAGTTCACATGAATCACTAACCTAAATCATAACGAGGTACCTTAAAAAATATAGTTTTTATACTACAAAATAGTTTTTAAATTATAGGTTATAAAAAGAAGTAATCATATTATGAAATCCATAACAAAAAAGGAAAAATTACATCGAGTAGAGGAATTATCATATATAAATACCATTTATCGAATCTTGGAAAGGAGTTAAATTCACAAGGGTTTTCCCTATAACAAGATTAATCCAAAAAAAATAATTAAGGCTTGAGAGAATTTATATGTGATAGAAATTTGAGATCATTGAAATTTCTAGGAGATCCATGCTAGCGTAATCTCAACCCTCAACAGCCACCCAAGTGTACCTTATGTTTATATATTACATGGAAATATTGAGGGACTACATAAATATAAATTATAATGATATAATCATGTAATTATAATTGTAATATATTATTTTTCATGTTTATTTTATGTGTTTCTCATTTTAAATTTTAAATAATAAAACAATTCTTATAAATTTGTTTTATTTATATTTCCTGTTGAGAAGATACAATTATAAATTTTATAACTTTCATATTTTGAAATTAAAGTTATTTTAAAATTAATAATTTCAATATTATGTTAGGGTGAATTTTAATTATTTCTCTAAAATAACCTATTCTTATATAAATAGTAAACAATTACTAATATTGTTAAAATTAACACTTTTATGGCATTATCAAAATACCTAGATGAGTTCAATTTTTTTTAAACCCTTTTCTATAAAAATTAATATTTATAAGAAAAATAAATCATTGAAATTTTCTATTTTTTTTGTAAATACCATTTTTATCATTTTGGAAACATTAGTATTATATTGCTATTAAACTAAAATATTTGTTTATATTAAAATGATTTTCCCCCAAATATAGAAATTATATCCAAAAAAATGTATCTCATATTTTAGATCAACATGATAATTCTATTTAAAAATAATAATTTAAATTCTGGTCAAAAAAGTATGACTACTATGATTAAAGTTAATGACCATGATAAGTGTAAAACTATTATTTTCAATGATTTTTTTTATTAATATTGTGTGATTTTTATTCAATAAATTAAATTAATATCTTATGAAATGTGAATTTTAAATATTTATTATTCCTATAATTAAAAAAACACTCCGGATGTTTTTAATCAATACTAAATAAAATAAAAACACTTAATGGTGAAAACAACATTTTCCTTCAAAAATGATTTTCTATGTATATAATTTTTTAATTTAAAATTTAATTTTATATTAAATATATATTGAATAATTTTAAATGTATATTTAATTTATGTTATTTAAATCCATGTTTTGTAAAAAAATTATTCCATATGTTTATCAAATCATAATTTAATTGGGTAACAACTAGTTATCCCAAAAAAATAAAAGTGAAAATATAAGAACAAATGACTTCTAACATCTTTAAAACATGTGTGGATATACTTATAAGAGGATTTATCAACCCATTATAACCTGAAAATCAATTATTTAAATATTTTGGAATCATTTACCCATGAATAATGTAATTATTTCATTGAAAAGTAATGGGTACTCATGAAAGTTCTATTTACTTCACCTATAAAAAGGGATAATTCCACCCCCTTATTACATAGAAATTCCATTGAATTACTTGTCAAAGTTATTCCATTATTCTACTAATATATGTATCTCACATGTTAATATTCCTTTAGTCTCAATTATTTGGCCTAATTCTTTTATTTCCATATATAATATCAAGATAATTTTTATGGCATCAGAAATGGTAGGTGCATGCACGAAACGAAATAGTAACAATGTAAAACTTTTTTATCTTAATTTTCACCCATTGAGAAATATTTCTTATTAGAAAATAAATTTTCTTTTTAATTTTTTATCTACATAAATTTTTATTTTTAAATCATGTTTATATTATATCTCATGATATTTTATTTTCTATTTAAAGTTATTTCAAACATGGGGTTTAGACTCAATGTTTTCTAAAGATATAAGGATTTTTCTAGACTCATTTTTTTCATGAGTCATAATAATTATTTTTTTAATATGTTTACAAGATTTATCTCATATATTATATAATGATACTATAATACCTATATATTTGGAAAATGATATTATTTATTGAAATCATTTCCTTGATGAATTTCTCTCTCAAAAGTGTATAACTGTTGAGAATAATTCTCATATGATTTGACAATGGTTTCCACTCCTTGAAAATATTTTCCCTTGCAAAGATATCTTAATTTATATGGGGAATACTTATTATGTTTTATATCATGTAACCCTCATGTTCCCCACCCTTTCTTTTTTAGGTGAACGTTTTTACCCCTCTTTACAATAGGATATTTTCTTCTGATGCTTTTTTAGGGTGCGCACATCCGTCTATAGAGGATGCACAACTTTTTTCATGCATTCTCACTTTTCAAAGGCGGGAGACATCCATTCATTATTCAAGGACATTTTTTCCTTGATCAAAATGGGATGATGGGATGTTGGTCCTTCCTTCCGTGGATTTTTCCTCGGAACTCGTTACCTAGTCCGGGTCTCCCTTCAAGATTAAGTCATGGTTAGTGAATCTCATTCTCGATGCCATATCTTTGTGGATGGCGGTTAATTACACTACCTCTGTCAAGACATTACATGGGTTCTTGACATGGTAGCACCCTTCGGTCAGAGTAGATGACAACATTAAGCATGTCGGGGCATCCCTAGATGCGTGGACTTTGGGGAATATGTATTCTTCCTCATAAGAGGGCATCTCAAGGGCATAGAACTCGAGGCATCCCATGTTTGTCGTGGGGTATCTTATACCGGAGGTATATCTCTGAGTTTTTCCTCATATTCACATGTTTAACATGGGGTATTCTGCAAGTTTAACATCTTGAGGAGACTGAATGAGGGTGACCAGAACATCCCATAGAGATGGATCAAATTGGTGCATCCCTAGGAGGGAGCTCCAAAAGTGTTTACCAGGTAGATGGGTAAGAACATTAAACAAGAGGAGACCCAAAATGATTGTCCCATTAAAGGAAGATTTCACATCGTGAAGGCTGATCTAGAGCCCACTGAGGGAGGATCAGGGAGAGTGCACCCTAGATGGGGAACAACAAGGTTTACAATTGGCTGGGATTGAACCTCATAGAGGTTTCCTACATACCCTGTGTAGACAATAGGGATCAAAACCCATGTAGTATGAAAGGGTTGATGAATCGGGGTGTAAAAAAAGGACAACAACCCAGATACATGATTGGGATTATGCAGGGAAAGAGGCCCAAGTACTGCTAGGAGCAGCGAGGAGGTGGATGACATGATCCCGCCAGGATGTGGCGGTGCAGGTAAGAATCAAGATGTATGATGGTGAATTGAATGAGGTGGAGGGGGAATAAGAAGTAACTGTTGTGAAACATATAGTAGTGTTGGTATTGAGCCTTGAAGATACTTCCTACATAACCTTGTAGTAGGGAATCAAAGTCCACGTTGTTCTGTGGGACGATGGGACACCTGAGGAGGGGAACCATGATAATGGATGCTTGGATGGGTTCTGGAGGAAATAAGAACCTCTGGATTGGGTCATGACCTTCCTAAAACACATAGGCTCAAGAGAGAGATCAGGATGAGACATGACAGATGGTCTTGAACCACTTGATGGATTCCTATGTATCCCCGTGGTAGAGAATCAAAGTCCACGTATTTCATCTGAAGACGTCTTACCATCAAATGGGGTTTTCAATGGCTTACCACTGAATGGGGGCACAAAAGCTTACCTATTGATGGGGTGAAAAAGGCCTACAGCTGAATGGTGTCACAACATCTTACCACTAGATGGGGTCATAACAGCTTACCGTTGTATGGGATTGAACCTTATAGAAGATTCCTACATACCCTGTCTAGGAGACTAGGATCAATGCCCACATAGTTCATGAGATGTGTTGGTGAACTGATGGGAAGATGGTCGAGACACATGGGTGTTGGTCTTGAACCTCAGGGAGGCTTCCAAGGTAACTTGCCTTGGCCATAATCAAAGTCCACGTAGTTAATGATGATGTTTGGGGATTACACTCTAGGCTACCCAGAGAGGATGTTATGGTCGATTCTTTCTCTAAACCAACATGATTCATGATCGGTGTGAGAAATAAGAGTCAACAAGGACCTGATGATCACAACAAAAAAGTACATCCATGAAGGTTGGTGAATGGGTTTTACGCAAGGAAGCTACCTGGGTGCCGATATGGAGCGGCAATGGTGCATGGTGTTTACGCAAGGGAGCTACCCGGGTGCCGCTTCGAAGCAGCAATGGTGGATGGGGATTACACAAGAAAGTTGCCCGAGTGTCCTTAAGGAGAGGAAATGGTGAATGGGACGTATACAAATAAGTTACCCGGGTGCCGCTATGGAGCGGAAATGGTTGGATGGGGGCTTAATCAAGGAAGCTGCCCGGGTGCCGCTATGGAGCAGTTGGGGTGGATGGGGCTTACGCAAGGAAGCTGCTCAGGTGCCTCTATGGAGTGGAAATAGTGAATGGGGATTACAAAAGGAAGATTCTTGGGTGCCACTATAGAGAAAAAATGGATGGATGGAGCTTATGTAAGGAAGTTTCCTGGGAGTCTCTATAGAGAAGAAAAGGTGAATGGGGCATACAAAAGGTTGATACCTGGGTGATTCTATGGAGTAGAAATGGATGGATGGGGATTATGCAAGGAAGTTAATTGGGTGCCTCTATGGAGCGGTAGTTGTGGATGGGGCTTACGCAATGAATCTATCCGGGTGCCACTATGGAGGGGCACTAGTGAATTGGGATTAAGCAAGGAAAATTCTCGGGTGCCGCTATGGAGAGGCAATGGATGGATGGGGCTTACATATAGAATCTACCTAGGTGCTGATATGGAGCGACAATAGTAAATGGGGATTTCACAGAGAAGCTGCCCAGGTGCCGCAATGGAGCGACAATGAATGGATGGGGCTTACATAAGGAAGCTTCTCGGGTTCCACTATGGAGTGGCAGTGGTATATGGGGCTTACACAAGGAAGCTGACCGGGTACCACTATAGAGAAGAAATGGTTGGATGGGGCATACGCAAGGAAGCTGCCTGTGGGCTACTATGGAGTGGAAATGGTGGATGAGGCTTACGCATAGAAGTTTCTTGTGTGCTGCTATAGAGTGGAAATAGTGCATGGACTTATGCAAGGAAGCTACCACTATGCCATTATGGAGTGGAAATTAAAGGATGGTGATTACACAAGGAATCTACCCAGGTGCCGCTATAGAGCAGTAGTGGTGGATGGTTCTTACGCAAGGTAGCTGCCCGGGTGCCACTAAGAAGCGGTAATGGATGGATGGGGCATACAGACGGAAGTTTCTCATGTGCCACTATGGATCAGAAATGGTGGATGGGGATTGCGTAAGGAAGTTGCCTGTGTGATTCTATGGAGCGGCAATGGTGCATGGGGATTACACAATGAATCTACCCATAATGTATTCCTCATGTCTGGATATGAGTGCATCCCAAACCACTGGTGGGTTGAGGTATATAATTGGGGCCAACACTTACACGTAATTGCACAAGTGGGATAACACCAAGGGATGTTAACATCAGTCTAAAAAAGGGAGATATATTTTTGAATCACATGCCCGACATTCCAAACACAATGAGGGTGGCATGGAGATAGAGGATAACTGTTGACTGTGTTAGAAATACAACATCCATATAACGTTCGCCTGAAATGGGGATAAATAAATGAGGTTCGACTGTTAACCGTGTTCGAAACACAGGACCTGACTCAAAGTGTCGTCAAAAGTCTTCAGGGGCATTGGCCCATGATGGTAGGTGAGTCAATGCGGCATGGGACCAGGCCATTAGGGGGTCCCTTCAGACATGGAAGTGGATGAAGATCTTAATGGAGGACGTGTAAAGCATGTGGTAGAGTGATGGATTGTTTGAACAGATTCCAACTATCTTTAAATTACACCACTATAACCATGGAATGAGGCATCTAATGCTTAGAACATAAGGCATCTCTTATTTCGAACATGTGGCATACTATTATTGAATTATAGAGAATGAAACAGTTTATAGTCATGTAGAGAGGTCTATTGGAATCTTATGCTTGGCACATAAAGAATTTCTTATTTGGAACTAAAGGCATCCTATTGTTGAATAATAGTGTGTACTACAGTTTATAGTCTTTTAGAGAGGACTGTTGGCATCTTATGATTTGTGGATAATGCATCTCTTTTTTGGAGAAAGAGACAACCTATGTTTGGAACATAAGGTGTACTACAGTTTAGAGTCATGTAGAAAGGACTGTTAGGCATAAGGTGCCTAGAAATGGTTGATGTTGGGACTTGTGAAAGGGTGGCCCTTTCTAGTTCAACTTGGTATAGGAGTCAGGTGATTAGGTTCATATGATATCCCTGAAAAATGGTTCATCTCAAGGTACTCGAGGGGGGGGACTGATGACAAGTATCTCAACTCAGGCCATAGGAAATGGACCAAGAGTAATATGTTGACTCAAGGTGTTTCATGGTGTGTGGAGGAGTATATCAAATCATGGTATCCCATATGTGGAAGGAGACTTTCTATAAGGGGACAATGGAAATACCAATGTCTCAGCCCAAAAAGTTTGTAGTGCGACTCTCTATTTTTCATGGGCTACATGCAGGATGGGTTGCACGCAAGATTGGACTGTGCGGCATAGGTGCGGGAAAGATTCATCACCTTGGTACAGTTGCATGAAAGATTGAAGTCTTGCACACAATATTGAAGTATATCATGCATGATTAATGTATATCATGAAAAATTGAAGTCTTACATGCAATATTGGAAGTTGCACACGTGATTGAAGTCTTACGTGCAAGATTGGAAGTTGCACGAAAGATTGGATGTTTTGTGTGCAAGATTGGAAGTTTTTCGTGCAAGCATGGAATCTTGTGCACACCTGACTTAGTCGAAAAAAATATTCCAGGAAAGGATCAAAGCACTATGGACCCATGCGAAAGCAGACCCATATGGGACCTGTCGTGCAAGATCTCACATGGAATATATCATTCTTCCCTACGGGCGTAGAAGAGGCGGTCTTACGCATAGCAGAGCGGCAGCTGACCTTTGAAGTGCTCCCCTGAAGTTTGGGTGCTACCCTTGTGTTTATCGGTGAACCCATGAGTATTTGCGCATAATATTCTGGGTGCGGAAGTGATTTTATGTGCACCCTGCAGTGTGTGTGCGCACAAAGGGTCGTGCTACGCAAAGTTGCAATTGATGTCGCCTTGGGCGCGGAAAGGGGGTCGAGCGTGCAAACACCTATTTGACATCGCCTTGGGCGTGTAAAGGGGTTTGGGAGCACAAACACCCATTTGAAATTGACTTGGATGTGTAAGAATCTTGTGCGTGGATTCTAATCTTGCACGCTCCTCTCAAAACATGCACGCAACTTCCTTAGAAGTTTTTAAGGAAGCCTGGGTGGAAGATGAGATCTCATTGGTCGCATAAAAGGTTTGCGAGACATGTTTAGCACAAGATTTTACTGTTTGATGCATGATTCCATTCTTTCTTGCAATATTTGACTTCTTTCATGAAAAAAAATCATTCTTGCATGCATGATTTCACTTCTTGCATGCAAAACCGTACTTTTCCCCAAAACAATCAAGGATGGCCATTTCCAGCTGCCTGACTTCGAATGGCCATAACCTTTGATCCAAAACTCCATTAGGGATCCATTACTAGTCAAATAGAAGCTTTATGAATGAGCTATGCTCCGAGATCATTCATGGGAGCATTCGGTGTATTACATGGACGCGTTTTCAGGTTCCAAAAATATTTCTGCAATGGTATTTTAAAATATAAAATAGGATCTTCTAAATTACACTCATCACATTTTAATTACACATTATATTATTTTTCATTACTTTTTATCTATTTTATTATCATATAATTCATACATATCCTTTTTATATATTCATTAATTATATACCTAGTTTACATTTCCTTCCATTATTGGGGATGAAACGTGTTTTAGGTTACCTTCCCAACTCTCTTTTTTAAGTTATCCAAACATAAGTGACTTTAAAACTACTTATTTATTGAAAAATTCCACCACTATAAAATATTTCTCACTAATAATATATTTTTAAAACCCTAATTATTTTATATAAACCCCTCCTACTTCAATTTTAGTGTAAAAGAAAATAATTTGTTATTTCCTTCCTTAAAGTATCCAATACTCATATTGAAAATCATAACCTATGTGGTTAATTTTATTATACTTACTTCTCATTGTTCCTTTTCCATGATTAGAGAAATTTGTTAAAAAACCAATGTTTATTTATTATGAATATAAACACCCAAAATGATTTATTTACATCTTTACTCTGGAATCCTTATGAAATTTTCTTTTGTCTTACCTAGAGACAAGTTTATGAAATCCACTTCATTATCATGGTTTTTATTATGATTATTCTATATTTATGGTTTCTTTTAATCATGTGGAACATGTCTTCATTTACGTATCAAGATTTTAATTATGTGTCGGGTAACCCTTGAATTATATAGCCCTCCAATCTCATGATATTTTATGTATACAACTAGGGAGTAAAACTAATCCACTACGAGACATTTTATACTACTCTTAGTGGAATGGGGAGTAAACCCAATCTCCCATATGACTTTTTCATCTTTTTTATAATAATGGGGAGTGAGCCCAATCCACCATGGGACTTTTTCTACTATTCATATGAGAATGGGGAGTGGACCCAATTCACTATTGGACTTTATCTACAATGTATTTATGGCCTTGGGAGTAATCCTTGACTTATACTTATAATTTCACGTTTTATGTCATTTCCAAATATTTAGGATTTTTTGATCCTATAATATGATTACCTTTTCCATGCTTTCATTCTTATGATTAATCTCTTTATAATATCATCTTATGATTATTATCCTATATATATTGTCTAACCATTATGATTTACTCTGATTATTCCCTTTCTGGGGATTTGATCTCACTCTTTTGTTATGTTTCCATTACCTAGGTTAGGAATATGAGTATGACACATAATAATTATATATGGATGAATGTTCATATCAATTATGGAGAAATATTCAAAATTATTGAAAAATAAATTCCTTATATTGCTAGTCATAAAAGACAAAAAACCATATATTCTTGTAATTTTGAGATTATTTTGTGACGTGTAATGTTTAATTTATGAAGATTATATAAAATAAATATATTTTTATCCTTGGTCTCTATAGTTGGTATAACAGTAAGGATTGGATATATTTTAGGATTCGATTAGTTGCTTTGGTGAATTGGATTATAGAACAATAGTGAAACCCTGAGGATGAGACTAATTGGAGGATAACATTTTAAAATTTGGTTAAAGTCTAGAGTGTGATGTTTTCTCAATTATTAAATCCATGTTTATGGAAAATTGGTTGTGGTTATGGTATATATTCACCTAAGGGTAATTACTCAGGAAAGGGAGAGCGGAGTATCAACTCAATCTTTACTATAATAATAAATTTGGATAATGAATATGAGATAACCCAACATAAAGAACCATATATTGAACTGAGAGTTGTTTATGTTGAATAGAAATTTAAATAATTTTTTAGAAGAGTGATACATTTTGAGTTTGAATTTAATTAACTTATAATAATTCTCTTAAGGTGTTAAACACTCAAATAAATGTTTTTGGTCTTGTAAATGTTTTATGTTACAACCCTAAACTCAGTACCATAGATTTGATGGTTATTTTATTAAAATGTCAAAGATATAAGAGATCACATCTTCAAGGATCGATCAAATTATTAGCATTGAAGAACTATATAAATACATGGTTCCCTTATTACATTTATTATTAATAATATAACATAAAAAAAGAAAATAAAATACTTCCTTGACACTAAATTCTTATCCTATAATCCCATGAAGGAAAAAAAATATGGTGAGCTCAAATTCATAGTAAGGGTTATATACAAAAGAATCATGAATCAATAATCGGTGAATCATAATCAATATGGATTAGTATTTATGGAAAATTAAATAACTGAAAAACACCTTCTATAAATAAAATAAAAATTAGAATTCATTCATATATTTTTTAATATTGAAAATCTCAATAAAAGTATTAAATTAATACTGAATAACAAAAATGATTAATTATTGGATGTCATGTATCTGGCACATGAACCATTATACCATCAAGACTTTATAATTCTGTGGGTATAAACCCATAATATTATTCTTAGATAGAAATTTGAAGGTTTTTTTACAACATTGTTTCCCTCATGATAAATCGATGAATCAATGGGCGATTTATAACCAGGCCCCACCAGTAGAGCTTGAATCAACTGGTACCCAACCCATAAAGATTTCATTAAATAATCCCCAACCAATGTCATGTTAGTAATAAGAATTCACCATACATATGTTTATTTTATAAAAAATATGAATTATGAAAAAACCCATATTAAGTACTGGATATGGATTTACCCATACTTCCCCACTTAAAACCACATTCAATGTAAAAACTCTATGTAAAAATGTTACAAAGCTTTGATAATAAAAAAATCCATGATATAAGAAATTTGGATATTAAAGAGAAATATAATTTAAAATGGATAATGAAATAAAATGGGTAGTAGAAACAACAAATATAAATTATTAGTTACATATTACCATGTAAGTCATAAAGAAATGGAAATTGAGACAAAGTACCTAATATTAATTTTGTCTTAATTTTGTTGTATTTTTACCTCCTAATTAATAAACATTTTTTATTAAAACACTAATATAGAAGTTAATTGTAGTAATATATAGAACTATTTATCAATAAAAGTTATTTTATTAAATATATTAATTTTTTTAATGAAATTATAGCGTTTTTATACCATGTTTTCTTTAAAAATTTACATTTTCCCTCGATTTATCTAATTTGATGACTGTAAATAATACGTTAGTATAATTAATTATAGAGGAATATAATAAATGTAATAAAATATAAATATATTATATATAATTTATTTTGTCTATACAAGAAGGTGGTTATATTAATTTTCTTGTAAATGTCTTCATAGGTGGTTAACTGACCTTTAACAGGACGTTGTCGATAGAGCTGAAAAAGGGTGTACGGAATTTATATATATGTCATATATATGATAATTTTAGTAGGATAAAATAATTAATATCATGTTAAATTACTTCATAAATCATATTATAGTATATTTTTTTGAAATTAATTGGGAAAAATATGAATAAAAAAATAAGAAGAAGAAGAAAGGGAAGAGTTAATGGATTCAAACTCTTTCCTCGGTGTGGCTTATCTTGTATGACACTATAACTCCTTTTTTTGGAGTGGTATTACTCTAAGACGTTATTATGGATTATAATAGTATTAATAGATAGTATTTGGTCATATATTTGGATTATTAATGGTTGGGATGTGTGGTTTTCCAATGGAAGGTAGGGGTTATTTGTACTTGAGGATATGGGTATTTTTAGAATAAAATATTATATCAAAGATGATAAATAAAATAATAAATTTTTTATAATATAAATATTATGTTAATATAATATAATTTATTTCAGAATTTAAAAAACTTTTATATTTCAAATTCATTAGTTTATTATGAAGTAATGTTTTAAAAAGAAAATTTCTTATTCTAAAGAATCACTTTTGACTTTTGGTTTTGGAAAATAATTTTTAGGTTTGGAAATTGAGATAATTATATTTTATTGAATCATTTTTCAAATTAAATATTTAATTTTATAACTTGAAGTTATAAAAATTATTATGTTACTAATACATCAATAATAATGTAATTTAAATTACACCAGTTACATGAAAACTGTATATTTACTATTTATTTGAAAAAAGAATTATTCTATCAAACTACCAGAAAATCACCGCTGGAAAATATTGATATATTCTTTTCAAAAATGGACTCATTTTTTAGAAAATAATTTTTTATTTACTTTAAATTTAATTTTTTATTAAAATCATCATTTATTTGAAAAATACCAATTTTAATGTTATAACTGATTTTATGACACTTTAAAATATTAATTAAGGTCTTATAAATTTATAATATAATAATAAGAAAACAAAATATTAATTCAAGAATATATTTTTGGGAAAATAAATTTTATATTAAATAATGATATTAATTATAAAATTATAAATAAACAATTATGTTTTGCAAAAAAATCTGACACTTAATTTATGATTTTTGAAACATTAATTTACTTATTCATCAATATAAATATGTAATATTTTATTTTATGAGATGCATTAATTTTATTTATACATTAATAGGTGAGGTTACTATTTTATTGGTCGGGTTACTATTTTTAATATTAACATTACTATTCCAACTTTCATGTTAATATTAA
This sequence comes from Viscum album, assembly GCA_963277665.1. NCBI lineage: Eukaryota > Viridiplantae > Streptophyta > Magnoliopsida > Santalales > Viscaceae > Viscum > Viscum album. The sequence continues at coordinate 779,234,144 of OY728150.1, read as the reverse complement.
ATAGTGTACCACGATTCTTTTAAGCTCAGTGTTGCATGTAAAATTAATTACTGGGTAAATTAAATTTATTTAATAAGATAAATACCATTAATATTGGGGTGTTATATTCTTCCCTTCTTCAAAAATTTCATCATCAAAAGTTTTCATGAATGATTCATTTTAAGTAGATGATGGTGATTCTTCTTCATAACATCCTCTGATTCCAATGTTGCTTCTCCATTTTATGATTTCTCCAATTAACTTTCACCAGTCAAGTCATCTGATTTCACAATACTTTCTCTCTAGTTTGAAGATTCTTGATAGTAACTTCATAGTAAGAAAAATAATATTCTAGTTATATTTTTTCATAGATGGGTACATGTGTTGGGACTGGCATGTACTTTTTTAACAACGATATGTAGAAAACATCATGAATTTTGGAGATGCTTAATGGTATTAAAATCGGAAAGCTACAGCTACAATTATTTTCATAATTTCAAATGGTTTAATGTACATATGGCTCATTTTCCTTTTCTTACCAGTCCTTAAGACACCCTTCCATTGGGATACTTTCAATAATACATGATCTCCCACTTGAAATTCGAAATCCGTTCTCTAGTTTTTAGTATAAATCTTTTTCATACCTTTAGATACTTTATTATGATCCTAAATAATCATTACCCTTTTTGTCTCATCAATAAGTTCTGGGTGTTTAAGTTTCCTCTGACCAACTTCATCCCAAAAAATTGTAGTATGACTTATCATTCTATATAATATTGTATATGGTATAATTTTAATACTAGAATGGAATGTATTATTATAAGAAAATGCTTTTAAAGGTAAATATTGATACCACATACTTTGAAAGAAAAATGTATATGATATCAACATGTCATCCAATGATTGAATATTCATTCATACTGTCTATTAGTTTAATGATAGTAAGCAATACTAAAATGATGTTCAATGTCAAAAGCCTTCTCAATACTCTTCCAAAATTTCGATGCAGAATAGGGATCTCAATCAGGAATAATCGATAGAGGTTCATCATGAAGTCGTATAACATAGTTAATATAGAGTACTTTTAGGAACTCAAGAGGTAAATCTTCTCTTATATAAATAAAATTTACTGATTTTTTTAAAGAAATTAACAATAACCCGTTTCACATCATTCACTCCATGGGTCTTTGGAAATCCAGTGATGAATTTTATAGTAATTTCATCCAACTTCCATATTAGAATATCTATATGTTTCATGAATCCTCTATATTTTTTTGTCTCATCCTTTACTTGTTGAAAAACTAGACCTCATGATACATATTAAGTAATTTCCCACATAATATTACCCCAAAAAAAAATTTATTTCATATCTCTAAACATCTTTGTATTTATATGGTTTATATAGAAATTTGATCTATGTGAATCATCAAATAGTTCCCTTTTTCCTCAGGTATTGATGTAACACAAAACCACTTTCCAAATTTCATAATTTCAACTCCATACATGAAGTCTATCAATAATTTATCCATAATAACTTTAATTTTTTTGAACATTATCATCATCTGATTGAGTGCATCTTATCTTTTCTAATAAATATGGATTCTCAATAATATAAAAGAAGTGTGATTTTTCTTCTTCCATGATTATTACCATGTCCATCTATAGTAAATATACAAACATATGATCTTTATCAAACCTCATTTGGTTTATAAACCTATGAACATTCTTTTATAATGCATCTGCTACATTATTTGTTTTCCTGAGAGGTAGTGTATTGAGAAATAATAATCATTTAGTTACTCAAGGCATTATCTCTTCCTCATATTGATTTCGTTCCCTAGAGATAAGTATTTAAAACTCTTGTAATCTTTATATATCACACATCTTCCACCATATATATAGTGTCTCCATGTCTTCAGAGAAAATATTACATCTTCTAAATCAAGATCAGGAGTTGGATAATTTGGTTCATGGACCTTCAACATCCTTGATAAATATTAAATAAAATTATCATTTTGTATAAGGAAACAACCCAGTTTATTATTCAATGTATCCTTGTATATCACAACCCTATCATTTCTTAATTTCAGAGTCAAAATTAGAGCATTGAATAACATTCTCTTCAATTCTTAAAATAATTTCACATTGTTTTTTTTCATATGAACATATTCCCTTCAAATGTGAGCTTAGTTAATGGGTTTCCAATCTGGAAAAACGCAGAACAAAACACTAATAGTAACCAGCTAAACCAATCAAACAATGTACCTCAGTTATATTCATTGGCATGGGATATTCTTGTATTCACTTTTTCATCATAGGATCACCTAAGATTACATTCATAGAGACATTATGTTCATGAAAATAAATTTTTTGAATCTAGAATTTAATCATTGTAAATTTACCAAATAACTCTTTCCTTCTGAAAGTCTCAAGAATAATCCAAAATTAATTCTCATGGTCTTTGTAGCTTTTAGAATAAACTGGAATATCATCAATGAATACGACAAAAAATCATTAAGATATTACATAAATACTATATTTATTAGATCTATGAAAATTAAGGGTGTATTATTCAATACAAATTCCATTACAATATACTCATAATGTCATACGTCTTCAAGAAGTCCATCTTTAGAATATACTCCTTTACCCATAATTAATGATACCAAGAACAAAGCTGAATCTTCAAAAAAATATTGAGCTCTATAAAGATGAAAAAATAAATCATCAATGAAAGAAAGAGGATACCTATTCTTTATTTTAATATATATTATTTCTATATAGCCAATTCATATCCTCAAGGTTCCTTATTTCTTATTAAAAAAGAGAATAGGGGCTCCCCCTGGAGAAACACTAGGGAGAATAAATTCTATATATTCAACTTCTCTAGTTGTTCCTTTTGATTCACTAATTATATAGTAGTCATTATATAATGATTCGATGATATTTGTATTACATCATCTGGTGAATCAATAGTAAACACAATTTCATGCTCTGGGGGTGCCTAGGTAATTCCTTAGTAAATACATCAATGTATTCTCATATAATTGGTGCATCCCCAATTTAAAGATTACTTTCCTTCTCCCTAGATGATTTTTTCTCTTCTACCTCAACAATTTCATTTAGTAGTGCTTATGTGGGTTGATAAAGATAAGAATTAGTTGATGAAGTTTCTTCTCTAAAGATAATGAACTCTATATCTTCCTTACAAGTCATAATTTCCTTATTCTTTTAATAATGTTTCATAAAATATTTTTAAATATAGTCTAAACTAAATATTATATCAAACTAATCCATAGGTACGATGATAAGCTCATATAATAATGAATGTGTATATGCCATTATGGGAACTTCCCAAAACAGTTTTGTTGTAATGAGACTTCCTTTATGAGTTTTGACTTATCGCTGCCTTATTAAATGAAAAGGTAAATATATAATTTTCTTAGAAAATTGGGAAGATATAAAAGACTGTGATGATATAGAATCCAATAAATAATTTTCTAAATTGTAAGACACTATTGATGTGCCTTCCACTATGTCTTTTAGTACTTCTACTTTATTTTTGGTGATTTCATAAGCTTAGTCATCACCCCTTAGCCTCTTCTATGGTAGATTCCCATGATGCTTGTGACTTTGATTTGAATAATACCCCATTTCATTACATTTGAAGCATTGAACATCATTTATTTTTTTCTTCTACTTGAGTTCACTAGCTCGATGACCCATTTATGCACACTTATAAAAAATCCCATAACATCCAGTCATTTTCGAACATTATTTTTTCCATAATTTTTACATAATTTGAATAGCTTCATTCCTACATTATTCTTTGACACTACACCATTTCTATAGTTATTAGAGGACCAATTATTCTATTCATTTCTTTTCAAAACATACAATATATCAAATTTCATCTTTATTTTTATAGAACTTAATAATACTTCATCATATGATGAAAATGTTTGATAATCTAGTGCGCATTAAAGAATTTCCTTAAGACCTTCAAAGAAATAATCAATCTAGTTTTTCAAATCACATATGTAATGTATAGCATACATGGATAGTTATGTGAAGGTAACCTCATTATCTACAATAATGTATTATTCCTTTTTCTTTAAGATAATGAATTCTCTCTTCATTTAAATTCATTTATCATGAGGTAAATATCGTTTAACGAATGTTTATTTAAAAGTTCCTCATTTCATGTGTTCTATGTTATCTTCCTATTTAGTATTCAGGATCAATTAACACCATTGATCAGCATCTCTCTTGAAAAAATATACTGTCAATTTTAACTTTTAATTATTATTTCATCCCAATTGTAGAAATATCTTTTTAGTGGACTTGATCCACTGCTCTATTTCCACTAGATTAGTAGTCCCACTAAAATAAGGGGATTATTCCGCATGAAATGATCCAATATTTTTATTTTTTGGTGAGTCATCGAGGGTAAAATTTTCGTAATATGGTCATGATCTATTCAGATACAACAGTAACTTTTTTAACTTTCTCATTTGGAAAATTCCTTAATTTTCCATGATTATTGATTCCATTTATTCCATTAGTCGCCATCAATAAATAATGGCTCACAGTATTTTATCTCATAATCAATATGAATATTTAAAAAATTCACTATAAGGAATTATTTTAATTCTCATTTTTATTTGACATATAGTTCCCAATGTTTCTACTAAACTTTCTCTGATAAAAACTCTAACAACCCATACTCTAGTATCCAAGAGTCAGTGGTTACTTTTTTATAATGGCATTGATACAAGAGACCACATCACAAAGGATCAATCAGTTTAGTAGTCTTGAAGAACTAGATATAATCATAGATCCATTATAACAAGGATAATTAAACATATAAAATAAAAAGAGAAAATAAATTGTTTCCTTGACACTTATTCTGAAGCATCATCTTCATAACCTAAAGAAAAGAAAACCAATATTAGGGTGAACTCAAATTCTTAGTTTGGGTTATATACAGAATAAACATGATTTAATAATAGATTAAGTATAATAAATAAGGGATAATTTGTAACACCCCAACCCTAGTTACCCAGAGTCGGTGCATTATTACATAACATTGGCATGATCACAAGAAAGATCAAATCTCGAAAGACTGATTGGTTTAGTAGCCTTGGAAACACTAGATGTATTCATAAGTTTTACATTACATCATAAAATGAAAAACTACTAAAACAACATAATGTCTCCACAATCCACACTATTATCCCCTCATAATATCCCTGCAGGTCATTCATAACTTACTTCTTCACATCCTGGGAAAAATAAAACATAGAAAATGGGTGAGCTCAAATGCCCAGTAAGGATAACAATATAGCGGAACATTCAAAATAAGCATAAACATTTAAGGCAATGCATTACTAAAACAAAAGCCTTTTAAACTTGAACTTCAACATAGTATGGAAAAAATAAAATGAAATAATGCCATTTACTTGTTCACATGGATATTCTACTAATCGAATAATCACATGCAATATCAATAACCACTTTCATAATGTTGGAATGCATAATTCCAAACTATCATAACCACATAGCCAAGGCCTCGTGCCAAGACTACAAATAAGATTTTGCCAAGGCCTTGTGCCAAGACACTAGTTTGTCTCATGAGACCTACCGATGCATCGAGGAGCTATAGCGGGCTCCACCCGTCACATATTAAGTCCAATGCATTCCCATATGAAAAGGTTTAAACATAACATAAACATTCGTATTAAAACTAGCATACGAAATGTCAATAATTTCACAATAAACTATGAATGGTATAAAAATAGCACATCCACAGTCAAACATATCACAAAACCTTCAATACAATATAGATGTTTTGTATCATAATAAATCAACTTCAAATAAGCGTAAAATCCATCAAAGGATGTTGACATAGATGAAATCAAAACACTTTTTAGAGAAATATCTCTTTCTATTTTTGAAATCATTTAAGAGCCATATAAAATAAAACATTTTCTTTGAAAATATTCTTATATGCTTGTAAGGAAAGCTTTGAATATTTTATAACGGTGGAAAATAACTGCACCCACCGTATAAGTTAAAAAAACATTCTTACCTTAATTCTGTCGAAAAGGTTAAAAAGGACCTTGTTTTGAAAACGACGGAAATATTCCTCTTATAAAAATTCAAAAAAGGGTATAAATGACTTTAACCCATATTCTTGTAAATAATAAAAATGTTTTGAAATACATTTTTAAGAAAACATGGATGTGGATGATAAAGAGATCCCAGTAGATTATTACATATAAACAACCTCGGATAATGAAGAGATTGTGAAATAACCCTTACCAATTTGGTATCTTATGAAACATACAACCCATGAAAGAGGTATCATACAATGAATATGTAAATACACATAAATTAGAGTGTATTACACAAATAATATAATTATGGGCAGTACATACACCACACAAAAGGTGATGGTGGCAATATGGCATGAATCTCACGGGAATAAGGAGTGAGATGAAAACCCCTTACCTTGTACTTTTCCTTGGTTGGGGTAGGTTAACCTCCTGTATAATGGTGGAATAATTGTTATTAAATTATAAAAGAATCAAATAAATTAATATGATATCATATATGATCTTTTAATATTGATTTGATAATAATATCTTAGTATTATCGTTGTTTCGGGTGTTAACTTACTTGTTTTCTTTTATATGTTTTGTTACGTAAGACCTGTTTGTAAAGGATAGGTTGTATATTATTCATATCCAGAATGATATCAAGTCCTTAAACATCATTTTTTGAATCATCAAATGATAATTATACTTGAATGGATACGATGTAGAATGATTCTCACCGCGTTCGTGGAGACGGTAGTCCGTACGTACGCACGAGCGACAATATCATTCTTTTGATATTAAAATAATATATAAATGGATGATATATCATATATACAGAATCATTAACATATTATATTTATTATTTACATGAGTTACACATCATTATTATACCCATCCAAATACTATTATATTGAATAACAATTACACCATAAATAATTTATTTATAAATGTAGTTTTGATGTAATTTTTGTTAATTTTCAGAAAATTAGGTAGATCTTGTTACCTAGATCCCTACTCACTGAAAAAACTATAATGAAGATAATTAGGGTAGAAAAACAAGCAATTTCTTCAATTAATTTTTTTTCAAAGAATCACTTTAATAGGAAAAGTGGTAAGCCTATCAAGATTTAGGAAAAAGGATATCTAAGATGTATAATAATCCATAAAATCATTCTAAAAAAGTTTAAAATTATTAGATTCATTAAACCTATGTAAACTCAATTGTAATGTAGTTACCTTTATATTTTGGTCATTCTTGAAAAGATCTTCAATATGGTGGGTAATATTATCCAATGTTTCAAAATAATCCTCTATAATGTTTTTCCTTTAAATTAATCTCCATTTCAAAATATGATCATGTTTGTTGATCCAATAACACTAAACCTCATTGGAATCAACTGAAAGCACTATCTGATACATTCTGTTGATATCCTCCATTGAATCTTCGATAGAGAAAACCTCCTCTAGAATTTTTTCCTTTGAATGAAAAATAATCTCTATGAAATTATCTTTAACTAATTTTTCATTTCATTCTGACTTATTTATAGATTTAGAAACCTCCAATTCATAATACACTAAGTCATTCTTAGTAACCTTAGGCATTTCAGGTTTGGAAACAACTATAGTTTCACTCGCATTCATGCATCCTTCTAACACCTGATCTGGAACTTCAATATTGTCACTAACCTTCCTTTGTTCCATATAATCATTATAATCCATCATTTTATTTATAACATAATAATTAATATCCTTATACATGAAATTACCATATATAGTGTATTTTCATTCTAGAACCATTTTCCCCCAATAGTTTTGGAAAACCTCGTATACATTGGTTTTGGTAGGTTAGAGTACTCATTTGGACCTTTAGATTACTTCCCATTATGTGTAGTACAATTTCCTAAGTCTCAAATTTACTTATTCCCTTTCTTTCTTCTTGGTCTATAAAGTCCTCAAACATTCATTCCATTTCATGGTCCACTGAGGATCAAGTGGATATATCATTATTGGACTCTACTCAATTTGAACCATGTAGATTAGAATTGTTCTCCTCTATTGAATGTATTTTTCTGTTAAACTCTAGTAACTATGTGCTATTTCATTTAGATGTTACCACAATAATTATCTCGTGATATTGTTCTAATCATTTTTCTTCCATACCTTCTAAAGGATACTCAAATTTGATTATGATTTTTTGTTTGGTACTTAGCTAATTCATAGCATTCACTTATCCCTCCTTTGAGGTCTAGGTATCCTATCTTGTGCTTCTAAGGGGAATGTTGGTATATTTTCCTTCCTCATTTTTAACCTTAATCAACTCCTCATAAAGAGTTCCATTTCTAATTCACACTACTTCAATATAATAATAATTCTTTGGGATATTTTATTTTGGTTTGGAGGTTGTGTTGCATGCATCCCCTCAAACTCCCTAACCCTGAAGAGGTATCACCATTCTGGGAATGAACCTTATGGCCTACATCAGAAGTTTAAGCTTGTCCATTCTCTCCAATACCTATATTATTACACATTTTAGTGTTTTTATTCAACATAAAAATTAAATTAGATTATGCAAAATGTTTCATGTGTCCACACTGACATACAAACATTAATGCTTCCTAAAAACAGTCAAGGAAAAAACACCAAGTCCTGAAAACTATAGATTGTTTTATAAGGAAATTTTCTCAAAAAAAATCTATAAACATTCCAATGGTTGTTTTGAACATTAACTTGTACAAATATTTATGGGTAGATAGGTTGAAAAATGATTTTTTTCTACTGTCAGAGCCCAAAATAATACAAAAATACTTCCTAACATTCATATGATCGATTTTTTTTTGAATAGTAGAGGAATTTCAAGGAAAATATCCCATATAGTTATAGTCAAATCATCATGCTTCATGTCATAATCATAAGACTACTTCAATGCATAGGACTAAAATCCATTATGTATTTAGGGATCTCTATAACAGGATATGATCAAATTAGCCTCAATCCAAAAAAATCTTGATGTTCTTATTTTCAATAATTCCAACAGTCATATGTTCCTATAAACCCAATGGTCCAATGAAAATATTATTGAAGGAATCAAAAAAATGATAGTGATTTCGGAAGCAAGCCACAATGACAGATTCAGATGGTCTGATGATTCTTTGAACTTTGAGGATGATAGTGGGAGTTGAGGAAATCTGTAGAACAAATCTAGGAATTTAGGGTTCTGTATAATATTTTCGAAAGGTGGTATAAAATCATAATGGGAAAAGGGAATAAATAAAGAAGGTTGATCCCCCCTAGAAGATGTAGGAACTCCATCTCCATCTAGTGGGGGAGAGTCTAAAGTACGACCATCACCAACTAGGTCATATAAAGTAGAAAAGGGTTCCAAAATTCCATAATTCTCCCACGATTGACATTGGTTGGTCATAAAAAAAATAAGCTATTAATTAATTTTTTCATCTAAATATCCATAGTGAAAAAGATCAATACGTTATATAGATATTGGTTGGTCAAGGTACATGAGTAGATATTCTTCCAATTTCTATAAACTATCAAAATTTGATAATGGATAGTTACCTTTTCTGATCATGTTAATGGAAAAATAATTATAGTTGGACCAATTGGATATCTATAGACAATATTTATTAACTAATTTTTTATATGTTCAAGGGTTGAAAAATAATATAATAAGTATTTATAAACTCTGTGAGGTTGTTTTTTATGTTTATTTTTTAATAATTCTTGTTCAATCTTTAAATATAAACTACATAAATTTAATTAACCTATAATTGAAAAAAAAATTATACTTTATATTTCAGTTTCATATGTAAATAGAAATGAAATTATTTTATAGCATAAATAAGTAATCCTGGATTTAAAATATAATACTTAGACATTGTAATATATTTTATCTATATTAATTATATAAGAAACATTTAGTTTCTAATTTTCATAGTCATAAATTTGATGAGAAAATACATTGTGATGCATGCCAAATAAAAAAGTAGTATAAATCATATTTTGGATTTATTAACAAGGCTACTACATTTAAAACGTTATAACTTATCGACATGGATTTTTTGAACCATCAAGAGTAGAAATAATGGTTAGAAGATCTTATGATTTTATAGTGGTTAAATGAGTTTTCATATTTAATGGGTCTTATTTTATAATAATAAAAACTAAATCCTTTTATATTTTTGAATTTTTTTAAATCTATTTAAAATGAAAATTATTTCTAAATAATTTAATTAAGAAGTGACTATGGATGGGATTTTGAGAATCATGAATTCAATACATTTTCTCAAACATGGGTATTAAACCCACATTTTATGCTCTAAAACATAAAAAAGGGAATTATATAAAGAATAAATAGAAATAGTCATGAAATGGAAATAATTTTGTTAAATGAATATAGTTTTATTACCTAATTTTGGGAATAATTTATCAATAAATATTTCCATATCATGAAGAATGTTTTAATAAATCCTTTTATTAAAAGGAAACTCAATGAGTTATAGAATAACAAAAAACCTAAAGCACGATACTTTAAGTTTTCTTATATAAGTATATATCTCTAATACTAAAAAAATCCTAGTAAATTTCATCAAAAAGATTATGAAGGAATGTTTCTAGGAAATTATACTAACTCTAAAGCTTATAGAGTGTTTAATATAAATTCAAGGGTAGTAGAAGAATATGTATATGTGAAGATTTATTAAATTATTCCTTTTAATCTGAAAAAAATACAAATAGATGAAGTTATTGAATCTTTAAATAAATTAAGGCTTGATTATTTGGATGCTGATTTTGAATGTAAATTCGAATATGATAAGAATCAACCCAATTTTGAAAAATGTGAAACTGTATAACCAGAAAGTTTCTTTCCAAGATAGTATATAACCTTAAAGTATCTACCATTATAAACTATTATAGGGTAACTTCTTATAAAATTTAAGACTATAAGTAATGTAGGTGAATTACCTGAATTATTATTTTTATCCAAATTAGAACCTTATACCATAGAAGACGCCTTATAATATGAGAGTGGTATGACATATACATAGGAAGAAATAAACCAGATCGAAAAAATTTGGATACTAGTTTATAGGCCCTGAAACCATCCAATAATATGAACTAAATGTGTTTCTAGAAATATAGAATATGGCCAATGTATAATTACTAGAAACAAGGATAGGCTATTTTCTAAAGGATACAACTAGGAAGAAGGAATAGATTTTGAGGATACATTTTCTTTTATGGGTAAATTAGATACAAATAAGATCTATTTAGACTATATATTATATAAATATTATATTATATTATATTGATATTGAATATGAATTTCTAAATTTTTATTTAGTGGTTATATTCTATTTTTAACAACCTCTATGTTTTGAAAATATAAATCTACCAAATTCTATTATCAAAATTACTATATATTTTTATGGCCTTATAAAAGAACTAAGACATTGGTATGAAAGATTATGTACTTTTATTTTGAAAAATTATTTTTCAATGGGATTTTAAAATCTTACTCTTTTTATGGAAAATTATTTCTTTAATTTTTTATTAGTATAAATCAGTGTATATGATATTTTTTGGTTCAACTAATGGAAATATTTTTAATGATTTCTCAAAAGAATTAAAAATGAATTCTAGATGATTTTGAGGTAAGAATTGAAATTTATTCTAAGTTATCAAATTTATCAAAAATATTTTTTAAATTTTTTAAATAAAAGAAGATATATTATTGATTTATTGAAAAAAAAATTTCTTGAAAATAGAAAACCTTATTCAATTACCATATTTGCTAATGTAAAACTTGATTTGGATAGTGCTGGAAAACTTGTTGACAATTAGTTATCTAGAGGTATGATTAGTTGGTTTATGTAACTTACTACTAGTAGGCAATAAATTATGTTTTTTGTTTTTCTTTGTGTAAAATTTAAATCAAATCCTAAATAATATCAGCATAATTTTGTTAAAATAAATTTTAGATATTTAAAGGTAACTATGTTTTTTACATTATCCAAAAGATTATGATTTTAATTTAATTTAATATTCAGATATATATTTTGGAGGCTGTATATTAGATAAAAAAATATCCTTATGAAATTTTAACTTTTTAAGAATGTCCCTAGTTTCTTGTTCAAGAAAAACAGAACATTCAGTTTCATTTTAAATAGATAATGTAGGGTATATATCTGCTGGTAGTTTATTTTCATGGATTTTTTCGATGAAACACACTCTTTTGGTATTTAAATTAAATTTTAATCATATTCATATTTTTGTGATAAAAAAGTAAAATAAATATTTTAAAAAATATTATGAGTCACTCTTGGACTAAGAATATTTATATAAACCATAATTTTCTAGGAGTTCAAATCCTGAAAGGGGATATATATATTAAATTTGTTAATAATAAATATCAACTGACACATATTTTTATTAAAATAATTCCGACTATTAGTTTTTATTCTAGTAAGGAGTGTTTAGGTTTATTTAATTTTTAAATATATCATTTGATTTATATTGATTAATATTTTTTCAGAATATTGATTTGTTTCTTTAAGATTGTTTTCAATAATTTTTATTTTTATTTTTATTTAGTTATTTAAAATAATTTAATTTAAAATTTTATAAATAATATATTTTAGTAAAAATTGTCTTCTAGATTTCAAAAACACCCCAATAATTACATTGATATTTTAACTCGAAGGCTGAATCATCGCTGAAAACCCATCAGAAATAATTCTTCACCCTCTTACCTTCAATCATGTTCTCTTCAGTCCTCCTGATCTATCAACCTCTCTCAGAACCATAATCTATAAACCATAGAAATGTTAAATCAATATAATGGAAGAATACCTAGATAACTAATTATACTAAAACAATTGGATCAAATCTTCTAAGAACAAAAGTTTTGGAAAGAAAAAAATCAAAGAAAATTCTTTGGCTTTGAATGGATCTTCTAGTCAGTTATACCGTTGAAGAAAGAATTAGGTTTTCAATGTCTAAATTTAATTTTTGATGGTAAATATTATATATAATTTTAATATTTATGTAATGGAATTTTTCAATCATTCCCGCATTCTATTTTTATGATATGGAAGATTTGTTTCCTCAAAGTTAAATGATAAATAATTTTCATTTTATTCAGTATAATTGCTCATTTTTTTATTATACCAATGAAGGAGTGTATAAAATGGGTCTTAGATCAATATGAGATGATTATAGAAATTATAAATATATATAATTTCCATTCTATTTTGAAATTCCAATGTTATAAATATTATAGTAAATTTTCTTGAAGTAAACCAAATGGCATTGTTCAATTTTATTCAGACTAAATTGATTCCAAGAATTTCAGAACCAAAGAAAATTCTTTTCTAATATATGTTTAATATGTTTTTTATGTTATGTGAAATAAATATAATCTTCAATAGATATATGTTGAGATATATTATTCACTTATTTTAGAAAAATGATATGATGTCCATCTATCCATATTGAAGGTTTTTAAAGGTATGATAAGTGATATCCATAAAAGAATAAGATTTCACCATACCAAAATTTTATTTTTTTGAAAACTAAGGAATCTTGTATTTTTATTTAGAACAAAAAAGGGTAAGATAATTCATATGGGTACTAAAGAAGACAAAATAATTGTTTCTCAGGATCAGGGGCAGCATAGAAGCCAAAAATATACTTGTTCTATGAGTTTTTTTACTAAAGATGTTAGGGAATGAATAGTAGAAGGATATGTAGAAGAAAGTGGATGTCTTCATGTTTTTATATCCTACATTCCAATATTTTTAAATATAATGATGAGAATGGATGTGAGTAACCCAAAAATTACAGGGAGAGTTCCTTAATTCCCAATGTATTTTAAAGAACCCTATAATGAGGATAGTGGTGTAGATATTGTTCTAATATAATTAATAATAGAGTAAACTATGGAAAAGGATGTACTTATCTATATTAAAGAACTTTATCAACCAATTAAAGTTGTTTCAAAAAGATTTTCATATCTTATAAAGTGTTTTGAAACAGTTAAGGTTGGAGAGGTATTCCAACTAGTATTTAAAGATAGAGTTCGGGAAGATGGAATTTATGGTGGTGTCTAAGAGAGAATGGAAAAAAAATTGTTTATGATTCCCTTGAATGAATAGATGACTTTTTAAATAAACAAGTGGGTCATATTGATGAGAAAAATGATCATAAAGATCATTTGTTTATTAATGAAGCTCAAGATAATGAACAATTATACACTTCCTTGGCCGAATCAACTGATCTGATTTGATATCAAATAGTTTTTATTATTTGTGAGTCCATGTAAAGGACTATTTATGAGGACATGAGCATATGGAAATCCTTACAGAAGTTCTATATCCATATAATAAAATAATAGAAGTGTACTATATTAACATAACTACGGCAGGTGAACCCTCAAGATTACTATAAAATGAATCTTATGATTCTATTAATTTTCATATCAAGGATTTTATTTCTAAATTCAAGTAGATAAGGGATTATAATGATTAGTTTAAAGAATAAATGTAATGTTCTAAAAAATATTTTGAAAATTTAATGTATTTATCTATTCTAAGAATAGCATTAGAAACATTAAAAGATAAGTTAAAAAGTGTGAAAGAAAACAAAATATCAAAAAGATATTTTTTGATTTTAAGAGAGAAATGGTTTATCATATTAGAAATATCTGAGCTAAATTGATTTATAATTTTGATTTTAAAAAAATTTAGAATTTTTTGGGAAGTCAATTTGAAACTGTAAGAGATAGTCCAAGACAAGGAAGGGATTTTACTTCCAGCAAAACAACTTCTCCAAATATGATATATATATTTTAAACTCTAACAATTATTTTATATTTCATCAGTGGAAGAATTAATATATTATAGTGTGATATTATCACTCTAGAAACATTATTGGACCATCAGTAAGAACTTGTTGCAAGGTTTACCTCTATGCAACCTAGTGTTAGAAGTCCTGTTAACCAGTTGGGATAAATGATGAAATGATGTGTTCATATAGTTTAATCTATTAATCATTTTATGAAGGTAGACTTGGTAGAAGTTATAAAGATTAATAAGGATTCAAAGGTATTTATGGAGTAGTGGGAGGGTCGAATAAGAATAATATCAAGATATTGATGCATGAAATAAATGCTATCCATCTAACAGTTTGTGATTCTCTAATATCATTAACTTCTTTATTTCATACCTACTCCTTTTTATACCAAATATTTTTAAGCTAAAATATATTTGTAATAAAAATGATTAATATAAAGAAATTATTTTGAAAAAAATTATATGATTATTTCATATCTAAGACTATTCACATTTCAATATTCAATTATCTTTACCTTAATATAACATTAATTAATGTTTTTTACAACATTGAGTGTGTTTTATTCCATTTTTATAATTTATTTTTTATACCACAAAAGGGGGAGGAATTTGTATAAATAATACATTATTTTTTAAATCAATTATATTTTATTTTCATTCCTATAATAAATATAAATAAACCTAAATTCTATTTTTTTTATATTTCAAGTTATATTTGTATGGTTTTTCTGATCTTTAAAAGGTGGGATATTGTTGGGAATGTGTTAATCCCCCAATTTCCTTAATTTCCAATTTAATTTTATCCTTTTAATCACCAGCATTTGTGGTATTAATGAATTTTTATTAACTTAATTTTAGGTATATATTGAATTAGTTGTAATATAGCTAAATTATTATTTACAAAGTATTATATACATTTTAATGTAGTTTGGAATCACTATTCCAAACCCCACATTTGACAAATTTTAGGTTCAAGAATGTTTCATTTTCATATAAATGTTACTTTTGGGAACCGTAAATTTAGACTAAGCATTCAATTTGATACCCAATGTTTGTAATGAACCCAACATTTACATGGTTAATGTTTGGTTGGTCAATCTGATGTTTCGATTCATCTTCTTATTTTATACTGTATGAAGCGAAACCCAACATTTGACTCATTCATATAAGACATTTAAATTATTTATTATTTTCATGAATTCTACAATAGTTTCCTTTGATAATTTTTATTAAAAAATACTAAAATACTAATTCAAAGGCCTTTAATTAATGGATTAAATCATTCATATGTTTAAGGGAAGTAAAAAGGATTTAGTGGGGATTTAAATTAAAAAATTCAACATGCTATGTCTTTTAAATATTTTTTTATCAAGAAATATTTCCAAAACAGTTTTATATGGAAAAAGTTAGGATTATTGTTAAATACTATGAGTTGTATCAATTAAACGGGTACAATGTCTCTAATTCTATGAAGGGATAAACTTTAGAGATATGCATTTTTTGAAATTTTACTCTATTTTTGTCATTTTACTACTTCTATATCTCTTTTTTTTGTAGTACATCAAAGTAATTTTCAGAGCTAAAATTTAGAGAGCTAAATGTTTATCATTTATTGATTATTTTATACACTACTCAATAAAGTTTTTTTTCTTCTATTTTGAATTTTTAAGATATTTTACCAACAAGAAATATAATATATTATTCAACATGAATTTATTTTGATGGTATTATATTTATTTTTGAATAACTCTTGGTTTTTCAATTTCTTCTATTTAAAAAAACATTGTACTTTATACTTTACATGATGTTTTGGTTGCTTATACTCTGTAATAGTGGAGTTTCACCTTCTCATGCTAATCTTTGGTTTCTTAGGTACCCTATAAAATAAACGAATTTTTTATAAGTTTTTATCTTCCTGCACTCGTTTTTTGAGGTCGCTATATAAGAGGACTTGATAAGTTAAATCACTAAGCTCACTAAGAGATAGGTAGTGGAGTGGAGTATGATATCCCTATGTCACAAAATACTCTAAAAATTATTGGTTTATCATATTTATCTTTTTACTATATAATATGTCTAAATGAATAATGTTTTTATACATTGAGAATTATAGATAAGGAATACGTTTTAATTTTGTTGGGATTTTTAAAAGGATACAATTCACCTCCCCCCTTGTGTCATCATATTATCCAGGAAGAACAACTCTGATCTTAAATCAATATATTTTATTCCCTCTCTTAGATATTTTAGAAACTTGGTTAAACATTATATTTAATTCATATTGAATTCAATTTTAGTTTAATTTCACTACATGATTCATTTTCTTCTCCTAAATCAAGAAATTCAAAGATAAAATTCATTCCCCTAATATCTAGTTTTGAATCCTTGATTTGGGTATGTGGTTCTATTTATAATATTGAATTATTTTGAAGAATAAAATTAGAAGAAATTTTTAATTTTCCTGGATTTTCTATATTTAATATAGTTACCTTTACACAACTCTACCCTTATGTGGGAACATGATATACCTTTTTATAGGGGGAGAAACATGGATGACCATTAGAGAGGGAGAGAACTACCTTTACATATCTTCAAAAATACATGTATTACCCTGGTGTGAGATATACCTACACATATGTGAATAATTAAATGTCATTCAAATGAGATAGCCGGTAACCTTGACTCGAGAATGGGAAAATTAATTCTACATTTAAATACTGGAACTCATGTAAAGGAAAAGTGTGTTATCTATATGTAGTTGAAATTCTTACCTTTACAGAATGAATTAAAAACTAAATTGACCATCACATATAGAAGTAATTAGGGTTTGTGTAAATTTAAAGTGATTTAGCTTCACATGATAAGGGGTGTTGCTAAAGGGTAATAAAATTTCAAAAGTAATTCAATTTAAATAAAATAATAATATAAACCATAAAGTGAGGTGTTACAATATTATAAATAATAAAGAAATGGGTTTATTATTATTTCTAAAATACCTAAATTTACTTCTTAATAATTTCTCTATTTTGTAAATTCCTTTCATAATTTTTTAAAAAAATTAAACACTTACATATGAAACTCTCTAGATCCACTAAGCACCACACAATGAAAAAGTAAAGACTTTAGAAAAATATGTTCCTTTACTTTAGATAACTCCTAAAAAATTATCATCATTAAAAATTAAAACCAAAATAAGAAGGAAAACATAAATGGATCTGAATAACCACCCTGTGAGAAACCTCTCATGGAACTCCCTAGGTTAGAACACCACCAACACATCAATAGGAAAGAACACATAAACATATAACATCATAAATCATTCATGATTTTTCATATTTGTTTTTAAATTAATTAAGTCTATCAAAGAGGAATATCATCACCCAATTTCAGATTTATAAATAATTTATTTTATTAGTATATTTAATGATTATCCATTTTTTATGGTGTTTTCATCAATCCTGTAAGAACCCGGTTCTTATTCTTGAGGTACGGGTTTATTCTTTTCCTTTTCCTTTAGTATTTTTGAGAAAATAAGGAAAATGGGGGAAATCTTAGATTTATGTGTACACATCGTGTACTTTGGCCATGTGGGATGATAATATAGGGCATGTAGGATTTTCAGTGATTCAGGGTGTAAAAACTAACTACACTCCATGTACTTAGTAATACACACCGTGTAATCAGTCAGCAAGTGAACAGTAAGGCGGTGGAGAGTTTCTGCCCGAGGAACTGTTAAAAAAAGTGCACACTGTTTACTTAAGAGTACACACTATGTAGTTATGTGTTTTCGTTAAAAACATGAAGTACCCTCCCCATTCGGCAGATAAGGTAGAAAACTCCATAAGATCACTGGGAGAGGTGATAGAGGCTTGGAGGAGCTCCCAAATGGTCACCGAGATTCCAATTCTTCTGTTGACTATCTTGTTTGGACCGCGCGGGTAAGGCCTTCCCTCTCCTTCAGTCTTTCCATCCAATTCTTTCCCGAAGGGAAGTTATTTAGTTTTTAATAGGTTACCATTATTCTCAGATCTATGTTGTTTTGGGTCGTTTCAGGAGGCGCCTTTCACGTATATCGATCAGAGGAGATCAAGGTAGGTGGTCTTGTGTTTAATTCCAACTGTCGAGTTGATTTTTTATACCGTTGTGCCACACGCCCATGATTAGGGTGTCATGTGGTTGAGACCTTGACTACTGAGATACCTAGAATTGAATATAGGTGATCTAATGAATAAATATAAACTGATGTTTGGGATTTTTTCTTTGATCTGAGGCCACTATGTGGGTGGATTCCCGTTGTTTAGTCGTTTGGCCATGATACTCAAGGGTATGCCGTGATTATAGCATGTTTTGAGTTTTATTGAGAGGAAACGTATATGAATTGTTTGTTTGTGCATTGGGCTCGGCCCAGTTACTTGTTTTTTCTATGGAATTCCTGAGGGAAGTGTGTGTTTAGCCTGAGGGAAACGTTTCTTATATTTGAGGGCAGTAACTTCCATGCCTGTGGGAAATATCTCATATGCCTGTGGGAAACATTCATTATGCATGTGGGTAGTCACCATAGGGTTTCAATTATGCTTGCTTGAGGGTAAGGATTTGCATGTTTGAGGACAATGTTTACTTTGAATATTAATTGTGGCGATTCTTATGTTGTACCTACCAAGATAAAGCATAAGCATGGAATTGATAAATAATTATTAAAATGGAAATATAACTGGTATAGATAGTTACTTTTGAGTACTACCTAGTTTACTATATTTTATTATTGCACACTGATTTTGCACATTTTAACTGAAAGTTGGGCATGGGCCTTTGGTGGTTTCCTACTCAGATTTATTTATCACACCCTGTTTGGTTCATGTATTCGGCCCAAACAGATTATATTGTTTTAGGTGGCTATAAGGGAAAGGGTCCCTACACAGGTACATGATTATTGCGGAGGAGTAAGAGAGCATGGGACCGAGCTTAGGCTTGTGATGTTGTTCCATTCCTGGTGCACGGCTTTAGTTTTATTTTGATGTACTTTTTACCATGTGTTGTATTGTATTAGATTGCAGTTCCCTGCTTTGGTAGCTTTCTTAGAATTAGTAGCATGTTGCATCATGATATCTATATGACTACTAGTTATATTTTCGTTCTGTTGTCAATTTCTGGATTATATTGTTTTCTGCTTCCACAATGTATATTTCTATATTTTATTCCGCTGTGCTATACTTTGATGAATGTGGGAATAGTTTCCCCCACTATCATTCTTTTTCCCTCGCTGCTAGTCGGAAGCCTCTAGCATTTATGAAAATGTGCTTCAGGTCATGTGACCAACCGGGTTCGGCACACCCGTTGTGTGGCTTTCGGAACCGGGACGTTACAAAGTGGTATCATAGGGGTTTCTTTTCTTTGAATTACTATTTGGAGACTATATCCAGGGATAGGATGGAATAGGTACTTGGTAATAAGTTGTGCCCAGGAGTAGCTAACTCGTGTACAGGGAAAATCCAATTTACCTCGTGTTGCAAAATTTTTTCTAGTTTTGCAATTTTACAGTTGATTTTATTTCACCATTGGGTGGCACACTTGTGGTGTGCTAGTTATATTTTAATACTTGGGTTCTATTTAGTTGCAACCAAATGAGATGAGGGTATGAAATCTAATGAATCATTTAGGCACATGTTATAATCACATACCTTGAATAGTTTACATGCCATGTAGGTGCAATAGAAATTGCATGTTTTTGTGATATATTTTGTTCTAGAAAAATGCATGCTATTTTAATAGGTACCCTGATAGATATTCCTACTGTTAATAGGGTATTTGTACATGTTACGGTTATTTTTATGGATGCTAATATTTGGTTCTTGAGAAGTATGGGCTCTCTGGGACAGGAATTTAACGGATAATGATCCAGCCTTTTTGTTGTGTTTTGTGATATAATGGGAAAGTTCAGGTTCTAAACATTGGTTAGCGGGGAGTATGGGTCCCCATGGATCAGAATTTGGCATATCGGTACTTGAAATTAAAGAAAGAGGGGCTTCAGAGTAGTTTCTAAGGCTTGCTTTCTGGAAATCCAAACAACATGGCGTGTGGTTCTATGAACACACGCCATGTACTCTTCTGTTTGGGAACAAATGAAAAAAAATTAATTAGACACTGTGTAGTTTATAACCATGTCATTGGTCGTGTAGGCAAAAACACGGTATGGGAAAACTCTATAGGGAACATGTCGTGTACCAGTTGTACACGCCATGTGGTGTTGACCCTGTGTCTGCCCGTGTGACTAAAAACACAGATGGAGAAACCTTATCTTAAAACATGTTGTGTCAGTGCAGAACATTCCTTGTAGTTAACTCTGGGGATCCAACTGTGTAACTAACAACATGGGTCGGGGTTAGCCTTTCTTGTACATGCCATGTCCATCTAGAACACTCCGTGTAGTGTGAGCTGTGTATCCGACCGTGTCTCGAACAACATGGGTCGGTGAAGCTCTTCTAGTACACATCGTGTACCTGTGGGGCACGCCATGTAGTCTTGACCGGTGAGAAACTGTGTGCACTTGTCCATGTGTCTAGGGAGATGGAGTGGTGTATATGCCATGTGCAAGTGTAACACACTGTATACCGAGGTTTGAGACACGCCCAGGTCAGTATCGGAACACGACCATTTAATTTCTTAAGGGTACATGTTGGGCAGACTTTATACACGCCGTGTTGTCTTGTTTTAAAAAGAGCCTTGTGGCTTAGCCGTATTGAAGGACTCTGGTAGGGGAAGAAAATTCAAGTACACGCTGTGTGTGTGGACAAAACGCCGTTTTTTTGGGGTGTTACATGATTAGTTATGGAAGAAGTACATGCCCATGTGAAAGACAAAAGGGGACACTCCATGTAGTTATAATACACGCCGTGTAGTCTTGTTTTATAAAACTTGAATTTTTTCTTTCTTCTGCTCGCTTCTTATGTTTCCTGTTCTTAGTCCTTGATGATCTAATCTAAGGTGTTTGTTTGACCATGTGGATCCATGCCGCCAAGATGACCACGAGTTGTTCTCTAAAAGAGAGACAATGATTTTACTTTAGAGATGGTAGGTCATGGGATACTGATGGATCCTCCAGTAGAGCCATATGTGGCGCCAGTTGTTATACTAGACGTAAGAGCTGATGCGCAATTCTGTTAAGGCTTTATGCAGTTCATGAAAACCTTCCAAGTGTTGAGTCAATAAGGTTTTCCTTATGACTTTTCCATTCCTTCTTGTTTTGAAAATCACAAACACCTTATCTTTAAGGAAAATCGCTTTTGTAAGGAAAATTGCTTTTATAAGGAAAAATGTTTTCTTAAGGAAAAACGCTTTTATAAGAAAAATTTATCCTTATCATATTTTCATTAATATTTTTCTTAAGTATGAAATTCGGATTCACTTTCTCGGAATCATTAAAACTGATAAAAAGCATTCTGTTTTAGGGTTCGGATTCTGATGAAGAATTCTCATTACGAATTCTCATTACGAATTCTCATTACGAATTCTGAAGAAGAATTCTCATTACGAATTCTAATGAAGAAATCTCATTCCGAATTCTCATTACGAATTCTGATGACGATTTCTCATTACGATTTCTGATGAAGAATTCCTATTCCGAATTCCTATTCCGAATTCTCATTCCGAATTCACTCATTAAACAGAATCTGGATATCATTGTTTTATACACTCTGAATTTGTTCACTCCGAACTTTCACTCCGAAATTTCTATTCCGAACCTTTATGTTAGGTTTTAAAACGATGTCGTACTTTCTGTTACACTTACTTTGTTATAAAACGATGTCGTCCATTTTGTTATAAACTAACCGTTGTCTAAGTGACACGTGTACAGGTCCCTCCGAACTTTAAGGGAAATATGACCGTTGGAGAAGGAGTCGACCTCACCTATAAATAGGAGCTCATTTGAAAAAGCTCACGACGAAAAAACGAACGGATGGATGAACATTTGAACTTTGTGCATACATGCTGTTGAAGTGATTTCTAGAGAGAGAGTCTCTTATTAACTCTCAAAGCTTCGTGCGACTCCGAATGTTGGTGATTACATTCGAGGGCTTCCGGGGATAGGAAGACAGAGGTGCCGACTACCTTAAAGATCGAGGGCTTTCTTGCTGAGAAAGACAGAGGTGCCGACTACCTTAAAGATCGAGGGCTTTCTTGCCGAGAAAGACAGAGGTTGCCAACTACCTTGAAGTTGAGGGCTTGCGGGGATAGCAAGACAGAGACACCGATCTTCGTATCGAGGGCTTACCCTGGTGTGGGTAAGACAGACTTGCTTGAAAGTATAAATCAAGGGACCTTTATCCAAGGTTGTTGGATACCCTTCTCTTTGGGTTAAAAGACTATTATCTTGTTGCTAGTAGTTTTACTACTCGTTTCTATTCCGCTGTAATTTGTATCTTAAGGAAAGTATAACATTCTTATACTTCCTTACTTACTCTGATTCATTCAGATTCTATACGCTTTAAGGTAGAATCTTATATTGTAACTTTTGTTAAGTTTCAAATTCCGGAACCATATTTCCGGAACTTACTTTTGGAATCTCTTTCCAAGTTTAGTTCGGTGTTAGAGGTGTTGTGAATCAACTTAGTTTAACTTTGTTAAACTTAGTTCTTTCCTTTTCTTAAGGAAACTCTAGTTATTCATAACTAACTTTAAAGGTTCCAAAGGAATTTTTAAAGTATACAATTCACCCCCCCTCTTGTATATTGAGCATCTCATATTCTATTTCGATCCTACAATTGGTATCAGAGGTTGGAAACCTCTTACTCTATACCATTCTTACATTTGGTATCAGAGCCAAGGTTACTGAAATACTTGTACTCACGTTCAAGTTTTTCTTGCTCACTTTTCAATTCCGAACTTTTTCATTCCGGATTATCCATTCCGAACTTTTCCTATTCCGAACTTTTTAATTCCGAATTTTTGTTATTAACAAGTTTGTTTCCAAGTTATTTTCAAGTATGGCAGGAATGAATGTTGGTTCGATAGACAATTTGAATCCTACAAGGCCACCAATCTTCGATGGTAATGATTATGAATACTGGAGAGATCGTATGAAGACGTTTGTTATCAATACTGGAGTAGATAACTTTGTCATGCTTACTGGTGATTACAAAATTCCTGACAAGGAAGTCAGAACCTTTACTAACCAGGAGAAGCAAGAATATCAACTCAACTACAAGGTACGCAACACTTTATTATGTTCAATGACTAGAAATATATATAGCCAAATTTCTTCTTGTGAAGCAGCTAATTGTATATGGAAGAAGTTAGAGGTTACTCATTTTGGGACTTCTAAAGTGATTGAGACTAGGAGAGCTATGCTTAGAGCTGAATATCATGGCTTTAATTTTCCTTATGGAGAACCTATCTGTAAAGTACAACAAAGATTTATGACAATCGTCAATAGTCTACAGTCTATGGGAGAGAAAGGTTTAGATGATGAAGCTCTTGTGGACAAGATAATTGACATTATGCCCAATGAGTGGGAATCCAAGAGAACAGCTATAGATGAGAACAGGAAGGTTACTCAAATAACTCTTGATGAATTATTCGGAACTCTTCTACAACATGAGACCAGAATGAAGAGAGATGCTGACAACATCAAGAAGAAGAATGGAAATGGTACTGTTGCTTTTACTACAACTTCGAATCAGATGAAAGCTAAGACTCCTGAGAAAGTAACCAGATCCAAATCGAAGAAAGTCATTTTCCAATCCGAATCTAGTGAAAGTGAAGTTTCAGAAAATGAATTAGCCAATCTTGCTCGAAGGATGAACAAGATAGCTGGACAGAGAAACTTTCAATCCAAGTATAAGAAGAAGGATAGGAAAGATAAGAAAAATGGAGAAGTTACTTGTTATGAATATAAGAGAGCAGGACATATTAGACCAGATTGCCCTATGCTCAGAAAGAAAGAAAGAAAGGAAAGGCATTCAGACAGGAACAGGAAGAAATATTACAAAGCTAAAGCTAAGAAAGTTTTGAAAGCTAATGACACCTGGAGTGCCAGTGGTGGTGACTCTTCAGATGAATCTTCTGAATATGAATCTTCAGGACAGAAGAATCTTGGTCTTATAGCCAGATTACCTATTGATAATCATTGTCTTATGGCTAAGGTACGAAATGCTGAATCTTTGATCAATGTTTCTTTAAATCCTAATGATAGTAAGTATTATAACTCTTCTGATGAAGAATCATCTTCTGATGAGGAAAATACTTTACCTACTTTTGAAGAAGTCTCTAGATTTGC
Organism: Viscum album; assembly: GCA_963277665.1. Taxonomy (NCBI): domain Eukaryota; kingdom Viridiplantae; phylum Streptophyta; class Magnoliopsida; order Santalales; family Viscaceae; genus Viscum; species Viscum album. The sequence goes on along the minus strand of OY728150.1, from coordinate 779,208,927 downwards.
TGAACTTCTTGAGATTGAGAATTCCAAACTCAACAAGAAACTTGATAAGGCAAATTCTAGGAATTCTATTCTTACTAAAGAGATATCAGATCTTTCTAAAGATCTTGATAAGAAAAATGCTGATTTTGAAAGTATTTCAAAAAATCTTGAGGAAGTAAGTTCTGAGAAGAATAAACTTTCTAAAGAGTTAGAAAAAGTAATTTCTAATAAAAATGTTTTCGAGCCTAACTCTAGTTCCAAAACTAATGATTTTGAAGATAAAAACTTGGTTGTAAAACTCAAGTCCGAAATTTTTTCCTTAAAGAAGTGCTTATCAAACTTTACCCATGGTAAGGAAAATTTTGATAAGATGTATTCTCAAATACGACCTTTAAGAAATAAATCCGGATTTGGTTATACCCATGCAAAACCTGTTTTCAGCAACAATTATTTTGTTCCTCAAAGTGCCCCATTTTGTACTAAGTGTCAATGTGGTGGTCACTGGGCAAGAAATTGTTCCTTAAACAAAATCCAATCCTTAGGTTTTCATAAAGCTTATTTTTCCAAGAAAATGTGGGTACCTAAGATTTTATTGTCTGGAAATCTCGGATCCAAGCAAGTTTGGATTCCGAAAGTCTAACTTTGTTCTTAATTTCAGGAAAATAAAGAAAGTTCCAGCAACAATGTTTGGTACATGGATAGTGGATGTTCCCGGCACATGACTGGTAACAAAAGCTTCTTTGAAAAAATTATCAAGACGAAAGGAGGAAAAGTAACTTTCAGAGACAATGCTAAGGGAGAGATTGTTGGTATTGGTAATATTGTTCTTTTAGGTAAAACTTTGATTTCAAATGTTCTTTTTGTTAAAGGTCTTAAGCACAACCTCATTAGCATAAGTCAGTTATGTGATGAAGGTTACCTTGTGAATTTTAGGAATGATAAATGCTTAGTTCACAATTCCAAGGAAGAATTTATTCTCTCAGCCAACAGGCAAGAGAATGTTTACACCTTAAACTTAGAAGACCTAAGAAGCCAAGATTTACCTTGCCTAAGTGCAATAGAAGATCATTCTTGGTTATGGCATAGAAGACTAGGACACTGTAATCTTAGAAACCTATGTAAACTCTCTAAGAAGAAACTAGTTAAGGATCTACCGGAGCTTAGATTTGATTCTTCTAAAGTTTGTGATCCTTGTCAATATGGCAAGCAACATAAATCTAGTTTTAAGTCAATCGGTGAAGTCTCAACAACCGATGCATTACAGTTGGTGCACATGGATCTTTTTGGTCCTACACAAACTGGAAGCATTGGAGGCAAATACTATGTGTTTGTTCTAGTTGATGATTACACTAGATTTACTTGGGTCTATTTTCTAGCAAGGAAATCTGAAGCTTTTTCTTATTTCAAAAGTTTTAGAGCTCAAGTTAAAAATGAGAAAAACCTTCCATTGAAAACTATTCATAGTGATCATGGAGGAGAATTTCAAAATTCTGTTTTTGAAACTTTTTGTAGTAAGAAAGGTATTACTCACAACTTTTCAGCACCTAGAACTCCTCAACAGAATGGTGTAGTTGAAAGAAGAAATCGAATTCTTCAAGAAATAACTAGAACCATGTTGAGTGAATATTCTATTGCTAGACATTTCTGGGCTGAAGCTGTAAGTACTGCTTGTTATACTATAAATCGAGTTTTGATTAGACCTTTTCTTAATAAAACTCCTTATGAGTTATGGAATGGTAGAAAACCAAGGCTTTCCTACTTCAAGGTTTTTGGTTGCAAAGTATTCATTTTGAATACTAAAGATAACTTACATAAATTCGCACCAAAATCAGATGAAGGGATTTTCTTAGGATATTCCACAACCTCTAAGGCTTATAGAGTTTTTAATAAAAATACTTGTACTGTTGAGGAAACAGTACATGTGAAATTTGATGAGTCAGATCCTTTTGTTTTTAAAACTTCCCAACTTACATCTTCGGATGTGTTTTCAAAAACTGATTGTCAACCTTTGTTAGAAGAACCTTCTGATAAGGAAATTGTTCTAGAAGATACTTCTGAAACATTTACCCCAGAAGACTTTCTACCTTATGTTGATGAACAGGTTTTACAAAACCCAAATCAGATGTTTCTTAAGAATCATCCCAGTGATAGTATCATTGGTGATGTAAATCAACCTGTAAGGACTAGAAGTTCCTTAAGAAATGAAGTAGAACATCTAGCATTTCTTTCCCAACTAGAACCTAAAAGCACTGATGAAGCTTTAGGTGATGATGATTGGATCAAAGCAATGCAAGATGAGCTAAATGAATTCGAAAGGAATAAAGTCTGGACCTTGGTTGAAAGACCTAAGGAAACTTCTGTTATTGGAGTAAAATGGGTCTTCAGAAACAAATGTGATGAAAATGGAGTCATTGTTAGAAATAAAGCTAGACTTGTTGCTAAAGGCTATAATCAGCAAGAAGGAATAGATTATGAAGAAACCTATGCTCCAGTAGCTAGACTTGAATCTATTCGTATTCTACTTGCCTTTGCAGCTTTCTTTAATTTCAAACTATTTCAAATGGATGTGAAATGTGCTTTTCTTAACGGTTATGTTCAAGAGGAAGTTTTTGTTGAACAACCTCCTGGCTTTGAAGATACAAAACATCCTGATCATGTTTTTAGACTTACCAAAGCTTTGTATGGCCTTAAACAAGCCCCAAGAGCATGGTATGATAGACTCACTGGATTTTTGCTTCAAAATAACTATGTTAAGGGAAATGCAGATCCAACCCTTTTTATAAAGAAAGATAAGAAAAATGTTTTGATTGTTCAAATTTATGTTGATGACATTATATTTGGTTCAACTCAGCAATCTTTGACTGATTCTTTTGCTAGTCTAATGAAATCTGAGTTTGAAATGAGTATGATGGGTGAGTTAACATTTTTCCTTGGTTTTCAAATTTCTCAAAAACCAGAAGGAACCTACATATCTCAACATAAGTATATTAAAGATCTTCTTAAAAAGTATGGTTATGACAACACTAAGAGTATAAGTACTCCTATTGGTACCTCAAACTCTTTAGATCTTGATGAAGCTGGGAAACCAGTAGATCAAACATCTTTTAGAGGTATGATTGGAAGTCTACTTTACTTAACAGCTAGTCGACCAGACTTAATGTTTTCTGTATGCTTATGTGCAAGATATCAATCCAATCCTAAGGAATCTCACTTAAAGGCGGTAAAAAGAATTTTTCGCTACCTTAAGGGAACCATGGATCTAGGATTATTTTATACTTCTGGAAATGATTTTGTTCTAAAAAGCTTTTCTGATGCTGACTTTGGTGGTTGTAGAATGGATAGAAAAAGTACATCCGGAACTTGTCATTTCTTAGGAGATTCATTAGTTTCTTGGTCATGCAAGAAGCAACATTCTGTTGCACTCTCCACTGCTGAAGCTGAATATGTAGCAGCTGGAAGTTGTTGTGCACAAGTGTTGTGGATGCAACACACACTCACAGACTATGGCTTGAGTTTTACTAAAACTCAAATTTTGTGTGATAACACAAGTGCCATTGCTCTAAGTAAAAACCCTGCACATCACTCCCGTGCAAAACACATAGATATTAGGCATCACTTTCTTAGGGATCACACACTTAAAGGAGATATTATTCTTCAGTTTATCGGAACGCAAGATCAACTTGCTGATATTTTCACAAAATCTTTACCTTCTGATAGATTTGAATATATTAAACAGAAGTTAGGAATGATAACCGTAAGGTAATCTTCCTTAATTAACTTTCTGTTGGAAAAATCTTCTCACAGTAATAAACTCCTTTTCATAGGGGGAGTACATTTGTTTGTTTATTTAACAAAGTTTTTCAAAATTTGTTTTCAAATTATTCGGAACGAAATTTTCCGGAATGGAACTTCCGGAACTACAATTTTCCAGAATGGATATTTCCATACAAAATACTTCTGGAATAAAAGTATTCGTATTGAAAATTTCCGGAATGGAAAATTTTCGTACTGGTATTTTCATAATGGAAAAACTTTCGTATTGAATCTTCCATATCAAGTTTTTCGTATCAAGTTTTTCGTATTGAGTTTTTTTTTTTTCATATCGTCTTTACATTACCCATTACGAATAACTTTCCTAAGCTAATCCGAAAGGTATGACTTCCTTACTGAAGTTTTCGTAATCATATTTTACTTGCTGGCATTTTCTTATAGTTTGTTTTCGTTTTTTTTAATTTCTTGAATTTTGTTTTAATAAAACCTCAAAAAGATCGGATTCAACCTCTCAACCGTCAGATCTGATCTCAGATCATTCTAAACCGTTAGATCAACCGAGGAAGTTGAACCGTCATTCCAAAGCCTATATAAAGGGGACCCTATTTTCTCGTCCCACATCGATCTCAAGCTCTTGCGTGCTGAAGCTCTGTCTCTCTGATTTAAGGCTGTTCCGAACTACAGTTTTCCAGTTCCGAACTTCAGTCTTCTCAGTTCCGAACTTCTCAGAGACTTCTAATCCGAATGTCTGCAGAGTTAGCTTCTCAAGAGATGTCTTCAACAAAGCCCATTTCACAGTGGTTAGTCTACAGAGAGCGGTTAGTGCATCCGAATTTCTTCAGCAACTATGATTCTATTATATCAAAGAATATCAAGCTCAATGGCTGGGAAGATGTTGCGATATCAAAAACCGGCAACCAAGATGAAGTTTACCCAGACTTGCTTGTTGAGTTTTATGAGTCGGTTGCTTTCTTCGTGGAAGACAATAGAGAAAAATTTTCCTTCAAATCGTATGGCAAGACTTATAAGCTATCTTACACCAAGGCTGCAAGCTTGGTAGGGTTGAATTATGAAGGGGAAGCTGAGTTTATCTCGCATGTTCTACCAGACTCCTTGGGTAGTTTCAACAAGGAGAAAGCCTTAGAAATTCTCGGACTGGATGATGATAAGGCTTCGAAAATTGCAACCCTATCTACAAACTTCCGGATTCTGGAGTTATGGGTGCAAGGGCTTATTGTACCGAGAAAAGGAGACAAGGACAGCTTGAAGAAGAGTGAGATATACATCTTAGATTTCTTGATAAATCAAAGGAAGTTCAACCTGATGAAGCATATCCTTCTTAATCTTGAGAATTTAAAGAAAGGGAATCTGAGAGCTCAGATAGTAATGTACCCGGCAATATTGTCGAAGCTGATAGTTCGGTGCCTTGAGTCCTTCAAGGTTGCTTGCAGTTCTAAACCGAAAGTTTGCAAGATCATGTTGCTCAGTGATGCAACTCTTAAAAGGATGAATATAGCTTTTGACAAGAAGTCTGGCATGTTTATTGATCTTCCTCCTCAAGAAGAAGTGACTCCGAAAGTGGCTGATCCGGAATCGCCTAAGCCGGTAAGGAAGAGGAAGCTGAAAGAAGTGGTAGGTGAAGCTGAAGAACCTAAGTCTAAGGAAGTCCATTCCGCACCTCCTAAGCCTAAGAAGAAGAAGACATATACTGATGAGGTTGCAGCGAAGTGGAGAGCTGACAAGGAAAAGAGGAAGGAAGGAGATCCGCAGTTTGGATTGGATCCCGCAGAGGCTAAAGCTCTGAAAGAAAAGGCTACTGATGAGCTCGAGAAGCAAGCTAAGGAAAAGAAGCTGAAGAAGAAGTTGTCAGAAGCTGAGGCTGTGCAAGCCTTGTTGAAGTTTAATGAAATGGTTTCAGCAACCATTCCCGTTCCGAGAATTTTTTCTTTGGACTCTCTACCTGAGACTCCAGGAAGAAATCTCGATGATCCGAAAGAGGCTGCTGCTAAGAATGCTGAGGAAGTAGAGCTAGTGGAAGAAGTGGAAGAAGCTGCTGAAGGAAGTGGTGAGACAGGAGATGTTCTCAAACAAGTAGATGAATACAAGGGAACTCCTTCGGAACACCTGTCGCTCCGAACTTCTGAAGCCGAATCTTCAAAACTAGTTACTCCAGTAATAGAAGGAAAGGAAGGAGAGGAAGAAGTTTCTTATCATGGAGAAGAAGAACATCTTTCACTTGATGCTGCTCAGAAAGAAAATATAGAAGTTGTTGATGAGGAAGATTTGGTTGTTCAAGTTTCTGACAGTGAGAAGAAATCTCCGGAACAGGTTTCTATTCCGAAAAAAGATAAGGGGAAACAAGTTATTGCTGATACCCCGAGTTCAGAAAAGAGTATGAGGAAGGAAGCTGGTAGTTCTTCAAAGAGGAAGTTGGAGCTTATTGAAGAAGAAAATTTTCCTAGCAAGATGTCAGATTCGGAATCATCTTCGTTGGGGCACGATTTTGTTGTTCAATCCTTGAAGAAGTTGGTGGGAACCATTCCGACTTTCTCCAGTATTGATTCTCGGTGCCAGATGCTCCAACATACGCTGAATCAGAAAACCGATTCCGTATCCATGGTAATGGATAAGTGTGTTGAGATAGAAGCCCAGTTCAAAAATTTCTTCATTGGTTACGGAGCCCATAAAAGATCTTGCAAAAGGATGACTAGCTGGTCGAAGAAGAATGTGGAAGAGATGAGGTTGCTGGATGAGTTTCAGGAGAATGTTAAGGATGCTTTTCAAACCGAGGATAAGAAGTTTCATGAGATGACTGCATCATTCGATGAGAAATTGGCAGAGGAAAAGAACATTCGGAGTCAGGAAGTAAGAGATCTGAATGGAAAGCTCAACTCTGTTAATCAAAGTTGGAAATTTGAAAGGGATCATCGGATCAATTTTCTAGAAAGGATAAAGTCTCAGGAAGAGAAAATGGAAGCTCAGGAAGAAAAGTTGAAGGCTCAGGAAGAAATCATTCAAGCTCAGTCAGCAAGAATAGTTGCCTTAGAAAAGCAAGCAGAGGAAGATCATAAGGACCTCAAAAAGATCAAGACTATTCTCAAGGGGCTTATGTCAAAGGAGAAAGATCCGAAATAATCAATCCGATCTTTTTGTTGTAATCTGTTTTTGTTGCTGACATTTCAAATTTAATGAGAATCGTGCTTGTTGTTCTGTTTTGTTGTTGTTACTAATTCTTTCAGGTACTTTGTTATTTTTTCCATTCCCTCGAAATTCTTTTTGAAAATCACAAAGGGGGAGAAGGAAAAGATCCTTAAGAAAAAGAGGAAATCTAATAAGTGCTTATCAAAGGGGGAGAAAGAAAAATACCCAATGAGATAGAACTCTAATAAGAGTTTGTTTAAGGGGGAGTTTTTATCTTAAAGAAATATCACTCCGGAAATATGAATACGATCCTTAGAGATTCAAAGCCTAAGGGGGAGTTAGTCGTATTCATCTATATTCTTAAACCAAGGGAGATAAGCTTTATTGTGTTTCTTTCTTCCTAGAAATAGCTTTTTCGTAAGGATGTTTGTGCTTTCCAAAAAGGGGGAGATTGTTGAGTCAATAAGGTTTTCCTTATGACTTTTCCATTCCTTCTTGTTTTGAAAATCACAAACACCTTATCTTTAAGGAAAATCGCTTTTGTAAGGAAAATTGCTTTTATAAGGAAAAATGTTTTCTTAAGGAAAAACGCTTTTATAAGAAAAATTTATCCTTATCATATTTTCATTAATATTTTTCTTAAGTATGAAATTCGGATTCACTTTCTCGGAATCATTAAAACTGATAAAAAGCATTCTGTTTTAGGGTTCGGATTCTGATGAAGAATTCTCATTACGAATTCTCATTACGAATTCTCATTACGAATTCTGAAGAAGAATTCTCATTATGAATTCTAATGAAGAAATCTCATTCCGAATTCTCATTACGAATTCTGATGACGATTTCTCATTACGATTTCTGATGAAGAATTCCTATTCCGAATTCCTATTCCGAATTCTCATTCCGAATTCACTCATTAAACAGAATCTGGATATCATTGTTTTATACACTCTGAATTTGTTCACTCCGAACTTTCACTCCGAAATTTCTATTCCGAACCTTTATGTTAGGTTTTAAAACGATGTCGTACTTTCTGTTACACTTACTTTGTTATAAAACGATGTCGTCCATTTTGTTATAAACTAACCGTTGTCTAAGTGACACGTGTACAGGTCCCTCCGAACTTTAAGGGAAATATGACCGTTGGAGAAGGAGTCGACCTCACCTATAAATAGGAGCTCATTTGAAAAAGCTCACGACGAAAAAACGAACGGATGGATGAACATTTGAACTTTGTGCATACATGCTGTTGAAGTGATTTCTAGAGAGAGAGTCTCTTATTAACTCTCAAAGCTTCGTGCGACTCCGAATGTTGGTGATTACATTCGAGGGCTTCCGGGGATAGGAAGACAGAGGTGCCGACTACCTTAAAGATCGAGGGCTTTCTTGCTGAGAAAGACAGAGGTGCCGACTACCTTAAAGATCGAGGGCTTTCTTGCCGAGAAAGACAGAGGTTGCCAACTACCTTGAAGTTGAGGGCTTGCGGGGATAGCAAGACAGAGACACCGATCTTCGTATCGAGGGCTTACCCTGGTGTGGGTAAGACAGACTTGCTTGAAAGTATAAATCAAGGGACCTTTATCCAAGGTTGTTGGATACCCTTCTCTTTGGGTTAAAAGACTATTATCTTGTTGCTAGTAGTTTTACTACTCGTTTCTATTCCGCTGTAATTTGTATCTTAAGGAAAGTATAACATTCTTATACTTCCTTACTTACTCTGATTCATTCAGATTCTATACGCTTTAAGGTAGAATCTTATATTGTAACTTTTGTTAAGTTTCAAATTCCGGAACCATATTTCCGGAACTTACTTTTGGAATCTCTTTCCAAGTTTAGTTCGGTGTTAGAGGTGTTGTGAATCAACTTAGTTTAACTTTGTTAAACTTAGTTCTTTCCTTTTCTTAAGGAAACTCTAGTTATTCATAACTAACTTTAAAGGTTCCAAAGGAATTTTTAAAGTATACAATTCACCCCCCCTCTTGTATATTGAGCATCTCATATTCTATTTCGATCCTACACCAAGGAGCACTGCCGGCTGCCACATCTATGGTAGAGCTAACATGTATATTCCAGCAGCAGTAGCCGCCTACATTTTCAGGGGATGGTGAACCACAGGCTGTACAGTCATGGCTGGATTCTATGCAGACAATCATCGAGCATCTTGAGATGCCTCCTGGAAAGAGGGTCAAGCTCGCTACATACATGCTGCATGATTTCGCCAAGAGATTGTGGAATGTTACCACCCTAACTAAGAATCACTGAGACATTGCGTGTTAAGATTTTCAGGTAGTATTCTATGAATTTTTATTTCCAGAGACACTAAGAGAAGATCAAGCTTGAGAGTTCATGAATCTGCAGCAGGGCCCCATGTCAGTGATGGAATATTCTGCCCTCTTCACCAAGCTATGGAGTTTTTTACCTATTCTAGTGGGTGATGAGACATTGAGGGCTCCACGATTTGAATATGGTCTTCGATAAGACATATGGGCGCTGGTGAATGTTTTCAGGTTGCATACAGTGCATGCTATTGTGATTGAGGCATTGATTACTAAGTGGAACATGTGGGAAGCGAGTGGTGCGGACCAGGGCGGTTTGACACCAGTCTATGGTACTATTTACACTAGTAAAATGAATATGCAGATAGATTTCTTTCACGGTGGTAGTACTAGACATAAGAATACTTAAGATAGCCAGGTAATGTGATACCTGTGTGGTAAATAGGGGAACAATAGACCTCAGTGTCCATGTGACCTAGTGGAGTGCCAAGATTGCAGCAGGATGGGTCATCTACAAAGTTTGTGCAGGGCATTTCCACCAGTGACTAGGGAGAGGGGTTCTGTGAAAACTCCACGTGCAGGAGTAAGTCCAGCAGATTTTTACTAGTCAAAGAATTGGAATACATCAGGACATTCTGGCCGAGGTGGTGGTTGTGGATGTGGTAGCAAGACACCAGGATCTCAGAGACAACAGGGCGGGTTAGCTCAGGATAGCCAGGCTATGTCGTAGGGCCACAGCACTGGGCAGGCGTATGCAGTGAAACAGAACCAACAAGAGAAGGATCCAAAACATTCCATTGTCATAGGTACTATTCTAGTTTCTTTTGTTTTATCTTTAGTACTTTTAGATACTGGTGCTACACATAGATTTATATATGTGCCCACTGTGGAGAGCCTTGGGCTCTATGTTTCTTCTTCTTCTGATATCATGATGCTAGACACTCCTTTGGGAATTAGAATGGCTGGTGTGTGTCATTGCAAAGAGTGCCCCTAGAGGTTAGTGGGTGTCACTCTCTGTGGGACCTCTATATCTTAGACATGATAGTTTATGATTTCATTCTTGGGATGGACTGGTTAGTACCATTCTAAGCCTTTGTGGATTGCTATCGTCACAGGGTGATTTTCACATTACCGGAGGGCGGATAGTTTCTATACAAGGGAGAATGGGATGTCCAGGTGAGCTGAGTTGGACCTGAGCATCGTGGGTGAGGAGGAGTGACAGCCCAGATTGCGTGTTTATATCTGGATGACCAGGGAACTTGTCAGAAGCATTTCCATCCATTGGTTAATTATTTCAGGTATGTCTTCTCGGAAGACTTTTTAGGTATACCACCGGAGCGAGAGAGGGATTTCTCTATTAAGCGTGTTCCAGGACTAGCACCAGTGTCCATTCCTCCTTACAGGATGGATACATCAGAATTGTAGGAGCTCAAGAGGAAGTTAGAGGAGTTATAAGAAAATGTATTCACATGACCTAATACATTTCCTTGGGGTTCACCTGTCCTGTTTCAGAAGAAGGCAGACGGTACCCTAAGACTTTGTGTGGATTATTGGAAGCTGAACCAGTTGACGGTTAAGAACTGATATCCCTTATTGAGTATTGATGGTATTTTTGATCAACTTCAAAGAGCATGAGTGTTCTCGAATATTTACTTAAGATTCGGATATCATCAGTGGCGCATTAGACCATCAGATATATCGCATACATCCTTTTGGAGAATATTCGATCTATATGAGTACTTGATCATGTCATTCGGACTCAAAAATGTGCCAACAGTTTTCATGGCTTTGATGAATTGAGTGTTCCATCCATATATGGATTCTTTTGTGGTAGTCTTCATGGACGATATATTGGTGTACTCTCACACTCGACACGACCATGCCACACATCATGAAATTGTTTTGAGTACACTGAGAGATCATCGATTATATGATAAGCTCTCAAAGTGACACTTTTATATGGACCAAATTCACTTCCTGGGTCATATTATCTCAGAGGTAGGAGTTGTAGTAGACCCAGTTAAGGTGAGAACAGTAGTTTCCTAGGAGCATCCTTAGAACGTGTTTGAAATACAGAGTTTCTTGGGGCTGGCTGGTTACTACAGGTGCCTTATACAGGACTTCTCCTACTTAGCAGTTCCATTAACGCGTTTGAATTAGAAGGGTATGAATTTCATTTGGTCAGAAGCTTGCGAGACATCCTTTCAAGAGCTGAAAGAAAGGTTGACATCAGCAACAGTCCTGATACTTTCAGATCAAGGGAAGAGATATATAGTTTACTACGATGCATTAGGTGTTGGGTTCGGAGTAGTGTTGATGTAGGGTGATCGAGTAGTTGTGTACGGGTCTCGGTAGTTGAGGCCACATGAGAGGAATTACCCGACGCATGATCTCGAGTTGGCTGCAATTGTTTATACGTTATGATGTTGGAGACATTATCTCTTCAGAGAACATTTTGTGGTGTTTACAAACCACGAAAGTCTAAAATAAATCTTTACCCAGCGTGACCTGAATTTGAGACAGCAAAGGTGGGTTGAATACCTTCATTCCTTCGACTTTGATCTTTCCTATACACCTGGTAAGGGTAATGCAGTAGATGATGCACTGAGTAGGAGAACTCAGATACAGGTAGTGCAGGAGGCACGTGGTTAGTGGAAGTTTATGGCTTTGTTCTCTGCGATACATTTGGAGGTGAACAATAGTCAGGGGAAAACCTATATTTTATCCTTAATTGTGACTTCTACCCTCCTAAATAGGGTGAGGATGAGACAATTATCAGATTCAGTAGGCCTAGTACTACAGGATTCAGTGGCAAGTGGGGACCCTCCTCTTGGTTGGATGATAGGTGATGATGAGGTACTGTGTATCCATGGATGAGTTAGGGTTCTAGGGGATATACGCGAGGAGTTGATGTGGCAGTTTCATGCTTCAACTTGGGATGTGCATCCTAGAGTTACCAAAATGTACCATGACATGAGAAGTAGGTATTGGTGGACAGGTATGAAAAGAGAGGTAGTTGGTTTTGTTATGTGATGTTCCACCTGCCAGCAGGTGAAGGAAGATCATCATAGGTCAAATAGACTATTACAACAGTTACCTATTCTGGAATGAAAATGGGATGATTTCAGATGGACTTTGTGATCGGTCTTCCGAGGTGACCTCAAGGCAATGATGTCTTGTGGGTTATTGTGGACAGACTAATGAAGGTAGGTCACTTTTTTCGATTAAGGAGTCCTTCGGGGTTGAAGATCGCGAGAAGTTGTATATCTGAGAGGTAGTACGTCTTCATGGGGTCCCTCGTTCTATCATTTTAGATAGGGATGCCTATTTTACATCTCATTTCTGGAACAGTTTTCACAGGGCACTGGGTTCACAGGTGCTTCTAAGCACAACTTACCACCCTCAGACCGATGTCCAGTCAAAGCGTACAATACATGTGCTAGAGGAAATTTTGCGTGCATGTGTCTTAGACATTGGGGGTTCTTGGGAGAAGCACGTACCCCAATTCGAGTTTTCCTATAATATTAGTTATCAGGAAACTATTGAGATAGAACCTTATCAGACTTCATATGGTAGGCCATGCTGATCACCCTTGTGTTGGATGAAGGCATATGAGACAGCTTTACTTGGGCCATTTATTGTGCATGAGACTTTTGAGCTGGTCTAGTTGATTTAGAAGCGGATGGCTACTGCATAGTCTCGTCAGAAATCTTATGCTAATCGTTGTAGCTTACCCTTGAATTTCATGGTCAAGGATTAGGTTTCCTTGCATGTTTTACCGAGTTTGGGACACATGCGGATCAAGATATATGGTAAACTTTCACCGAGGTTTGTGGGGCCATTTGAGATTCTGGAGAGATTCGGGTCAGTTGCCTATCGGTTGCAGTTACCACAGAGGTACCAGGAAATGCATGACGTCTTCCACGTATCTTAGGTGTGACATTATCACTCATACTCATCTCACATTTTTCAGCCCGAGGAGGTTGAACTTCAGGTTGTTGCATCCTTTGAGGAGCATCTGATTTGTATTGTTGATAAGAGCATGAAGATTCTTTGACACTGTTCAGTTCCTCTTGTATGGGTTCTATGGCTGCATGGCTGAGTGCAGGATGAAACCTAGGAGCAGGAGACCGACGTACAAGCTCAGTGGCCAGAGTTGTTCTCAGCATTATCTTCACTACCCTTGGACGGGATATTCGGGGTTGAATTGCTTTAAAGGGGGAAGTTTGTAATAACCCGGTTCTTATTCTTGAGGTATGGGTTTCTTCTTTTCCATTTCATTTATTATTTTTGTGAAAATATGAAAAATGGGGGGGAATCCCAAATTTATGGGAACACACCCTGTACTTTTATACACATCGTGTACTTTAGCCATGTGGGATTAAAATATAGGGCTATAGGATTGTCGGTGATTCAGAGTGTAAAAACTAACTACACTCCGTGTACTTAGTAATACAAATTGTGTAATCAGTTAGCAAGTGAACAGTAAGGTGGTGGAGAGTTGCCGCTAGATAAACTGTTAAAAAGAAAGTACATGTCGTGTAGTTGAGGGTACACGCCGTGTAGTTATGTTTTTTCGTTAAAAATAGGTAGTAGCCTCCCCATTTGACAGAGGAGGCTGAAAACTCCATAGGAGCACCGGGAGAGGCGGCCGAGGCTTGGAGGAGCTCTTGAACACTCACCGAGATTCAGATTCTTCCACCGACGATCTTGTTTGGACCGCATGTGTAAGGCCTTCCCTCACCAAGAGTCTTCCCTTCCAATTATTTCCCTAATGGAAGTTATTTATGTTTGAATGGGTTATCATTCTTCTCAGATCAATGTTGTTCTTGGTCGTTTCAGGTGGCGCCTTTCACGTATATCGATCATAGGAGAATGAGGTAGGTGGTATTGTCTTTAATTCCGACATTCGAGTTGATTTTGTGTACCGTTGTGCCACGCGCCCATGTTTGGGGTGTCGTGTGGTTGAGACCTTGAATGTTGAGATACCTATAATTGTATAGGTGATCTAATGAATAAATATATATAGTTTTTGGGGTCTTTGCTTTGATCTGGGGCCACCCCGTGGGTGTGTTTATCTTGTTTAGCCGTTTGGCCAGGATACCCATAGGTATTCCATGATTATAGCATGTTTTGAGTTTTCTTGAGAGGAAATGTATATGAATTTCTTGTTTGTGCATTGGTCTTGGCCCGATTACTTGTTTTTCCTATGGAATTATTGAGGGCAGTATTTTTTAGCCCGAGGGCAATGTTTCTTATGTCTGAGGGCATTAAATTCTATGCCTACGGGAAATATCTCATATGCCTGTGGGAAACATTTGTTATGTCTGTGGGCAGTCACCTGTGGGTTTCGATTATGCTTGCCTGAGGGTAAGGATTTGCATGTCTGAGGACAATTTTTACATTGAATATTCACTATGGTGATTCTTATGTTGTACCTGCCAAGCTAATGTACAAGCTTGGAATTGATAAATAATTACTAAAATGGAAATGTAACTGGTATAGATAGTTACTTTTGAGTACTACCTAGTTTACTGCATTTTATTATTGCACATTGTTGTTGCACATTTCCACTGACAGTTGGGAATGAGCCTTTGGTGGTTGCCTACTGGGATTTATTTCCCACAACCTGTTTGAGTCATGTCTTGGGCCAAAACATATTATATTGTTGTAGGTGTCGATAAGGGAAAGGGTCCCAACTCAGGTTCATGATTGTTGCATAGGAGTAGGAGAGCATATGACCGAGCTTAGGCTTGCGATGCTGCTGCTTTCCTATTGCACTGCTTTAGTTTTATTTTGTTGTACTTTGTACCCTATGTTGTATTGTATTAGATTGCAGTTTCATACTTTGGCTTCTTTCTTAGAATTAGTAACATGTTATATAATGATATCTATATGACTTCTCGTTATCTTTTCCTTCTATTTTCCATTTCTGGTTTATATTGTTTACTGCATCCACTTTGGTATATTTCTATATTTTATTCTGCTGCACTATACATTGACGAATGAGGGAATAGTTTCCCCACTATCAGTTCTTGGCCCTCGCTGCTAGTCGGCAGCCTCGGGCATTTGGGAAATGTGTTTGAGGTCATGTGATTAACCAGGTTCGGGGTACCCATTGTCTGGCTTCCAGAACCGGGATGTTAAAAAGTTCTATCAAAGGGGTTTCTTTTCTTTGACATAATTTTTGGAGACTATAGCTAGGGATAGGATGGAATAGGTACTTGGTAATAAGTTGTGCCCAGGAGTAGTTAACTCGTGTATAGGGAAAATCCAATTTACCTCGTGTTGCAAACTTTTTTCGAGTTTTTCAATTTTACAGTTGATTTGATTTCACCGTTGGGTGGTGAACTTGTGGTGTGTTGTTTATATTTTTATACTTGAGTTCTTTATAGTTGAAACCCGATGATATGAAGGTATGCCATCTCATGCATCATTTAGGCACATGTTAGAATCACATGTCATTCATATTTTACAAGTGATATAGGTGCATTAGAAATTTCATGTTGTTGTGATAGATGTCGTTCTAGAAAAATACATACTATTGTGATAGGTACCCCTATAGAAACTCCTACTATTAATAGGGTATTGGAACATGTTATAGTTAGGTTTATGGATGCTAATCTTTGGTTCCTGAGAAGTATGGGCTCTCTTGGATTGGAATTTAGTAGATCATGATCCAGAATTTTTGTTGTGTTTTGTGCTATAATGGGAAAGGTTGGGTACTAAACTTTGGTTCGAGGGGAGTATGGGCCCCCACGAATCAGAATTCGGCATACCGATGCTTGGAATTAAAGAAATAGGGTCTCGGGAGTAGTTTCTGAGCCTTACTGTCTGGAAACCTATACAACATAGTGTGTGGTTCTATGGATACACGTCGTGTACTCTTCTGTTTGGGAAGAAATGAATATTTTTTAATTACACACAATGTAACTTATGTAAATGCCGTTTAGTTTCTAACCGTGTAACAGGATGTGTAGAAAGAAACATGGGATGGGAAAACTCTAGAGGGAACATGTCGTGTGTCGGTTGTACACGATGTGTCGTGTTGACCCTGTGTTCGCCCGTGCGACTAACAACATAGATGGAGAAACCTTATCTTAAAATACACTGTGTCAATGTAGAACACGCCGTGTAGTTAACTCTGGGGATCCGTCAGTGTAACAAACAACACAGGTCGGGGTTAGCCTTTCTCATACACGTAGAGTCTATCTCAAACACGCCGTGTAGTGTGAGTCTAGTATCTGGCCATGTCTTGAACAACACGAGTCGGAGAAGCTCGTCTAGTAAACCTCGTGGACCTATGGGACATGCCATGTAGTCTTGACCGGTGATAAACTGTGTGGACTTGGACGTGTGGCTGGGGAGGTGGAGCGGTGTACATGCCTTGTTCTGGTGTAACACGTCGTGTACTGAGGGTTGAGACACGCCCATACCAGTATCGGGACATGACGATGTAAGGGATTAAGTGTACATGCCATATAGACATTATACATGCTGTGTAGTCTCATACTAAGGAGAGTCGTGTGGCTCATCCATGTAGAAGGACTCGGGCAGTGGAAGAAAATTCAAGTACACACCGTGTGTGTGGACAACACGTCATGTGTTTGGGGCGTTACATGACCAGTTCTGGCATAAGTACACTCCCATGTGAAATACAGTAGGGAACACGCCGTTTAGTTGTTATACACACCATGTAGTCTTATTTTATAGACATGAATGTTTTCTTTCTCATTATCCCTTCTTACGTTTACAGTTATTAGTCCTTGATGACCTAATCTAAGGCGTGTGTTTGAACTTGTAGAGTGATGCTGCTGAGACGACCATTAGTTGTTCTCCAAGAGAGCGGCAACAATTATACTCCAGGGATTGTAGGTCATGGGATACCGATGGATCCTCTAGAAGAGCCAGATGCGGCACCATCCGTTATACCAGATGCAGGTGCTGATGTGTAGTTTTGTGATGGCGTTATGTGGTTTATGAAGACCTTCCAGGGAGCACCACCAGCTGCCACATCTATGGTAGAGATGACATGTATATTCTAGCAGCAGCATCTGCCAACATTTTCAGGGTATTGCAGACCATAGGCTGTGGAGTCATGGATAGAATCTTTGTAGACAATCTTTGAGCATCTTGAGATGCCTCCTGGGGAAAAGGTAAAACTCTCTACATACATCCTGCATGATTCCGCCAAGAGATGGTGGGATGTTACCACTCAGATTGAGCATCACCGAGATATGGCGTGGGAAGATTTCCAGGTAGTATTTTATGAATTTTTCTTTCCAGAGATACTAATACCAGATTGAGCTCGAGAGTTCAGGAATCTAGAGTAGGGAGCCATGTCAATGATAAACTATTCTGTCTGATTCACTGAGATACATCGTTTTTCACCTATTCTAGTGGGTGATGAGACGTTGAGGGATAGAATATTTGAGTATGGTCTTTAAGATGACATCCGGGAGCTGGTGAATTTTTTCAGGTTGCCTATAGTGCATGCTATTGTGAACCAGACATTGATTACTGAGCGGAACCTGCAGGAAGCTAGTGGTGCGGAACAGGGCGGTTCGACACCAGTATCTGGTACTATTTCTACCAGCAAGCGGAAGAGGAAGATGTATTTCTTTCACGGTGGAAGTACTAGCCAAAAGAATTCTTCTGGTATCCAGGTAATGTGCTACCAGTGTGGTAAATAGGGGTACAAGAGACCTCAAAGTCTATGTGACCCAGTGGAGTGCCGAGCTTGCGGCAGGATGGGCCATCTGCAGCGTTTTTGTAGGGAGTTTCCACCACCGACTAGTGAGAGGGGTTCTGTGCAGACTCCAAATGCAGGATCAGGGCTAGTAGCTTGTTACCAGTCAAGGAATTGGAATACGTTAGGATGTTCAGGCTGAGGTGGTGGTCGTGGTCGTTTTAGCTAGACACCATGATCTCAGAGACAACAGAGCAGGTCAGATCAAGGTATCCAGGCTGTGTCGCAGGGTCGCGGCATTGGGTAGGCATATATAGTGCAACAAACCCAACAAGAGCAGGATCCCGGACCTTCCACTGTCAGAGGTACTATTCTAGTTGCTTCTGTTTTATCTTCAATATTTTTCGATAATTATGCTACACATATATTTATATTTGTACCCGTTGCGGAGAGCCTTGGGATCTGTGTTTCTTCTTCTTCTAACATCATGATGCTAGACACTCTGTTGGTAATTATAACGGCTAGTGTGCATCCATGAAAGGAGTTCCCCCTAGAGTTTTGTGGGTGTCACTTTCTATGGGACCTCTAGAGATGACAGCCTATGATATCATTCTCAGGATGTACTGGTTAGTACCCGTACGAGCCTGTGTCGATTTTTATCATCGTCGGATGATTTTCACGTCCCTAGAGGGCGGAGAGTTTCTATACAAGGGTGAATGAGATGTCCAGGCGAGCTGATCTGGACCCGAGCATCATGGGCGAGGAGGAGTGACAGGACATATTGCATATTTATATTTGGATGACCAGTGAACTTGTTAGAAGGATTTCCCTCCAGTGGTTAATCATTTCAGAGATGTTTTCCTAGACGATTTTTCATGTCTACCTCCAAAGCGAGAGGACGATTCATTAATGAGCTTGTTCCAGGAGCAGCATCGGTGTACATTCCTCCATACAAGATGGCTACACTAGAATTTCAGGAACTCAAGTGGCAGTTAGAGGAGTTACAAGTAAAGGGTTTCATCCGACCCCGGTACTTTTCTTTGCAGTTTTCCTATCCTGTTTGCAAAGAAGGAAGATGGTACCCTCAGACTTTTTTTGGATTATTGGAAGCTGAACCAATTGATGGTTAAGAACCGATATCCCTTACCAAGGATTGGTGATATTTTTGATAAAATTTGAGGAGCACGAGTGTTCTCGAAGACTGACTTGAGATCCGGATATCATCATTTGCACATTAGACCATCATACATACCGCTTACAGCCTTTCTATGCAGGTATGGTCTATATGAGTACTTGGTCATGCCGTTCGGACTCAAAAACGAGCCATTAGTTTTCATGGCTCTGATGATTCGAGTGTTCCATCGATATCTGGATTCTTTTTTGGTTGTCTTTGTGGATGATATCTTGGTGTACTCTCACACTTGACACGATCATGCCAAACATCTTGAAACATTTTGAGTACACTGAGAGAGAATCAGTTATATGCTAAGCTCTCAAAGTGCCACTTTTGGATGGGCCATATTCACTTCATGGGTCATAGTATCTCAGAGGCATGAGATGAAACAGACCCAGATAAGGTGAGAGCAGTAGTATCCTCGGTGCAGCCTAAGAATGTGTTTGAAATACAGAGTTTCTTGGGGTTGGATATTACAACAAGAACATTATACAGGACATCTCCTGCTTAGCAATGTTGTTGAAATGTTTTACTAACAAGGGTATGAAGTTCGTTTGGTTAGAATCTTGCAAGATAGCCTTTCAGGAGATGAAAGGAAGGTTGACATCAGCACCACTCCTGATACTTCCAGAACAAGGGAAGTGTTATATATTTTACTATGATGCAAATGGTATTGGGCTGGAGTAGTGTTGATGCAGGGTGATTGAGTAGTTGCATACGGGTCTTGGCAGTTGAGGCCACATGAGAGGAATTTCCCGACACATGATCTCAAGTTGGCTGTAGTTGTTCAAGAGTTATGCTATTAGAGGCATTATCTCTTGGGATAACATTTTGTGGTGATTACATACCACAAAAGCCTAAAATAAATCTTTACCCAGCTTAACCTGAATTTAAGATAGCGAAGGTGGGTTGAATACCTTCAGTCCTTCGACTTTTAGCATGATTATACTCCTGGTAAGGGTAATGCAGTAGCTAATGCACTGAGTAAGAGAACTCAGATACAGGTCATGTCGGAGGCCAGTGGTGAGTAGCAGCTTATGTCGTTGTTCTCTGAGATGCATTTGGAGGTTCTCGATAGTCATGGAAAAAAACTATCTTTTATACTTAGTTGTGACTTCTACCCTCTTGGATAGAGTGAAGATGAGATAACTATCAGATTCAGAAGGCCTAGTTCTATGGGAGTCAGTGGAAAATGAGGACCCTCCTCCTAGTAGGATGATAGGAAATGCTGAGGTACTACGTATCCATGGAAGAGTGTGGGTTCTAGGGGATATATGCAAGGAGTTAATGTGGGAGTTTCATGCTTTAGCTTGGGCTATGCATCCCAGAGTTACCAAAATGTATTGTGACTTGAGACGTCAGTATTGGTGGCCAGGTATGAAAAGAGAGGTAGGTGGTTTTGTTATGAGATGTTCCACCTATCAGTAGATGAAGGAGGAGCATCAGAGGCCAGCCGGACTATTACAACGGTTACCCATTCCGGAATGGAAATGGGATGATGTCATGATGGACTTCGTGACGGGGTTGTCGAGGTCACCTTGAGGTAATGATGTCATGTGGGTTGTTGTGGAAATACTTATGAAGGTAGCACATTTTTCATCAATCAAGGAGACCTTCAGTGTTGAAGAGATTAGGAAGTTGTATATCTGAGAGGTATTATGTCTTCATGGGGTCCCTTATTCTATCGTTTCAGATAGGGATCCCCGTTTTACATCTCATTTTTTGGTAGAGTTTTCAGAGGGCACTGAGTATACAGGTGCTTCTAAGCACAGCTTACCACCCTCAGACCGATGGTCAGTCAGAGAGTACAATACAGGTGCTAGATGAAATGTTTCATGCATGCATCCTGGACTTTGGGGGTTCTTGGAAGAAGCACATACCCATGTTTGAGTTTGCCTATAATAATAGTTTTCAGGCAACTATTAAGATGGAACCTTGTGAGGATTTATATGGTAGGTCATGACGATCAACCTTGTGCTGGATGGAGGAAAGTGAGACAGGTTTACTGGGACCACGTTTCCTGTATGAGACTTCAGGCCAGGTCCAGTTGATTTAGAAGTGGATGGCTACTGCACAGTCTCATCATAAATCTTATGTTGATCACCACATACCACTTGTGGAGTTCATGGTTGAGGATCATGTTTTCTTGCGTGTTTCGCCGAGGATGATACATAGGTGGATTAGGAGACAGGTTAAACTTTCACCGAGGTTTGTGGGGGCGTTTGAGATTAGGGAGATGGTCGGGCCAGTTTCCTATCAGTTTCAGTTACCACAGAGGTACCAGGACATGTATGATTTCTTCCATATATCTCAGCTGTGTTATTATCACTCAGACCCATCACACATTTTTCAGCCTGAGGAGGTTGAACTTCAAGTCGATGCATACTTTGAGGAGAATCTGATTCGTATTGTTGATAGGATAATAATGGTTCTTTGAGGCTGGTCAGTTCCTCTCGTATGGGTGCTATGGAAGCATGGACGAGTGCAGGACAAAACTTGGGAGCGAGAGACCGACGTTTGGGCTTAGTGTCCAGAATTATTCTCAACTTTATCTTCACCACCCTTGGAAGGTCAATTTGGGGATGAATTGCTTTAAGGGGGAATTTTGTAAGAACCTGGTTCTTATTCTTGAGGTATAGGTTTCTTATTTTCCTTTTCCTTTAGTATTTTTGAGAAAATAAGGAAAATGGGGGGAAAGTCCCAAATTTATGGGTACACGCCATGTACATTTCTACATGACGTGTACTTTGGCGATGTGGGATGAGAATACAGGGTATTTAGTATTGTCAGTGTTTCAGGGTGTAAAAACTAACTACACGTTGTTTACTTAGTAATACACATCGTGTAATCTATCGGCAAGTGAACCGTAAGGCGGTGGAGATTTTCCACCAGATGAACAGTTAAAAATAAAGTACACATCATGTACTTGGGAGTACATGCTGTGTAGTTATGTTTTTTCATTAAAAATAGGTTGTAGCTTCCCCATTCGGCAGAGGAGGCAGAAAACTCCATAGGAGCACCGAGAGAGGTGGTCGAGGCTTGGAGGAGCTCCCGAACACTCACCAATATTCCGATTCATCCACCGACTATCTCATTTGGACCGCACAGGTAAGGCCTTCCCTCTCCTTGATTATTTCCATCCAATTATTTGCTGAAGGGAAGTTATTTATGTTTGAACGGGTTATTGTTCTTCTCAGATCTACATTGTTCTTGGTCATTTTGGGAGGCTCCTTTCACGTATATCGATCAGATGAGATCGAGGTAGGTGGTATTGTGTTTAATTCCAACTTTCGAGTTGATTTAGTGTACCATTGTGCCAGACACCCATGCTCCGGGTGTCGTGTGGTTGATACCTTGACTGTTGAGATACCTAGAATTGCATAGGTGATCTAATGAATAAATATAAACTGTTTTTTTTGGATATTTTCTTCGATCTGGGGCCACCCCATGGGTTTGTTTCCCTTGTTTAGCCATTTGGCCAGGATACCCATGGGTTTTCCATGATTATAGAATGTTTTGAGTTTTCTTGAGAGGAAACGTATATGAATTGCTTTCTTGGGTGTTGGGCTCATCCCAGAAACTTTTTTTCTTACGGAATGCTTGATAGCAATGTTTGTTTAGCCTAAGGGAAATGTTTCATATGTATGAGGGTAGTAACTTCTGTGCTTGTGGGAAATATCTCATATGCCTGTGGGAAACATTCATTATGCCTTTGGGTAGTCACCTGTGGGTTTCGATTCTCCTTGACTGAGGGTAAGGATTTGCATGTCTGAGGACAACATTTACTTTTAATATTCACTGTGGAGATTCTTATGTTGTACCTTCCAAGCTAAAGCACAAGCTTGGAATTGATATATAATTATTAAAATGGCAATGTAACTGGTAGAGATAGTTAATTCTGACTACTATCTAGTTTACTGCATTTTATTATTGCACACTATTGTTGCACTTTTTCACTGACAGTTGGGAACGAGCCCTTTGTGGTTCTCTACTGGGATTTATTTCTCACACCCTGTTTGAGTCATGTCTTGGTCCAAAAATGATTATATTGTTGCAGGTGTTGATAAGGGAAAGGGTCTCTACACAGGTACATGATTGTTTCAGAGGAGTAGGAGAGCATGGGACCGAGCTTAGGCTTGTGATGCTGTTGTGTTCCTATTGTACTACTTTAGTTTTATTTTTCTGTACTTTGTATCCTGTGTTGTATTGTATTAGATTGCAGTTTCGTAATTTGGATGCTTTCTTAGAATTAGTAACATGTTGTATCATGATATATATATGACTGCTAATTATCTTTTCCCTCTGTTGTCAATTTCTGGTTTATATTGTTCTCTTCTTCTGTTTGGTATATTTCTATATTTTATTCCATTCAGCTACACTTTGAAGAATGAGGGCATAGTTTCCCCACAATCAGTCCTTGTCCCTCGCTGCTAGTCTATAGCCTCTGGCATTTGGGGAAATTATCTTGAGTTCATGTAACTAGACCGGTTCGGGACACCCATTGTGTGGCTTCCATAACCAAGACGTTACAAATCCAATCATAGCAACAATAAAAACACTATAGCAAGAAATACCATTCAAAAAAATTCAATCAACACTAATATTAATCAGAAGATAAAAAATTACATGAATGAATGTTATTAGGGATATAATATTTCTTATCCATACATTATGTTGACTATTTATAGTTCATAAAAAATCAATAAAACTTATAAAAATTTTAAGGAAATCATTAACTAAACTATTTTTCATGTATTATTATTAATTTATTTAACTTCATTTGGAAAGAATATTCATATAAAGAACTTTGAAAATTTTACAGAGGCATAACTTCAAATGAAAATATAAATATATTTTATCAACATATATCATGCGTTACATGCTCAAATTAAACATTCATTAAACATTATTATACAAATAAATAATGTTTCATGCTGAATTTAAGGGAATATTCATTTAATTCAGTATTATGGTATGAAATTATAAACATAAAACATTATAGGAAAATTAATTTATGTTAGTTTCCAAAAAAATATAAATATTCTTTTTATTTAGTCTTAATTCCCACAATAGAAAATCTACACTCAACCCTTGCACATGCTCATCTATTTTACAAAAACTACATGTGGCATTGAATTCATAAGTAGATATATATCACATAAATACCTTATCATCACAAAACCTTGTCGACACTTGAAAGGAAAAGGTGGATCTGTTTATATAAAATTATTTAAATTTTTTAAAGTTATACTAAGAACATGTGTATTCTTTTAAGAAGTGTATAATTATTAACAAAAATCATGAATCACAATAATTACATAACACCTTCATATAATACATCATGAAATCAAGGTAACACATGGAATAACAACTCATACAAGAATAATGGTGTATCCATGCAGTGCTCCGAATAAATTCATTTTAGTCTATGGACGTGGAATATATTATGTGAATTTTGTTTTTATGAAGGATTTCAAAATCTCAAAACAAAAAACCTTTAATAATACATTAAAATCATAAAATATATTCAATAAGTTATAAATTTCAATAACCATAATGGAATTCAATTTAAAATGAAGCATGTTATGTAATGTATGGTATTAATAGCTAATATATTACATTAGAATCATAGCTCATTGGAGGTTTACCTAGCATATTTCTAGTTATTATATATTTATCACAAGCCAATAATGCTCACTCTGTAATATTTTTACACCATATTACTTAATTTATTATTTTATTTTATTTCTTTTAGTCTATAAAATAATTTCCATATGTTTCCCTTTCATGACATATATTTAATCAACACATAGCATAGTAAATCAAGTGGAAAATTTAAATTCATAACATTTAGAACTTATCATACATTACATGGTGGGAATTGTGTGTCTCAAGAATTAGAAATCATACATAATAATTTGTTTAGAGTGTTTATTAATATTTTTTTTTTCATAATTTATAAATTTAAGTCATGTTTATTAATTTCTTATTAACAATAATATGCATTATGACCCTTCATCTAGTCACACAAGCTAATCAATAAGAATTCACAACTCTTAGTAAGAAATTTAACTAAATGAATCATACGTACAAATTGAAATTAATTATTATCAATTTTTTAATATCATATTGAATAAAATTTCATATTAAGGAATTTCAAAACCCAAATCATGCTGTTTAAATGTTACTTTTATAATAAAATAAATTACCATTAAGGAAAACTAATTAAAATCATTGAAAATATTCCATGGAAACTATGATTTTTGGGAAAAATTATTCATTGACAATAACATGTTTTATACTAATCATATCATTATTAAACAGTGTTTTAAATTCCTGACATGTTCTTAAAAGTTTGTTAATCAAAATTTTCAAATTTTAAAACCAATATATAATTGTATTAATGAAAACTAATAATCTCAAAATTTCATAACTTGTAACAAATCAGGTTTTTAACTAGTTTGAATCAATTTAAAATGAATGCATTCCAATTATAAAGACAACATCATTTCCATGAATGTTAGAAAAACTAAACACTCTCACCATATTCATAAATAAAATTCTAATTTCATCTGTGATAATGAATCTGGCACTCTTAAAAGGAGAAAATCATTATATATTTTTTATTCACTTAAAACATACATGAACAAACCTTAAAACAAAAAATTAGTTTAATACAAGAAAATTATTCCAAGGAACCCATGCATTAAGAAATTTATAGGAAAGTAAATATCATTTACATGAGTAATGTTTAGATCATCCTTTAAAAAAATACATAAACTCTTAACTTTTCATTCAAATCAAAAGTCTAATATAACATTTTATAAAATTATCTAAAAAAGTTATAATATCACGCTTAAAATAATTATAACTATTATAAAAAAAGATCACTTATTAAGAAAAAATAGCATCATGATTTAAAGTAAGTTAATAATTCATTAATAAATATTTTAACCACATTAACTTGTATTGACATGTATTTTTTAACAATTAATCCATAACTAAATAAAAACATTAATTTTTATTTTATCACAATTTTCCCATTAAACTAGTGAAAATCAATCGATTTTTTTTTCAAGTAAATATCATCTTTCATATATTCAAAATAAGAGATTTTGGATTAAAATATACATCATAAAACAATATGTTGGAACAATGTGCTTTATCATGTTTAAAGGCCTTCTATTTTTGTTAAAAAAAATTAAAATCATTGGGAATATACCCATGTAAATCGTAAAAAAATTAAAATTTTCATTTACCATTTAATAAATTTGAATATAATTAATTCATATAGTTTTTTTCGATTATAAATTGTATTCATCAAATAATAAAAACGCATACATTAGCATAAATAGAGATTATGCAAGAAAACAAATCTGGAGAAACCATCCATCGAACCACGATCATATTCTCTTTTGGTATCACTAATTCACCCACATAATTTTAAATTGAAACATGAAAATAAAAAATTATGATGGGGGAAGTGTACCCTCTCCCCCCGTTATATTATTGAATTTATAACATATGATTCCCACAAAATACAAATCCCTAATCCTATACATGTGGAATTCATTTCAATTAATTTAATTAAGTTTCTTTAATTCCCAAAATCTTCTCATTCAATCAGAAACTCAATCTAGTATGATACATGTAACTTTACAAGATATTTACTATATATGTAGAATCACATTACTTATTAGGTTTGGTAATATTATTTCCTTATTTCAGATCATGAGGGGGTACTAATATCTGATATCCTAGATAGTCTCCCATGCATAAATCACATACCACATTCAATTGATATTGTTTCCCAACCAACCCTTGAAGTCTTCATCGGTGCCTATTCTCTAGGCTATATATAATCTCTAAATGATCAGCTCTGATACCACTATATCATGACCCCCACCCCCACCTATACTCTTACTTGTTCGGAAATATATACATAGATAAAACCTTAAATGCATCCTCTAATAGGCCCAATGTTAGAAAATTTGTTGAGGGTAAAAACCACATAGTGGGAGTAATTATCCTAAATATAATAATTTATGGATGAGATATAATATAGAATCTATAGATCAATAAAATATTATAAAAATGATCCATGATCTCATTCTGTAAATTATAGTAATGCATAATTCTTGATATAGAATAAATCTCTCAAAATAAAATTCGAAATCAACTCCTAAGAAGTATCTCCAATAAAAACTCTATATTCAAGATGGAAAAGTTTGTATTGTTCACCGAAACCCACCTTATTACATTAAATATAAGTTTCACATCCAATTATAGTAAAATAGAGTCAATGAATATTGAATTAAATCACACCACAATAACTCCCAACTATTTTTATGCTCCCACACATTATCATAAAATGTATTTTTCTCGCTTAACTTCCATGTCATTCCTATCCCTAAATAATTCCCTCCCATCATGGTAATACAACTATATAATCACCAAAAAAATCCCTCTATATCATTGTCATATAACAATATCATCCTCAACCAATCCCCCCCTCCCCCACCACCAACAAACATCATGGGAAACTAACTATATCATCATCAACCAATCCTCTCACATCATGGGAATATAACTATATCATTATAAACCATGTACCATGTGTGAATTATAGTAGGGTATCAGAAACGTGAATTAAATTAACCCCATGACCTCCACCTATCATGTCTTACCCCCACCATATATTACCACCTTAATGTATTACTAACGAATGGGGGTTCGAAGATGAGGGGTAGCTAGCCATCGATTCCCTTGTCGACCTAGATGTTGGTGAAAACACTTGGACCCAAAACATTTAGTATCATTATAAATTACTCAACTCAAGTGGGTGCATTTAGAAATCATAATAAGATAATGAATCAATAATCACACAAAATACCCAAACAATAGTTCTATACTAACAACCCTAAAAATTATAATTACTCCACTACAATTTCACCACTACCCATCAATAACCTAAGATACCACTTCCATACAGAACAACCAATAATAATTGAGAAAACCTATAACAACCCACTAAATTTCCAATTTTATACATTTATTTATTCAATTATATAATTATCATTCACTAAAAAAATATTATGATCATTATAACATTAATTTCCCATATTTAAAGATAAACCATTCTTAGAGATCTCTAAAATC
The DNA here is from genome assembly GCA_963277665.1 of Viscum album. Classification (NCBI taxonomy): domain Eukaryota; kingdom Viridiplantae; phylum Streptophyta; class Magnoliopsida; order Santalales; family Viscaceae; genus Viscum; species Viscum album. The sequence continues at coordinate 779,180,738 of OY728150.1, read as the reverse complement.
TATTCCTATTTATTACCAATTCATTTCATATATTTAAATTTCAAATACAATATGCATCTATACAATTCTAGCTCGCCCCACTTTACTTGATTAAATTAATTTCCCCTTGTTACTTTCTTCTAACCACATTCAGTTTTCATGTTTATTAATTTTGTTACATCCGATATCCACATGTATTAATAACAAAATCCACACAACATAATAATCACCTCACAACAGACCCACATTATTAAATAATCATCCCACATTCCATTGCACCCACATCATTTCAACCACTACCCCACTACCATCCTCATTTCCCAAAATTAATCCACATTTCTACCACCACAATATATAGCCACATCCACACTATTAATCATAGATAAAACCACACAATAATAGGAAATAATCATATTTCAATATATATTCATTATATAGACCAACACTAACATCATTCAATTCCAAATTATTCAAGCAACGCATTTAATAACTTAATTTTATTACTAATTAATTATGAAAATTTATTCCTGTAAAATAAATTAACAAAACTTCATATTCTTAGGATAAAATAGTTTCAAGGAATATAAGGGTTTATACAAACATGAAAAGAACATAGTAAATGTTCTGTATTTATGTAATCTTATATATCGTAATAGTATCATTATATAATTACCACTTAATCAATAAATTTATGATTCTTACCTTATTATCACATTTATTATCATTTTTCATTGTGACATACTATTTCGTTCTTGGTTTTTGACCACGAAACACCCAACGGCCCCGTATCCAATGATTGATGGACATGCTTTCCAAAGGAAGGCGTTCGCCAGATGCTCTGACCAGCGACTCTTAAGAACTCACATTGGTCGAGAGGATGGGAAGTTGGTCTCATCGCACCCTTTTTGGGGGAAAATTATTGCCTGTTTCGAGACTCTCTTATAGATTTAAGACGTATTCATATGTTTGTGAATCTTTAGTTTATACCCAAACATAGTATCTAAGAATTCAACCCTGGTGGGAAACGGTCAACTAGACACAGGGGTTCGGATTCATTTACGCCCGAGTTTTACCATACCTCGCTGGATTAATTACCCTGAAGGGTTAGAACTCACTTGAGGTGGCACTATGGGTGGCGCGGTGAACCGATATGGAGATGATCGGATCGACCGGTTGTTGGGCTTGAACCTCCTTGGAGGCTTCCTACGTACCCTGTCTAGGTGACAGGGATCAAAGTCCATGTAGTTTGTTTAGGTGTCGGTGAGCTGATGTGAAGAGAGACCAGGTGGTCCGATGGGTGGTGGGGTTGAACCTCATGGAGGCTTCCTACGTACCTGGTCTAGGAGGCATGGATCAAAGTCCGCGTAGTTCATATAGGCTTGGGAATTACGAACTGAGGGTGCCTAGAATGATGTATTGGGGCTTACACTCTGAGGAGGCCCATTGAAGGATGTCATGGTCGATGCTTACTCTAAGCTCACGTGAGTCATGCTCGGTGTGAGAAACAAGAGGCATTAGGGACCAGACGATCACATCGTGAAAGGTGCCTCCGTGAGAAGCGGAGTGGGGATTACGCATGGAGCGGCCCAGGATGATGAATTGGGGATTACACTCTGAGGAGGCCCAGAAGGTCGGGGATTACTCCGAGATGGATTCCCGGAAGGCTTTCCTCATGTCTGGCCATGAGGGAATCCCAACCCATTGGTGGGTTGAGGAGTATGGTGTGGGCCAATGCCTATGTGCAGGTGCACAAGAGGGATAACGCCATGGGAATTGGAAACAGTCCAAGCAAAGGGAGATGAAAAGTGTGAATCACATGACCAATATTCAGAACACAGTGAAGGTGGCATGATGATGGAGGATAACTGTTGACCATGTTTGAAACATAGCATCCATATCATGTTAGCCTGAAATGGGGACGAACAAATGAGGGTCAACTGTTGACCATATTCGAAACACAGGACCTATCTCAAAGTGTTGTCCAAAGTCTTTTGGGGCGTTTTCCCAGGATGGTAGGTGAGATGATGCAGCATGAGGCCAGGCTATTAGGGGGTCCCTTCCGACATGAAAGAGGATTGAGATCCGAATGAAGGACACGCAAAGCGTGGGGTGGGTGATGGAATGTTTGAAGGGATTCCAGCGCTCTTGATGTTATTCCACGATAAACATAGCATGAGGCATCTTATTCTTGGATCATGAGATATTTCTTGCTTGAAGTAAGAGGTATCCTATGATTGGAATATAGGGTACACTATAATTTAGAGTCATGTAGAGAGGACTGTTTCCATACAGTTTAACGTCATGTGGTCAGGACGACTAGGTAGGAGATACCCAGCAATGGTTCGTGTGGGACTTACGCAAGGGCAGTCGTCTCTCGATGAACCTAGAAAAAGGAGCTAGGTAATAGGGTTATAGGAGAGTCATGAGGAGTATCTCAACTCGTGGAATTTATAGGACGGATGTTGGGGTGGCACAAGGGTTCAATGGAAAATCCCGACATCCCGGCCTGAAAAGATCGCGGTGCGACTGTCCATTTTTCATGGGGGTCAGTGACGGCAAAGAAGGCACCGGCCCTGAGGGCCGGGACTGCAGCGCGGCACTAATCCCAAGTGGGGGTGCGAGGGAACATCCCCCACGGTATGGACCAGTGAGTGCATGGGGTTTCCGCATAGGGTTGGCCACGAATGAGCCGGCCGTGAGGGACTAGCGGCGGCGGAGCTGTCCGCGAAGGACTTGCCGCGGAGGACTGGCTGAGAAGGAGCTTCATGTGGTTCACATTTTAGTTGTTCGTGAAGGGTGTCTGTAAAGGATGATTTCCGCGGAGGATGCTATCCACGAAGGATGATTTCCGCGGAGGAGGCTTTCCGTGAAGGAGGTTATCAGTGGATGAGATGGCTGTCCGTGAAGGGTGTCTGCAAAGGGGTTGGCACCCGTCCTAATTCGCACCTGCGGAGGTGTTCCGCCACTATTTCACGAACGACACTGGTCCGCGGAAGAGATGGTCTTCCGTGAAGAAGATGGTCATCCGCAAAGGAGATGGCCATCCGCAAAGGAGATGGCCACTAAGGGCTGGCTGCGGAGGAGTTTTCCGGATGTGGTTCACGGACTGGTTTCTCCACTATGCGGAAGAGTTCATCCGCGGACGATATGCGGTCTGCGGATGGCTGCGGAGAGATTTCTCCATCGTCTTCCCACAGGTTTTCACCCGTCCTTCCTCCTCTCTTTTTTTGTTCCCCTTGATGATTATTTATAGATCCGTGAATAGGATGGGAACATGGCCTTTACAGAAGGCCATGAAGGAATCCCCAGCCATGGACGACTCGGTCAATCAGCGATTATTGGAACCGAGACCCGCAGAATTGCTCTGCGGTCGTTCACCACTCCGCCTCTATCCCGCGAACGACATATGTCCGTGAAGGGGGTGGATTGTGGGGGTGGACCGGCCTGACACCTATCTTGCCCCATGCCCGAGGAGGGTCCCCGCCTCTATTTTGTGGACGAAGCTGGGCTGCGGAATTGTGGGAGGGTGGTCTGTCGAACTGGTCGCATGTTGTTGCTGGGAGTCGGTGCGCGGACCGATTCAGTCCTTTTCCAAGTCTTACGACAATTGGATTTCCTCCTTGCAGAATTTTCAGGACACTACAAATGCCCCCCATCAGAATGGGGTCCGATCAGAATGAAGAGGAGGTCATTCCAATGTAGAGTGGTCCTTAAAATCGATGTGTGATTGGACAATGCTCTAAATTTTTCCTGATCCAAGGGACTCTGCGAGCACAGTCTAACTATTACTAGGGTTTTATAGGAAAACCCTACAAACTTTTTGTCTTTTTCTTCTTTTAATGCCCTAATTTTCCCTGGTCCCATTCGGTATGGACCCAGCAGGTATAACCCGTCTTTTTCTTATGTCTCCATTTTCGGGTTTTCGGCCTAATAGGCTTTGTGACTCTTTCTTTCGTGAGCGGTTTAAAGTCTTGCTGACAAGACTATCACTACTGATGTTTTAGGTCTAATAGACTTGACCAAATATGGTGGGTTAAGGGCCCCAATGGGGTTCAAGTGATTAAAAGACGTCTTAATACCCTTCCGATGCACGTCAGGAAAAACTTGTTTGGACGACATGCAGGGCATGTCTCAAGGCATGGGAGCTGCATCAGCGTAGAGAGGTAGGAAGAGTATTGCCTAAGGAAGTATTTTCTTTGGTAGATGGGACAAGGTTGATCAATATTCAGAGCTGTTGAGGGCATTGTATGAATAGTCATGCAAAGGTGCTTTTAAGTCAAAGACTTTTCTATTTCTGATGGCCAGGGGACTTCAAGGAAGTCCAGCTTATGGTAACCACGACGGGTGGCTTGAAAAATTAAGAAAACCACCAGGTGTGGCTCAGAAGGTAAGTGTGGCATCTAAAATGGTTTTGGGAACATCCATACTAATCAGGAGCGTGGTTTGGAGATCACCTCCCTACCCATTTAGTTAGCGTAAGGGATGGTTGAGGCTTGACGCAGATTAAAGTCATGCAGCTGGGACATCATTTAAAATGGAACAACTTCTCCTAGTTCTCAGTAATCTTTTCAAAAACCTTCCTCCGCATTCAGGTAGGATTGTGGAGGAGTTTGGTAAACTGTAGCTCAGAGGTTTTCCGAATCCCGGGATAGAAATGGGGGCTCAGAGGCCAAGAGGCATACAGAGAGAAGCATCGCCTAAGGAAATCTTGCCTTTTGTAGATGGGTCAGGGGTGATCAATATGCAGATCCACTGAGGGCATGGTATGCATAGTCATACAAAGGTGTCCTTAAGTCAAAGACTATCCACTTCTGATAGCTGAGCAACTTCAGGGAATTTGAGGTTTGGAACCACCAGGGGTGGCTTACGAGAGTTCAGATTTTTTTTTCTAATTACATAGTATGTTTTTTAATGAGAGGGTGCCTGAATACAGGTGAAATATCTAGACTAAACTTCCTGATAATGGGTGAAGTAATTCTTTCTCATGCTGGTATGAGGCGGTGGTTTGTGAAGGTCTGACCTGTGCACTGAAAGTTGAAGAAAATCCTATGTTTCTCATTGAACCCATGACGAGTATGACCGTGTAGTTTATCTTCATGTTGTTGGGACATAATCCGTGCAGTTTGGCATCATGCGGCATGGATGAGAGGCATTTTTAAAGGTTTCTATGATGTTTAACGTCATACAGCGAGGACGGCTTCCGTGAAGTTTATCGTCATGCGGTAAAGACAGGGATATCTTTAAAGGTGTTTTGTGCTATTTAACATCATGCGGCATGGACGGGGGAATTTTTAAAGGTTTTCATGAAGTTTAACATCATGCGGTGTGGACGGGGGGCATTTCTACGAAGGCTTATCTTCATCAGAATATAAGTGGTATTGAATACCTCAACATGTCCCAGACATGAAAGGGGGGTTGATGGTGTAAATCATGGTTTCGGGGTCTCTTGGATCAGGAAAGGTGATATGGGGGCTTTGAGGCCGGTAAGCATACGGATCTAGGAAGAGCATCGCCTATGGAAATCCTGCCCTTGATGGACGGGACTAAGGCTATCATTATGCAGAGCCGTTGAGGGCATGGTATGCATAGTCGTACGAATGTGTCCATGGATCAATGGATTTCCACTTCCGATGGCCATGAATGGTTATAAGGATCCACAATTATCCGGGACACGAATTCCGTCATTTTGCAGGGGAATTTCTAGACATGTCGGGGATATTCATCCCAAGTTTCTTGTTGAGTTTCAAAGAGCCCCCTGCACTGATCTTTTCTCTTTTTTTTCGTGGGGGTTTGCCTTAATTCCATGCAATTTCATGTCATGCGGTAAGAACTAGGTACTCCTAGTTTTTTGGTCATAGAGCTCAGACCATTGGGTGACTATTGTTGCAATCACTCGAAGGATAACTGAGTCAATATGTTCCGATATACATAGGGCAAGGTGAGGGATGAAGGTCATAAACTGAAACTTTGAGTCTTTCCCAGATCAAGAGGTATGGTGTGGGGGCTCTGAGGCCGGTAGGCGTACGGAGCTAGGAAAAGTACCGCCCGAGGAAATATTGCCTTTGACGGACGATCCATGGGCTATCATTATGCAGAGCCGCTGAGGGCATGGTATGCATAGTTGTACAAAGGTGTCCCTGGGTCGATAACTTTCCACTTTTGAATTCCATGAATGATTATGAAAGTCCGTGATTGCTCACAGTGCAGTGTTCGGCACGTGGGGATAATGATGCCCAGGTATACAAGAAGCATCTTCACCGCAATTGTCCGTTGAGTCAAAGAAGCCTAGTACTGGCTTGATGTTTGTTGATGCAGGTTGCTATGTGAACCACTAGCGGACACACAGGCTAGCCAGATAGAAAAATCCTTGCAACACCTGAATGTGAAAAGGGGAAACAACTTGTAAACCACTTCGTCGTAAACTTCTGGATCAAGAGGTATGGTATGGGAGCTCTGAGGCTAGTACTCATACGGATCTAGGAAGATTATCACCTATGGAAATATTGCCTTTGGTAGACGGTCCAGGGGCTATCAATATGCAGATTCACTGAGGGTGTGGTATGTATAGTCGTACAAAGGTTTCCACAGGTCGATGACTTTCCACCCCCGATGGCGATGAATGGTTATGAAGATCCATAATTATCCGGACCGTAGAGTCTGATGTATGGAAAGGATGTATCCAAATGTGTAAGGAGTATCTCCACCTCGTATCTCCATGTGTCCTGAGTGGGTATCGATGAATTCCGTGTAGTTTAACATCATGCGGTGAGGACAAACTCCATGCAGTTTAACGTCATGCGGTAAGGATGAAGGTGTCCCGATGTGAAAGAAAAAAAAGGGATCCGCACAGTTTAACGTCGTGCGGTGGGGACAACTTCCATGTAGTTTAATGTCATGTGGTAAAGACGTGTATATACACCTCATGAAGTTCTGGTTCGTACATGGGTAAAGGGGAATTTTTAACATCATTGTCCGCACAGTTTAACGTCATGCGGTAAGGACAAGAAGTACACCACGTGTTGGTCTGGATCGCACATGGGGGGAAAGGGCATCTCTATTTTTTTAAGGGGCTGAGCCAGGACTGGGGATCCTGGCATCGCTACGTATCCTGTGAGGGAAAGAATCAAGCCGTACGTAGTTCTATGGAATGAGTACAACCCGTATAGGTCTGGTCCATACACGGGGGGAATGAAGGAATTTTTTTATCTTTAATTCAAGGGGTTGGGTGAAGACTGGGGATCCTAGCGTCGCTATGTATCCTGCGAGGGTAAGAATCAAGCCATACGTAGTTCTTTGGAATCCGTGTAGTTTAGCGTCATGCGGTGAGGACGGATTCTATACAGTTTAACTTCATGTGGTTAGGACGATGGGCACACCCCATGCAGGTCTAGTCCATACACAGGGGGATTGGCATTTTTGTTTTTTTGTTTGTGTTTTTTTCTTTTGTTTGAGGTGGCTGGGCCAGGGTGTGGAATTCTGGCATCACTACGTATCCTTCGAGGGCAGGAATCAAGCCTCACGTAGTTATCTGAAAGATGATATGCCCTGTGCGGGGCTAGTCCGTACAAAGGGGAAGGGGTGTTTTTAAATCACCTTGTCCGTACAGTTTATCGTCATGTGGTAAGAACGATCTCCATGCAGTTTAATGTCATGTGGTGAAGACGTGGTCCATACAGTTTAATGTCATGTGGTCAGGACGAAAGGGAATTATTATATTTCGTGTAGTTTAACGTCATGCGGTGAGGACGAGGTGCTTGGCAGTTTAATGTCATATAGTTCGGACGAAGATTCCATGCAGTTTAATGTCAAGCAGCAAGGACGAAGTGCTTGGTAGTTTAGTTTCATACAGCTTGGATGAAGATTCTGTGCAGTTTAACGTCATGCAGTAAGGATGAAGTTATTGGCGGTTTAGTGTCATATAGCTCGGATGAAGATTTCGTGCAATTTAACGCCATGCGGCAAGGATGAAGTGTTTGGCAGTTTAGTGTCATACAGCTCGGATGAAGATTCCGTGCAATTTAACGTCATGTGGAAAGGACGAAGATTCTGTGCAGTTTAATGTCATGTGGTAATGATGAAGTGCTTGGCAGTTTAGTGTCATACAGCTCAGATGAATAGTTCTCTATCTCTATGGGAAATACTTCTTCAGGAATCTCGCATTGGTGGGAGCCGTGGTTGAATGCCCGTCCATGGAGATCAGGGCATATTCTCCGTTGGGGTAGACCTTTTGTACAACATATGGTCCCTCCCACTTGGGCTCCAGCTTTGGAGGCTTCTTGCTGGGTATCATTGGGGTCTAGAGGACCAGCACTAATTCTCCATCCAAGAAAGATCGGAGGCGGACCTTTTGGTTGAAGGCTCATGTGATCCGGTTTTGGTACACTTCCAGGTGGTGTAGAGTGTGCAGATGCTTCTCGTCTAGCTGTTCCAATTCACCTAGCCGCTTTTCTGACTGCTCATCATTAGATAATCGATCCTAGATGGCAACGCGGAGTGAGGGAAGTTGGAGTTCAATGGGCAGGACCGCCTCCGTGCCGTACACCAATGAATATGAGGTAGACCGAGTAGCGGTGCAGATTGTGGTTAATAAGCCCACAATGCATGGAGGAGTTTATCTGGCAATGAATTCTTGTCTTTGTCCAATATTTTCTAGGGGATGTTGGATAGGTTCTTATTGAAAGCTTTTATCTGTCTGTTGGTTACTGCATAGTAGCGGGATGAGTGGCTAGACTTGATACCATACTCGGGGTATAGATTTTCCAACTCAGCAGAGCAGAAATTGGTGTCGTTGTTTGTTAGTGTAGTATGGGGGACCCCAAATCTGGCGATGATATTGGCCTTCACAAAGCTGACAATATTTCTTTCCCCGACTTACTTGAGGGGTACGGATTCTGCCCATTTGGAAAAGAAGTCAGTCTCCATGAGGATATACTTCAGCTGTTTGGCCGTGGCGGGAGGATATGGTCCCACGACGTCCATCCCCCGGATGGAAAATATCCAGGAGTACTTAGCTTGATGAAGCAACTCTGGGGGCTGGTGTATGAATTTGGCATGAATCTGTCATGAGTGGCATTTTGCGGTAAAACGCTCATAGTCTCGTGCCACTGTAGGCCAGTAGTACCCAAGCCTTCGAACCTGATGGGAAATCTTGGTCCCCGGTTGATGTGATCCACATGCTCCTGCATGTAATTAAGTCATGACGGCATCGGTTTCTTCTCTGTCAATTCATCTAAGGAGCACTCCATCAAGGAATCTTTTGTAGAGGACCTCCTACTGACCTGCACCGCCATATAGGAAAAAATTTATTGCCCTTCTCCGTATTTGCTCTTGTTCAGCCCTGTCTGATGGAAGCTCTCCCCATTGAAGGTAGTTCATGATGGGGGTCATCCAGCCGGTAGTAGGAGCATACGGCTCGGGGATGGGACTGACTTCGTGGATCTCTTCTGTCTTATCTTGAACAAATGGTCATACCATTCGACGGTGAGCAATACTGATAACCGTTTCATCCCAATCTGGATCGGCTAGGGTTGTGGCCGCGTTGGCTAATGCACCAGCCTGAGCGTTCTGGGACCGGGGAATATAAGTCAATGTTGGTTTTGTGGAGAAATCAGCCATTAACCCTCACACATGGTCAAACAAGGGGATTGAATCCTCTTTTTTAATAGCATAGTCACCATTGACTTGATTGATGACCAGCTCCGAGTAGCCTTTTGCCTTAAGGTGTTGTACTTGTGCCTGGAGTGTGAGCTCCAGGCCTGCAATGAGGGCTTGATATTCCGCTTCAATTTTCATACATCCCTCTAATAGGAGGATGTAATACGGAAAAACATCCTTTTCTAGGGACACGAGTATTATCCCCAGACCCACTTTGTTGAATCTGGGATCCTCCATCCTCTTCCCAGTGGGGCTTCGGGACGCGCCATCAAAGTACATTTCCCATGCGAGGAACTCCACTTGAACTGAGAAGATATCTTCATCAGGTAGTTCAGTGTCTGGTGCAGTGGTCCCTGTTGAAGGATGCTCTTCCAGAAAGTCTGTTAATGTCTGACCCTTGATGGCTTTTTAAGGCACAAACTGGATTTCTAATTGTTACAGGATGACCGTCCATCGTGATAGGTGTCTGGTTACCATCGGCCGACTGAGGATGTACTTGAGCGGGTTACTCCACGAGATCAAATAGACCTCATGATGCTACAGATAATGTCACAGCTTTTAAACCACGAAGACCAAGGCCAGACAACTCTTCTTGATATTTGAGTATCGAGTCTTAGCATTAATCATGGTTCAACTGAGGTAATATAGACTGTTTTTGCTATCGGTGTTGTTCTTCTATGTGAGGAAGGCTCCCAAGAACCATTCTAGGGCCATCACATATAGAATGATAGGCCTTCCTTCAACCGGGGGCATGAGCACCGGTGGGCTTAAGAGGTACATCTTTAAGTTTTCGAATGCCTCTTGGAAGTCATTCTCTCATTGGTACGTGACCCCCTTCTTCATCAACCTATTGAAGGGAAAACATTTGCCTTCCAGGTTGGCTATGAACCTCCTAATGTAGGCTAGGTGTCCTTGTAATCCCCTCGGCACAGTGAGATTTCGATGGGGCGGCAGGTTCAGGATATCCTTCATCTTCTCCAAGTCGACTTCGATGTCGCGATGGTGTACGATGAAGCCAAGAAATTTCCCTAAGGTAACCCCAAAGCCGCATTTCAAGGGGTTCATCTTAAAGCTATGCTGTCGGAGCTTGTTAAAGACGGTCTCAAGGTCCGACAGGTGATCCGAGTGCTATCTAGACTTGACTACTAGGTCATCGACGTAACATTCAATGAATTTCCCCAGGAATGGCATAATGATCTGATGCATGGCACGCTGATACGTGGTGCCAGCATTCTTGAGATCAAAGGGCATGACCCTGTAACAGAATACCCCTTGAGGGGACCTGAAGGCAATGGCTTATTCATCTTCTTAGGCCATCCTGATTTTATTATATCCGGAATAGTCGTCTATGAAGGATAGAGCCTCATACCTGGTCGTCGCATCAATTAACAACTCGGTGATTGGAACCGGGAAGTCATCTTTCATACAATGCCGATTAAGGTCTCTGAAGTCAATGCAGACGCGGATTTTCCCATTCTTTTTATTGACAGGGACGATGTTGGCCAACCAAATGGGGTACTGGACCTCCCTGATGAAGCCTACTTTAATGAGCTTATCAACTTCAGCCTCTATCTTGGCAGCATGTGAGGTTTGTGTCCTTCTATCGGCCTGTTTTTAGCCTCGGTGGTCTTCTGAAAGACCCAGGTGATGTGTTGCTACCTCGGGATCGAGTCCTGGCATTTCCGTGTAATTATAGGTGAATACATCCCAGTGTTGCCTGAGGAAGGATGTATATACCTCGTGTTCTTCAGGGGACATGGCCGCACTAATGAGAGTGGGCCTTAGGTCCTCTTCGATACCCAGGTTTATTTCCCTGAGTTCATCCACAGTGGTGGAGATACCCTCCTCAAATGCGGGAGGTGCATCTCTAAGATCTTCCCCCTCTTCTTCTCTCAAGTCCTCATCTTCTTGATCTGACGAGTAGAGAATTTCTGGTCTGATCCTTCGAGGGTTTGAGCGAGAGGCATCGTGGGCATCCCAGCTTGAGTATTCGTTCCCAAATCGAGGGTTGGTAGACGTTCCCACACTGTCGTGCACGGCCATCATGTCTAAGTTTATGAGGACATTCAAATGCGTGTTCGGACTCGAACTCCTACTCTCAACATGGTTGATGGGCATGACATAATCTTTGCCAAGATGCCTGAGGGGGTCATCGGGGACCATTTCTAGGCCATTTGGAGTGGGGATCCAGTCGACGCCGTCAACCAAAGGCTTCTTCTTCTTTTTCTCATAGAACCCTTCGTTGATGTAATGTGACTCCAAGAGCTCGAAAGGGGCCCTGTCGTTGTGCAACGTCCTGCTTTTTCCATTGATGCAGTACTTGATACACTGGTGGTAGGATGAAGGAACGGCCATGTGCTTATGGAGTCATGGCCTTCCCAGCAGGGCATTGAATGTTGTGCTCTTCCGGACCACCAGGAATTCTGTGTAGGCTACCAGGTCACAAAAATGGGTCTTTAGATTAATCTGTCCCATTGGTTTCTGCTCACTCTTGTCGTAACCTAACAAATTTGTGGCTGAGGGAATTAGATCATCCTCACTGTAGCCCAACTTACGGAGTGTCCGTAGGGGAAGGAGGTTAACTCCAGAGCCATTTTCTGTAAAGATATTTTGGATCTCAATACCATTCAGCGTGCTAGACACATATAGTGGTCTGATGTGTCCTTGCATGATGGCATCTTCGTCCTGACCAGTCAAGGAAATCACTGTATTGCATTCAGTTGGGCCAGTCTCCGCCCGGTAAATCTTAGTGGCAGCTACCTCGGATTGGAATTCCTAGGTGCTGATCAAATCGTAGATAAGCGCCTCCCTAAGGTAGGTTGACAATCTCAGGGCATCCAGGATGGACATCTTGGCTGGTACAGACGCCAGCTACTTAAGGATGTCGTATTTTTGCTTCAGCAGTCGATGCTTCTCTGTTGGCGGGAGAGTCTTGGCGGGTGCTTTGGGAGCTGGAGCATTTGATGAGGAGGGACCGGCCCCGGGGGCGGACGATGATGGCCTTCCTGCATTTTGAGGACTTGGCCTAGCCAGTCTGTTTGTACGCACTTGGCGGCCAGACACTTGCTCCTCCTCTGGTGGGTATCTCAGAATAACAGGGCTATAGTGGCTGCTTGTGGTGGTGGAGGGGAATTCTCTCTCCTGTTGAGTCCGCTGAAGGGCTCTCCCACGGGTTTCTGCAATATTGACGGTCTAGGCTGGGGTCCAACCGTAGGGTCTATTTCGGCCGCAACTGCGCCTCCCCTGGTATGCTCTACCTCTGTGATTCCTCCTCCCAGCTCCTCGTGTAGGGAACTCAGGTTCGTAGTCATACCCTTCACCAGGGAATGATTCCATGAGATGGATGACGTTGATATAACCAAGTATTGGTTCCTCATCCTCTGACAGGTCAACCTGGTCGGTTGTCTCTGATGGTTCCATTTGGTGGGTCGGTGCCCATGGTGCCAAATTCGAGGGAATAAAATCTTCTAGGGTCTGGACTAACCTTGGCCCCACCGCGGACTGCTCTACTTGTGATTTTTTCCTCTTTTGACTCCATCCAGATGGTCGTATTGTAGAGGATTGTGAGGCCGATTCTGTTAGCTCTGTGGCTTCAGGGGCTGTTGGTGGCAACACCGGCTGCTGTAGTTGAGCTTGGAGTATTCCCTATTCTCGTTTGATAGTCTTCCGAGTCAACCAGTTATTAAATTTCTGCCCCTATTTGCTGGTGACTTTCTACCACCCCTCCGCTTTGCTGGATTCCGTGGTAGAGATACAAGCCACATGTGCTGGGGGTGGTCCCAGCTCGACTTGTCCTGAATCTACCATCCTCTCCAAGAGGTCATTGAAGACGAAGAATTCTCGGATATTATGCCCCAACATCCGATGGTAGGGGAAGTAATATGGCATTTCATCACGGCCGACTTCTTCAGGTTTCCTTGGTTTCGGGAGGCGGAGCAGATTATAGTTCATGGTGGCAATGAAGTAGCCAAGAACTTGATCGTCTTGGAATGAGTATACTATTTTTCTTCGCTCCTCAAACTGGTTCTGCTTCGGTCCTCTCTGATCGTCTCATTTAGGTGGGGGTGGCCACTAATATGCAGGGGGCCCTTGACGATTTTGTGGAGGCATGAGCGGCGGAGCGGGCACAGGGGCCGACATGAGTGTGACAGTGGATGCTTCAGCTCTAGGAGCTCTCTTAGCAGGATACTACGAGGCTATTTGGTATTTTTAATTAGTCCGATGTATGGAGTCCTCAATTATCTGGGAAATAGCCGAGAGATGGCATAATCCAGTGGTGCACTGCACCGGTATGAGCGGTGTTCGCAGCTCATCTCTAAGATTATCGATGCATATGGCTAGCATATCATCTTGAGGCATTGGCCTATTTAGAGAATAGGTCAGACCTTTCCATCTAGCGATGGAATCTGAGACCCTCTTGTTCACCCTCTTCTTGCAGTTCATGAGATTACTGACCGTTGTTTTAGGCAGCATTGAGCTGAAGTGGAACAGGAACTACTGTCGGAGGTCCTCCCAGCTCTTTATCAACTGGGTCGGCAGACTCGTATACTAAACGAAGGCAGATCCTTGCAAGGTCTATACAAATCATCAGATTTTCGCTGCTTCTTGTTGTTCCGGAGTCCCCATCATAGGGTTGCAATAGGATTCGTAGTACATCAAATGCTGCTCTGGATCGCCTGATCCATTGAAGATGGGGAATATAGGGCTCCCAAAATTGGGTGGAGGTGGTGTGTTGGTAACCCAATCTGGGTAGGGTTTCCGCTCTGGCTGTATCGGAGCATGTTGACCTTCCATCGCTTCCAATCGAGCTGTTAATGCCTCGATGGTATTGGTGAGTCCCTAGTTTATATCTTGTCGGGCCCGGCCCTGGGTAGGCGTAGCCCGAGGCATTGCCTGAGGGCCCGGGTTGGCTGGCACCAAGGGTACATATTCCGTTCGGGGTACCCTTGGAGGGTTCAGGCGTACTTGCTCTGGTTGCCTCCTAAGTGGAGGGAAATCCTGGTATTCTTCTGGATCCACATCTAGGTAGTTGGACGGGCCAAACGCCTCATTAGACGAGAGCCCTGTCCATGCTTCATTTGCTGAGGCAAGCCTTATCCTTTGAGGTGGACTTGTTGGGAGTGCATGATGTGGCTCTTCTTGGGACACACTTTTAATAAGGTGGTTCCTCTGGAGCAGCTCAACGTTAAGCCACCTCAATTCTTTCATCTCTTCTTCCTATCAAGAGAACCTCTCTTTAAGCGTGAGTGGCTCATTTTTATCGAGAGACGGGGATGGGTTAATGGTAACTGTTCCTTTATTATTGTCCTTGTTGGAAGCTCACATAGTAGGTGGAGGGAGGTTAGCTGAAGGGGCAGCCATATTTAAAGCAGCCCACTGGTTCCGAGTGTGCACACCTGGGGGTTCGTTGTGAGCCACAGCCTGACCAGAACCGTCGTCTCCCGATCTATCTGGATTTGCATTTTCCCCAGTGTCACCTACGGGGTTAGCCTATATGGCATTGATGAATTCATATTTCGGAGTGGAGGGGACGTCATCTTCCAAATAGGAAGAGGATCTCCCACGTCTTCTGCTGGCCTTCCCTCTCATGACCTGGGATTTCCCTCAAACTTCTTGGTGAAGGGTGACGTGGAGAGTTCTTTGATGCAACCTTATGGTGTGCCTTCCTCTCAGAGGGGATGATGATTAATATGACGGGATAGAATGGGAACCTCCTCTCTGGACTGTCCTCCCTAGACGAGAGAATACCGACTCTTGTGGGGGAGGTTGTTGTTGAGGGGGTAATAATTCCCCCAGCCCTGAGGGCTGGGGTTGGCTTCGTTCCCTGGACATTGAGTCTCTTCCCGATTTTATTGGTCTTATGGGGGAATTTGTTGTTAAAAATGCCCCCAGCCCTGCATGATGGGGTTGACCTTGGATTGCGGCAGTGCTTGTGGCTATCGCGACCTGCCTGATCTCACTTGTCCACATCCAGGGGTGAACCGAATTTGTTGCTGAATTCACCTGTGGATCAGTCCCTTATAGGGAGGCAGGAAAAGATCGTGTATTGGACCTTCTTAGGCAAGAGGCTTGTTGGATGCTCTTGGTGGCCTGATTCAGGAGTTTTTGAATGGCTCGTTCCCACCGGGCCTGACACTTCTGGGACTTACTCGAGTTCCGACTCTGTTGGGTGTGTTGTCTTTCCTGAACAGGGGGTCCACCTGATTTTCGTCTCGATGTGATGATGTTGCAAGACACCATGCCAAATGGGTTCTTCTGGGCGGGGAGCGGAGTGAAATGAAGAGGTCTGTGTTCCCCCTAACCCCTGATATGAACTCCCGCTGGAGCGTCACCGATGAGGCGGTGCAGCTGGTGCAGTGCGCGGAGGCAAGCTGCCTCGATATTCCCTTTGCGCCTCTCAGGGCGTTGTTGTCGCATCAAGGAAAGGGCCTCTAGGTCGATGTGATGCAGGAGTTCCCCTATCATATTGATGTGGTCTACATACACTTCATAGGTCAGGAAACTTGATTTTATCCAGCGGAGGGTTGTCCATATATTATGGCGGATGTCGTGCATGCATTCTTACGACAACTCTTTGGGTATGTCGTACTGAGAGGTGGTCGTGGGCCAAAACATAACTGGTATATCATTCCTGGCCAGTCGTTTCCTCCGGTGCAGCATATTGGAATATTATTCCGCTAGTGATTCCTCTACCTGGTCAGCCCGACTAAGGCTCTCAATGTAGTCAGAGGCAGTGGGATCAGTAAGTATCGAATTGTCTTGTGGGCGATTTCTAGGTGGTTCAGAGGATGAACGAGGACCTAGAATGGCTCCTAATCGAAGAAGGGCATCGTTAGAGACAAGATGGGAATCTGACATGCTCGATCCCGTCTTTCTGAGTGCCTTGGCATACGAGGGCTTTTCGGTGCTTGATTCGGCAGGAGGAGGACCTTCCTGTCGATAGAATATGTCATATCAGGGAGGACCTTCGCAATGACGGTCGTAATGGCAAGGACTACCATTACTGCTTCATACCTCACTGCATAGAGGACTTTTGTAGTGAACACCATGGGGAGGACCTTCAAGGCATGTTCCAGCAAGGGGAGGACCTTCTGGTTGTGTAGTGTTGTTACGGGGAGGACCATCGCAACAACTGCCATTATGGTGAGGATGACCATCATGGCTTGGCGTTCGATGCGCATCCTGGGGAGGACCTTCAGGACGTGTCGCGACAAGGGGAGGACCTTCTTGTTGCTTGGGGCCACTATGGGGAGGACCTTCATAATGGCGGTCGTGGTGGCGAGGACTACCATCACAGCTGCGGTAATGGCGAGGACTACCATTACTGCTGCTGCAGGGAAAATATATGTGGGATATATCTTAGGGAGGGCCTCAAGAATGTACCGGAACGAGGGGAGGGCCTTCTCGTTGCTTGAAGTCTCTACGGGGAGGACCTCCGTTATCAGGGTGGTGAGGACTACCACCGTGACCTGATGCCTGGATGCGTGGAGTTCCGTTGCAGTGTAAACCTCGGGGAGGACCTTCAGGGCAGACCACGACAAGGGGAGGGCCTTCTTGTCTTGATGAGACGTCACTACGGGGAGGACCTCTGTAGTTGCGACTATGATAGTGAGGACTACCGTCATAATCTGTGGTCCCACTGCATGGAGATTGATTTCAGTGTATACCCCGGGGAGGACCTTCAGGGTGGACCACGACAAGTGGAGGACCTTCTTGCTGCTCGATCTTCTGGTCACGTGGAGGGTTTCCGCAACTCTCTTTAAGAGAGAAGCTCTTGTGACCGATCGTTATATGCCCACGGCGGAGGCCCCCACGGGTTCTCTGTGGAGGACCTTCAGAGCTGCTGGTAGCACCATTGCGGGAAGGACCTTCGCAACTACTACTTCCACTCTCATAATATGGTAATGGGTGGGCAGGGTTTCGAGCCTTTGATGATTTTTTAGTGGCGTCGGAAACCCTAGCTTCTAGCAGAGCGAAGTCATGAACTTGTTCTTTATTTTCTAGCTGCCTTCGGCACGTTCGGGGCGCTCTTTTGCGGGCAGCGGGGACCGTTTACTATTGACAACGACCTTCACCTCATTTGGGTCCCTGTCTAATTGGGTCCCGTGATGCTGCTAGGATACGCTGACGAACATCTTGACTTTTTGCAGGGATATATTCCTGCTCTGGAGCATCCACCATGATGGATGGGTGTCCCCCAGTTAGAACGAGTGAAGCTGATCGATCTGGTTGCCCTTGCATCACGGAATATGGTCGGCAACCCTCCTGGGTAGAATCAGGGATGCATATCTGCTCCGAGGTGTCTATATCATCTCTTAGATGAGTCGCCTCAATTGGGGAGATGGGCTCACAGGCCCGAGTCCTTGTTGTTTTCACCGATGCAATTACATGCTGGAAAGTCTGCAAGATATGATCTGGGATCGATACCTGCTCCTCCATCATTTCCAGGATATGTAGAGAGACATCTTTGGCTGGAACGGGTATGAAGGCCCATTCCTGTATTAGAGTAGGAATATCCAGATCCAGTCCTCCAGTGGTCAGTGGGTACTGACGATTCTACTGTGTCGGGGCAGGTGAACGAACCTACCCATGTACCGGGATATGTCGGTTTCTCTCTCCGTTTGCTGCCACATCAGGGTGGCGGACTTTACTTGGATTCGCAGGGAGTTGGCCCTACATATATTGGTTTCCCACCGTATCAAGTCAGTGGCCTTTGTTGGCGGGGAGATGTGACCGCCTATTATTTTCCGCCACATCTGGGTGGCGGTCTTTGATGATCTCCACCATATTAGGATGACGGGCGTCTGAAGAAACTATCGGGACCTGGTCCTGCAGGTGCCAGGTCACCACCATATCAGGTTGGTGGGCTTCACGACCCTGGGCAGGGAGAGGTGCCTGCCTAGTAAGTGTCATCCTGCATGATCGACGGGCTTGATGGAGCTCGACGGGGATACGCGCCGACTTTTATGATGCCACCATGTCTGGATGGCGGGCTTGGGAGGATCAAACAGGTGTAGGTGCCTGTTCGTGGTATGTCTCCGTGGCTAGGCAGTGGAGCTCCTCCTCTGGGACCAGGGTGATAACCGGCCCCCGATTGTACATCTGCTGCCCTCGTCGGGCGGTCCGAGGGGCTGGAGCTTGGGGAGCATGGGCCTGAATCCTCGGGGAAACATCCTCTTCGGCGCGAGGATGTTGAGTCGCGGCGTGATCACGATGATGCCATTCAGCGGGGGGCCTGAGAACAGAACCCCCGTTTGACAGGGATGAAGTCCTCATCGTCGACCTCATCTGCCTCTCTAAGATAAGTGAGGTATGCATTATCCCGTTCTGGGGATAGACTCCCAAAATGGTTGGAGACAGTGACAGGGGCTGTCTCGATCCGCCTTTGTGGTCGCTGCTGGGCAGGCGACCGGCGAATCCTGACGGATTAGAGGGCGTGCATGGCTGCCTCCACCATTGGGAGAGTACAGTTCGTATGGTACTCTCGGATCAGCACGTCTGAAACCCAGTGTTGAAGACACTGGGTGGGTGACAGGGTCCTCCGTTGTTGAGGAAGTCTTGTCCTTCAATCGTTGGAAGCGCGCACTTGTGAGTTCCTTTGTGATGCCATTGGATCAAAGGGAGTTCTGAAAGTAGTACCTACAAAACATTTTAGTAAATACAAACAACAAACCCATCAAAGCATCATCTCATAATCCCATACGTAATTAATGGCTCGCTTAGCCCTCCTTTGGAGCGTAAGGGGGCACTGGGTGAGATTAAGTTGAATCCTTCATGTTTGGTTAAAGATTCACATCGGGTTCACCATTTTTTGTTGCATTCTTGGTTTTCGACCACGAAACACCCAACGGCTCCGTATCCAATGATTGATGGACCTGATTTCCAAAGGCAGGCATTCGCCATATGGTCTGACCAGCGACTCTTAGGAGATCACATTGGTTGAGAGGATGGGAATTTGGGCTCATCGCACCCTTTTTAGGGGGAAATTATTGCATGTTCTGGGACTCTCTTATATATTTAAGACGTATTCATATGTTCGTGAATCTTTGGTTTATACCAAAACATAGTATCCACGGATTCAACCCTGGTGGGCAACGGTCAACTGGACGCAGGGTTTCAGAATCATTTATGCCCGAGGTTTACCATCTCTCACTGGAATAATGACCCCGAAGGGTTGGAAGTCGCTTGAGGCGGAACTAGGGGTGGCATGGTGAACCGATATGGAGATGATCAGATCGACCGGTTGTTGGGCTGGAACCTCCTTGGAGGCTTCATACGTACCCTGTCTAGGAGACAGGGATCAAAGTCCATGTAGTTCGCTTAGGTGTCAGAGAGCCAACGTGAAGAGAGACCAGGTGGTCCGATGGGTGGTGGGCTTCAACCTCATAGAGGCTTCCTGCGTACCCTGTCTAGGAGGCATGGATCAAAGTCCACGTAGTTCGCATAGGCTTAGGTCTTACGCTCTGAGGCAGCCCAGAATGATGGATTGGGAATTACACTCTGATGAGGCCCATTGTAGGATGTCATGGTCGATGCTTACTCTAAGCCCACGTGAGTTATGCTCGGTGTGAGAAACAAGAGGCAGCAAGGACCAGACGATCACGTCACGAAAGGTGCGTCCATGAGAAGCGGAGTGGGGATTATGCATGGAGCGGCCCAGGATGATGAATTGGGGATTACACTCTGAGGAGGCCTAGAAGGTTAGGTCTTACTCTGATATGGACGCCCAGAAGGTTTTCCTCTTGTCTGGCCGTGAGGGAATCCCAACCCATTGGTTGGTTGAGGAGTATGGTGTGGGCCAACGCCTATGTGCCGGTGCACAAGTGGGATAACTCCAACGGCGTTGGAATAAATCCAAACAAAGGGAGATGAAAAGTGTGACTCACATGCCCAACCTTTGGAACATGGTGAAGGTGACAAGATGATGGAGGATAACTATTGACCATGTTCGAAATATAGCATCCATATCTTGTTAGGCTGAAATGGGGACGAACAAATAAGGGTCAACTGATGACTATATTCGAAACACAGGACCTATCTCGAAGTGTTGTCCAAAGTCTTCCGGGGTATTGTCCCAGGATGGTATGTGAGACGATGCGGCATGAGGCCAGGACGTTAGGGGGTCCCTTCAGACATGAAAGAGGATGGATATCCGAATGAAGGACACGCAAAGCGTGAGGTGGGGTGATAGAATGTTTGAATGGATTCCAACTCTCTTGATGTTATACCACTGTAAACATAGCATGAAGAATCTTATGCTTGGAGCATGAGATATTTCTTGTTTGAAGAAAGAGGTATCCTATGATTGGAACATAGGGTACACTACTGTTTAGAGTCATGTAGAGAGGACTTTTTCCTTATATTTTAACGTCATGTGGTCAGGATGACTATGTAGGAGATACCCAGCAATGGTTGGTGTGGGACTTACACAAGGGCGGCCCTTTCTCGATGAACCTAGTAAAAGGAGCTAGGTAATGGGGTTATAGGAGATTCATGAGGAGTAGCTCGAATCATGGAATTTATAGGATGGATGTTGGGGTGGCACAAGGGTACAATGGAAAATCCCGACATCCCGGCCTGAAAAGCTCGCGGTACGACTATCCATTTTTCATGGGGGTCAGTGACGGCAGCGAAGGTACTGGACCAGAGGGCTGGGACCGTAGCCCGACACTGATCCCGGGCAGGGGTGCGAGGGCGCAGCCCTCGTGGTATGGACCAGTGAGTGCATGGGTTTTCCGCATGGGGCTAGCCAAGAAGGAGCCGACAGCGAGGGACTTGCTGTGGCGGAGCTGTCTACGAAGGACTGGCCACAGAGGACTAGTCGCGAAGGAGCTTAATGTGGTTCGCGGTTTAGTTGTCTGCGAAGGGTGTCTGCAGAGGAGATTTCCCTGAAGAATGATTTCTGTGGAGGAGTTTGTCCGCGAAGGAGGTTGTCTGCGGATCAGATGGCCGTCCATGAATGGTGTCTGCAAAGGGGCTGACGCCCGTCCTACTTCACGCCTGTAGAGGTTTTCGGCCTCCATTTCGCGAACGACACTGTTTCGCGGAAGAGATGGCCATCCGTGAAAAATATTTCCATTCGTGAAAGAGATGGCCACTAAGGGCTGGCTACGGAGGAGTTGTCTGCATGTGGTTTACGGACTGGTTTCTCCTCTTCGCGGAAGAGTTCATCCGCGGACGATATGTGGTACGCGGATGGTTGCGGAGCAATTTCTCCAGCGTCTCCCCACAGGTTTTCACCCGTCCTTCCTCCTCTCTTTTTTTGTGCCCCTCGATGATTATTTGTAGAGACATGAATAGAATGGGCACATGACCTTTGCGAAATCCCATGAAGGAATCCCCAGCCGCGGACAACTCGGTCAACCAGCGATATTTGGAACCGAGACCCGCGGAATTGCTCCGCGGCTGTGCACCACTCCGCCTCTATCCCGCGAATGACATCGTTCCGTGAAGGGGTCGGCTCGTGGTGGTGGACCGGCCTGACACCTATCCTACCTCGCGGCAGCGGAGGGTCCACGCCTCTATTTCACGAACGAAGCTGGTTCGCGGAATTGCAGGAGGGCGGTCTGCCGAACCAGTCATGTGCTGTTGCTGGGAGCCGGTGCGCGGACCGATTCGGTCCTTTTATAAGTCTTGCGACAATTCAATTTCCTCCTTGAAGAATTTTCAGGACCCTACAAATACTCTATAAAATATTGATGGTGATCCATACAAAAAAATAAATATGAATGTGAATAAATTTCAGGCGCAGCACTTCTCTTTATTATAATTCTATTACTTAATTTTTATCAATATTCCTAGATTTATTTAATACATTTATTTAGATAAATATTGTGTAAGTATTGTACCTCATGATATGAGAAAAATCACAAAACAAATAAATAGAATTTGTGAAACTCGTAAAATAGTATAAATAATATATTAAATACGTGTGATAAAAACTCCCATTATTTTTCTAGATTATTTATAATTTTTAAATTTCTTTATATTAATTATCCAACAAGATGAAGAACATTAATACCCCATGATTTACTAAAAAAGTATAATATCTTGAATCCCTTACCAAAACAAGAAACAAAACTTATAGAATTAAGAATATAGGATAGGGAAAATGATGAATGGGTTTGGAAAATCATAGGAAGGGGTCGAATGATTTTTAAAAGGATCTCTAAACTTGAATGGATAAATTTGGACCTCCCAAAATTGTGGTAAAACAAGTTAAAACAAACAATAAATACACATTGATTTTAGAATAACATATATGATTCCCTCTCACAAATATTACATAAACAAAATTTAACTTTATCTTTAATTCATATTAAATTTCTTTTTTGTTTTATTTATCCAAATAATTTGTTTTAATATTATAAAATAAATCAATTCAAGGATATGATTCATTCACTTAATTATTTGTTTTGAATCCTTGATTTTATGTTGTTATTTCAATTTATTTCATTAAATTATATTGAAGAATGAATCTAAAATAAATTCTATGTTTTCTTAAATATTACATTCATAATATAGTTACCTTTATGTAGATCTACCATTACATAGCTCCACCCTTATGTGACCTCAAAATATACCTCTACATAGTTGTTGATACACAATTTACCTTTACATAGTTTAGGAAATACCATTATGTAGCTTCAAAAATACAAGTATTACCCTAA
This sequence comes from Viscum album, assembly GCA_963277665.1. Lineage (NCBI taxonomy): Eukaryota > Viridiplantae > Streptophyta > Magnoliopsida > Santalales > Viscaceae > Viscum > Viscum album. The sequence continues at coordinate 779,157,435 of OY728150.1, read as the reverse complement.
AGCGAGCTCTCTAAACCCTTATGCAAAAAAATAAATGACATTTACATGAGAAAAACGGTTTCCTTGACGTGAGAAAAGGAAAATTGAATATAACCTTACATATTTGAACTAGTATAAAGGTAATGTGATATACCCTTACATATCTTATAACCATAATTTTATGAAACAACTAAAAAACAATGTTGACCATTATGCATAGAATGGATTAGAGGTTGTGTAAAGGTAAATTGGTTTACCTTCATGCGATAAGGGGGTGTAGTGTATGGGAAATTTAAATTTAAAAAATCATTATATTTAAAAAAATAAACATATTCCTAATAAATTTAGTGCTACCATATCATGTAAATTATAAATAATAAGATTTATTATTATTTTTAAATTTCTCAAATTTTATTCCAAATAATTAAACCATTTTATAATTCCCATAATATACTGTAATACCATTTAAGAAAACTTTTAACATATAATAACTCTTTTAATATATTTAGAACCCTATAATGAAAAAGGAAATACTCAAGGAAAGTTCAATAATTTAAAATTTTAGTTTGAAAAAAAAATCCTTTATTCTATGCCTTTGATAGGTTTACATTAGAATCACAAGGTTTATAAGAATGTGAATAGTCAATATTCTAGAGTAGGTTCATCTTCTAATTCAATTCTTGATCAAGAAATATTTGATACTATCTAGAAATCATGATCCATTTCTATATAATGGATTTTGGTTCTTTTTTGTTATAGTAGTTTGATTTCTATTTCAAGATGGATAATCAAACCATGACCATTTAGATTAGTTTTCCAAACAAACCTATTCCCTTTTAGAATCTATAGATCCAAATATGGTAGGTGGATTTGTTAACAATGATATTATGACACAAAAACTCTATCATACCATTTATCCATAGATTTATATTGAATTGGATTTCTCAAGACTATCACTGCATATAATTTGGATTGAGATTAAAGGGTTGTGTCATTATAAATAATAGGTCATCATTAGGTTTTATGTTTATTACTAATTTTGGTGTTATCATCAAGTTCATGCTCCTTAAATTTTTTGTTCTATAAAAGTAACTACCCATCAAGACCCCTCTATAGGATAAATGGATAATGACTTTCCTATTAATGTTGTGTCTCAAGGAAATTTGGATATAAACATAAGTGTCTCATTTCATATAAATATGTTCAATGTTATTATAGAAGTCAAAATCTCAGTAGTCTAGGATGGTGATATGGATGCTTGTATTCATGATATATTTTACCCCAGATCCTTAGATTATGAATCTTTTAGTTTTAGAGAGAAGAACATCCCCTTGAATCTATGAAGATGTCATGTTCTAAATTACTAGACATCTTATCTATGATATCTTCTCTAGTCTGAGAATAGATCAAGGAGGACCCATAGTTGTCGAGCGGGCCTTGAACGAACCTCTTAGATAATATATAAATGTATTATATCACCAAGTAGGTTTAGTCAATGAACCCTCCCCCATCATGAAAAATGATTAACCTTCATATATATTCTTTGTATTGTTATTTTCATCGAAATAAGATAGTTTCATCATGGATACTATAGGGATACCTACAAATGTTCAAACCGATTATTCTACCCAAGTGTTTTTTATAGGATCCAAGAATTATATATAGTCTCTTTAATGGAAAAGTCAAAATCCTAAATTTGGTCTGGTCACATATCTCTAGAATTGAACTTAATATAATGTTAAATTAGAATAATAGGGATAAAAAGATAATTATGGACGAAGAAGGTGTAACCTAGGAAGAAGATGTATTTGGTTTGGGAGGAAAGCGATGATCTATAAGAGTCTTTATATATTTTATCAGAAAATAAGGATATTATTAGGGTAGAAGAACACTTTCTATTTGGTGTGCAAAAATGAAAAATATCCTAAATTGAATCTGATAGCTACTCATTGACTTCAGGAAAGTAGGTATGATGTTCTAAGGATAATTCCAAATAATCCAAGCCAATAATGACTAGGTTAGTGAGAAAAACAAGTAAGATTAAGAAAACAATTCATATTATCCTCCTATAACATTAAGTTACATTTTTTGAATCTTGGTCTAATAGCATGGACCTATTCTCCTCTAATGGTACTGGGGAGAAGTTTGATCCAAAAATTTATTTTTGGTGGCCATACCCTATCGAACACTAGGTATGTAGGGATATATTCTTCTCACATTTCCCTTTAAAAATTAGAGACATATATATTCATTTTGGAAAAGAATCAGAAGATGATATATATGAGGCACAAGTTTTTTTATTTATGTTTACTCTAGAGAATCATTTCACGCATAGTTCAAAACCTTTCCCTAATGGACTAGAAGATAACAACTAAAAAAATTAGACACTTAGTTTTTTATTATTATAAACCTAAATGAGGTCTTTAAAATTGATGATTTTCTTATGGTTATGAAATTTAAAGACAAAAAAAATATTTTCATCCACATTACCCCAACCAAGGAATAAAAAACTTAATGAGGAAATATCTGTAATTATTAATGCTAGAATAATTTAATTTCTACTATTTTAGATTCTTTAGTGAGTATTTTCAATCAATTTAGGGTTAGTATGTCAATGATTTGTATTCAAACATTCTATTTATCTCATTTTATTTCATTAGTTGCTTTTCATTTTTAAATTTTATTTCTAGTTTTTAATTCATAAGGTTAGTGCTTCTTATTATCACTATGTCTGGTGTATTTTTGAAGGTTTTCACTAAACCCTTAAAAGTGATTCCTATTTATAATTACAATTTTGAATTTTTGAGAGTGTGTGGAAATGATTTTAATATACAATTAATAGATAATTTCATGTCCATATAGAATCCCAACATCACCTACTATTCAATATAATTTAGCATCTTGAAGTCTATATCACTAGCTAGGTAACCCTATTTTAGATTATACCGGTATTATTTAGGGTTGGTGTCAATTACCATAGGCCTCTATTTATTATTCATAAGAGATAAGATAGGAATTATCATGGTATATGAATATATGCCTTTATTTTTCATCTTAATATATTTAGATATTGATGATAGTGTGATATAAATTAATTTATAATCATCTCTAATATATCCTAAATTTGTATCTGTTTCACCTTCAATTTCTCACTGAGATGACTGATTAATGATTGGTGATTATAAAACATAATATAAATTATCTTACCTCAGTTTAGTGTATAAAAGACTATAACACTCATTGAAATTTTTGTTTGTTAGGAAATATTCACGTTCCATGAATTATTATATTGTTCTCATGGGTTTTCATTACATTTTCTAGAATAAGTAAAAAAATTAGTAATTTGTTGGTTTACCATGTGTAACATATTAAATTGATTATTATTATTCTTCAACTATTTTATAACATCTCAAAAGTTATCACCATTAGATTTTTAAGTTTTTGTTATGTGTATGTTCTAGTGGAATGTATCTATATTCCCATTAAATTAAACAAAATAAGGGCTTGTTTAAATATTTTAACAATTTTAGGTATGTGGTTATGCCAACTATATTGACTTATATTTCCTTAAAATTTTTAGTGACTCCTCAATCCTGAGATAATAATCTTGGATTTTATCAACATATGCGTCCATGTTACATTTTGTACTATAATATAAACTACAATTTATTTTAACTTGGGTATGTAAACTCAATACATTCATTAGAATATCCTAATAAATGGAAGTATCTTGACAAGTTCCAGACCAATACATTTATTTTTTGTTATATTCGAAATGAAGTAATAGAAGGTGATGTCCAACAAAATATTTTCATTGGGGGATTTTTTCAGTATTAATAAATAATAAATTATTTTATACTTCACTTTCCTTTTAATATTATATAGATTTTTCATTATTAATTGACTATACCTAATAAAAATATATAAACATAATAACATTTACTTTATTTTATCTTGGAATCTTTTTATTTATTTCTTTTATGTAACTACTGTCAGTCATAAATTAAACAAGAATCACATACATAAATAACCATGTATGAGAAAAATAAAATAAATAAAAGATTTTATCATGAGGATTCAATTATTTTTTGTTTTATGAAGTAGAAGATATAGAAACCTAGAAAATAGGTGGAAAACTCTTTTAGTCGGTACTTGTGTAGAGTTACAGTAATCATACATTAACCTTTATATCTCCTTGGTTAGTTTTACCTCATATTTGGTCATAAATAGTCTTTTATTTCATGGATATTCATCCTTTATAATTTCTTACTCACATACAGGTGATGGGAATGAGAGGTTTTAGTGTTATATAAAATAGTACTTTGGTATGTATGCATGTATGTAATAAAGGTGGATGAGATGATTTGTATATAGGAATATTTAATTTTAAAATTAATATTTTAGAAACCATAGACAATAAATAATCAATCATAGTAATAACCCAACACATGTACTAGATAGTAAAAAACATGATCATTCCCAAAAAATCAATGATAACTTTCTAGAATTCATTTCAATTAATTCTTGGAATAGATAAATTTTATCAAATTAATAATTAATATTATTATTAATTAATTATTAAATTATGTGAAGAATATTTCGATATAGTCCCTAAGATTATCATCCTCTATAAATTTAAATAAATAAATTTAATTTAATTTAATTTATAATTAACTATTACACAATCTATAATAATATATTAAATGATGTGTACCTTTCCTAGTCAGAATAAATTCTCTATTGATTTTAATATACAAGGAATTTTGGCATTTTATTCACTATTTTTCAATTGAACAAACTCATTTATAGTGTTTAATAATTACACGGTGTAAACTATTACCCAATATGATGTGTGATAAAAAATTTGTATGGTTATTTTTAGGTATTGTGTATTTATATAGAATACATGCCTATATTGTATGTCATGGTATTACATGATGTGTTTTTTCATGGATCAATACATGTAATATTCACTATAAGTGTGATGATATGGAATTCCTTAAATATATGTGAAGTGGACCACAAGAAATTCCCATGAAGCGCATGGTGTGTATTGAAATAATTATATTTAAAATAATATTTGAATCATTTATTTCCACATAACCATTCAAAAAACACTTGGTGTGTAATCAATCTAGAAAAACCAAGTCACACAGTAAGTACAACTAGCTATACAACATTCAATTTAATTAACTAATCAACTAATTCATGTTTTTGAATCACATGAAACACATATCTCATCATGTACCCTTCATGAGTTGACCTGAGTTACACAAGATGTATATCCAGGTATATATTGTGTTATATATTACTAGACACCCCCACTAAATACCTAGGTACTGAACATAAATCTTCTATGGGATATCTTATGTTACATGATGTGTATTTCTTACTATAAATCATATACTAAATGTGATACAAGGTCACTTGATTGGTGATCAATTCATGGTTGTAATAAATACATGACACACACTTTAAATACATGGATTTCTAAATTTACATAGTGGAATCCCATGTGTAGTTATATGGAATGTAATTGGATATACACCATGTATTACTAACTGACATAGTTCCAATGGATGGTCAGTGTGTGGTGCAAGATTACATGTCATATATGAACCCCTACATAGTATATTGTGATTAATGGGGCTTTTGAATTCATATTTTAACAATGGTACATCGTGTGTAATATTGTTTACATATCATGTAACAATATCCTATAGCCGAAATCCATTTCACCTTCTGATATGATCTTTATGTTTTCTTAATCTATTCATGTCATGTTCTTGGTTATATTAACTTAAAAAATTGCAGTATCTAGAATTTTGGATTAAACAACATGAAATGAGTAATAAATTCTCATTAACAAAACCAAAATTGATCAACTGTTTAATATATATTTATAAATTATAATTTAACTTCCTGGATACCACTTTTAGGTTATGGGGCATAGTGGAAGCATTATAAGCCAAGCATAATTTTTTTAATCGGTTTCAATAGAAAAATATGATGAATTGGATGTAAATATCCACAAAATATTCAAAGAGAGGATCTTTTCACATTTAATTTATAAATAATTTAAATCAAAAATTATCTCAGCATGGTAATTATTCTTATTATTAATCATTCATGTATCCTCTATCATAGTCTCTTAGTTGTAGTAAAATCATCCCAACTATAATTCCTCTGGTGGTATGCACATGTGCTCCATAGTTATCTAAACATAATCATTAGTAATCTAGGTGACCATAACGATAAACTAATCATCTTGATTCATTCTCCATTAATCATAACATAAAATATCTTAGTCATGAAATAATTCTTTCTCCTGTTCTCTTAGTCTTGATAGATAGTAGGGGATAATATCTTTTTGTTTCAAGAGGTATTTATAAAATCACTCTAGGGATTTGAGAGAAGTGTCTGTAGGGGAAAATTTTTCCCCAACTATCACATACTCTAAAATGTTATAAATTGGATTATATACCTAGTATTAGAAAATATATAATTACTTAAAGTCCCTTTATCTAATTGTTTATTCTAATTAAGCCCCATGTTAATTATTATAATTATTAATATATTCCATGACATGCACTAACTCATGGATATTTATATATCATTTTTTAAATAATAAAATTAATTTAAAGAATATTGAATAAAATATATCATTTCCATTGGGACCTTAATTAATCCCATCAATCCTTATCAACCACTATTTTACCCTTAGTAATAAATATTTTTTAAAATGAATAATTATATTTATATTATTAATTAATTAAATAAATAAATATTATATTCACTAAACTTGAAAATAAATATTTATTTTTAATATTTTCATAACTAAATAATTAATCATTTGTTATCATTCAAATAAATAAGAGAAAGATATATCCTATCTATTTTATAGCTAGAAAAAAATATTAATTTAATATTCAGCTCAAGTATTCTGACAGAAATAAATGTGGGTATTGAATTTATGTCATAAACCAAACTTGAATAATTACAAAACAAAAATCTAGGAATAACATTTACTATTACTATTAAATTTTAATAGAACTTAATTGATATTATAGATAAACTTAGTGTGCATCCCCTTAGGCCTCTTTCTCTTTGACATTATGTGATCTTGCCCAAAGTCTGAGATTGGTATCTAGAAATACATTAGGGTTACCATTAAGAAGGAAGTTAATATTTCAATAAAAATGACCTTATATGAATGATTATTATGTATTATAATTAATTTTCTATATTTTTCATCAAGAAAGATACATACTTTCTTAAACCTATATGTATGTTTCAATTACCTTTATGTGAATACATGAAATGAACTTTTCAATGAACTACTCTGATAAAGGACATAATTAAACATTTATATTTTAATCAAAGGGAATGAAATATAATCTTCTATAACTCAGAAGGTAAAAATACATTATAAACTTTTTCTGTTAATGAAATATCACTTATGAAGCACCTAACATATCTTACCTCATCATGTGTGTATACAGTCATTATTTTCATCAATTTAGAAAAGTATATAATTCATGATATACAGTAATAATAATCTCAGGTATGTGGACTAATAAACACATCCTCATATAGGAATATAAAATAAAAAAAATGATATATGAACTTCCTATGAGTGGGTTTAGCCACATAATTTCCACTCTTAGATATTATTTTCTATAAACATCATAAGAAGAAGAACCATCTTCTTATGATCATCTAATACTTGATGGTTAAACATAAGTTGTTTCATATCACATAGATGTCATCTATACTATACAATATATTTTAATAATATTTTCATATCATATCTATGTTATCATTATAGATTGGAGAACTATAACCTTATGATGTAATAAATTCCTTAAGTACATTACCATGTTAATATTATATGGAATTATAAACATCATGTCATGATATATCATTTGTATTACTGGAATTTACTATTTTGGTGATTTAAAATAAAAAAATTATGTTGGTTCTAGGTATAAACCCAAGTGGATAGAATAAAAAAAATTATCCCTATATCGTTAAAATATTTTAATATTTAAATGTCATATTTCTCATAGAATTTACTTTCCTTAATTATTATGTAATATTTGTATTAAAAATTAAACTAAACACATATAAAATATTATTATAACAAATTTAATGTTTTAATTCATTAAAAAATAATTAGAACTAATTTAAATAGTTGTTTATATAAAATAATCTTATGAACTCAAAATTTTTAAAGCCTAACTTTTTTCTATAAAAAAGTTTTTTCTATATGTTTTATATTTTAATTTAAAAGTTAAATATACAACATTTAGAAAATAATTTTTATTAATTGGATTCAAATTTTCAAAACAGAAAATTGAAATTATATAAGAAGGTTGATTTCATTTTTAGACATAAAAAAGAGTTACCAAGGTAACATTTAGTTACCATGATAAATGTAAAAAGAGTTAGAAGGGGTAAATTAAGGGGTAAAGTCATGAAATATCAAAAAAAATTATTTCAACATTAGTATTTCAACATTCCTTAATCGGGTTTTCATTATTATTCCACTTTGTATTCACCTTCTTTAAAAATATCATTGCTTTTATATTAAATAATTGGTATTTATAAAAATTTCACACCTTCTCACCTATAAAAGGAAACCTACTATCCAATCATCAAACCATACTTTTACTTTAGTTTCCTCTTAAATTCGTACCTAATTATTCCCCCAAAAAATAATATCCCATGTTGGGAAACCTCTGGTCAAATGAAGGAGTACCATATTCCTTATTTTAAAGAGGCTCTCAAAGTGAAGATTCAAGTCTTCAATATAAGTGTTATCCTCTCCTTTGTCATTATTAATTATATTATTCATCTATATATTCTTAAATCAAAATTTTAACTTAAATATATATTTTTTGAAATCATTAATATTATGTGAATTTGTTATCATTACTATATAATATAATGATTGTACTCCTTCAATCGTTATAATATGTTCTTGGTAAAGTTATTTTTACCACCTAAATGAATGATGTTATGAAATTTCTAACATTAACAATTATTAACTAATAAATGGTGATAATATTTTTTTAATAATTATTGATTTTTTATTTTTTTCAAATTTATTTAATGGAAATATTTCAAGGTATATTCACCAATAAATTCAATTCTCTTATTAATTTCATAATCTATAAAAATGAATTTTCTACATGTTCCTCATAAAAAGTCACCATAAATTATATAGACTAAGCATGAGAGTAAATAAATATTTAAATACAATATAATAAATCTTCAAGATCATTATGAATGTGATGAACTCATGATTAAGGAGTGAGAAATCGAATATATAAACCTAAGTATTTGTAGAAAATAATAATAATTAACACCTAACTATTACATTTAACAATAAAAAATTAATATATTAGTAATAACCAATTATAAATGAATCATATTAATTAAAATAAATAATAATATATTTCTCATAAATATTTCTAATAAAATAGATTATATTATACAGGGAGTTAGATCACATATGACCATGTTGAAATATAATGTAATGGCTTCTTTTCCTATGTCACATTGAAATAATAATTTTTTATAGCTAATCAAAAAATAATAAAAATTATATATTAAATATATCTTAAACACAATATGTTTTTTCTCTAGTTATTTTGGGGTTTACATGTCCCCAAATCATTTTAAATCGTTTTGGTTCATAATTCAACCAAAGGGATAATTATAAGTGGAGCCAATATTGTCTCTTATTTTCGATATGGAATATTTCTCCTTCATGACCATGTTTCTCATATTCATTTAGAGATTCATTTATCCATAATTTTATGATTTCATAAGGAAGTTTATTATTTATCTTGATATTTTACAAAATTTTGAAATAAATATTTTTTATCAATTTGTATACGGTCATTTTCTCCAATAGTTCTCTTTTATATTCTTTGAAAACCTTCCATTCCATATTTTGATGGTCTTCAAAAGTAATTTTTATCTAAAGTTTTATTTAATTTTATAAAATTATGGTTTTAAAAATTAATTTTTTTAAAAAAAATTTTTAAAAATATATAACTAGTGTTTCTTTTTATTTCTCAAAATAATTTTCAAATTCTCTTATAAAGTGTTTCTTATCTATGTCAATATTCATTAATGTTTATTATGATTCATTGGGTATATGATATAACAATGTCATATTACTTCTATATTTGGATGGATTATGGTCATGTCTTGTAGAAATCATTGTGAAACCCATTTTATTCACATGGGTGAATTAAGATGTGATGGAATTATGAATGTTTTCAAGTTCATGTTGCAGAGATATGTATGGTTATTTTTTATTTGATGGGTGGACATATAATTATATAACACTCTATTTCACTTGGTAAATATTTATATCTAATGATATGACATTTAAGGGATTGGGTATTGAACCGAATCCACTCTAGAAATATATATATTACTATTTTAGGAATAGGGTTGAAACCTGTACACTATGTTATCGTAATATGTCCACTATATCATGATGGTATTGGTAGGGAACCTTGAAATAAGAAATTATATTATATATTTATTTATCTTCTATGTTATTATTCTATATTTATATTTTATACCACATAGCTATGTTTTTTCCTATGGATTATGATAATTTTCTCATGACCCAACATTTATATTCCTAATCTCATATGTTTTTTCAATATCCTTATGTAATTATTTAGGTTCCATTTTTTTTGTCTATGATTTTATTTTGGTAGGTTAATGTATCATGATTATGTTCTCATACCCACATTTATTTATTATACTAAATTATGATCTTCAAATAATGGCTCATATATTCACCCCATACTAGGAATTTTAGATCACTCTTTCATATGTTTTTATTTCCCATGGTTGTGAAGAATAATATTATATATGATATGTATACAAGGGTTTCACATGTGAATAATTTCTTATAAAATGATGAAATATTTTTATTAAATAATAATTTCATGTAGCTAATCTCTAAATACCATAAACCTATAGGTTCTGGGTGTGTGATTTTTTTGTGAGATGAAATGAATTTTTATATAAAATTTTGTTACATATATGAATGTTATGATTAAGTCATATCAGTTTGTATAAAATTGGTGTTTACACAATATTTTGGTTTATTTTTTGAAGAATAATATTATAAAACCTAAAACAACAAATATTGAACCAAATTTAAGGTATGATGAACCTAATATGACATAGGTTAAAATTAAGGTTTCATAATTTAGGAAATCTTGGGATTGATATTCATTATCATGTGATTTATTAAAATTGTTATTAATTCCTGATATACATAAAAACCTATTTTTCATTAAATGGATAGAACCTTAAGGAAGCAAGTTAATAATGAGTGAAATGGAAAATGTAATTATATTCCCAATTAGAATAAAAATGGAATCGGAGTTAGAGTGAAAAATATCCTAAAAATGATCACCCAGTTCTCTTATGATATTAAAAATAATAACCAAACTGCACTCCCAAACAATCAAAGGAAGGAACAACTCTCCATTTTGTCCTTCAGGTGTCAACTTCCACCCACCTTTAGTGTGTTTTATGATAAATTAATTTTTTCAAATTGATCAATACAAAAAAAATTGATATTTTACATACTCGCATGCTCATGGTATTAAATGTTTGTTTTAGTTTTTTATCATTTGGAAAGAGACTATGAACAATAGTATACTATAATTTAGAATATAATTCAGGAGGATAAAATCCACTCTGTGTTATAGGATGCGTTTAAGAATATATTTTTCAATCAATATTTTCACTAAACCCATTTCACTAAATAGAGAGAGAATTACAATATTGTAATCAAAAGGAGGATGAATACATTAGTACCTATAAAGAAAAATTCATTATATTTTCAAGGAATGTTTTTAGTTTTATCATTGACCTTTTAATTAAAATAGATTTATTTGTTAGTGTCTTAAAACAATACACTAAAATGTATTAGTGGTAAAGAAAATTGGTAGAAATGAGTAGACTTTTGATGTGCTCTGAAGATGAAAATAGAAATTAAAGACTCCAATTAATCTTTTGGTTTTTGGGATAAGAATAGAAAAATTTAATTTTTTGTAAATTCAAATGATAAAACCCATAGAATAAATAAGAATTATATTCTTCCATGATGAAAATGTAGAAAGAAACATAGGTGGTTTCTTCAAAGAAATAGTTAAATGGATCATTTTTGTAATATAATTCCATCAAGAACACGCATTTTGAAAACATATGAATTGATAAACCAATAAAATAAATGGATGCAAAGACCACCCTAATAAATATACCATACTCTAAAGATTCAATTATAAGGATTTTAAAAATTACCCAAAATAGTGAACCAATATAAGGGTTAATAATGAAAATCAACATAAGAATCCTATTAATGTAAGGGAGATTGGGAAAGCTTATAAAACCATAACTACAAAAGTGGTTTATAAAAACAAACTAGTTAAAAGTACACTCATTATTCACTAAAGATCTAAAATTTATTACATTATTCTAGTTCGATGAACTACTTTATATTTATATGTTTTTATAGAGGATTAAAGTTACTAAACCAATGAATAGATATTAATTTTTTATTGTAAACTCTTAATGGTGAAAATATTTCATCGCATGTTTATAATTCCTCTCTGATAAATTTTTTTAGTAATGTCCTTCCTACAAAATTATTGTTCTTCCATTAGTATGATTTTAAAATATTATTTGGAAATTATTTCCTCTTACTATATAAATCAAATATTAATTTACATGATAGTTAAATCACATTTCATATCACATAAAACCCCCTAATTTTATATCAGTGCATTGTCAACTATGAACTCCCTATAGAAATTACTTTAATTATATGTGTGTTAATTCATAATATTGAAGGTAATTTTTCTCAAATGGTTGGGGAGAAACTCACTATTGAAAATATTCTAATTTTGAATGAATATATTGAATATTTTTATAAATAGTTACCTAATATTTACCAAGATCACAAGGATGGTTTTTTCATAGAACTAATAACTATTTTTACACCTATATCAAAGAATATTTATGAAATATCCCTAATCAAATTAAAGGAAACAAAGAAGAAACACCAAGAGAACCTATATATCGGTTTTAATCACCCGTGTTCTTCACAATGAGGTGAAATGGTTCTCTTTATTAAGAAGAAACATGAATTAATGGGTCTCAGTATTGAATATCATGTATATAAAATGATCACAATCAAGGAAAAGTATCCTTTAAACCATATTTCTTATTTGTTTAATAAACTACGAAGGGATCAATACTTCAAAAATATTTAAAATAGATCATGATATCATAAATTAAATATTAAAAGGGGGTATAGAAAATATAACCTTGTGTACAAGATATAGACAATATGAATCCATATTCATATCATCCAGACTTACAAATTTAGATGTTATCTTCATTGATCTAACTAATAAATTCTTCAGTGATTACCTTGACCAATTGTGTTAATATTTATAGAAGATATCCTCATGTATTCCTATAGTAAGTAAGATAATTAATACTAAATTAGTGTTTTTATAAAGAAATTGGGGAAGGATAAATAATATTCTAAATTTTACAACTATGAATTATGGATCTAAAAAGTATCATTATTTAGATATATAATCACAAGTGATGGATTATTAATAGATTCTTTAAATTTGATGGTAATTAAAGAATAAACTAGACCAACCACTATAAAAGATATATGTAGATTTCTTGTATTTGATGGATATAACCGATTCTTTATTAGAAATTTCTCATGAATGTAAAATCCATTAACTAAGTCAACTCAGAGTGTAGTCACGTCACTTTGTGTAGATATATGTGAATACAAATTAAATGGGACCAAGATAATGGTGTTCACTACACATATACTCACACCAACCTATAGTGGATAAGGGTTTATGATATATTTGATGCACTAAAGAAGTGATTGGAATGATTCTTATAAAAAATGACTTGGTGTCAGTATATTATTTATTTAAATAAATTGTTTTTGGGAAAAATTTTGTGATGCCTACTTTAGAGCTAGAAATTGTAATATTTTCGTTATAGATATATATGAATTATTTCTATACTGAAAAGTGTAAAATATATATATACTAAAATAGATTAATGAATATATTTACATATAAGGAGTTGAACATGCACAAAAGTGTTATTTGGAATATATTAAGGAAATGAATACTCAATACATTAACACCATGTAAAGGAAAACAAGCTAGTTGATGTTTTGAGAATAAAGGATCGTGCTACTTTATATATGATAATGATTGAAAGTGACTGAATACTCCTAGATTTAAAAAGGATAAACCATTGAATCTTAAGGGAAAGGATAAATTCTCTATTTCCCAATTGACTAATCAATATCCCATCTATGTAAAGATCAAGGGGTGTATAAAGAGGATATATAGTTATAGAAAATGGTAAAGAATAATTTAGATTTTAACTTTATTATTGACTATATTATAAGATTCCTTAATGAATATAAGTCCATTCAATACCATATTTGAAGATGAACCTTTTGGATTATACACAAAGCTCATAATTCCTTATCCATCCTAGAAGCAAAAGGATGTACAAATATCAAAATTAGAACTTTTAGTGGGAAAACACAAATAATGATATTAAACATTGTATTTCTTGATTCTTTATTTTCTCTAAGGTTAGGAATAAAGTATAATATTATAATAGGATGGTGAAACCATTTCACATACTTGTAAATAAATGGTATAACATCACTATCTATTTTCTCACCGGACTATCCATGAATTATAAAATCCTCAATTACATTTGGGTTACAGATAATCACCTTATGAAGTTGTAATATTTCATAGATATTATAGAATATTTATTTCATGATCAAATTTCCATGATACATAAAGAATAATTAGGTATGTTACATTGGGTACCCCTTTCCATTATATCAAATTGGGATATGATCTTTACCATGAATTTCTGGAGTAATTCTTCAAAAATAATTGAATATGGTATTAAGATTTATCACTTCTTATCATCATTAAGATGACTTAAACATACAAACTGAGATATAGTAATAAAAAATTCATTAAACACAAGATTTTATCTAAAGTGAGATGAACCTATCTTTATTTAACAACACCAATATAATTTAAACATTATAACTAACAAAAAAATTCACCTGATCCCAAAAATAAAAGGTTTTGTGTCATTGAGGAAAAGTTACACCTAAAAAATATTTTATGTTACTTGTGAATACTTCTTTATAATCAAAATACACTAGACCCATTTCTTGACCTCTCATAAGTTGTAATTATAGTACCAATTTGGAGAATAGAAATATAAAAAATAGTTTAGCTCAAGTTATTCATAAGGGAAAAACCCATCAAAATTTCATAATGGTTTAAATCATAATAATATGATAAAAATATGTAGGGAAAAAATATATTATTAAAAAAGAATAATAAATAATAATAGTTTTCAAAAAATCATGACATAAGGATTTGTATTATCAAATGAGGAAATATATACCATAAAATGGTTAGGAATTATGAAATGAAAAAACCGATATTTGGAGAATAATAATAGGCATGTGACATGGAAATGTATTAAGACCTTGAGACATGACATAATAAAGAAATTTTGGAAAAACATTGGCATGTGGAAATTATAATATTCTGAACAGAAAAAATGTCCTTGCTTTATGTTGTGAACAAAAAATACACATATTATATTTCTAACAAAAAATTTCTATGATTTACCAATGTAAGTGAGCCAGAGGTGAAAGTCCCCTGACCATTTATTAAAAGAATGAAAAAGTACAGTAGTGAAAGAAAAATGATGCGAGCAAATATCTTGCCCACACCCAACCATCAGTTCCAATAGAAATGAGACAACTACATATCATAATATTCATATCCTTCACCACCTCCATAATCATGTGTTTCTTCTACTATATATGATTCCCACTCTGAATTCGTTTCATATTACTTTAATAGATTGAGTTACTTCTCTCTTAACTTCAATAGTTTCAATGATAAACCCTCTTTCTTGGATTGTCCACAACATTTTTTAGAAACATGAATATCCTCTATCTCAATGTTTTCTGAAGACCTGGTGGCCATTGGATTTGGTATGTAAGAATAATCATTCCTTGGTTTCCTCCTTTGTGGCACAATCCTCCTTCCATCACTATCGGATGTCTTGCATTTCCTACCTTGAACAATGTCACTGTAAGACGACCTGACATATTAGCTAGTTTTATTTGTCACTTTCAGAACAACTTCCAAATTTTCTAGTGATTTCCACAAAGGGAGATTTATTGACTCAATCCTCCCTCACCATAGCACTCTCTGTAGCATCTAGAATCCCTCTCCAATCAGATTTCTTATTATGATCAGTCGGGGCAAGAACATGATTATTCAACACTTTTCCATGACCATCATGCAGCTCTATCTCAGGCTCTTTCATACCAAATATAACTTGATTATTGGGATCAATATGCATAACATTAATCACTTGATGTCTCTCATCTACCATAGGAACCTCGTCAAGTTCTAAGCAAGAAAACTGATTTCCTGCTCTACTATAATCTTGTAATCCAATATTTTTACGATCCTCACTGTTGAACTTCTTATTATGCTGAATCCCCGAATTCAAATGAGAACAATCATAAAAATTATCCCACACGGACATATTTCCAAGACCAAGGTCACTCACTAATCTATCAAACACATGCTTTACTGTCAGATTTTTAGGCACTTGCAACTCTTTCACACCACAGCCACTTGCAGGCTCCCCTGTTGGATCACCCTACCACCACTCCGGCATCACCACTGGAGCCAAAGGTTTGAAAACCACTATAATGTTATTTGGATACCATCCTACACATACTCCCACCATTCTACCCTCCATCGCCAAACGAACCGGACCAGAGACCTCACAGCTCTCAAGACCCTCCAACGGGCTTCGACTCAACTTCCCGTCACTGCAGACCAACCCCAAATGACCAAAATGAAAACAGTTCTTGCAGTACTGCATCCAGGATTCAAACACAACTTCTTGCCTCTAACAAAACTCCTTATTGTCAGTGATCCAAATTCATCTCACCGGAGGCCTTGAAGCATCAACCTCAACGCAAATGCATGGACAAATTGGGTGACATACAGCCTCGGTACGATGATCAGCACATAAGAACCGCCCTACCATATTCCCAATTGCACACAAAATAGAAGGTTTTTGAAGAGAAAGGGGTAAAATAGGAAACCTTAACCATGTCACAATCATCGAAGGGTCACACCTCATGTGAAAATCGAAGATCCATCGGAAAAGATAGAACAGGGATCCACTGCATCGTCTTGCTGCCCTAGACAAGGCAATGATCAAGTCTTCTTCCAAACCAAATTGAACCATGAAGTGCTTTCGGTTGATCAAAACAACCACCGCGTGTTGATGAAAATTCAAATCACTATTAATGAACTGATCAAACACCTCCGCCGACACATTATTGAGCCATAAATGGGCCACTAGGGTGAGACGACATGGATCTGAGACATTATTGAGCTCCACCGGAAGAAGAGGCAAAATGGCTGCCTCACAAAACAGGCCTGGGACCTTCGTAGAAAGCCATATTATAAGGAATTGAGGAGGAAAAGCACATCAATATGGAGAGTATCTAATATTCTCAGGAGAGGAAGGATGTGAAACTCCCCCCTCCAATGTGAAGGGGGGAGCAGGCTCCATCGACATGCGGCTAGGGCATCAGTGCAAGAGAGAAGCGGGAGCGTCTCTCTCCCATGAGTGACCTCCTAAGAACCAAATGTCCTTGATTTATGATGGGAATAAACAAGTTTTTCATGATTAATTTTTTGAAAAAACAAAATTTTCATGATTAATGTTGCGAAAAAAAACAATGTCAATGCATAATGTTGTGAACAAACAAAATTTTCAAACATCATGTTATGAAAAAAATATTTCCACTCTTTATGTTATGAATAAAATATATTTCTATTATTAATATAACTATATCATGAGATATAAATCCTTAACCAATTAATTTGAAGATGATATTACACTCAACCCATAACAAAATAATTATCCATACATTTACAATCCACTAGAATATGAAAACATTAATACTTAAAAACTTACTTAATTAACCCATGGAAAAGTGGTGGGTTTTATGAAAAAGATTACTAAAACTATAGATACTCATACTTCCCATACATAGATATTACATTATTTTTTATAAATATTCATTATATTACACAAACACATGCATCAGGACAATAATAGTTAAGTTCCTTTTAGAAACATGGAAATAATAAAAACTGGTTCATATGTGTGCTAAATCAACTCCCACTAATATCTATCCTCCTTTTTAAATAAGTCAAACATAATACATATCTTTATAACATGAATACAGTAAATGTAATAAAGGGTGAACTCAGATTCTCAATAAGGGTAAATAATAGATATATTTAAGCTTAACATGACCATAAGGGTATGAGAATAGGATCATAAAATTTAATAATCATACCCTTCATATCAAATATCATAATATTGATTCATGAAATAAATATTAGTAATTTATATGACATGAATTGTGAGGAAATAAAATAATATGATCCATGAGATCATAACATTGGAATAAGAAATTGTTTGGTTTCATACACATAAGAATAATAAATATTATGTCAACGCTACCCACCAAGAAATACCTTACATGTCTGGATTGGGATAACAAAAAATGTACCTTCTTTATTCTTGGGATGAACTCCTATGTACCCTCTTAAGGGCTTGGGCTAACCACCTGTATATTCTTCTTTTCAGGCTTGGTCTAACCAGCAATGTACCCTTCTTCTTGGGCTTGGTCTAACCACTCGTGTACCCTCTAAGAACATAGAACATTAATCATTACCTAATGAAATAAAGGGATATATAGGTAATACCCATAACATAATGAAAATCATACATGTTTATTCAACATGATCATAAAATAAATCTTCTTATCATAACCCATGAAATGAAATGGATTTCACAAACATTTTATAACTTTATAAATCGTCTAAAATAGACAGGTATCATAAAAAATTCATCACTTCAACATAGTATAACCAATGGAAAAATAAGTGGGTTTTATAATAATTTTATGATGGTATAATTCATTTTAAATGAATCATGTTTCATAAGAATTTTATCATGGTATAACCCATGGAAAAAGAATTAGGTTTCATAATAATTCTATCATGGTATAACTTGTGGAAGGGAAATAGGTTTTATAAACATCATGCCATCATAAAAAAATCCATTTAGAGGAGGAATGAATATGGTATCCTTCTATTAAATCTTTATTAAGTCATATTTAAAATCAAATGTTTTCATCTTATATGGAAAAAGATTCTGATCAATCATATGAACCATTTTTTCATGAAAATATCCTTTCTTCTTTGAAAAAACACTTTTTTAAACACAAAATAAATATAAATCATTTCCTTTTAAAACAATATTTAAAATTAATAAATTAATCTTCAAATAAATAATTTTAATGATGATGGTAATTTTTGTTGTTTCCTTACATGTTAAAACAAATATTCCTTTCACATTTTCAGTAAAATCCAAATGGGAATTGTTTGGAAAATGACATGAAGATTGATTTTAAAAAAATTAAAAGTAAAAAAATGGATAAAATATAATCTTAAAAATAATTGGATAAAAATAATAATTTTTTGGAAACATTTTTAAAAAACATGGTTTTGGAAGAAAATAGTTTTTTGGTTGAAGAAAGAAAGAAATTTTGTTTTTCTTTAAAAAATATCATTTATTTTAAGTACCATAGACTATAAAAATGGTACTATTGCATTAAAATATCATGAATAACTATAGTTTAACAAAATTCATGATTTTAATGAGATATTATTCATAATAATTTATCATAAAAACATAACTATAAATAATCCTGATAAAAAATGTGATTGTAACATAAACTAATTACCACTTTGGTACCTTTTAATCATAATACCAATGAAGAAATAACATAAAATGGTACTTAAAATTTCATTTTTATAAATAAATTCATGATATTACATGTGAATGGTGATTTATATACACCTTGAGAAATAATATTTGTGCATAACAAAACTTACTTGTCAAAGAACATAAATTCAGAAACAAATCTCTTACCGATTTGGTAACATTTGAATAGTAAACCCCATGAAAGATAGATCCTAAAATGAACGTTTAAATACCAATAATGGTAATTAGTATTATAATAATAGACATTCATGATCAATAT
Organism: Viscum album; assembly: GCA_963277665.1. Lineage (NCBI taxonomy): Eukaryota > Viridiplantae > Streptophyta > Magnoliopsida > Santalales > Viscaceae > Viscum > Viscum album. The sequence continues at coordinate 779,137,154 of OY728150.1, read as the reverse complement.
ATACACCACATAAGAAACATGTGGTGAATATGGTATTTTTCTATTATAAAATAAATGTGAGATGGAAATCTCTTAACTGAATTCTTGACTTCCATTGTACACATTAAGTGATTTTGTATAATAAATATAATTTTATTATACATATATTAAAGAAATATATTTATTTATATATCATACCATATATAATTTTATGATGAACTTTTGTTACTCAATTATTAACAATTCCATCTTAAGGTTTTATGTTGGGTAATAATAGCTTTATTTTTCATATAGGTTTTGATTTGTATATTTTTATCCAATTACATTGATCTTGATTTAATAATATATAGAATTATATAAATGATATAAATAAAAAATATATTTAGTATATATGTATTTATAGTAATCCATAAATTTCATTGATTGAAATTAAAATACACCATTCATGGAGACGGTAGGTCATACATACACATGAAAACTATTTCTATTTTACTTTTGGGTTGAAATAAATAGAGTTTAATGATATATTATCATTTTATAATCATTTTTATGTCATAAATATCACATATATTTATTAAAATTCTAAACACTCCATCCAAATTATCTTGGATTTGGTGCCTTACATTATTACATTGGTACTAAGTAGAAGTGATCACATCCCAAAGGACCGAATATTTTAGTAGATTTTGGAAAAATAGATACAAAAATAAGTATTAAATTAAATCTTGAAATGAAATACAAAATAGTGACTCCATTGGAAACACCCCTATTATCTTATATTATCCCTGCATATTAATCATAATATAGATCCTGTCATCCCGTAGAAATAATAAAACATAAGAAAGGGTTGAGTTGAGATACTCAGTAAGGGTAAGTATGTAGCTAATTCTATAATAAATAAACATAAACAATAATTTAAACTGAATAACTAAAAACAGATTCCATTAAAACATAATCATGAGCATAATATGGGAGGAATAAAAGCTTATCAAATAATTCCATATAAATAATTGCATAAGGGTGAAACATAACCATCGATATTCTACTAGTCAAATAATCACATGGATTATCAATAAATTATCTTTTAATGAGGGAATTAATAATGTGGGACATCATAAAAATATCAACTAGGCGTTGGCCAAGAAAACATACATAATCTAGTAAGACATCGGCCGATACCCAAACTAGATTGCATCATGAGACCTACTGATGCATCGGGGGCTATAGAGGGACTCACTCATCACATACTAAGTCTAACACATTGCACATGTGAAAGGGGTGAAACATAATCAACATATTCATTGATATTAAAACTATAACATGGAATTTTAATATATTTCCGCAAACAGAAAACATAATCATAAACCATCTAGTGTAATATGATGAATGGTATTGAAATAGAAAATCCACAGTAAAATAGAATATAAACCATTAAATAAAATATCAAAAATGGAATCATAAAATATTGACCTCAAAAAAGAATAATATAAAAAAAGGTTTTTTTTAATAGATGAAAATACTCAAATAAAATCATTGATAAATTCTTGATAGAAATACCACTTTACATTTAAATTGTTTATTTAAAAATCTATGAAAAGGAAACATTTATTTGAAAATAACCTTTTAAACTTGTAAATTAATCCTCAATACATTAATGTCTCATGAAATCATGAAAATATTATCAGGATGTATATATTTCAAAAAACATTTATTTGAATTTTGAAATAAAGAAACATTTAAAAGAGTATTTTTAAAAGAAACTGTAAGCAATAAGAAAATAAATAGATATTATGTATTAGATATAAATAATCAAAATAAAATTGGAAATACAACATAAGATAATAAACATTTGTATCACACATAACAATATAATAACATAATCAATGGAGTATAATTTTAACCCAAATAATGGAAATTAGTTTAAGAATTCCCTGACCACTTTGTAATCAGTTGAACCGTATGCATAATAACATTAATGAACATAAAATGAATCATTTAATTAAATTAAGATAAAGAGATTAGTGATATGATATATTAATAGGATTTATATACACCGCACATAAGAAATAAGGTTTGAATAGGGAATATATCTTATAGAAGTAAAAGTGAGATGAGAAAAACCTTACACAATGTCCAAAAGAGTTATGTACTTGTAATTAATGTCCTGAATAATAAAATTTGATTCATTAATTACATAATTAATAACCTATTAAACATTTATTTTATTTATTATAATTTTATTATGTTAATTTATGGCCATCTCTATGAGTTATAATGTTAAATTTCATTGTTCCATGAGCGTTTATTTCATGGTTTTATGGTTTATTCACTTAAGTATAAATATGGAAGTTCTTGTAAAATCCAAATAACTTATCCAGAAGTGAAATTAATGAGAATTAATTAACTTACATATGTATAAATGGTATGATATATATCATTTGGTTATATGGTATGAGTATTATTCACTAAACAAAATATTAATGAAATTGTCTTAATTTATTTTGGTGGTTTTTACGACCATCAAGAACTTATGTCATTTTATTTAATATAATATTTATATATATGTTATATATAATGATATAAATTATAATATCTATATTAAAATATTATTTAACCATAATAATGTTTTTATGACTATATTTGAAGGAAATAATGGAAAATTAAAAATCACCATCCTTGAAGGTGGTGAATTGACACATCATGGATGTTGTTTTCATTTTTAAAATAAAAGGGGGTAAGAAGAGATTTTAAGATAGATAATCCATTCTAATAATATAATTATAGTATATCTATGATACTAGATTTACCATGATACTTTGGATAGGATAGTTTAGTATAGGATAACAAATAAATAAAATTAAAAATTAAAGAAGGGGGATTTTACCACTTGATTATTGTCTCCATGGGAACCTCATTAAGACACAAGGAGTTTATATTTATGTAAGAATAGTAGGTCATTGGAATGGGGAAGATTCTTGTGAAGGTAATTGGGTAAAATGTTGACAATCATAATGGCTTAGAAGGTGTGAGGTGAAGGGGTGGTGAGGGGTGGTATATATAGGGGAGGCTAGGTGTGTTTCTTGATTATTTTACTCATTTATTTATTATGTTGGCACAAGAATATCAATAATGTGGACTCTTATGACAAATTAATTCTACTAGATCATGTGAGTTCAAAATAACTGGTTATTACCTCATCAATACATCAGTTATGAAATAAAAATTCATTTACATTCTTATGATGTTAAATACCGTAAATTTTCATAGTTCATTATTCATAAAAAATTAAACTATTTTATAAAAATCACAAAAATCACCATAAACATATTTTGAAATTTTGATTTAAAAAATGGAATCAATTTTTTGAAAATAATTTTCTAAATATAAGAAAACTATGTTTTAAATAAAATCATCATTTATTCATAAAATGTCGATTTTAATATTATAACCCACTTTACAACACTTTGAAAAATTAATTATGGTATCATAAAAGTATATTATAATTATAATGAAATAAAATATTAATTTAAGAATCTATTTTATCAAAATAAATTTTATTTTTAATCATTATATTAATTTTAAATTTTTAAATAAACACTTACATTTCAAAAAAATACCAACAACTAATTTATCATTTTTAAAACATTTATATACTTATTCCATGATATAAATGTATAATATTTTAATTTATGATATACCTAAATTTTATTTATAATTTCATGGGTGAGGATATTATTTTAATGGAAACATTACTATTCCTAATTTTTACTTACTAATCCAATGATCATTTTAATATTTAATAGTATATGATGGTTTAGTTAAACTGAGTGTTTAATCTAAGATATCAAATAATTTGAATTTATTTAAGACGATACATATGGTAAAATATTGGGGTGTTATATTCTTCTATCCTTCAAAAAACTTCATCTTCAAAATTTTCATGAGTAACACCTTCTAAAAAGATTAGGGTGGTTTTTCTTCATAGAATCATCAGGTTACCACATTTCTACTACTATATTATGGTTTCTCCAAATAACTTTTACCAATAAATTTGTATGATTTCTCAATAAATTGTAACACCCTGATATTTTGGTGAACTTTGTTTCAAATTAATTTAATCTTTGGATATTTTTCACTTCACGCAACACTGAAAATAGATTTTCACTAATTCGAACATTCCTTTCACACAAATATGACTTGTAGTATGTTAAATTCAATCTATACTTTTCCTAAATTACATGTAACAACATGTTTAGCATACGTACCATTCAAGATTGACTTCTTCAATGGCTTGCATAAAACACAAGACCACGTGTAACCTAACTATTACATATTATTAAAAATATTGTTATAATGGAATATTACGACGTTTTTAAGTTTGTAGATATGAGTATTCATAAATAAATTTTTAAAATATGTTGTGTACATAAATATAATATGAATTCATATGTTACGAGTTAATGAATATGAAAACTAATTGAATATAATGGAAAATATTATTATAGTCACAAAGATATTTTAACCTAGTAAATTAAATTAATTATAATTTTAAGTGATATTAATTTAATACATATGTTATATAATCAATAAAATATTTTTTATATTCATCAAATTGATTCAATAAACATAAGACAATTACAAACCCAGTTTTATGCATAAAAACCCTATTTTTTATTAATGGTAGTTTTACTACCTTTTAATGGAAAACCCATTTTAAATACCATTTTTGGAAATTTGGTAGATTTAATAGGTAAAAAAAATTATATTTATAATAGAAATATAAAAAATAGGTTTGGATAAATTTATTTTATTTTTATGAAAGGTTTCATCTTTTAATGAATAGATAAAAATACTGGTTTTTAATTCAAAGCTTCTTTTTTATCTAATTTACTTATAAGGAAAAATTGTATTTTTAATTGTTTTAATAGTTTAGTTAGATAATATTTTTAACAATTAATCCAATTTATGTTATTCTCCCCAATTTCTCAATGAAATAGGATATAAAAATGTAGCAATCTTTTGGACGTTTTTACTTTAAAAACCCATTGTGTCATCCCATCAGCAGGATTAATTTTAAATTAATTTGTTCTAATTATTTGATTAGAATTTTTAAAAATAGATTAAATATTTGGAATAAATATAATTTCTAATTTCTAATAAGGTCTTTTTTTTGAAATTTTTTTTACTAAAATGATTAAAATTAATTACATCGGTTAAGAGAAATGTTTGATTAATAAAGTAATAAACCATACATTTAGATCAAAAACAACCTATAAAACTATAAAAAAATAATTATATGGAAGTATTTTGATCCTATAATAAATTTTATTGACCTTGGTTCATTATTTGATCCTCTTAAGACATGAAAAATGTTGGTGGAATTCTCTCTTCAAATATTTAGAAGAGTGCCTCTTCACTTCCACTATAAAAGGACACCACCTCTACCCATTCCTCAAACCTCTAAAACCATTTAAGATAGTCCAATATCTTCCCATTTAGACTCCAAAAAATACTACCTTATACATTGAATCCCACCTTTATACAGAAATCCTCTCAAATAAGCCTTTTGGTAGAAACCAAAAAGAGTTACCAAATTTAGAGGTAGTGTCTTCTCTCAAGATCCTTTCCGTTATTTTCATTATTCACCCCCTCCACTCTATTTATTACATTATTTAATAAAAACACAAGTATCATATATATACAATGATTTTTTTTAAAAAAAAAATCTAACTAAACTTACACACACTACTATCTAATTGATATCGAACATATTGTTTCGGTGTACGGTGAACTACTGCCTCACGAAATGATGATTGTTCATTTATACTTTACCACAGATCATGGTAGACATTATTATTACCCTATATTTATATAATTTATATTTTATATTTATTATTTCTTTATTCTTATTTATTACTTTTTCAACCCCCATGTCTTTACTTTTCATTTTGTGTTAATACGATATTCTCATTTGAGGAATTGTGGACTACCACCCCCTCAAAGCGGGGTGATTCATTCACACACCACATGGAATGTATTAAATATGGGTTTAATGAATTTATATGATATATGTGATATAATAATTATACATTAATAATTATATATGTATATATATATATACACATGTCATTTACATACTTTCTTTCAATACAACAATAAAAACAGGAACAACATTCTTGCATACGTACGGATTATTGTCTCCATGAACGGTGTATTACATTTTTTACTTATTTATGCTATAAATTATTATAATATAAATATAATTTATATACATGATATAAGTATAAGGACCAATGGTATAATAAATTAAGACACATGCTAAGAACAAAGAAAATATTACCTGGAGTGAAATCTTAACCCTAGACTTTAACAAGCTTGTAACATAAGGTCATAATAAAATAATATATTGAATTATATATAATAATATGGTTCTGTAAAAAATTATAATAAATTTATATTTATTATACAAGTGTTTTGAATGAGTATGATTAGAGATAAGACACATGGTATGGGGATTTCATTTCACTTTTAATTTCCATGAGATACATGTTATGTTCGGAACTATTTCTGTTTGTGTGGTGTATGTACTGCACATGATTGTGTTCTATTAATCTTACACTTATATTTATGGGTATTCACATGTAGATTTTATAATCCTTATTTCATTGGGTTTAAGTTTCAAACATTATCAAATCAATAAAATAGTTTTGTCTTAATTTTCTTTCTTTGAGATTAATGTTTTGTTATATACCTAAACTCTTTATTTCAGTTACATATACTTATATTATCCATGTTATATCATGAATCTAAATCCATTAATGAAATTTCAATATTCGTGTTTTTTAATTTCTTACATAGAGATTATGATCCCATGTTACCAAGTTATAAGTGTTTATTGAGACAGTCGCATGGTTTTTTTGTTGAGATTATTTGAGCTTCCTTGGCTGAAATCATAGGATCCATCTCCCCAAAAAATTCATAAATTTTATTATCCCATTTTTATCCATTGTATAAACATGTATTTTAACAATATATCTACTCTATGGTATATTTTCTATTTAATAAAGTGTTTTCAAGAATGCACTACTTTACATTCTCTTCAGTTGGAAATCAGTGTTCCTTCAAAACATGTTTGCTAAAAAGGGTTTCCAGGAATATTATACCACTATCCAATAATATTTAAAACATATTTTTACGATTTTTTACTTTACCTATCTATTCAAGTGAATATTCATGTCTCCTTCCAAACAAGGCATTCCTTCTATCCTTTTTACCATGAAAAAGGAGTATTCTTTTTACCTCATTAGAAATGTAGGGATTTACCCACTTTCATTCCTTTGAAGATTCCTTCTCATTTTAAAAGGTTAATATTTAAGAAGCTGTTTTTGAAAACAATTTTTAGGGAATTTTTTTTTCAAAATTATTTCAAGTTTTCTTTATAATTTCTCAAGTTATGTTCTACGAAAATGAATTTTAAATGGGTTTATGTATTAAAAATCATTTTTCAAAGGAGAAAGGATGTTTCCCTCAAGAAAAGTTTTTTATTGTTGTTTCAAAATTATTTTCCATCTAAGATGATATCTATTTATATTAATCATGTAATTCTAAGAAATTATCTAAAGGATCCATTCATATCCTTTCTATAAATGGTTTATTCTTAATTTCATGGTCTTTTTGAAATACATTTCTTTTCCATGGGTAATATGGTTTTGAAACCCACTTCTTTTCATCAGTTATGCTTTGATCAAATGATTATGAGACCTATCACTTTTCCATAGGTTTTTATGTGATGAAATTTTTTTTATTCCAATTTCATTTTTTGGGTTATGTTTTTATGTTTATAGAACACGTCTCTTTTCATGGGTCATGATGTGATGAAAATTTTATGACACATGCATGTATGAGTTCATTATATGACGTGTGGGACCTATATCTAACTCCAATACATTGGGTAATGATAATTTCTATATAATATCAAAGGGTATATGGGTTTTATCTCAAGCATAAAATAAATATGGTTCATGGTTTGTAGCGCAAGACTAAAGAAATAAGTTTCATGGGTTGTAGCCCAAGCCTAAAATAAATAGTTTTCATAGGTTATAGACCAATCCTAAAAGAAATAGGGTACATGGGTTGTAACGGATGCCCAAAAATAATAAGGTGCATGTATTATATCACAATCTGAAACAAAAGTGGGTACACATGTTGCTAGCCCAAGCCCAAAATAGGTACATAGGTCGTAACCCAAGCCTAAAATGTTATAATGGTCTTGGTAGGTATACTTGACATAAATGTTTCTATTTTTATATGTATGCATAAAATCCTATGTATTATTTCTTATTTATGATTTCATGGCTCATGATTTTTATTTCTTTATGATTCATGTCTTATGAACTATAAATATTTATCCCATTACTCATTTTTATGATCTTTGATATGTTGGGTATGATATCCTAATGTTACGATCATGTTATCATACTCATATGTTCATGATTATGCTTACATATCTCTCTTGGTTACCCTTACTTAACATCTAATCTCACCCCTTTCTTATGTTTCCTTTCTAAAGGTTATGAAGAAAGGTTTAAGTAGAATTACTAAAGGTGGAGATCTTTATGGGAGATGTTCAAGATCTTTCACTAGGATAGAAGATTTGGTTTTCAAATTTCTAAAGACACTAAACTATTACTGTCCTTGGGAATGTATTTTTGTAATGTATATAATATTCATCTAAAATGATGTAATATCCATGTATTCTAATCATGTGTCACTATAGTTGCCATCAGAGGAATGGTTTAGTCAAAATTTGGAAACTAGGATGGGAAAACTATAGTAAGATCTCTATGTATATTTCTAGGTATATGTCTAGGGATGTCACTAAGGATAAGTATAATGATGAGTTAAAATTTAGGAAAATGTCCTAGAATTGTTGTAAAGGATAGAGTGAGTGGTTTCCTAGAAATAGATCCATGTCTGTATATTACAATCGGATGTGGCTCTGGTACAGATGTACCTAGGGGTAATAACTCTGACAAGAAATATAGGGCTTGACTCAGGGTAGTCTGGTACATGACAATGGGTCTTGTTGTACACTTGGTTTGACACTCCCAGGGGATATTGTTTTATAATTTACAAACACTTCATGAATCGTCATGATGGATTTAAACCGAATTTGACTATGAATAAAGTTAGATAAACATGATGTGTCGTTGATTATGGAAGGTTTCATAATTTAGACATCATATAAGTAATTTTTAAATATTATGTGGCTTTATTATATGATATGTGTTTCTCACCCCCTGAATTGTAGTTTTAGTAATTGGGATAACTTGAAGGAACATGGTTGACACTTAATGGTTCATATGTAGAAATTATTGGTATTATGAGAATTGATTTTCCATGTGTAAATCTCATAAAGTGAATCAGGAAGGTGTTATGAGTATTGGTTATACTTCTGAAGATAAAGAGACCGAAAATGACATGTGAAATCTATGTTATGTTCTTACATTATTCTTTACATTAAACATAATAAGAGTGATTATATTGAGGTTAAATAAATTTAAGACATGATTCATATTTCATATTCTAGTAAATAGGTATTAAGGAATAAATTGATGAAGCATGGGTAATGGTTTAATAATAATATTGTATGAGTTATGTAATTATGTTTTGGAATTGAGTGATTGTGTTATATGAATCTTTAAATATATAATTATTTCATCATGAATTTAAAAGGACATGATGAATTATGATGAAGAAATAAAAAAGTGATTTCATAGAAAGGTGATATTTTGATTAAGGGAATGTAACCTTTAATTAATGCATGATGTTTAGATAATGATATTTAGATAAAGATATGCTGGATATAAATAAGTAAATTGGATAGTATTTATTACCTTGGAACTAAGTATGGAGTTTTCGGTAGGTGGTTTATACTATCACCGATCAAGTTTATAGCATTTTCAGATTTAAGGAATATATCCAATACACATTGGAATTAGGAAGCATGCATGTTTCCAAAAGGATATATGGAAATTTAGGTTGTAACTGTGTTTCAAGCGAATATATGATAAGGGTATTCACTTGTTTAAAATGTGACAACTGGGAGTAAATTTTTGATATATAGTGGATTCAATGTTAGGTAGATTTTGTTACTCTCTTTCTAATGTTTTGGATGTTCAAATTTGAGAAGGGTCACAAGGTTAACCATCCATGAAAAGTTTAAGATAAACGTAAAAAGGAAGTATTTTTACAATAAGTTTTTGTTGAAAACCTTGGTTAAAATTCTAATCAATGACTAACCTTACTTCAAGGATTTCCATCTTATATGTTATATTTGTGTTGTTTTAAAAAATAACATCATTTATGTCAGGTGACAACCAATCAAATCCAACTATGTCATGGGTAGTGATCCCATGACTAAAGTATGATAAGGGTTTCACACCTACCACTGGCCTATGTGATGTCCAGGTTAATGTAAATTTTTTTGAATAAGTATCTATGATAAACATGTAGTGTTAATTTTTATGTTTATAGATTAATGCACATTGATAGTTAGACATTCCATTCTTTTTTGGGATTTAAGATCCGTTAAAGTATATTTCTCAATATTCATTCCTTAAGGTTATAGATTTATTAAAAATTGATCAAAGAAAAAACAATGTATGATGTGTTTTTATAGAAATATATCAAGAATTACTCAACGTCCTAAAATTGATCAAAAAAATGTTATCCTAATAACTTAATTTCTATTGAACCAATGGATTCATGAATCATCACATATTTATGACTTTCAGTCCATCAGCATTCCTTTGATCATTCAATTTTTTATGGTTGATGACCTTAATGACTTCCTATAAATATTTATTCTTTTCCTCCATATCCCATCTGCACTCCCAACCTATGTTCTCCTATGTGGAAACCTAGTTATATGTTAATTTGGGTTACCGTAATGGTCCCAAATTTCCCTTTTTATTGTATGTTTTAGTATATATTTTCACGATGGGGGTTTATTTGAATGAAACATTCATGTATTAAACCATTTATTACCCAGATGAATTTTGAGGTTGAAATTGATTTTAAGGGGGGTAGAATATACCACCCTAAGACTTGGGTGAATTTTTTTCAATTTAATTTAATCTTTTCATATTTTCCACTTCACACAAACTTGAAAATAGCTTTTCACAAAGTCAAGTATTCCTATCACACAGATCCAAATTGGAATATGTTACACAAAAACCCAACTTGGAATACATTACATGGAACAACAAGGTCGATGTACGTTACATGCAAGATTGAACTTCCTCGATGGCTTGCGTAACACGCAAGACCGATTATAACCTAACTATAATATATTATTAAAAATATTAATATAATGGAATATAACCAAGAATTTATATTTATATATAAGAATATTATTAACTAAATTATGAAAATATGTAGTTTACACAAATATAAGATGAATTCATAGGTTACCAATTAATGAATATGAAAACCGATTGAATATAAAAGACAATATTATTATAGTCCCAAAGCTATTTTAAACTAGTAAATTATATTAATTATAATTGGTAATTGATATTAATGTAATACATATGTTATATAATCTATCAATTTTTTAAATATTCATCTGATATATTTTTTATATACGTAAGATAAGAACAAATCCAATTTTATGTTGGAACCCTATTTTTTATAAAGGTAGTTTTACCACCTATTAATAGAAATCCCATTTTGAATCCAATTTTAGGAAATTTAATAGATTTAAAATATAAAAATAAAAATTATATTTTAAATATAAACATAAAAATTATGTTGGGGTAATTTATGGTATTTTTATGAAAGGTTTCATCATTTAATGAATAGTTAGAAATACTAGATTTTAATTGATAAAATCTTTTTTATCTAATATTTCTTTAAGGATAAATTATATTTTTAGTTGGTTTAATAGTTTAATTATATAATATTTTTATCAATAAATCAAATTTATTTAATTAAAACCAATTTTACATTGAAATTGGATACAAAAAACATAGCAATCTTTTGGACATTTTTACTTTAAAAACCCACAATGTCATCCTGTCAGCAGGATTAATTTTAGATTAATTTTTTTCCACTTATATGATTAGAATTTGAAAAAATGGTTTCAATATTTGGAATTAAAATAATTTATAATGTATAATAGGTTCTATTTTTTTTATAATGAAATATTAGGGAAAGTGATTAAAATTAATTACATCAGTAAAGAGAAAAATTTAGTTAATAAATTACTAACCTTAAATTTAAGACCAAAAATAACCTAGAGACATATTCAAAACCCATATTATGGAGATTTTTAGACCCTATAATAAATAATATATACCTTGGTTCATTATTTGATCCACTTTCAACATGAAAAACGTGGGTGTAATTTTCTCTTCCAATATTTACAAGAGTGTCACTCCACTTCCATTATAAAAGGTCTTTATATCTACGAATTCCTCTAAACACTAAAACATTTTAAGTTCTTACATGATCTTCCTAATTAGCCTCCCAAAAATCCACCCATCAACCTTTAATCCCCACTTTGGGTAGAAATTCTCTCAAATAATACTTTTGGCAGAAACCAAATGGTGTTACCCGATATAGAGGTAAGGTCTTCTCTCAAGATCCTTTCCTTTATTTTTCTTTTTCACCCCATAAAATATCATTATTAAATTATTGTGTGAAACAAATAGTATCTTAAACATATTAGGATGTTTTTATTTAAATATTTTATCCTAAACTTACACACACCTCCATCTAATGGATATCAAACATTATGTTTCTATGTACTGTGAACTAATGCCTCCCAGAATGATGATTATTCCTTTCTACTTTACCACCAACCATGGTGTCCATTATGATGTAAAATCTATTTATATATGTTATATATTATATTTATAATGTCTTTAATCTTATTTATTCCTTTTTTAACATACCTATCTATACTTTTCATTTGGTGTTAATACGATAATCTCATTTGGGGAAGTGTGGACTACCACCCCCTCAAAATGAGGTGATTCGTTTACACACCACAATGAATGTATTAAGTATGAGTTTAATAAACTTATATGACATATATGATATAATAATGATATTATAATAATTATATTTATATATATATACATTTAATATACATACATTCTTTTAATCTAATAATAAAAATGGAAACAACGTTTGTGCGTACATATGGCTTATTGTCTCCATGAATGGTGTATTCCATTTTGTAATTATTTATGGAAAAACATTATTATAATATACATATAATTTATATAAATTATATTTATACCATTATTTACATTCTTTAATCATTATATAAGTATAAGTACCAATGATCTAACAAATTAAGACACATGCGAAGAATGAAGAAAATTTTACCCGAAGTAAAACCTTAACCTAAGATCGTTAACAAGAAGGTAATTTAATTTCATAATAAAACCATATATGGTATTAGATATAATAATATGGTTATTTAATATATTTATAATAAATATATATTTATTATACATGTGGTTTTAAAGAGTATGACGAGAGTCAAGACACAAGGTAAGGGGATTTCATCTCACTTTTAATTTCTGTAAGATACATGTTGTGTTCAGAACTCTTTCCTTTTCAGTAGTGTATATACTAGAAATGATTTTGTTCTATATATATTATACATATATTTATGTGTATTCACATTTCCATTTTATGATCCTTCTTTCATGGGGATTAAATTTCCAAAGTTACAAAATCGGTAAAACATTTTTGTCTCAATTTTCTTTCTTTGAGACTCAGATTTTTTTATTTGCCTGAACCCTTTATTTAGGGTGTATATACATCCATTTTCCATGTTATATAATTAAAATAAATATTTTAATTATATTTTATGCTTCATGTAATTTTATTTCCAACATGGAGAGTATGATCCCACATTACCAAGTTATAAATGTTTATTGAGATAGTCTCATCATTTCATTGAGATTGCTTATGCTTCCTTAGATGAAATGATTTGATCCATCTCTCAAAAAAATTCATGAATTTTCTTCTCCCTTGGTTATACATGTTATAATAATGCATTGGTTATATATTTCTACTCTTTGGTATATAAGATAGTTAATAAAGTGTTTCCAAAAAATCCTTACACTACCTTCTCTTTGGTCAGAAATCAATGTTCCTTCAAAACATGTTTGCTAAAAACGGTTTCCAAGAATATTATACAAGCATCCTATAAGATGTAAAATTATTTTTTCACTTTTTTATTTTAATAATTTCTTAAATTTAATATTCTTATCTCTTTTTTTATAATTAATTTTTTCTAACCTTTTTACCGTGTAAAAGTAATAATCTTTTTACCTCATACGACGTGTATGGATTTACCCACAGTCATTTTTTTATAGATTCCTTTTCATTTTAAAAGGTTAATCTTTAAGAATGAAAAAAATTAAAAGAAATTTTTAGGGTAAAAGGTTTTCAAAATTATATCAATTATTCTTTATAAGTTTTCATGTTATGTTCTACGAAAATTGAGTTTAAATGGTTTTATGTATTAAAATGCCTTTTTCAAATAAGAAAGGATATTTTACTCAAGAAATGTTCTTGAGTGATGTTACAAAATTATTTCCTATATAAGAATACATATATTTATTTTACTCATTCCATTATAAGAAATGATCTAAAGGTTCTATTCATATCCTTTCTATGGATTGGTTATTCATAATTTCATGGTCTTTATGAGATCCATTTCTTTTTCGGGGGGAATATTCTTTCGAAACCCACTTATTTTCACAGGTTATACTTCAATGAGATGATTATAAAACCTATATATTTTCTATAGGTTGTGATTTGATGAAATTTTATTGATTCCCATTTCATTTTTTGGGTTATGGTTTTTTGTTTATAGAACCCATCTCTTTTCATGGGTCATGATATGATGAATGTTTTATGGCACATTCATGTATAATTTCCTTATGTGATATGTGGGACTTATATCTACCTCCATTGAATTGGGTAATGATAAGTTTTATATGATTTAAAACGGAAAATGGTTTGTAGCCCATGCCTAGAAGAAAAAAGGTTCATGGGTTGTAGCCCAAGCATAAAAGAAAGAAGGTTCATGGGTTGTAGCCCAAGCCTAAAATAAGGAGGGTAAACATGTTGTAACGTCCCAGGTAAATAAAGAAATAATAAATTTTCTTTTTAATTAATATTTTGTGAATTAGATATAAATTTTACCTTAAATGGGTTGCTATGTTTGATGGCATACCCGATACGCAACAACGAGTTTCTTTGAAATCTTATGTTACACAATAATAATATATTATTATTATTTTAAATGGTAGTTAACACCTAGCTATTATATTGGTAGGAATGGATACGACTAACTAAAATATGATTATACATGTTTTTTAAATGTTTTTAAATTTATCTAATAAAACTTATAGGCTTAAAATGTGAATGAATCTAATTTTAAGCATAATTTGATTTAAAAGGTTGATTTATCGCCTTTTGATGGAGAACCATCTTTAAATCTGGTTTTGGTCAATTTTATATGTTTTATATAACAAAATAAAATTCTTATTTAGAATCGGGGCATAAAAATTTACTTTAGATGAATTTTTTTTATTTTTCTAATAAAGTTCATTTTTTAATGAATAGTGAAAAATATTGTGTTTTAATTCCAAACTGCCTTTTAATCTGATTTATTTATATGGTTATATTATCTTTTTAATTGGTTTTAAAATTTAATTAGAATAAATTTTTACCATTTAATCCAATTTTGGTCATTGGAAGTAATTTCACATTCAAATTGGACATAAACAAGTGTCAATATTTTGATAGTTATTTCTTAAAAAGATGCTTTTTGTTTTAACAGTGGGAATTAATTTTAAAATAATTTATGCCACTTCTGTGTTGTGAATTTGGAAAAAATATATTCCATATTTGAAATCAAGAGGTCCAAATTTTTTAAATAGATAACGTTTATTTCTATACATTATGAATATTTACTTCAGTAAATATTTTATTTACCATGGTTAAAGGGTAAATCTTGTAGATAAGGGTAAACAAATATCACAATAATTATATAAAATTACCCTAACATGTGTCCTAATCCTATTGGTTGATACACTTCCGACCATGATCATACTTAGGTCAATTTTGGGACCCCATGAGGCCACATGGGAGTGATAATGACACTTTATTTTAATTAACTTAATGTAAGGACAAAAATGACATAAACAAATATCTTTTAGTAAATTAATTTTTACATAGGGTTATATTAGTTATAATTTCAACTATAAATATTATTTGGAAAACTGGACAGATTTTTTACATCATGGTGTTTTTTTATAGTTTTTAGACATCAAATCAATTAAATTATTTATGACACAATGACAATGTAGTGTTTACCTCATTAATAAATGATTTAAATAAATAATATTATAAAGATTAAAATAATTTCAAAAACCTATAAAATTATTATTTTATGATTTTATTTTAACCATGAGTCATCTAATCTTTGACTTTAATAAGTTTTGGAAATTTAGAAACTGAAAATAATTATGTAATAAAATAATATTTTTACATTTTCCTAAAGAGTCCCTCCTCCCCCTTATAAAAATATCTCACCTCTAAAACATTCCTCACACCTATCAAGATCCTTTACTCATCCAACCTCTGCCCAATTAAGCCCCCTATATGCTTATACTTTTCCTAGAAGCCTTAAATCAGTCAGAAAGCACTTCAAAAAACCATTTTGATTCAAACCAAGGGGAGTTACCCGATTTAAAGGTAACTTCTTTTCTTATATTCTTTTGTTTTATTTTACTTCTCCAACCCCCTAAACTCTTTTTATTCCTTTATTTTATAATAGCACCAGTATAATCAATATACTAGTATTTTTTATGAGAATTATTCTAACTAAACTTACACACACCTTCATCTAATGGGTAAAGAACATATTGTTTCTATGGATGGAAAACTACCCCTCACAAAACGATGATTGTTCAATTATCTCCTACCACCTCTCATGGTGGCCATTATTATAACACTGTATTTATATATGATAAATAATATGATTATTTTTTCTTTATTATTCTTTATTTTCCTTTTATATCACACCTTTATAGTTTCCATTATAGGCAAACGTGATAATTTTATTTGAGGAAGTGCGGACTATCGCCCCCTCAAAGTGATATGACTCATTAATACCGTATGTGGGACATATAAAGGATGGATTTAATGATATTATACTGTAATTATAATATACCTATGTATAATTATGTTTTAATTCAATTAAAATAAGAAATATAAATGTAAGTAGCATTCATGCGTACGTACGGCTTACAGTCTCCATGAACGATGCATTTCACTTCATATCTCCAAATGTTATCTACTATAATAAATAAATACATATACTGAATATTTATGATATCTACATTATGAATATCATTCTATAGATAATAGATATTTGACCACATGAACAACTTGTAATTATAAGAAGGTCATTTTTTACTCAAGTACCAAATATCGATAAAATGACAGTTATTAACGTAAATGATTAAGTAATGTTTATAACACGGTAATAAGTGATATAAAAGGAATAATAAACTTAAAAATGGATC
This sequence comes from Viscum album, assembly GCA_963277665.1. Taxonomy (NCBI): domain Eukaryota; kingdom Viridiplantae; phylum Streptophyta; class Magnoliopsida; order Santalales; family Viscaceae; genus Viscum; species Viscum album. Next base: position 779,119,551 of record OY728150.1, on the reverse strand, counting down.
TTATGAAAGTATAAATTAACTTTAGTTTATTATTCAGGAGATTAAAACACGAATGGGTCAAGTCAGACATGAGGTAAGGGACTTCGTCTCAATCTCCTTTTATTGAGGCATATTTTATTTTAATACACGACTTTCTTTTATACATTGTATAAACCCCTTTAAATTTTTATTTCAATCAAAGGGAATTTGTTTCTATGAAGTGTTTTACTAAAATATAAAAAATAATGATTCTTTTTAAAATAAGCAGTGACAATGAACTTTTCGCCGCTGTGAGTATTATTTGATATATGGCTTCCTTAACAAGCCGTAATGTTTTTAAAAGAAAAAAAATACCATATACTTTTTTATGTATTTTGGTATTGAAAATGGTTTTGAAAATGGATTTTTTATGACAATATATTTAAATGATATATTGTGATTGAAATGTGCAAATTTTATATTTCCTTTATATTTATTTTATGTGTTATGAATATGTTATGATTCTTGGGAATTGTTACGTATATGGGTGGTTCCATGATAAACCTAGGGTTGGTGAGCACGAGATAGCTCTCCAATGTATTGGGTAACGTGATGGAGGTTATAGTGAATGTTTCTCCTAAGAGATTTATGGAATATACTGTGATGGGTATTCCAAATGTATCCCCCTACATAGCTATGATATCTACAATGTAAATATGATATGGATGCCACAATTTACCATTATGATTTATGATTTCTATGCATTATTCATAAATCTTATGATTTACTGATGTATCTTAAAGAGATTATGTTATGTATGTAATGATGAACTAATGTTTTATTTCTTTGTTTTATAACCCTTAATAAGATTTTTATGCTCATCCCGTGTTTTGAAATGTTTTTCATAGGACCTAAAGATGAATAGGTTCAAGGATTAGATCAAGGAAAAGTTATTCTTTCAAAAATATGAGACTAGACATGACTCTTTTTTTCAAGATTTTTTATTTTATGAAAAAAATGGAAACTTAGTAGAAGTGTCTACCTTGTAATTATTGAGATGTAATGTAATAGTTATAGCCTAATTCTATAAAAATGTAAACCTAAAAAGATCCTCCATGTGAATTATTAATTTAATTCAATATTATGTAATTTTTAAGGCCGGGTCCTTATAGTTGGTATCATAGGTCGGTTTAGATAACTTTAGAAGGTAGTATGTGGATAAATTAATGTTCATAAATTAATTTATGGTAAGATTGAAGTGATATAGCATTTACATATTTCCATGTTGCTTCGCCTAAAATATTTCTATGTTCGGAATGGTTTTCCACCGAGGAAATATGGTAGATATGTTGGGGAGAAATCAGGAGGAAGCAAACCTTCCAAATAAGAAACCTGAGATGATCAGAATCAGAACTAAATTGTTTGTTGTAGTGATTGCATAGTTTACTCATGCTATAAATGGTGGTGGAATCCATGCACAAGATCAGCCAGATCAATCACAGAGGAACATATCAGTAGTGTAGAATTTCTTGATGCAACTTCCCCCATCATTCAAAAGATCATCTGACCTTGTACTAGAAGAATGGTTGATTAAAGCACTAGAAAAGATTTTTAATGTCATGGGGTGTTCAGAACATCAAAAGGTTAGTCTCGCTCTTTAATGTTTTGAAGGTAAAGTTGATCAATGGTGGTCAATGGTGAAAAACATCAGGGATAGTGAGGAGATTGATGCTCTTGATTAGGATAAATTCAAAGTTATGTTTCTTGAGAAATAATTTCCTAAGGTGGTTCATCTTAGGATGGAAAAATAATTCAAAGAATTGAGGCAAGAGGATGACTCAGGGGCTTTTTATGAAGAAAAATTCGCTCGACTGGCAAGGTATGCTCCAAATTTCATATGAGATCTTGATAGTAAATTCAACTGTTTTTACTCCGGATTAAAGCCAAAGTATCAAAGGTATTTAGATTCTCATTAATTCAAAAGTTATGAAAAACATGTTCGATGTGCGGAGAAGGTGGAAATGGAGTTTTTTGATGATCATGTCTTCTTTGAAAAAGAATATAATAAGTCGTCAAGGTGGAAAGTGAAAGGGAAAAACTCTTCAAAAAAGTATGATGGTAGGAAAATTTAGTTTATAGTTTGTGAAAATGGTGGTAAAAACCATTTTGGGGAATGTCTTTTGAATTCTGATAAGTGCTATCAATGTTGTAAAATGGGACATAAGGTTCGTAATTGCACTGAGAAAATCATGGTAATGGTAAGAAAAAATCTGATTTACAGTTAGTAAAATGTTTTAAGTGCAATGAAATGGCTAATTATGCAAATGAGTGTCCAATGAAGAACTCAACTAAGGGAAAGTAACCAGACTACAAGCAGAAAGGGGTGGTAAATTCCTTTGCAACTACCTCAGTAGATGTTGGTCCATCAAATCAAGTAGTATCAGGTACACTGTTTGTTTATTCAGATTATGACAATGTGTTATTTGATTCAGGGTCTACACATACATTTATTTCTGAGAAGTTTTCTAGTAAAGTAGGAATTCCATCTCAATATATGAATCCTGAATTTATGGTAAAAACTTCTGGAGGAAATATTGAAACAAAAAGAAATTATAAGAACCTTCATGTCCTTGTGTGTGGAAAGAATCTACATGAAAACCTTATTGTTTTGCCTCTAGTATAGATTGATGTCATTTTCCGCATGGATTTGATTTCTGTTAATCATGCTAAGATTAAATGCAGAGGTATAGAGGTTTCTTTTCAAAACAATTTTCAGTTTTTGTACAAGAATTAACCCTTAATTTTCATAACATATCAGTAATCTGATAAACTATTAAAATATGAAAATCAATGTTACCTTGCACATATTTTTGAAAACAAAGGAACTATTTAGATTAATGATGTGCCTGTGGTAAATAAGTACCTTGATATTTTTCTTGATGAGTTTCCGGGTATTATATCTGATAGAGAATTTGAATTTACTATTGAATTAGTTCCTAATGCCAAGAAAATTTCATAACCTCCTTATCTAATGTCTCAAATTGAACTTTTAGAATTAAAGAAGAAATTGCAGGAGTTATTAGATAAAGTTTTCATTCGACCTAGAACATCCCCATGGGGTGCTTCTGTCTTATTTGTTAAAAAGAAAGATGGTTCAATGAGACTTTTCATTGATTATAGAGAATTGAATAACATCATTGTTAAGAACAAGTATCATTTTACTCATATCTATTATTTGTTTAATCATCTCTAGGGAGCTCAGTATTTTTTGAATATTGACTTGAGGTCAGGGTACCATCAGTTCAAAGTAAAGGAAGCAGACATTCCAAAGACCGCGTTTCATACTAGATATGGCCATTATGAATTTGTTGTTATGCCTTTTGGTTTAACCAATGCACCTACTGTATTTATGGATCTTATGAATAGAACTTTCCATGAGTTCTTGGATATGTTTGTGGTTGTGTTCATTGATGATATTTTGGTTTATTCTAAAAGTAAAGAAGATCATGAAAGTAATTTAAGGGTTGTCTTGCAAACCTTAAAAGAAAATAATCTATTTGGAAAATTCAGCAAGTGTGAGTTTTGGTTACAGCAAATTTCCTTCCTTGGTCACATTGTTTAAAAAAATGGAATAACCATTGATCCTAGTAAAAAAAAGTTGTTGAAGAATAGCCCAGACCCACAAATATAACTGAGATCATAGTTTTCTACGTTTGGTTGGTTATTACCTAGGGTTTTTTGAACATTTTGCATGGTTATCCAGTCCAATTAATAAGTTAACTCGAAAATGTGTTAAATTTGTCGGGACAAAAGAATGTTATGAATGTTTTCAAGAATTGAAAAGAAGATTGGTGAAAGCTTTAGTTTTTTCACTACCTTCCAGAAATGGTTAGTTTGTTTTTATAGTGATGCTTTGTTGAAAGGACATGGTTGTGTCCTTATAAAGAATGATCAGGTAATTTCTTATGCTTCATGTCAGTTGAAACCTCATGAGTAAAATTACCCAAGACAAGATTTTTAATTAGCTACTTTTGTTTTTGTTTTAAAAATTTGGAGGCATCATCTGTTTGGAGTAAAATGTAAAATATATACTGACCACAAAAGATTAAATTTTATATTCACTCAGAAAGAATTGAACATGAGACAAATGAGATGGTTGTAATTAATCAATGATTATTATTGCATGATCCTTTATCTTCTAGGAAAGGAAACTAAATTGGTTTATGGTTTGAGTCAAAAAAAAATTAATGCTTCATTGACCATGATATGTTTGTAATGAGATCCTTTGGTTTTGGATTTGATGAACTTTGGCATAAAATTTGTTGGTGCTATAAATTATTCTTTTTTGTTTCAGGTGTTAGTGAAATCATCTCTATCATACAGAATAAAGCAAGCACAGAAAGAAGATAGTGAGTGGTAGAAAAATTTCAGTTGATTGAGAAGCACATGAGAACAGCTCAGAGCATGCAGAAAAGTTATCCGGATAATCAGAGGAATGATCTTTCTTTTGTGGTAGGTGATCATGTCTTTCTCAAAGTTTATCCCTGGAAAATTGTGATGCTTTTTGGTATGAAAGTAAAGTTTAGTATGAGATTTATTGGACCTTATGAAATCCTAGAGAAAGTTGGAACAGTTGCGTACAAAGTATCTATACCTCCATGTTTATCCAAGGTACACAATGTTTTTCATGTTTCAATGTTGAGAAAGTATATTCCAAATCCATATCATGTATTGATCCCAGAGATAGTTCAGTTGGAAGAGAATCTCTCTTATGAGGAACAGCCAGTCCAGATTCATGACTGAAGAGGGAAAGTATTGTCGAATAAGGTAATTCACCAGGTAAAGGTTTTGTGGAAAAACCATATGGTTGAAGAGATAACATGGGAATTTGAAAATTCTATAATGGATAAATACCCTCATTTATTTGATAAGTGAATAAAATTGTGAGAACGCAATTTCCAAAAGGGGGAAGGATGTAACATCCTAGGTAAATAATGAAATAATAAAATTTGTTTGTAACTAATATTTTGTGAATTAAATATAAATTTTACCTTAAAGGGATTTTTATGTTCAATGATGTACCTGATACGCAACAACACGTTTCTTTGAAATCTTATGTTGCACAATAATAATATAATATTATTATTTTAAATGGTAGTTAACGCCTAGCCATTGTATTGGAAAGAATGAATAGAACTAACTAAAATATGATTTTACATGTTTGTTAAATGTTTTTACATTTATCCACTAAAACTTAGAGGCTTAAAATGTGAATGAATCTAATTTTAATCCTTATTTATTTTAAAAGGTTGATTTACTGCCTTTTGATGGAGAACCCTCTTTAAATCTAGTTTTTGTCACTTTTATATGTTTTATTTCACAAAAATTAAATTATTCTTTAGAATAAGGACATCAGAATTTACTTTGGATGAAATTTTGGGATTTTTCTGAAAAAAGTTCAGTTTTTAATGAATAGTGGAAAATACTTTGTTTTAATTCAAAACTGCCTTTAAATATAATTTAATTATATGGTTAGATTATATTTTTAATGTTTTTTAAAGTGTAATTAGAATATATTTTTACCATTTAATCCAATTTTTTTCATTGGAAGTAATTTTACATTGAAATTGGGAATAAACAAGTGCATATCTTTTGATAGTTATTTCTTAAAAACACGCTTTTTGTTTACAGTGGGAATTAATTTTAAATTAATTTCTTCCACTTTTTTGTTTTGAATTTAAAAAAATAGAGTCCATATTTGGAATCAGGAGGTCCAAATTGTGTAAATAAGTAACTTTTATTTCTATGGATTATGAATATTTACTTCAGTAAATATTTTATTTACCATGGTTAAAGGGTAAATCTGGTAAATAAGGGTAAAAAAATATTACTATAATATTATAAAATTACCCTAACATGTGCCTTAATCTTATTGGTTAATACAATTTCAACTGTGAGCATCTTTTGGTTGATTTGGGGACCCCATGGTGCCACTTGGGAGTGATAATCACACTTTATTTTAATTAACTTAAAGTAAGGGAAAAAATGACATAAACAAATATCTTTTAGTAAATTAATTTTTACATAATGTTATATAAGTTATATTTTTTACTATAAATATTATTTAGAAATATAAAAATATTTCCTACATCAATGTATTTTTTATAATTTTTATACATAAAATAAATTAAATTATTCATGACACAATAATGATGTACTGTTTACCTCATTGATAAATGATTTAAATAAATAAGATTATAAAGATTAAAATAATATAAAACACTTTTCCAATTATTATTGGATGATTTTATTTCGAACATGAGTTATCTTATATTAGACTTTAATAAGTTTTGGACATTTATAAACCAAAAATAATTATGTAATATAATAATATTTTCACACTTTCCTAAAGAGCCCCTCCTCCCCCTTATAAAAAGCCCTCACATCTAACCCATTCCTCACACCTCTCAAGCCCCTTGTCTCATCCAAACTCTGCCAAATTAAGCTCCATACATCACTCTCCTCCTTCTAGAATCCTTAATATATGCAAAAGTCACTTCAACAAACCATTTTGGTTCAAACCAAAGGGAGTTACCCGATTTAAAGGTAACATATTCTCTTAAGTTCTTTTGTTTTATTTTACTTCTCCAACCCCCTAAATTATTTTCATTCCTTTATTTTATAACAAAACCAGTATCCAAAATATACTAGGATGTTTTTATGATGATTATTCTAACAACACTTACACACACCTCCATCTAATTGGTAATGAACATACTGTTTCTGTGGATGACAAACTAACGCCTCACGAAATGATGATTGTTCAATTATCTCTTAATGCCTCTCATGGTGGCCATTATGATGACACTGTATTTTTATATGGTATATATTATGTTTATTTTTTTCTTTTTTTTCTTATATATTTTCCTTTTATATCACACATTTATGGTTTCTATTATTGGTAAACGTGATAATTTCATTTGAGGAAGTGCGGACTACCGCCCCCTCAAATTGATATGACTTGTTAATTTCGTATGTGGGACGTATAAAGAATGGATTTCATGATATTATATATGTTATTATAATGGAAATATAATATAACTATGTATCATTATGTTTTAATTCCATTAAAAAAAATAAATATAAATGAAAGTAGCGTTCATACATACGTACCGCTTATCGTCTCCATGAACGGTGAATTTCATTTCTTATCTCCAAATGTTATGTAATATTATAAATACATACATATACTCAATATATATGATATATATGATATCTAAATCATTAATATCATTCTGTAGATAATGGATATTTGACTACATGAATAACTTGTAATTATAAGAAGTTCATTTTTGACTCAAGTACCAAATATCGACAAAACGACTGTTATTAACATAAATGGTTACATAATGTTTATAAAATGGTAATAAGTGATATAAAATGAATAATAAACTTGAAAAAAGTATCTTAAGAAATTATAAATTATCTTTTTTTATTATTCAGAAGATTAAAGAATGAACAGGTCAATTCGGACAAGGGGTAAGGGACTTCATATCAATCTCCTTTCATTGGGGAATATTTTGTTTTAATACACGACTTTCTTTTATGCGCTGTATAAACACCTTTGAATTTTCATTTCATTCAAAGGGTATATTTTTCTATGAAGTGTTTTACAAAATTACAAAAAAGAGTGATTCTTTTTAATGTAAGTGGTGACAATGACCTTTCTGTCACCACGAGTATTATTTGATCAATGGCTTCCTTAACAAGTCGTAATGTTTTGAGAAGAAAAATAAATATCATATAATATTTTGCATATTTTTGTATTTAAAATGGTTTTGATAATGGATTTATTATGTAAATATATTTAAATTATATATTGTGATTTAAATTTGGAAATTTTATCTTTCTTTTATATTTGATTTATGTGTTATGAATATGTTACGGTTCTTAGGAAATGTTACGTATACGATTGGATTCATGATAATCCTAGGGTTGGTGAGCCCGAGATAGCTCTCCAATGCATTGGGTAATGTCAGGGAGGTAAATGTGAATGTTTTTCCAAAGAGATTTAGGGAAATATACTGTGATGGGTATTCCAAATTTAACTTCATATATAGTTGTGATAGCTACAATGTAAGTATGATATGGATGCCACAAGTTACCTTTATGATTTATGATTTCTATGTGTTATTCATAAATCATATGATTTCATGACGTATGTTAAAGATCTTATGTTATTCATGTAATTATGAAGTAATTTTTTTATTCTCTGTTTTATAACCCTTACTGAGCTTTTTATGCTCATCCCCAGTTTTGAAATGTTTTTCACATGACCTAAAGATGAATAGGGTCAAGGATGAGATCAAGGAAAAGTCATGCTGTCTAAAACATAGGAATAGACATGACTATTTTTTTCAAGAGTTTTTAATTTATGAAAAAAGGGAAACTTTGTAGAAGTGTCTACCTTTTAATTCTTGAGATGTAATGTAATGTTTATGGCCTAATTCTCAGAAACTCTAAACTAGAAAAGATCCTCGATGTGAATTATTCATTTAATACAAAATTATATAATGTTTAAAGTCGGTTCCTTATACTTGTTGTATCCTTAGACATAAGATAATATGGTTCATGGGTTGTAGCCTAATAATAACTGAAAGTAGGTACATGGGTCGTAGCCCAATCCTAACATGTTACAAAGGTCTTTGTAGGTAGCCTTGAAATTAAAGTTTCTATTTTTAAATGCATGCCAAACATCATATGTCTTATTCCATATTTATGATTTCAGGGCTAATGATGTTTATTTACTTATTATTAATGTCTTATAAACTGCAAATATTTAACCCATAAATCGTGTTTATGATCTTTGATATGAAGGGTATGATCCCTTAATGTTACGGTCACATTATCACACCCTTATATTCATGTTTATACTTATATGTATCTCTAATTTAGACTTACTGAGCATCTGAGCTCACCCCTTTCATATGTTTCCTTTATAAAGGTTATGAAGAAATATTTTAGGTAGAATTACTAAATTTGGTAATATTTATGGGAGATGTTGCAGATCATTCACTGGTATAGAAGATTTTGTTTCCTTGTTAAGACACTAAATTATTACGGTCCTCGGGCATGCATTTTTATAAAGTATTGAATATTTATCTAAAATGATGTAATATACTTGTATGTTAATCCAGGGTTTCTATATACATTCTCTATATGGTCAAGAATATTGATAGGCTCTTAGTGGTAAGACAAATCAAGTTCCAGTTCTATTTCTTCATAAGTGATTACATGGGTTGGGACTGGCACTTACTTCCTTATTAAGGAGATATGGAACACATCATTTTATTTAGAAAGGCTTGGTGGTATCACAAAACAATTTGACACAACACTAATTCTTTCTAGAATTTCAAATTCTCTGATGTACTTGGTGCCTAGTTTCCCTTTCATATCGATACTTATGACACCCTTCAATGGAGATACTTTCAAAAAGACATGATCTCCCTCTAAAAAATCCAAAACCTTTCTTTGATTTTCTGAATAACTCTTTTTCCTACTTTGAGCTAATTTAATATGATCCCAAATAGTATTTAACTTTTTCATTGTCTCTTTAATATTTTTTTGCCTATAAGTTTCCTCTCAGCAACTTCATCCCAGCAAGTTGGAGTACGACATCACTTGGCATCTAAGGCTTCATATGGAACCATTTGAATACTAGAATGGAAACTAGTATTGTAGAAATACTTTACCAACGGAAAATAATGACCCCACATACCTAAAATGTCAGGTTATCATGATATTAATATTTCTTATAATGTTTTAATATTCTTTTTAGACTATCCATTGGGTTGAGGGTGATAAGTAGTGCTCAAATGCAGCTCGATATCAAGATCCTTTTGAAGACACATCTATAATTTTTATGTAATATGGGGATCTTGATCATATAAAATAGATATAGGTGCACCATGAAGTCTTAAATATTGATTCATATAGATTAATTTAAGGTCATCCAATGGAAAATCTTTCTTTATTGAGAGTAAATTTGAATAATTAGTAATTCAATCAATAATTACCCATATTACATCATTCTTTATTGGATTCATAGGTAATCCAATGAAAAAAAATCAATTGTAATGTCATCCAATTTCCATGTAGTAATTGGTAGAGGATTCATGAATCTTATAGGATATTTTGTTTTAGCCTTAAACTATTAACAAACTAAACATCTTGATAGGTAAACAGAAATTTCCCTCTATACATTATCTCATGAAAAATGTTCCTTCAAATATATATACATATTAGTTCTACCAAAGAGTATAAAGAAATTCAAGCAATGTGAATCATCTAATAATTTCATTTTTATCTCAGGTATAGTGGGAACCCCAACCCTTTTTTGAATTTTAAAAATGAAATCTTCATCTATGGAGTCTACCAATTTTCCATCATTCATAACATAAATTTTCTTTTGAAAATTATCATCATTGGACTGGTAAATTTTTATCTTTTCCAATAAACTGGGATTGGAAAACATCTGATAAATTAGTTATGTTTCACCATCCATGATAATTACCATATCCATATTTATTAGATCCATGTACACAGGATCCCTCTCAATCCTAATTTTGTTCAGAAATCCATGATACTTCTTGCTCAATGCATCTTCTACCTTATTTTTCTTCCCTTTGTGGTAGTTCATTGACCAATAATTATCCTTGAGTAGCTCGAGTTATCGCATTTGCCTCATGTTTAGTTCTTTATTGGAAAAGATTTATTTCAAACTCTTGTGATTGGTATATATCTCACATCTTTCACCCTATAGATAGTGTCTCCATATATTCAGTGAAAATATTATAGTTTTTAACTCAAGATCATGAGTTAGATAATTTTGTTCATGATTTTTTAACTACCTTGATGTATATGCAATAGCTCTATAATTCTATATAAGGACACAACTATGTACTTTCTTTGATGCATCACTATAAATAACAAATCCACCATTTCTTGATGGTAGATTCAAGATCATATAATTCCCTAATCTCTTATTCAATTCTTCGATGATTTGTTCACATTCCTTTTTCCAAATAAACAATACCCATTTATGAGTAATCTTGGTTAACGGATTAGATAATCGGGAAAAATTCAAAATGAGACTAATACAGTAACCTTCTAAACCAATGAAACTATATACCTCGATAATGTTTGTTGGTGTAGGTCATTTGTGGATTACCTTTGTATTTGAAGGATCAACTATCATTCCATCCATGGAGATAATATGGCCAAGAAAATAAAATACTTGAATCCATAATTCACACATTATAAACTTCTCATAAAACTCTTTTCTTATAAGATTCTATGGAACAATACACAAGTGGTTCACATGGTTATTGTAGCTTTTATATTACACCAAGATATCATAAACAAATAACACAAAAAAGTTATCAAGATATTACTTGAATAATTTTTTCATTATATCCATACAAACAAATGGATCATTAGTTAGTCCAAATGGAATTCCTATAAACTCATAATGTCCCTACCTTGTTAGAAATTATTTCTTTATAATATATTCTTTCTTAACATGAAATTGAAGATATCTAGAATGGAGATCAATATTTAAAAAATAATGATCTCTATGAATTTGGTTCAATAAGTCATTAATATGAGATAGATGATACTTATTCTTTATTATAACAGCATTGATATCCCTATAGTCAATGAACATCTTCATAAGTCCATATTTCTTTGTAATGAAAATAATAGGATCTCTCTAAGGTGAAACACTAGGTTGTATAAATCATGTACTACTCAATTCCTCTAGTTATTTCTTTAACTATATTAACTCCACCATGAAAATTATATAGGGTGTATTTTACATAGGTCATTCAATAGTGATTAAATTAATAGATAACTTAAATTATTTCTCTAGAGGATGTCCAGGTAATTCCTTTAGAAATAAATCAATGTATTCATGTACAACAGTTACTTCCTCAATTTGTAGATCATTATTTTCATCAGTAGGTTTTATCTTCTATTTTTATCTAAGAATATCATTTGGAAGACCTACTAGAGGTGGATCCAGATATGGTATATATGGTGAAGTATCCCCTTTAATAATTATAAATTCTACATCTTCATCACCAATCATAATTTCCTTATCATTGTAATAAATTTTTTCATTATATTATGAAATCCGGTCTATGCCATGGATTATATGAAAACAAACCATAGGTATGATAATAAAATCAGAAATTAGAGTATTTTTATGAGTCATAAGAGAGACTTCTTGACACATATTTGTTACAATATGGTTTTTACTTCTAGTTTTGACTAACAAATCCCCTATTTAGGTTAATTGAAAATATCTACTTTTTATATAAAACTAGGAAGATATAAAATAATCAGATGATCCATATTCAAATAAATAATTTTATAAATTTGAGGAGATGATTAAAGTACCTACAGCCACATCAATTAGAACTTAAACCTCTATTTCGTGAATGCACATTCATAGCATTGTTCTCATGGCCATTTCTAGGTAATGTTTTCTTGACATCAAGGAAAATAATGTTCATAGTGTCCCTTATCTTTACATATAAATCATTGTACATTGTCGACTTCATTATTTACCTTGAAATCAAGATCCTAGTGGCCTTTTTCTATACACTTGTAACAAACAATCATTCCAAATAGGCATATTCCAAGATGTTCCTTTCTGCATTTATTGAAATCATGATATTTTATTATTCCCTTATTTCATTTTCTAGAGTTCTTAGAATCCCTCTTATTATCTTTCTTCCCTTAAAATACATATGTCTTGGAAAATTTATTGTCCATCTTGATGGTACATGATATTATATCCACATATGATGAGAATGTTTTAGAGACCTTTTCCATTTCTATAATTGGATTAATACCATCAATGAAATGTTTAATATTTTTATTTTTATTATTTATGTAGTATGAATTATGACTTTCTAACCTTGTAATGATAGCTTCATACTTAGAAATTTTTTCATCTTCTTTCTTTCATAGACATAAGAATTGTGTCTCCATATCAGCTCACTGCTCATGAAGGAAATATTTTTTCCATGAATATTTCTTTAAAATACTTACATTCATATTTGAAATTTCTTCCTCCTGATTTTTTTTGAATTAACGACCATCGTTTATCTGCATCTCTTAAGAAACGATACCCATGATACCCTTTTTTTTGTTTCATCCCAAAGAAAGAAATTTATTCTCAAATGAACTTATTCATTTCTCATCTAAAAATGGGTTTTTAGTCACCTTGAAAGATGTAGATTTTTGTCATTTGAAGTGGTCTAACATTGTTACACCATATTTTGGATTGGGATGCTCTATGAAAGTAAGGTTATTTCTCATAACCTAAGTCATTTGTCCAATTATATTTATAATTTTCTCAGATCCAATTACATCTCTAGCTCCGACATCATTATATTTCAAAGTTTTTCAATACCTACATAGAATTCATGTGTTTATATGGTTTATATTCCTTCCACAATGTGTTGCTTCTAAAAAAAAGCATGCACTAGATTAGATTTTAAAATTCTAAAACTAGTGAAACATATAAAAAACATTATGTACAACTAATCTAAAAATCATAAGCCTAGTTACCATGGTAATATTTTCAAAGTCAGTGATAGATTCATATTTCCCTAATATGTGTTTTCCTAAATCTTGTTTCCAAATTTAGTACTAATATTTATCTAATACCAATGGTAAAGACCACGACCCCAGTAGCCCAAAGTCGATTCCTTAATTTATTACATTGGAAATAAGTACAAGGGATCCCATACCAAAGTATTGAATACATTAAATGATTTTGAAAACTAGATATAAACATAAGCATTAAATTACAACTTCAAATGAAATAAAACATAGTAGTATATTTGAAACACCCATATTCTCCTGGATTATCCCACCATATCAATCATAATATGCAACTTGGAATCCTGGGTAAAAATAAAACATAACAAAGGGACGATATTTTATGTTCAATAAGGGTAAGCATAGATAAAAATCTATCATAAATAAACATAAACAATAAGGCATGGGGAATAACTAAAAACACTGTCATTAAAACACAATCTTAAGAATAATATGTCTTGAATAAAATCTGATAAAATAATGTAATATTAATAATCACATGAGAGTTAAACATAGCCATGGATATTTTAATAGTCTAAAAATCACATGGATTATCAATAACTTATCTCATAATGAGTGATTTCATAATTTGGGTCATCATAAACCTACCATCAAATCTTCGAACAAGACACCGTTAAAAATTGGGTAAGACATCATTCAATACTCAAATTAGTTTCTATCAAGAGACCTAATGATGAATCAAGGGTGTATAGAAAGCCCCATCAATAACATACTAAGTCCAATTATTTTCTCATATGAAAAGGTTGAAACATAATCAACATATAAATTCATATTGAAACTAGAATATGAAATGTTAATAACTTTCCTTAGACAATAAACATAATCAAAAACCATCCTATGTATTAAGATAAATGGTATGAAAATGTCACATACACAATCAAAATAAACCTCAACCATTTAATAAAACATTATTAATGGTATAATAAGAAATTACCCTCAGTTAATAATAATATTCAACAATGGGTGTGGACATAGATTAAAATACTCTAATAAATTTTTTCAGAATTTCTAGAGAGAAATACAACTTTACTTTGAAATAATTTATTTAAAAAGTTCCACAAAGAAAACATTTTATTTAAAAATAACCTTTTAAACTTGTAAATTAATCCTTGGGATATTAAGGTATCATTAATAATGGGAAATCCTCTCATTCCATATAAGTTTAAAAAACATTTCTTTTAAAATTGTAAAAAAATAAACTTTTTAAATTGTATTTTTAAAATAAAGTGTGAGCATTAACCATATGAATAAACAATTTTTATTAGTAGAAAATCTATATAAAACAAGTGGAAATTAAAAAAAAGTTATTGAAAATTATTTTCACCCATAATAATAGAATTACATAACTGATTGAGTATATTATTAACCCAAATAATAGAAATTGGGTTAAAAATTCCATTATCACTTTGTAATCTGTCAAACAGTATGACCCATAAAAATAATAGGCATAAAATAAATGATTGAATGTCATGAAGATAATTAAATTAATTATATGAAATATTAAAGGGATTTATGTACAAATCACACAATAAATCAGGTTTGAATAACCAATATATCTCAAAAAAGTTAAAGTGAGATAAGGAAACCCTTACCTTAGGTTTGAAAGCATTCTTCACTTGTACTTAATGTCTTGGATAATCAAATTATATTAATTAATTTATTAATTTGGAACATCTTAATCATATATTTTATTTATTATAAATTTAGTAATTTATTTTATGGCAATTTTTATGAGTCATCATTCTATTTTTCTTTGTTCTAGGAGTGTTCGTTTCATGGTTTTATAGGCTGTTCCCTTGAGTATAATTATGTGATTTCTTTTCAAATGGGAATAACTTATCCAAGATTAATAAATTTTAGTATTAATGACCATCCAAAAGATTAAATGGTATCAGATATCATTTTTTTATGGGGTATGATTATTATTCCTTAGATAAAATGCTGATGAAAAAGTCACAATTTATTTGGGCGGTTTTTATGACCATCAAAAACGTGTGTCATTTTTTGCAATATTATGTTTTTATATTGGTTCTAAAACATGATATAAAATATAACATGTATATTAAAATTTTATTAAACCGAAATAATGGTTTTATAACCATACATTAAGTCAATAATGGAAAATAAAAATCCATCATCCACGAAGGCGGTGACTCGATACATTAGAGATGATGAATTCATTTTTTAAATAAAATGAGAGGACACAGGATTTAATGATGGATAATAAATTAGAATAATATAATTATAATATATATGATACTGTAGTAACCATGAAAATTTGGATGGGGGAGTTGAAGAGATGATAATAAATTAAAAGAAATTAAAAAAGAAATAGGGAGGATTCTATCTCTTGAATATCTTTTCGTTGGGAACGTCCTTAAGACAATTGGATTTGGTCATTTCTTAAGAGAATAAGGTCTAGGATGTGTAAAAGAGTCTTAGGAAAGAAATTTTTCATAATTTAGACATGATCAATGGCTTATAATGTGTTAGGAGAAGGGGTAGTGATGGTGGTATTTATAAGGGAGGGGAGGGGTGTTTTTGATTATTTTATTCATTTATTAGTTATTTTGGATCAAGAATATCAATAGTGTTGATTTTTGTGACTAAATAAAGTAATTATATCATGTTATTTCAAACTAAATATTTCTCACCTTATACATACATCATCCATGACTCCATTATTCATTTATTTACTTATAATGTGAAACACCATAAATTATCATATTTCATTATTCATAAAAAATTCTACTATTTTAGAAAAATACCAATACTTAAACCTAAACATTTTTCAATGTGTATATTTCAAAATTGGACTCCATTTTATAAAAAAATCTATATATGAGAAATTCAATTTTTAAATAAAATTATCTTTTATTTGAAAAAAACCGATTTTAATATTATATCCAATTTTACAACACTTTGAAAAATTAATTATAGGATCTTAAAATTATATTATAATTATAATGAAATATAATATTAATTTATTAATCTGTTTTATGAAAATTAAATTTATTTTAATTTATTATATTAATTATTAAATTTAAATAAATGTTTATATTTCAAAAACAATCACTTATTTTATCATCCTTAAAAAATTTACTAACTTATTCCATGATATATATATATATATATCATATTTTAATTGATGAGATAAATAAATTTTATTTATACTTTCATAGGTGAGGTTATTATTATAATGGCTAGATTATTATTCTAAACGGTCACATTACTATTCTAAATATCGTGTTAATATTTAATAGTATACTAAGGTTCGTTTAAGATAATTGGTGTATGGAAGATATCAAAAGAATTGAATTTTTTAAGAAGATACATACCATAAAATATTGTGGTGTTATAAAAATAATTTTTATTGTCTTCTATTTAAGGTGTGAATAAATAACATTGCTTCGTGATGCGGTAGTCCACCGTATATATGAGTGACGTTATGGTATTCCCACAAAATTGAAATCATGAAGGTATGTATGGTATGAAAATTAAATAAGAATAATAATATCATAAATATCATTGATAAAAAATAAATCTATCATTATTTCCAACCATTATATGTTGTAATAGAAAAATGAATGGCATTGGTTCGTGAGGCTGTAATCTGCCATACACCCGAACGATTATTTAGTAACCCATTTAATAGAAGTGGAGATGGATGTCGATCATGATCTTAACAAACCAAAATCTTAGTATATTAAATATAATGATATTATTATATCAACATGGTATAATAATAATTGAAGTGGTTGGAGGAATAAAAAAACACTCATTCATGAAAGCTACCATATTCATGTATCCTCCTTAGGTTTTCACCAAAAGCCTGCTTGTGTTGGATTTATGTCCAAAATAAGGATTATAGGATGATATTATTGAATTTTGGATGTTATTTGGGTAGGTATTTTCTGAAACAAAGGTGTTTTAGGGTGTGAATATAATAATATGGGGGGCCTTTCATAAGTGAGGTGAGTGGCACACTTGTAATTTTTTTGAAAGAAAGAATTCCACCAATGTATTTTTCATTCCACAGGGATAAAAAACGAAGTATTATCTATAATATAATAAATAATTTAGATATATTTATAGAGAGTGGGGTTTTTACATGTTTTGGGATATTTTTAACCCTTATCATTTTATTTTAACCCCCTGATAAACTCATTTTTTAACTTAACCATTATAAATATGTTTTACTATTTTAACATTTCATTTTTGTCAAAATTTAACTTGAAATTATTATGTAATATAAATTATGATGATATAAAATATGTAATATAATATTTTAAATTCCCTTCATATAAGTCAAAAAAATGTATTTAAATATAATCTCATACACACAATGAGAAATCGGGGTTTTAAAGGGAAAATGTTCAAATGTTTAGAATGTTTTTATGAAAAAATTACATATGAAATTGATTCCAATTAAATAAATTAGATGAATGAATTTAAATTGTAACTAATTTTATTTTATAACCAATTTTATATATAATTAAAATTTATAAATTTAAAAAAAAGAAAAATTATATTTTAATTAAAATTCAGTATTTTTCACTATTCCCAAAACAATTGATGCTTTTTAGAAAGATCCCAAATAACACCTTAAAATAATTTTAAAGTTATTATTTAAAAATTGATGATTAATTTATAAAATAAATTTTTTAAAATTTTTGAAAATTAAATTTATTATTTTTCACAAAAATAAATAAGTAGAATTGTTTTTTAGAATATATTATTTTTGAAACAAATAAAGACATTATTGAAAAACTAAGTAGTTTTTTACCAATATGTTTTCTTATATAAAACCATTATAAATAATATTTAATAAAATTATATCTAATATCTATAAATTTAATGGATATATCATATTAGTCATGTTTAAATAAAAATAATAAAAATAATATATCATGATTTTGTTAAAAATTAATTATATGTGTAACGCATGTTAACCCAGTGTTACATGTTGAACAAGATTAAATTGGGGTTTCATGTAATGTAAGCTATCAATGAAATTTAATTTATTCAAAACGTAATAGTTCATAAGAACTAGGGGTGTTATATTATGCCCCCTTGAAATTCATCACTCTGGTAGAATTAAATGAGGATACTTCTATTTCATCATATCCTTAAGTTCCCATGTTACTTAACAGTTTTTGGGTTAGTGGTCTTATTTCATATATATTTCTCTATACGATCCAGAATCTAAACTGGTTATTACTTATAATATAGATCTTATTCCAATGGTATTACCTATGATTTTAGTATATATTAAGGGTTAGGTATGTACTTACTTGTGTGAGATAGATAGAACATATCATGGACTTGATAAAGGTTTAGTGGAAGAACCAAGTGATAGGCTATCATCCAAATAAGATCCAGAATTTAAAAGGGACTAATATACATAGGTAATAGTTTTCCTTTCTTCCCAAATATAATAATATTCTTCCATAAAAAATCATAGAAACACCTTATCACAAACATAAAAATCTAGATCACATAGGTGATTATCAGCAAAATCATTCTTCAGACTCTAAGCTTCAGTGATTTATTTTCTAATGGATCTAAACTTCTCTCCCATTTATTCTAATATTCCATGTACCAATAGCTTTGTTTCTAAAATTTCATCCAATCACATTGCAACTCTATAATTTATTCCCTAAAAGACTTCATAAGAATCCATATGAATGTTTGAGTGAATGTTATTGTTATACAAAAACTGAAATAAAAGAAGGTATTGATCTCAAAAACCTTTGAGATCTGAAGAAAAAGATCCCAAAATATCCTCTATGGTTTGAAATTTTTTTAGAATTACTATATATTATAGATGATATGTAGTTCATAAGCTTAACATTTTATTAATATATTGCTGAAGGCTTCAGAAAAACCTTAAAGTAAACCTCAAACCCTAATTAGAAAAAATGGAATGTGATACCCTCTATAATCTTACAACTTCTTTAATGTATATGCTTGAAAGATGATCTTGAGATAAGTATTATCTGATAACAATGACATGTGATGACTTAGTAAAGTGATCGAATACAACCCATATATCATTATTCCCTTTAGACATTTTGGGGATTCCAAAGAGAAAATTGGTGGTGATGTTTTCCATTTTCATTTTGGTATGGGTAATGGATGACACATTCCTTTATACTTTTTTCCATCATCCTTAAGATGCTAACATACCTAGAACCAAGGTAAAAAAACTATTAAATCTCTCTCATGTTATCCCACTAAAAGTACTCTTTCAAATATCTATACATCTTCGTAATTCTCATATGGAAGGAGAATTAAGAACTATGAGCTTCCTCTAACAACTCCTTCAAATCAAGTATATATAGTGAAAATAAAGTGTTCTTGAAAATTATCATTCCATTATGATCAATTTTAAACTTACAAACATTTATAACCATATTTTTCATCTCTACATCTTCCTTCTATTCCACTTTATTGTTCACTCTGATAGATGGTTGAACATTAAATTGAGAAATACAAGATTTCCCCTTCCTCCAATATTCCCAAATCAATCCTTTTCAAATTAAGAAATATTATATATTTTGTAATCCTTTTCATGGATAAACTAGTATAATGCTTTATTCTCAAAGCACTGACCACATTGTTCACTTTTCTAAGGTGGTAATTCATTGTAAAATCATAATCTTTAATTAGCTTTAACCATCTTCTTGGGTGAATATTCAAATCCTTCTACGTGAATATATACTTTATAATTTTATGATCAGTATATATATAAAATTGTTCTCCAAAATTATAATTCCTCCATATATTTAATGAAAAAAATTATGAAAACTAACTCCAAATCATTAGTAGGAGAAATTTTTTCATTAATCATTCATTTTCAAGAGGCATAATCTATAAACATGTCATTTTTCATAATAATACATCCAAATGCCTTCATAGATTCATCATTATAGATTAATAACCCTTATCCACTATTGGGTAATTTAATAATAGGTGTGCTAATTAATCTTCTCAATGGTTCCTTGAAAGTTCTCTCACATTCATATGTCCAAAGGAACATGGATCCCTTCTAAGTAAACTTATTCATTGGATTAGATAGTCATGATAAATTCTTTATAAATTGTTGATAATATCTAAATAAACCAATAAAACTATATATATCACTCATCATGGTTGGTTTAAGACAACATTCAATAGCCTCCATATTTAATGGATCTACTAATATACCATCTCTCGAGATTATGTGACCAAACAATGAAGCCTTTTTCATACAAAATTCACACATTGTAATTTTTTTATATAGTTTCTCATTACATAGGTTATTTTTTAAAATTATCAAGTTATCTTCATGCACATAATAAATCTTTGAATAGATAAGAATATCGTCTATAAATACTACCACAAACTGATCAATTTAATCCCTAAATACTCTATTTATTAAATCAATGAAGATAGTGTGTGTATTAAAAAGACCAAATGGCATCAATATATATCCACCGTGTCTATACCTTGTTAGAATTTTGTCTTGGGTATACCCTTCTTGTTGACCCTCAATCAATGATATCTAGGATAAAGTTCAATCTTGAAAAAGTATTGAGCTTAATGTAGTTGATCAAACAAGCCATCAACACGGGGTATAAGTTACTTGTTATTAATTTTGATCTTGTTTAGCTCATGATAATAAATGTTTAGTTATATAGATCAATCATTATTTTTTAAAAAATAATTGGTTCTCCCCAAGGTGGCACACATGTCTAAATGAATCCATTTTAAAGGTTTTCCAAGAAATTCTTATTCAATTATTGAATCTCAATTAGGGTCATTCTAAATGGGGTCTTTTAAATTGTTATAGCACCATGTATGAGTTATTTTGAGAAATAAACTTCATGTATTAGTGTAATTATAGGGAACTCTTCTGGAATGACATTAAAAATTTATTGAACAATACGCATTCCATAAATGCTGAGTTTCTTCCCAACCATCAGAGATAAACACCCCTTCTAAATAGGAATTAATAGCCACACAATGGATGTGATCTCCATAAGATGTTCATAATTATTGTCACATTTATATAAGATCATGGGATGGTTTTTAATATGAAATTTAACTTCCCTTACTCAACAATTAATGTTGGATTTATATATAGAAACCTAATCCATACCTAAGATTACATCAAATTCAACCAGATGTAGAATGGAAATATTTTCAAGAAGCGCATTCCCACAAACATCATCTGGATAAGAATCTGATACATGGGATGTGATCAGCATACCATTAGGGGGTATCAATTCTAATTATACATCTAATAATTTAGGTGGAATATTGATACCTTAGAAAAATATAAGGATATGAAAGAATGTGTAGGTCCAGAGTAAAATAAGACATTAGAAATTATAGAGTGGATGGTAAGTGTGTCTTTCACCACAGAGTTGTTGCACCCATTATCAGAAATAATGATCTCTTAATATTTCCCCTTGTCTCTCAGTTTAACATATAGTTGGAATTGATAACTATCATTAATTCTCATATTTGTTAACTTGTTAGAATACTACCCATACAAATTGAATTTGAAACACTAGAGTGCTGGTGGTGTATTGTGTGCATCTTTATCTCTATTCTCCTCATTCAAAAACTTGTTCCCGTCAATTTAAAAATAAATTTCCTATTTACCTTAACTTCCAAAAATAAATTATTTAGTAGTCCACTTAATAAAATTCCCTAATGATTCTTTCTATGCATTGATCAAAAAACAAAGGCTCATCTTCTTCTCTCCATGGTTCCTATATTTTCCTTTAAATTCCATTTTTTTATTCTTATCAAAACCATGATATTGATAAATAATTAGAACCCATTTAAACATTTATAACCTATTAATAATTTTCTTCGTAGCTACTGAAGTTTCATATGAAAATTTTCATCCAAATACATGGTTTTAATCCACTGAAGAATAGATCAACTTTTCATTTTGGTTGGATGATAATACCAGAAGTATAACTTGAATGACTTGTAAAAGTTTCCTCATAGGTACCAATGGATTCATCTTCCTTTTGATTCATCTCAAGGAATTCCTTCTCCTTCTTTGTATGGAGGATATGATTGAATTACTTGTTGAAAAATAAGTTCTTTACCTCATACCATTCTAGGGAGTCAATGTATTATTGCCTCATATTCTTGATAAGAGTCCACCATTGATATGATTAACCTTATAAATTGTAGATGTATGAAATGAATTTTTCATGTTTTGAACACTATAGAATGTTAAATATCTTTCTAGTGTTTCTGGTCCAATTTTCAAGAACTATTGGATCAGAAGACCACTTGAAAAAAGGTGTGTTTTGCTTTATAAAGGACTCAACAGAATGTGTATCTCTCATTTTATCATTTAGAAGTTCATCATGATTCATATAATGAGAAAGTTGCATGAACATAGAAACAAGACTCTTCATTCCATCTCCCATAATGATTTTATACTCAAGAAGATGTCATTGAATTGTCTATCACACTCATAATTAACATGGTTCTTTCGGGTTCCAACTGTAGACTAAAAGAAAAGGCATATTGTAAGAAATGAGTATCAAGATAAGGAACCACATAATAATGAGAAATTACTTTTAGGATGTATAAATAGTGACATCATCTTTAATACATGAAACGTTATGTTTATATTAGTTCTTTCATATTTTTCATTTATTTAAATCATTCTTGAAGGTTCGTAAAGAGTTTTTTTAATTTAAAAATCATATTTACAAGGAGTGTCAAACTAGGTTTGCAGAAAGTCCCCTTATCATACACCATGGGATGATTTACTCTTGATAAATATACCCATTTTGGAGATATTATCCCTAGGTACCTCTGTTCTAGAGCCATGACAACTTCTATTACCTTGATATGGATGAAATTTCATGGAAACAACCCACTCTATCCTTTACCAAAATCCCAAGACATTTATCGATATTGTTACTCTTCCCTATACAAATCCTTACACATGTCCTCAGGGATATAAATAAGGTTTTACCATCCTAATTTAAAAACATTAACTAAAGATATCCTCTAATTCAAAACATATTTACCCAAGCATTTTATACATAGATATATCCCCAATTTTGGGGAATAATAATGATGTTACCCAAAAACATGCTTGAGGATTATAATAGTTTAATGTCTTTGGAAGCATAAAAATGTAATCAAATGGTTCATAGGTGGGATGAATCATCTCCCATTAATATCTTAATATCTATAACACTTATTATAAAAATAATACATAACACATATCTTCATAACCTATGGAATGGAAACCTAAGAAAGGGGGAGCTCAGATTCCTTGTAAAGGTAAAAAGAGAGATATATGTAAGCATAACATCAACATAATGGTATGAGAATATCAGAGTAAAAATTGATAACCATACCTTACATGTCAAATATTTTAATCATGATTCATGAATTAAATCTCAGTATTTCATAAGACACAAATCATAATGAAATAAAAGAACATGAACCATGATAGTATAACATCATCAAAATACTATGTTTTGTTACATACACATATGTATAGAAACTAATATGTCAAGGATACCCACCAAGACATTCATAACTTGTTTGGATAGTCCTAACCAGATGTGTACCTACATTAGGCTTGGTTTTATCACCTGTGTAACCTCTTTTAGGATTGGGCTAACCCCCCATGTATCCTCGTTTTTGGGCTTGGGCTAACCACCTATGTACCCTCATTTTTGGGCTTTGGATAACCACTTTTATACCCTACGAGCTCATAGAACATTTATCAATACACAACTCATTGTAGAGATATATATTTCCAACCCATAAAATAATTATGATAATACATATGTGTTCCACAAGATCGTAACATTCATCTTATCATAAAACATTAAATGAAATGGGTTTCATAAAAATTTCATCATATCATAACCTATGGAAAAGAGAAATGTTTCATAATAAACTAATAATTTCATTATATAATAACCCATGTAAAAAATAAGGTTTAATAATAATTGTATCATTGTACAACCCATGGAAAAAGAATGGGTTTCATAAGAATTCTTTCATGGTTTAACCTGTGGAAAAAGAAGTGGGTTTCATACGAATTATATCATGGTATAACTCATGGAAGGGAAATGGGCTTCATAAACCTCATTCCATCATAAAAATAAACTATTCAGAGAAATAATATAAAAGGTATCCTTGTAACATACCCCTAGTAAGGAATAGGTAACATCAACGGATGTCATCTTAGATGGAAAATGATTTTGATCAATCATTTACAACATTTCTTGAAGAAAATATTGTTTTCCCTTTAAAAATAGTTTTAAAAAAACATAAAACTTTTAAAAAATATTTTCATTTGAGAATAAACTTTAAACCCTATAAATAAATATTAAAAGTAAATATTTTTCATGGTTATTTGATGTTTATTTCAGGCTGTACACATTGAAACAATGATTCCTTTCACATTTTTAGTGAAATCCAAACTATTATTATTTTGGAAAAATATGTGAATATTCCTTGCAAAAAAATTAAAAATTAAAACACGATTACATTTTTTTAAAATATAATTGGATAAAAATAAAAAAATTATAACATTTTTTTAAAACATGGTTTGGGAAGAAAAAGGACTTCTAACTGAAAGATAAGTAATGTGGAATTTTTATTAAAATATTTTCTCATTTATTTTAGGTACCAAATTATGGGTAAGTGGTACTATTATTTTAAAATCTCATGAATAACTAGTGCATAAGAAAATTTCTGAGTTTTTTGAGGTTTGTATCAAAAAAATTTATCATCATAAACATAATCACAAACAATCTCAATATACGATGAGATTGTAACATAAAACAATTACCTCTTTCACCCCTTTGAATCATACGCCCCAGGAAGGAATAACATAAAATAGAGCATAGAATATCATGAGGATAAATAAATTCATAATATTAAATCAAAAGGTGTATCTATATACACCTTGTAAAAAATATAGTTTTATAAATAATGTAAATATCATACAAGATAAATTGAGACAAAAAAATATTACTATTTTGGTGAAATTTGAACCATAAATCCCATGAAAGAGATATCCTTAAATGGATATGTAGATAAAAATAATTTTAATTAGGATCATTATAAAATACATTCATGGGAAATATATACACCACATAAAACAAAAATATGGTGAATATGGAATTTATCTCACATATTATAAAAGTGAGACAAAAATATCATACCTTAAGTCTTGACTTTCATCATACACATTCAATACTCCTATATAATAAATATAAATTTATTATACATCTACGACATAACAATATTTATATATATAATACCATATATTATTTTGTATAAACTTTCATTTTCCTTTTATTAACAATTTCTTGTTAAAATTATGTTTTGGGTAGTAACTAAATTTTTATTCATATATTTTTCATTTTTTATTTTTTTGGTTATCAAACATTGATAATGATTTAATAACCACTATAATGTTAAAAATAATTAAAATATAATAAATTTTTATTATATATTTATGTATTTTAATTTATAATATTTAGTTTAAAAAATGAAATACATTTTTATGGATATAGTAGGTCGTAAATATGCATTTAAATCGTTTTCATTTTATTTTTGGGTAGAAACAATGACAGTAAAATGATATATTATCATTATAAAATAATTTTTTGTCATATATTTTGATTAAATATATCCTTATTACCTTTCATATAAAGTGTGAAAAAATTACATCGCTTCGTGAGGCGGTAGTCTGTCGTACAAACGAGCGGCCTTATCATATTCCCACAAAATTGAAGGCATGCAGGTATGTGTGAAATAAATATTCAAAAATAAAAAAACAGAAATATAATAAATTTACAATAAATAAATTACTATTTCAATCCCTGAGAGGAGGTAATTTGAAAAAAATAACATCGGTTTGCGAGGCAGTAGTCCACCATACACACAAATAATGATTTTATAACTCATTTGATGGAAGTGGAGATGGTTGAAAGTAATTGAATTAAAATAATAACATGTAATTATGTGTAATATATTTATTTTATTAAATAATCTTGTTATAATAATAATTTAATGGGTTTGAGGAATAAATAAAAAAATCTTATTGATGAATGTTACCTCTTCTTGAGGTATCCTCTTTAGGTTTTCACTAATAGACTTCCTAGGTTGAATTTGTATCTAAAATAAGGATTCTAGGATGAGATGAGGTAATTTGGGAAGTTATTTGGTCATGTTTTTTTCTGAAAAAATGGTTTTTATGGTGAAATGTATAGAGTAATATGGGTGGCCTTTTATAAGTGAGGTGAATGGAACACAAGAAATTATTTTGAAAGAATGGATTTCACCCACGTTTTATTCATGTTACAAGGGTCTAAAATGTATTATTCATGCTTATAAAATATATAAGGTCTAAATATGTACATCCAATGGGTTTTGGAAAAAAATTGTTATTTTTGACCCCTATCATTTTAGTTTAACCTCTGGTAAACCCTTTTTTTACCTTAACCATGGTAAATAATATTGAGTCTATTTACTATCCATTTTGGAAAAATATTACATTTTCCTTATAAGATAATATAATATATTCTGATACAATATATGGAATAAATTTTTCCAAATTCAATTTATATATGTAGAAACAAAAATATTCAAAAATAACCTCACAAACATGACGAGAAGGCGGGTTTTTAAAGGAAAAATGTTCAAAAGTTTAAAATGATTTTATGTCGTAATTAAATATAAAATTTAATATAATGAAATAAATTGTATTACTCTATTTATAAATTATCTAGTTTAATTTAAAATAAATTTAATATATAAGTCAACTTTATAGGTATATTAAACTAAAAGTCTGTTTTAATTAAAATTCATTGTTTTCACTATTCAACAAAAATTAAAACATTTTAGAAAAATCCCAAAATTCACCCTAATATAATTTTGAAATTATTATTTAAAAAATTATTTTCTTTTATTGATTTAATCTTATAATAGTGTAAAATTTTTAATTTTATTATTGTTCACAAAAGTAATATAAATATAACCATTATTATAATTAGTATTTTCAAAACATATAAAGACATTATTGAAATATTAATTGATTTTTATCAAAATGCTTATTCATATAAAACCATTATAAAAAAGTATATAAAAATTATTTATGATAATTGATATCAATAATATTAACATTTGGGTTTTATTAGTCGAGTATAAATAATTATATTAAAAATATATCATAGTTTTGTTAAAACTCAATGTTTAGTGCAATCCAAGTTAACCTAGTTTTCTATGTGGTGCATGAAAAACTTGGTGATTAATGTAACACAAGTTATCTAATAAGTTTAATTTATTCAAAAAATAATAATTCATTAAAACTTGGGGTGATTCAACAACATTCCATAAGGCATTTGAAGAAATAATTTGGATGGTGAATTAAAAATATCCCTAGTATAACATAAGAATAAATATGGATGTTTTCATAGATTAAAAATAACATTTTAAGATAAATTGATAAGTCACTTGAAAAATTAGAGGGAATACACCGATTTTTTTAAAACTTTTAAAACATTTTAAAAATGGTTTCTCTAAAATGAAAACTTGATCTGGGTAATACAATTTTAAAAATCATTTAAAATAAAAATAAAATTTTATAAAATATCTTTTATAAGAGAAATAGGATTTCAAAAAATTTCATTAAGAATATATAAAAGTAATTGAAAAATTATTTCTTTAAAAAAATATCTATAAACCCACTTTAAATATAAATAATTCCCTTTTAAAATAAAATTTATATATTATAATAATTAAAAAATATTTCATTTCATTTTCAAAATAATTAAGAGTTAAAATCATTTTTAAAACAATTTTAAAACATTTAGAGGGAGATTTATAATGAATAATTCTTATATAGAAAAAAAGAAACTGTAAAGGAGTTTTCATAAACTGTTTTAATCATAGTATTAAAGGATAAAGTTATGTGTCACATTAAAATGTAATTTTACCTAGAGACGAGGAAAAGGTTCTATAAAATAAAATCTTAGGGTATATTTAACCAATGTTTGGAGGAATATGTTTCCAAAAGAAGAATTATAACTCAATAAAGAGATTTGAGTTAACAAAAACGCATAGAAATTTGGTATTATGTGAATCAAAAGAAATTTAAAGAAAGAACATTATATGGATCTTATAACCTTAGAACATTTCATCAATATGGAAAAATACAATCCTTAGTCAATAATCATAGGATATTAAATTTACTTAGAACCATTAGTGGTACCTCCCTAATAACTCTATTTCCTTTCATTATTTCCACTAATCTCTTCAATTTTACTTAGAAATTAGTTTCTATATTCCCTCTTTTTTCACACATTAAACTTCTCTAATCTCTTTGAAGACATTACTTCTAGGGATTCTTAAAAGTTTTTTTACATGAAGGAAATTGAATATTATTTCCATTATCATCTTCATCACCTAAAACTCATTGAGATGCAATCCTAAACTTTTATCGTTTTTTTAGAAACTCAATTATGTTAATATTATTATTAATAATTCCTAATAGCTTGTTTTTCATAACAATAATATTCCTAATAGATAGTTGTTTTACACTCTAGATATTATATCATTATGTTTATCATTGATATAATCTCTATAAATTACTCCTTAAAACAACATACTCTTTTAAATTATTACAATAGATTTCAATACATCCTAAATTACACTCAATTAAATATGTATTTATTTAGGTTGGGTTATCTTGTAATAAATCCTTCTTAATGGATTATAAATTGATGGTGATTAACAAAATCATATCCCCCAGGAAGGTATAGTTAGGTGTTCAGTATTAGGCTCACTAATCCTGAATTACAGTGAACAATGAGTTGATAGTTAACTATATCTTTTCAGGTTTATTACCCCTAAGTGCATTTGTACCATAGTCATTTCCACTTGCTAGTATTCAGATAGGGATGTAATTAATTGAAGAATAAAAATCTTTATATTATCAAAATTTTATGTTGTTATCCTGTAATTGGTCTTATCTCTTAGAATTATCCCTCTTGTTTTCACTAAATTTATATATTCCTAATTTCCAAAAATAACTAAATTAATCCCCAAAATAACTAAACCATATATTAATACCAACAAAAATGCACCAAACCTATACTCTAGGGTCTGGTAATAATATTTTTTTTTTCTTTAAACGCTGGATTTAATACAATTTTTTATGAGATTAACAAAAATTTATTTTATAACATCTCCATAATTTAATAGTTAAATATCCAAACAATTAACATGGTCCTAATAATAGATGGTTTGGTGTCACTAGGGACTGGTTCCATGTGAAAATTATTTTATGATACTTGTAAATTTTTCCCTATAATATAACCATACTACACCCTACTTATAGACTACTCATATGTTTTACAAATCTTATTAACCTAGATATTGGAAACATTAGAAAGGGGTAAGACGAAATTATCATTATGGAAAAATATTCAACATTTCATCATGGGTTAGATCATAATTATTTTAGAAAACATGGGTAGGGAATGGATATATTATTAAAAATAAAATGGAAGAATAATATTTTTTCACAAGTCACTATAGTAGAAAATTTATTCTCATTTAAACAAATAAATACAATGGAAAAAATATTGAGAAATTATTAATTGATAAACATGATCTATAGAGAATAATAAGGGCATATGAAATGGATATACACAAATACCATGATACGTAGCATAAAAAATAAATTTCACACATACATTGGGATATCAAAATTATAAAATTGTGAACAAAAAAATGCCCATGATTCATGTTTTGAACAAAAAAAAATATCCACGATTCATATTATGAACAAAAAAAATATCCATTCTTCATGTTGTGAACAAAAAAAATGTTCAAACTTCATGTGTTTCACCAAAAAATATTCACACTTCATGTTCTGAATAAAAACAATTTCCTTTCCCCCTTTTATGAACAAACAAAATGTTTATGCTTTTTGTTATGAATAAACAAAATTACCATGCTTTATGTTATGAAAAAAACTGTAGAGACCCAAAGCATAATGTACATGGACATTACATTACTTTTGTGGTATACTTATTACATAACAAAAAAATACACACAAGGACCGTAATAGTTTAGTGTCTTTGGAAACTCAGAATATAAACTTCTAATCATGTTTAAATATCTTCAACAACTCCCATAACGATCTTCCCCTTTTTTCCTTACCTAAAACATTTCATTATTTCCTGGTGAAAATAAAACATAAAAATGGTGAGCTCAAATGCTCAGTAAGGGAAAACATAGATTACATAAAACAATCCATAAACATTTGGAAGAAAAAAATTCAACATGAAATTTAAACATCAAAATCTTGAGAAAAGATATAATTTGTGGAAGTACGTAAGGCATATATCATAATAGAACATCAACCATGATAAAATATAATGGGAATAAAAAATGTAATTTTGGAAACCATTAAACACATGTTATGATTTCCATAGTAGCCAAGGAATTGCTGCCAAGACCATCTTAGTGGACAAGGTACCTTTCTGAATCGAGTTCACTCTTCATTTCAGTCCTATAACACTGAACCAGATTAACTTACCATTCCAGTCATGTCTATCTCATGAGATATAAATCTTTACCCAATGCATTGGAGGGAGATATAGGTCCCACCCATCTCATAATTAAATCATTCTTACTTGTGCCACAAAATAAACATACATCATTCATAATAACCCAACAAATAAAATGGGTTTCATAAACATAATCCCATCATCACATAATCCATATAAAAGAAATGGATATCATTTCATAATAAGAAAAGTTAAACCTTTTAAATCATAGAGAAATTATACTTGAAACATACACATATAAAATAATTTCATCTTAGATGAAAAATGGTTTTGAGAAAACACTTGAAATGAATTCTTGAGGAAAATATCCTTTCTTCTTCAAAATCATTTTCTTTTCACAAAATTTCATGAAATTTTAAAAGAAAGGGATTTTTTGGAAAATATTCATGAAATCTTTTGGAGGAAGCTTCATGAAAATAAGGCTTTATAAACCCATAAAAATCCTTTCATTCCGTATACGTTAAAAAAACATTCTTCTCGTACTTTTGTTGGAAAAGTCAAAAAGTACCTTGTAGGGTAAATAAAAGAAAGATTCCTTCCATACCATGGGATAAAAGTCAAAATGGGTAAAAAGGACATTAAACATACATGAATAAACTTTTATAAAACATGGACATAGATGATAGCAATAACCCCAGTAAATACTTACGAATAAGCAATCTCGGATAAAAATGTGATTTGCAAAATTATCCCTTACCTTAGGTCCGATATGCTTCGTACGTTTCCGAACCTCCTGTATAATGATTTAAATAATTTCATTGACTTATTACAGAATCATATCTATTGTTATGATATCATATATGGTTCACTTATGACTTTATATTACCCGTTCTTTTGTAAGTTCAATGTTAAAGCAGCGTTTTGGGTTAAATCATTTTATTTATCGTACGTGTTTGGACTTGTGGTTCTTGATATTATTACTTATATACTGATTTACTTAATTCAATAGTGTAAAACAGGATTTACATATAATATATATTTCATTATATACATATATATATGATAGATCGATTAAATGAAATGAAATACACCGTTCATGGAGACGGTAGGTCGTACGTACGCATGAACGCTGTTTTAGTTCCCTTATTGAATTGAATGAAATTAAGTAGATGACATACATATATATACACATAAATCCAGTATAATTATTATTTCATATATTTCATGATTACTTATTATATATACTTTATAATCATTCATGAATGGTTAACATGGAGAATGAATCTCATCGTGTCGTGGAGAGGGTAGTCCGTACGTACGCACGAGCGATGATATCATTCCCATGATCATGGAATTGTATTGGAGTGTATGTATACTATTTCATAGTCAATATCACTTTACAATAATCATATATAGTTATTATTTACACCATTTTACCCATCCAATTAAGGTGGTGGTGGAAAATAGATTACACCACAGCGTGGAGACGGTATTCCATACGTACACACGCGCGGTGATTTCGTTTTCCGTATGATGGATAGATGGTGAAATAGGGTTGTTCCATACTTATAATAACATATCAGTATTTTAGTGATACTTATGTAATTACTTCATAATTAAACAACTAAAGAAGAAGAAGTGGAAGAAGAAATAAAGTTGAAAGAATCGATGACGGACATTACCTCTTCTTTGAAGCGCCTCTTTGAGACCTTATCTTAGGGCACCAAAATTGGTCTTTTAAGAAGACCAGGACCTCTAGGATGTTTCTAAGGAAGTGGAGAAGAGAATTTGGTAGTGTTTGGCCGATCTTTAGGGCTCAACGTGGTGTGAGGAAGAGAGGGAGGAGGTGCCCTTTTATAAGGGAGGAGAGGGGCACCTTTGGAATAACTAAAATTATTATTTTATTATAAAGTCATATTCGGTTTTTAATAGATCTAAATTGAGTTATTTCGAAGCTAAGGTGGGTATGGGTCGAAATACTCTCATCCAATAGAATTTATACAAGTTTATTTTTCTATTTTAACCTTATCATTTAGATTTAACTTTAAGTTAAATAATATTTCTTTTACCGTGTCTTCTTGTTTTCTTACACTATAAGGTTAATAAACTTACTATAACAAGACAAACGAACCCCAAGTTGTTTATTATTAATATATATAACCATATCTATGTAATTTGGCCGAACCTTATATTTTTAGGAATAAAATAACAATTAATAATATAATATTTGTTTTAAAAACTATTTTATGTCAATTTTGACACTATTTGGTAAATGATTTTTGTGGAAATCATAACAGAAATATTATTTAGAAAAAAGTGAATTAAATCAATACTAACATGTCATATTAACATAGAAAATTATTGTAATTCATAAAAAACTTCAAATTACATTTATTTGGGTATTTATAACATCAATTATGTCAATATTAAATTAATAATATAATTACCGAATCATCATTGTTTCATAAATAAATTAAATTATTTAAAGTCTAAAAATTACATATTAAATACCATTATTTATGAAATCTTGTTAGATTTATAATTAATATTTATAGTCGAATTTATATCTTTTATAACCCTATATTAAAAATGATTTACTTATTAAACTTTGATTTTAACTATTTTAACCCTTCTTTAAATAAATTTATAATAAATGTCATAATCTAATCCAAGTGGGCCTAAATGGTCATATTTTATTCCTAAGGTTGTTTTTGATCCAATTAAACTTATCTAATAGAATTATTACATGTTTTAGGGTAATAATAATATCATTTTTACCCTTAATTGCTTTATTTACTTTTAACCGTGGTAAAAAAAAGTAAAAAGTTACTATTCACCAAATATTATTTTCATCTCATTGAACCACATTTTACTTAATGAAATCAACTGTGTCTCTCGGATTTTAGAAATTCCACTCACAGAAGCGGTAAAATTATGTTTCATGTGAATTTAAAAATTCTCCTAGGAGGTGGGTAAAAGACGGTGAAAAGTTCAATAAAAATTTTATATATCTAAGATTATTAATAAATGACTCTAATGAATTACATTGAACTTATATAGGTATTATGTGTCAATTTTAACCTAAAATAAATTTAAATAGAATAAATAAATATTTAAATAAAAAGTCAGTTTTTAAATAGTAACCCAGTGTTTTCACTATTCATCAAAAATTGAAAGTTTTCAGAAAAATACCAAAATTTCACCCTAGGATAATTTCGATATTCAGAATCCAAAAATGAAGTCCATTTTAAAAGATGAAATTTACAAAATTTCAAAAAGTGGTTATTATTATTCAAAGCGGATAGTTATAATAATATTTTAATAGCATATCGTTGTTTAGTGAAACTCGGTATTGTGTATAACGCATGCTATTGAGGAAGGTCGCGATTGCGTGTAATGCAGCCAAGTTAGGGTTGCATGTTGTGCAAGACTCCTTTGTTGTAGCGTACAACACAAGACATCAATAAAATTAAAAGGAATATTTTTCATAAAATCTCTGGGTGTTACATTCTACACCCCTTAAAAGGAATTTCACCCTCGAAATTCTTCAGGGTTATAAATGGTTTACTACTCGAAAGTTTATTTAATAGAAACCCACATCGTAAAAAGGAATACCAAAACCAATATTTAAAAACTAACGTATGAAACATAACGGTTACCCAAATTAACTAATCCCTGAGTTTCCAC
The DNA here is from genome assembly GCA_963277665.1 of Viscum album. Taxonomy (NCBI): domain Eukaryota; kingdom Viridiplantae; phylum Streptophyta; class Magnoliopsida; order Santalales; family Viscaceae; genus Viscum; species Viscum album. The sequence goes on along the minus strand of OY728150.1, from coordinate 779,084,641 downwards.
ATAGGATAACATAGGTGAAAATATGGATATGGAAGAGAAACCTAACCATCATGTTCTGATAGAGAGTGGTAGAGAACATGGCTATGAAATAGCCAACAATCACAAAACCATAGATTTGTGATGATCTAAGGTACCATCTCATTCATCGGATATAAGGGAACTAGGACAACATTTTTGGTTTTCAAGATCATTTCCCTAAAGTTGATGAATTAAAAGAAATACTGACATGATTTTGGTACAATTTCACTATTGTTCATGAATTGAACAATTTACACTTCATCCCTTAAAGAAATGATGTTTAATTTGTTATTCATGATGTGTTAGAAGATCATGTGATAGAATGATGGGTCATTCCATCTGTTTCAAACAAAAGGTTAGAAAAAGTTATAAGTCCTTCTTATGGTTAGATTAATCGTATATGGTTCCAAAAATGAACGTATACTTCATATATCATACCGCTTAATAAAATAAAACTAGTTTCTACTAACCAGGGACTTCCTGTAGGCCAGTGGTAGGCGATAAAGTCCAGTCTCACTTCGGTTGTGGGTTCAATTCCCATAGCCTTGTCTGACGCGATGGGTTGTCACCCGTCCTACATGTTGTCCTTTTTTCTAAAACTACATTACTATAACATCTCATCAATAATATCGAAAAAAATTCTATCCTTAAACAATACTAACTTATGTACAACATAATCCATTCCAATCTTTAGGCTTATCCATAATACTGCAGTCCACTCTCATAATATAGTGAAAATGATTACCAAAGATGTCATATAACAAATCATGTTAATACCATCATTAATCCCCATATATCATAAGATATTTCTTGTTGGTCACATTCCAAATATTCGAAGACCTTAATCATGTTTTCTCTTGAAAAATGAATACCCATTGAATCTTAGTGAAAACATGAGTGCTGTAAAAAGTTAACACTTTCCACATACCAAAAACCCAAAATTCTATATACTCAACCCATGATATAACTATTTCCTTATATCAGTCATGAGCTCATGAATACTGTCAAACATTTCATTTTCTCTGTATCCCTTCATTATGCGCATATCATATTCTTTCCAAAAATATCTCTATCACTTTCCATGGTTACCGGTACCATAAAATTACTGAAAACCACAATAGACCAATACATAAATATTCCAATTTTCTATGATATTATATACAACAATATTTTGGAATCCCATTACATAAACACTTAATAATTCCACCACATCGTTGTCATATTCAACATCGCCAATAGTGATCGCATGTGACTTCCCTTTGTACTTTTCCATAAGTGGTTTCTCATGTCGATCATCATTAACCCTTGGATTAGGGCATTGATTAGCATAATTCCCCATTTCCTTGCACTTGAAGCATTGAAGTGTTGGCGGTGCGTTCTCTGCAGTATTTTCTTTATTCACACCATTAGCAACCCTTTTTCCATTACTTCGACACTCAGGTGCTCAATGACCATATTTTCCACACTTAAAACATTTTCTAGTCCTTTTAAGATAATCTCCATCATGCTTCATTCTGCACATTGAGCATAAGGAAACATTCATCTTCTTTTCACCATTATTCTGAGATTTCTCTTTGAACTCCATCTTTCGTTTCTTGTAAAAACCATGAGATGGATATATAACACCAACTTCCATTTCTACCTTAATAGCACAATGCACAATTTCTTCATAGCTACTGAAGTCTCTTATAGATAATGCCCTTCGAAGATTTGGTTTTAAGCCACTGAAGAATCGATCAACTTTACTTTCAGGTTGGATGATAAAGTCAGATGCATACCTTACAAGCCTTGTAAAATTCGCTTCGTATATACCAACAGATTCATCATCCTTTTTCTTTAGTTCAAGAAACTCCTTCTCCATATTTGTTCGAAGAATACAAGGGAAGTACTTATTGAAAAATAAGTTCTTGAACTCATCCCATTCCATGGACTCAATTTCATCTATTGGCCTAATATTCTTGATAAGATTCCACCATTGATCAGCTTCACCTTCCAAACGATATACTGCTAAGATGAATTTATCATGTTCATAACATTGAAGAACTGAAAATATCTTTTCAGTGGTACTGATCCATTGTTCAGCAACAAGTGGATCAGAAGACCCACTGAAAGAAGGTAGATGTTGCCTCATGAAGGACTCAATAGAATATTGTTCCCTTCTCTTCTCATTTGGAAGTCCAGAATGATTCATAGCTTGTGTAAGTATAGAAATAAGATTTTTCACTCCATCTCCCATAACATTGGTTTGTTCAGGAGGACAATCATTGCATTGTCCATTACATTGATCAACACGGTTCCTTCGGGTTCCAGGCATCATCTAAAACCCAAAAAGAATAGTGTGAGAGGCAAAAATCATGCTAGGGAAAACAACATAATAAAGGGGGAGTACCATCAATATCTAACATCTTTGGTTAAATTATAATATTGTTACCGTAGTTCTATTACTATATCCTATACATATACTTATCCTTAGGGACATCCCTAGACATACCTTATAAATATCTCTAGGGATCTCACTAACGTTTTCACCTCCTAGTTTCCAAAGGTTGACTAAACCTTTCCTCTGATACCAACTGTAACTATCTAGAATTACTTCTAGTGGACTACAATTGATACCTATCAGGGCACTCCATGGGCGGCTACACCCCCTAGGTGGGACACACCACCATCCCCAGTGGCATCCATTTCCTCATGAAGCCCTTGGGTGGAGAGCCATGCTTCGTCCAACGCTCACATGTGAGAGTTCCCAAGAATCAGATACATTCCTACCTCCTTTACCTCTGATACCAACATTAGAGACCCAAAGCATGATGTACATGGACATTACATTACTTTTGCAGAATACTTATTACATAACAAAAAAAGACACACAAGGACCGTAATATTTTAGTGTCTTTGGAAACTCAGAATATAAACTTCTAATCATGTTGAAATATCTTCAACAACTCCTATAACGATCTTACCCATTTTCTTTCCTTACCTAAAACATTTCTTTATTTCCTGTGGAAAATAAAACATAAAAATTTTGAGCTCAAATGCTCAGTAAGAGAAAACATAGATAACATAAAACAATCCATAAACATTTGGAAGCAAAAACTTGAACATGAAATTTAAACATCAAAATCATGAGCAAAGACATAAATCGTGGAAGTACGTAAGGCATATATCATAATAGAACATCAACTGTCATAAAATATAATGGTAATAAAACTTGTAATTGTGGAAACCATTTAGCACATGTTATTATTTCTATAGTAGCCAAGGCATTGCTGCCAAGACCATCTTAGTGGACAAGGTCCCTTTTTGAATCGAGCTCACTTCTTATTTTAGTCCTGTAACACTGAACCGGATTAACTTACCATTCCATCCATGTCTATCTCATGAGATATAAATATTTACCCAATTCATTGGAGGGAGATATAGGTCCCACACATTTTATAATGAAATCATTCTTACTTGTTCCTCAAAATAAACATACATCATTCATAATAACCCAACAAATAAAATGGGTTTCATAAACATAATCCAATCATCACATAATCCATATAAAAGAAATAGATATAATTTCATAATAAGAAAATTGAAACCATTTAAATCATAGAGAAATTATACTTGAAACATACACATATGATATAATTTCATCTTAGATGAAAATGGTTTTGATAAAACACTTGAAATGAATTCCTAAGGAAAATATCCTTTCTTCTTCAAAATCATTTTCTTTTCACAAAATGTCACGCAATTTTAAAAGAAAAGTATTTTTTTGAAAATAGTCATGAAATAGTTTGGAGGAAGATTCATTAAAATAAGGCTTTATAAAACCATAAAAATCCTTTTATGCCATATACGTTAAAAAAACATTCTTCTCGTACTTTTGTCAGAAAAGTCAAAAAGTACCTTGTAGGGTAAATAAAAGAATGATTCCTTCCATACCATAGGGTAAAAGTCAAAATGGGTAAAAAGGACATTAAACATACATGAATACACTTTTATAAATCATGGACTTGGATGATAGCAATAACCCCAGTAAATACTTACGAATAATCAATCTCGGATAAAAATGTGATTTGCAAAATTATCCCTTACCTTAGGTCTGATATGCTTCATACATTTCCGAAACTACTGTATAATGATTTAAATAATGTCATTTACTAATTAAAAAATCATATTCATTGTTATGATATTATATATGGTTCACTTATGACTTTATATTACCCGTTCTCTTGTAAGTTCAATGTTAAAGCAGCGTTTTGGGTTAAATCGTTTTATTTATCGTACGTGTTTGGACTTGTTGTTCTTGATATTATTACTTATATCCTGATTTACTTAATTAAATAATTTAAAACATTATTTACATAAAATATATATTTCATTATATACATATATATATGATAGATCGATTAAATGAAATGAAATACACCGTTCATGGAGACGGTAGGTCGTACGTACACTTGAACGTTGTTTTCGTTTCCTTATTGAATTGAATGAAATTAAGTAGATGACATACATATATATACGCATGAATCCAGTATCATTATTATTTCATATATTTCATGATTACTTATTATATATACTTTATAATCATTCATGAATGGTTAACCAGGAGAATGAATCTCATCGCGTCATGGAGACGGTAGTCCGTACATACGTACGAGTGATGATATCATTCCCATGATCGTGGAATTTTATTGGAGTGTATGTATACTATTTTAGAATCAATATCACTTTACAATAATCATATATAGTTATTATTTACACCATTATACCCATCCAAGTAAGGTGGTGGTGGAAAATAGATTACACCATGACGTTGAGACGGTATTCTGTACGTACGCACGCGCGGTGATTTCATTTTCCGTAGGATGGATAGATGGTGAAATATGGTTGTTTAATACTTATAATAACATAGAATTATATGAGTGATACTAATGTTATTACTTCATAATTAAACAACTAAAGAAGAAGAAGTGGAAGAAGAAATAAAGTTGAATGAATTAGTAACAGACATTACCTCTTCTTTGAAGCGCCTCTTTGAGACCTCCTCTTAGGGCACCAAAATTGGTCTTTTAAGAAGACCAGGACCTCTAGGATGTTTCTAGGGAAGTGGAGAAGATAATTTGGTAGGATTTGGCTGATCTTGAAGGCTCAAAGTGGTGTGAGGAAGAGAGGGAGGAGGTGCCCTTTTATAAGGGAGAAGAGGGGCACCTTTGGAATAACCAAAAATATTATTTTATTATAAAGTCATATTCGGTTTTTAATTGCTCCAAATTGAGTTATTTAAACGCTAAGGTGGGGATGGGTCTAAATCCTCTCATAAAATAGAATTTAGACAAGTTTGGGTTTCTATTTTAACCTTATCATTTAGATTTAACATTAAGTTAAATAATTTTTCTTGTACTGTGTCTTCTTGTTTTCTTACACTATAAGGTTAATAAACGTACTATAACAAGCCAAAATAACCGCAAGTTGTTTATTATTAATATATATTACCTTATCTAAGTCATTTTTCCGAACCTTAGATTTTCAAGAATAAAATAACAATTAATAATATAATATTTGTTTTAAAAACTATTTTATGTCAATTTTGACACTATTTGGTAATTGATTTTTTTGAAAATCATAAAAGAAATATTAGTTCGAAAAGAGTTAATTAAATAAATACTAACATGTCATATTAACATATAAAATTATTGGAATTCATAAAAGGCCTCAAATTACATATATTTGGGTATTTATAACATCAATTATGTCAATATTTCATTAATAATATAATTACTGCATCATCATTGTGTCACAAATAAATTAAATTATTTAAAGTCTAAAAATTAAAAATATAATACCATTATGTAGTAAATCTTGTTATATTTCTAATGAATATTTATAGTCGAATTTATCTTTTGTATAACCCTATATTAAAAATGATTTACTTATTGAACATTGATTTTAACTATTTTAACCCTTCTTTAAATAAATTAATAATAAATGTCCTAATCTAATAAAAGTGGGCCTAAATGGTCATATTTTATTCCAAAGGCTGTTTTTGGTCGAATTAATCTTATCCAATAGAATTAGGACAAGTGTTAGGGTAATAATAATATCATTTTTACCCTTAATTACCTAATTTACTTTTAACCGTGGTAAAAAAAGTAAAAAGTTACTACTCACCAAAAATTATTTTCATCCCATTGAACCAAATTTTACTTACTGACATCAACCGTGTCTCTTGGGTTTTTGAAATTCCACTCACAGAAGCGGTAAAATTATGTTTTATGTGAATTTGGAAATTCTCCTAGGAGGTGGGTAAAAGACGGTCAAAAGTTCATTAAAATTTTTATATATCGAAAATTATTAATAAATGACTCTAATGAATTACATTAAACTTATATAGGTATTATGTGTCAATTTTGACCTAAAATAAATTTAACTAGAATAGATAATTATTTAAATAAAAAGTCGGTTTTTAAATAGTAACCCAGTGTTTTCACTATTCATCAAAAATTGAATGTTTTCAGAAAAATACCAAAATTTCATCCTCGGATAATTTCGATATTCTGAATCCAAAAATGAAGTCCATTTTGAAATATTAAATTTACAAATTTCAAAAATTTGTTATTATTATTCATAGCAGCTAGTTTTAATAATATTTTAATAGCATATCATTGTTTAGTGAACCTCGGTATTGCGTCCAACACATGCTATCAAGGAAGGTCGTGATTGCGTGTAATGCAGCCAAGTTAGGGTTGCATGTTGTTCAAGACTCCTTTGTTGTACCGTACAACACAAGACATCAATAAAATTAAAAAGAATTTTTTTCATAAAATCTCGGGGTGTTACAAAAACAATATCTAATCATAAAATTATTGTCTCATTTGATATAAATATTTTACCAATGAATTTTAGTGTGATATAGGAACCCAACCATTATATAATAATCATCCCTACATATATGTTCAATAAGAATATAAAAACATCAATACTTAAAATATCACTTAATTTACCCATGGAAAAGATGTTGATTTCATGAAAAAAAATTCTTACATATTCCATAATATATATAGTGAATAAATATGGATGATTAATTAATAATATAATTACTGTGACAATGGTATCATTAATGATGTTTTCCTTGTTGAAAAATAACTTTTTAAGATCATTGTATCAATCACTTGAAAATAAGAGAAAATGAATCTTTTGGAAAGGCTTGAAATTTTATTAAAAATGGTTTCATTAAATTGAAATAATTGATATTGTTAAAATATTTAAAAAACATCATTTAAAACAAAACATGGGTTTTTAAAATAAAAATTTAATATTAGAAATATTATTTCAAAAACATTCTTTGAGAACATATAAAAATATGTGAATCTTTTTTCTTAAAATAGTAGACCTTAAAACCCATTTTAAGATTAATAATTCCATTTTAAAATAATACATTTAACTCATAAAAATATAATAAAATTTCCTTAATTTTTAAAATCATAAATATTAAAAATAATTTTGAAAACCATTTAAAAAAAAGGAAAAGAATCTTCATAAAGGAGAATGCTTATATATTAAAAAGAAACCATTAAATGGTTTTTAGTAAATTTTCATACCACAGTTCTAAAATACAAATTTATGGGTCACATTAAATGGTATTTTCCCCCAAATAGAAAGATAAGGTACCATTAAATTAAGTCTTATAGTGGAAGAAACCAATATTTTAATAAAAACGATCAAAATGAAGTATTATAACTCAATGAAGGAGGTTGAGTTACCAAAAAACACATATAAACATTTCATCTTTTGAATCGAGATTCAATTAAAGAAACAACATGATATGGCCATTAAAAACTCACAAATTTAATGAATATTGAAAAATACAATCATTATGAAGTAATAAAAAATATCAAATATATCATTGAACAAAAAAAATAAATGTTTCTCAATGAATTAAATTTGAGACAAAGAACCCCTGGCCAGGTATTCCCACTTTCTTAAACATTCTTTAAACTCATCTATGATAAAAAACTTATTTAAATAAAATATGTAAGAACCTTAGTCTTATCTATATCCTTTTATAAAATTCATTTATAATTATTATCCCTGTGTATATTAGTTAATTGATATCTATTTTCAATATCGGTATGTGTGGTCATGATAATTTAAAACTAATTTCATTATAGCGGTGTTGTTCATAATTTTTCCCCAAAATTTCATCATTACTTGATTCTTAAAGAAAAAATAATCATTATTTTTCAATGATTCATTAAATACTATTTCATTATGTGTAAGAAAAATATATGGTTTCTTAAAAAATAAATTGTGATGAACTAGTTGCAGTGTGTTTAACCATCAAAAGGTAAAATATTTTTATATTTATTAAATATTAATAAATATATTAAATATTAATAAATCCTATGCTAATTAATTAAATAAAATATTAAATAAAATATTTTTAAATTATATTTACATTATATAAAATTAATTAATTATTAATGTTTTAAACATTTTAGCATTGTTCATATATATGGTGAAAATAAACTGAAATGAGACTGTGTTATAATGATTTTATGAGTAAGGATTCATTCTTATATAATGTTAATATAACTTCTATATAATCTTAAAATTTTCATAGATTTAATATATCTTTATTAAATTATCATTTAGAACCATCAATAAAGGGTGGTTATGGGAAATTAAATTCATCATTCATAGAGGAGATAGTCCAGCATATGACGATTAATGATTCCACTTCTTGACAACTGGGATAGAATAAAGGTATAATATAAATTAATATTTAAATAAAATAATTTTAAAATATTCAATATATTCATTTATTAAATTCATCCCTATTACTAACCATTTAAGGTGATGATGAAAAATGAACAACATCATTTTGTGGTGGCGGTAGTCTACACGTACACCCGATCTGTGTTGTTTTATTCTTCATAGTTCAAGAAAAGAATTAAATAGTTGTTCTTCAATTATGATAATAACACAATAAAATATTATTAAAAATTATTTTTATTATTATATTTTATTATATATAAGATTATTTGGAGAATAATGTTAATAAGAAAAAAAATAAAGAGTGAAATATTCACATTGAAAACTTGAGATTTCTCTTAGAAATGTCCTTAGAAATAGAGGTCTTGGGATATATAATTGAGACCATAGGATTAGGAAATTGAGATATTATTATAAGATGATAAAATTTGTATATTTTTAGGATGAAATTATAATTAATAAGGGTGGAAATAAGGGGAAGAATGTTTCGGCTTTTATAAGTGAAGAAAAATGGACTTTTTGGAATTCCCATTATTTTTCAATAATGGTATGACACTATTCATGGTTTAATGGCTACAAAATTTTGAAATAATATAGTTTTAGTTATTATAATGATCAAAAATACTACAACACTAATTTTCCAAAATGTTTTAATCATTCTTGAAACCTTTTACAATTTTAGTTTAACATTTTACCATATTAGTATCTATTATTGTAACTAGTTTAACCTTATTAGTGTATATTTTATTAAAACTAAAAGGTAACCCTTATAACTAAATTTGTATTTTATAGATAAAATTAGTATGAATTTTATCTAATTCAATTTTTAAATAAGATAAAATTAAAATTTACATTAAATTGTTTAAATATTAAAAAAATTGTAGAAAAATGTTGTTTTTACCAATATTTGTTTATAATATCATAAAAAAATACTAATTAAATGAGTTTTAATATATTTTATATATTTTTAAACATTATATCAAAGTAATTATATAAAATAATTTAATTTAATTTTTTAGATAAAATTTCACTGCAATAATAATGAAATTCTTTGAAAATAACTATTTCATCATTATTATGGTCATTAACAATAATCTTATTAATCACAGGCTTACACATTAACATTAAATTAACTATATTACTTAATATTAAAATGTTTATCAAAAATATTAAATCCATTTTGTTATATTTAATTTCTATTAGTTATGAAAACTGATTTTTTATATAAGAAAATAAAAATACTTTTTAAAGTAAAATATTACTAATGTTTCCAAAGTTTTAAACTTAGGTTTCATAAATTCAAAAGTGTAATTTTAATTAATTTTACTTTATTAATATATATATATATTTATGAAAAAATAAAAAAAATCTAGCCATTATTATATTTTTTTAATGTCATAAAAGTGATGGTGTTAGAAAAAACAATGTTTTATCACTATTCACCTTAAAATAAATTGTTTTAGAATAATCTCAAAAATACATACTAATATAGTAATAAAATTAATAATCCAAAAATATAAATAATTTTTCCATTTTAAAATTCTATATTTTATAAATTTATATGATAAATGAAAATATAATATATAATAGAAAACTAATCTTATTGAAACAATTCCCTTGGTTACTTTAAGTGTTCTTAATCCTATTTTATATTAATTTCTTCTTGGTTAAATTATTTTTATTTACTTAAAGTTTTATTATTCATAAATTTTATTAATAATATTTATCTAATATTTCATGGATTTTTTTTCAGTGTTTTCTGTGAAACAATCCATTGAACAAAGTATTAATTTTGAGAAAAAGATATATTATAAAATCTTGGGGTGTTGCATTTTCATCACCTCATCCCTCTAAATAAATTTCACCTTCTCAATTTTAAGTATTACTAAAAATTAAAAAGATAAGGGTTTCAATAATAAATACATGACTTTGAATTTAATTTATAATGAGGTCCCATCATCACTATCCATGGAATGACTAGTGAACTCGTATTTTCCTTCATAATAAGAATATAAATAGTGAGAAGTCTTTATTTTACCATTTGTGTTAAATAAACCAATATAAGGGAATTAATTTTTAATAGGGAGTTTCTAGTTAGTCTTATATTAATAGGTTATCAAGGGATGAGTTTTAGATATGATTTCCCTATCATGGAAAATTATCACTATCAAAATATAAAATCCATGCCTCATATCACATGAAATTTGACTAAAGGATGGATAATAGAATTTTATTTTAAGCACATTAGAGATAATTAATATTCTAAGGATATAATAATATTACTGGTAGAAGTTTTTATTAATAATTCCTCATATAGAAATCAAGGTGGTGAATTTTTATTTTTAGTTAACATTATAGGTATATAAAAGTGGGTTAAACAAGTTATGAACACATAACTCACCATTCTTGAGTGAGTGATCAGTGTTCCCTAAACCATATCATTTTTTAACCCAAGTTTTATATAAATAGTTTCATAGGATTTCACTTCTCTTTGATGTTTTCAGTTCCTATCATCCTTTTTATCCCTTGGATTATGGAATTCACTTGAAAAATACCCATGCTTACCAAATTTAATACATTGGACCATTAATAGTGCCTTCAAATGAATTCGTTTTATATTCATCTTGTCCATTAAAATATTAAATTTTACTTATTAATTAGTTTCTCTATGCCCCCCTTTTTAATACAAAAGACATCTATCAGTTACTTTAATACATTCCTCCTCATGATTCTTACCACATTTTTTACACAATAGAAATTGAAATTTATTTCCTTCATCATATTCATCCCCTAAACTTACATAAGACTATGTACTTCACTTATTTGGTGTCTTTGTAAACTCATCTAAGTTCATTTTTTAGTCATAATTTTGGATAACTAGTTATGAAAGACCAAAATATTTATCACTCCACCTCTTATCTCATTTGGTTTCTCTTTGAAACAATCTCTAAAAGTTCAACCAAAAAATGTATTACTCTTAAAAATTATTCAATTAGATTTCAGTTTAACAAATCATGTCCAAATAAATCTGTGTTTATTTATGATGGATTCTCTTGTAAAAAAATCAATATAATGGCTAGTAAATTGAATTTTATTAACAAAATCATATATACTAGGAGTATCTATCCAAGTGTGTAGTCTTAGGTTCATTAATCATGCATCATAGTGAAGAATGAGTAGATACTCAACTAGCCTTTCTCAAAGTGATTATCCCTATGTGATCTGGCGGCATATATGTATCAACTTTTCATTATCTAAATAGGGATATAATTTCTAGGATATAACAAATTCTATATTTTTTTTAAATGTTGGAATTATTTTTTATACATAGACTTATCCCTTAGACTTATCCTCATGGTTTTCCCAAAATTTATCTAATCCTACTCCCAAAAAAATAACTAAACTAATCCCCGAAAATAATGAAACCTTTCCCTGATACCAATAAAGATGGCCCAAACCCACACTCTTGGGTCTAGTGCTAAAAAAATCATTAACATTGTATTTGATACAAAGTGAGACAAACCAATATTTATTTTGCAATATATTAATAGTATAAACATTACATATCAAAAAAATTACACAATCACAAGAATGGAAGTTTTAGAATCTTTGAGGACTAATTATATATGAAACTTATTTTATAATACTTGTGATTACTTTTCCATAATTTGACAACACTAGACCCCTTATATACTTCTCATAATTTATAATCATCATCTTAACCTAGGGTATAGAAACATCAAAAATATGTGAAATAAAATTTTATGACCCTTACCTTTAAATATTCCCTCATAGGATGGAAATGGAAAAAGGGAGATAATGACCCCCCGAGTCCTGGCTACAATAGGCCCCAAGGTGGCGACTGGCACCAAGGGTACACAAGTCTCACAAAATGGAAGGCAGCTCCCTTTTTAAAGAAACAAGATCGAGATATATGATGTTTCATCCCAAAATAACCTCAAGATATATATATATTTATATATATATATATAAGAAATTCAAATCCATACCATTGGCATGTTTAAAATAGAACTGATACAAAACAAAATTCTCAAAAGTACCAAAAGTAAAGCAAGGATGTGACGCAACAACTAATAAGATTCGAGCTCATAAAGTGTAGCATGGTACACGAATTCATCTTGGTAACTGGAAAATATTTTTATATGCAGAGGGTGAGCATACATGTATACTCAGTAGGAAATATAGTGTCTATCATGCACAAGTGAATGAAGTATACTAATTCCCCTATGATAAAATAGTAGGGCCAAACAATACCTAAGTAGGTATACTAACCACCCCAACATCACCAAGGCATGCTCACCAAATAACACCATTCAAGTAATGAAATATAATGCACATCAATAATAGGGTTCCACGAACCACTTTCCCAATGATTAGTCTCTCTCACACCCTAACAGTAGACATCTTGGCACTCCCACCTCTTCCAAACACACCATATCATAACTCATCCTTACACGCATAGGCCACACAACCACATATCGTCCCATCATTAGGGACACGAGCCACATTGTATATCGCCTGCAGAAAGATGGGCCTCACAACCAAATCCCAACCCATCATTGGGGCCACGATCCACATCACATTCCGCCTATAGACACCAGGGCCTAATAATGACATATCATTCCGTCATTGGCTCCATGATCCAAATCACATCTCACTCACAGATACTGAGGCCCCATACCAAATCACATCCCTAAAACCCTGGGTAAATAAAAAAATATCTCATCCCAAAGACACCTGATAAAACACAAATCATCTCATCTCGAAGACACCTGGGAAAACACAACTTTCCTTCATATACCTGGGCCCCAAAAACCACAACCTTCCCAAATAATCTTGGGCTACAACCGCCTAGATGAAGAATCAGGGAAGAGTGAGTGGCCATCCATCCATCCTCCCACTAGGATGTTTGGAAAAACACACTCCCCCATCATAATGGGGGTGTTCGGAATGTAGTCCTCAACTAGTGTGGGTGTATATAGAAATCACAGGATAAATATAAGTATATACATATATGATACCAAAAACTAATGCCCATCCTAGGGGTTCTCAAACAGCCAACCAGATCTCAACACTACTAACCTTACTCATACCTCTTAATGAAATCACCACACGACAAGCCACAACTTCTTTCCAATTCCCAACTAATTTTGTTAAACAAATTCTACTTTTCACCCATAATTAATTTCTTCATTTTATTAACCAAACCAACCCATGCCAATCACAAAATTTATTAATTATTTATTTATTCAACTATTCCATTACCATCTGGGAAATTACCAAGCACATTACATAACAAGAAATGCAACCATGACCAAACATGGTGAAAACTTTGGGTGAATTACCCATACTAACTAAAACAAGTCCCCAACTCTCAACTACGTCCAGCAACACAACCAAATAAATCCTTGATTTCATCCCCATTGCACAACAATACTCATTCATTCCACAATCAATCAATATATCAAACTGAGATTCAATCACACCTTCTGAATCATCCTACCATGGACAACCAATCAACCCACAAACAATACACAACTGGGCTTATAATCGTATCACCACACAAACCAAACAAAAAAATATAAATTCTGGATTTATTGTATCCCTTATTTATTTCTGATGTTTAATTTAGGGGTTATCACATAAGTTATACAATCCTCGGTAATCCCTTCATTAACTGAGTGTTCATGATTTACTAGTTTCTATTTTTGGTGATACCGTAGCATCCACAACCAAATAAGCACACACAATAGATATAAGAAGTGAAAAAATATTCCCCAACAACCACCATTTTCGGTGGGGCATTAGTCCGGTATTATCACAATATCACAAATAATAAGAAAAATATGAAAAGTATGAAATGAACCCCTCTACCCTTTAAATTTAGTCATCCATTTCTTTATCTTTGATTAATTTTGAACAACCATAATCCAAGGGTAACAAAAGTAAAACCCCTCCCACATAATGCACAAATAAAGAGAGATGAGGGAATCCCTGCCTCTAAGGAGTGTTAGTGTTCTTCGCATGAGAATGGATCATGTAATGGTTCTCTGACCACTAATAATGCAAGATCTGCATCCATATAATGATGTTGTGAAACTACCTCACCAACAAAAACTGAGAGAGACCCCATTAGAAATCATGGATAGGAACACACCATGGAATAGAGAGAATATATGCAAGATAACAATACCCAACTGAGGGAAAATTCTATAAAAAGGGGAGAAAGTACCTTGGATCACCACGGATCACCAACAAATTATCCCTAAGGTCAATAGATCGAAGATGGAGAAAGAGGGTACAAAGAAATTCTTTGGGTGCTTAAGGTTCTTTTGGAATGATAGAGATTCTTTTAGCTATAGGATTTGTGGAAACTCAGGTGGCTGGACTATTTTAAATCATTATAGCATCATGGGATTACACAATGTGTAATCCCCTTACATTCCTAGAAATCCCTCGAGGTCCACATCTATTGAAAAACCCTTCACCTCTTGTTTTATTTTATTTTTCAAACCCTAAAATATTACACGCTCTGAATCCCTCTTTCACACTGTGTAAAAATATGCAGATCGTGAAGCATTCCTGAATATTCCATGAAACCAAACATCATGTCCTGAAATCATGTTACACGATGTGTAACCTACCTTCTTCCATCTTTTAACAACTGAACATCTCCAAACTCTCTATGAACCTCCTGTAAACACTAGCAATGACCAAACTCGAAATTTAATGGACTATGAAGGCACGGACCGTTACATTAGATACCTCTCTAATGATTCTCATCCTTAAGAATCCAAAACCAATCCCAGGAGAAAAAAGGGGTCTGAAAAACCACCCCACAAGATACCTTCCATGGATCTCCCTACACTAAAAATGCCTCAAACAACCAAACACATCAAATTTAAATAATAAACCACCATTTGTTGTTCAAAAACTAGATTGGAAACCCCCACATCCAAGAAGAATTCATCTGACACCTGTAATGAGGACTTATCATGTCAACCAAAATGTCCACAAGACACACCACATGAATACAAAAACCACACTGTTTGAATGTGTGAACCAAGGAATTATATCCTCTCGGTCACAAAATTATCCACTTTGGGTGGCACTGAATTACCCTCATGGGTTTAATAGCATCACAATTAATGTGTCTTGATTTGGAATCTAGTCCTACCCTTTCTACATGTCAGGTTTACCACACACTTTTCAAACCAAGGTAAAAATATCTCATTCATAAAACATGGTTCAAACATTACATTTCAAAACAAAACAAAATAAATAAAAACTCAAAACAACTCTTACTAATGGACACATATCTGAATTTCTCACTCCCAAGTACTCTCCTCCTAACCACCATGTATCCACAACACACGAACCAAAGGAATTTTTAATCCATGCATAACCTTCTCTAAACAATCCTAGATCTCCACCGGCCTCCCTACAAATTACTTATCATCCCTGATATCCAACTGTCCCCAGTCAATGACATGGGAGTCATTGTGTAGATACCAATGAAACTGAGATACATGAAAGATATTGTGGACCCTATCCAACTATGGTGGCAATGCTAAATGGAATGCCACTCCGTCGACTCATCAATACACCTTGATGGTTCCAAAAAACCGAGGAGAAATCTTACTCCCACTATCAAACCTCTATTTCCCACGAGGACAAACCTTCAAGAACATGTGGTCCATATCCCCAAACTACAAAGGCCTCCTACGGTGATTGACATAAGACTTCTTCCAGTCTTGTGGCACTTTTATCCTCTCAAGAATGATTTAAACCTTATCTATTGTGCTTTGTAATACCTGGGGACTAAGAACAGTTATCTCCCCAACCATTGTATAGTACAACAGATAAGGACATGGTCTCTCATACATTGACTCAAACGGATCCATGAAAATGGAAGAGTGATATATATTATTATAAAAAAATCTAAAAAGGGTAGGTTTTTTACCCAAGATCATCTAAAGTCCATGACACACACCCACAACATATCCTCCAATGTATGAATAGTCCACTCTGAATTCCCATCTATCTGAGGGTGGAAAGCAGTGTTGAGGCATAACTGGGTAAAAAAAATTGTAATCAACTCCAGACTCATGAGGTAACCCATGTATACTGATATGAGATATTGAATCTCATAACTCAATGTAATTGTACCACCTCATCAACATAACTCTTAGCTTAGGCATCCATTGCTCCTGATTACTTGATCGTTAAGAAGTGAGCTGATTTTTCCAGGTGATCCACTACTACCCAAATAGCATCGTAGCCCCCCTGAGCCCTGGGTAACCCTATGAAGAAATCCATTGAGATGTCATCCCACTAACACTAAGGGATATCCAAGGGATGCAACAAACCACTGAAACATGGTGCTCAGCCTTTACCTACTTGTAAACCAAGCATATTTCCACAAACTCCACTACTGCCTATTTCATCCTGGTACACAAAAACTATATTTTCAAGTTATAGTATAGTTTATAAATTCCTCATTTTACAACTAAATTTGAGTTATGAAACTCAAGAAGAACTCCCTTTTTCATAGATACTGGTACAAACAACCTCCTACAGAATAACATCTAATTCTAACCATCCTCTTACCATCCCTTAAGGGCATCACCATGGCCAACATGGTCATGTAACACCTATGCCTCAAAGTCTCCCCACTGAGACTCATCCAAGAGATACATCAGAGAATATTATACTTTAATCTAGAACCAACAACATCTACCACCATCCATTCTTGCATCTAAGTGCAAGGTTGGTAACTCTTTCATCGCTTTCCAAGTGTCCATAGATTCCTGAACAACTTACTTCTCTAACTTTCTACTCAAGAAATTATCTACAACATTCCAATTTCTTAAGGTATAGGAGATATAGAAATCATTGTTTGGAAGAAATTCCACCCTCCTCTGTTGTTTCAGATTCAGATCACATTGGGAAAATAAATACCTCAAATGCTTATGAACTGTCAAGACCACAAAGTACGCCCCCATGAGGAAATGGTGCCACAATTTTAGTGAAAACATGACCACTAATAACTCTAGATCATGGGTTGCATAGTTATACTCATGGGTATGTAGCTTCATGGACCCATAATAGATCACTACTAACTAATTCATCAAGATTCATTCCAAACCTAAATGGGAAGCTTCATAGATAACCACAAACATCACCCTTTCCTTTAGAAATCGAAGCACTAGAGAACTAACCAACTTCCACTGTAGATAACTGAATGCTTTATGGAACTAATCAATCCACACAAAATATTGATCCTTCCTAGTAAAATCTTTTAATGGAGACACAAAATGTGATAAATCGGTTGAAAACCTTCGATAATAACCCGCGAGACCCAGAAAACTATAAACTTCTACCACATTCTTTAGTGATGCCCAAGAAAAAACCGCTTCAGCCTTTGGTGGGTCAACTTACACACCCTTTTAGGACACCACATGCCCAAGGAAATGCACATTTCATTTCCATAACATATAGTTGTACAACATTCCATATAGTTGGTGGAGTGGAATATCATGCAAGAGAGTTCTGAGATGCTTGGTGTGATCCTCCTCTAACATCGAGTAGATCGGGATTTCATTAATGAATATAATGAAAAAACTATCCAATAACTCATGAAATATAGATTTCATAAGCCCTGTGAACCTAGATAGTGTGTTCATAACACAAAATGGAATGAATATACACTTTAAGTGTCCATATACACCTGAAAGAAATCATCAGGATATCTCACCCCTTCACTCTCAATCGATGATATCCAGAACTTAGATCGATATTAGAAAGCCACTGTGAACCTCTCAACTAGTTGATAATATCTTTTATCCTTGGAAGAGGGTAATGGTTCTTGACCATCGCCTGATTCATCCCCTGAAATTGTGTGCACAATGTCATACTACCATCCACCTTCTTTGTGACAACACTAAGGCACCCCTTGGTGACACACTAGACTGGATAAAGCCCTTCTTCATCAGATCATCTATCTGAATCATCAAATCCTTCAACACATAAGGTTTCATTCGATAAAGAGCCATCTAAATTAGAGAATCATTGGGTATCAAGCCTATCCTAAACTCAACATCATGTTATGGGGGTACAGTCACAACCTCCTTAATAAAAACACCCAACAACTGCCCAAAAATCATGGGGACTTCCACCATCTCAATGTAAACTAATTCCAATGAAAGTTAATCCAACAAGAAAAGAATAATCTCCACACACAGACTTCCCACCTGACAACTTCACTCCCCAACGAAATCCACATGCTGACCATCAACATAAAAAAACACAAATCTCCTCTAGAATAAATCAATAATATCATGAATGGAGTATAGGTAGTATATTACACGAATGAAATCGTATGGTTGTATCAATAGTAAGAAGAGATCTCCATAGGATTGATGTGGTCTGATCATTAGTATATATCCCTGGCACACATCAAAAAAACTGATTTTCCCTCTGACTAGCATACTCAACACTAAGGGAATAATATTCCTCTCTATATCTATTCCCAAAGCATGGTGTAGAGTGGGTGAAACAAAGGAGTGAGAAGCTATTGAATCAAACAAAGTGTAGGAAAGGCTACTAACCAAGCTGATCATACCTATAATGATATTTAGTCCTTCTAGAACTGTTTCTTTTGCTACGTGCAACTAACCATGTCCAGCTCTTATTCCCCTCTATTGACAACCACCTCCACAACCATGCAAAGATTGAGGTACATGAGGAACACCCTGAGGTCATACCCTACATTCTCCATCATCCCTTAGTAGAGAAAATGCATGTTTTCTCTACTGATGATACTGCCTGACTACAAACTACTATTGAGGCTAGCATTGAACCTGTCCCCCTCCACCAAACTAATCTCGACCAGCCATTGGGCACTGAATTTGAAGATGTATATGGACCCCACAGAAGAAACACCATGACCCCAATCCCGCAGAAAGGGCACGAGAACCTCTAGAACTAGAAAGTTGAAAGGTAAACTATGGAACTCGACTCCCTACCGGTTGAAAGCTCGATGTTCTTGGCTCTTAAAACCTACCACTGACTTCCCTACCTCTCAAAAAACTCTGATGGATTTCCTCTCATGGTAGACCTCATCATGAGTGCATTCTCTTAATCGCCTCTTCCTTCTTATGTACCTCAAGATATGTTTAAAACATAAAAGGTGTAAAAAAGTACTTGATAGAAGGGTGGAGGGCCTCCTAAAGTCGTCTCACATGAGACTCCTCATCTGAAAAGAGATCTAGGGTGAAACGAAGAAGATCCTTGATCTTGATCCCATATTCCCACAGTCACATATTTCCTTACTAAAAGAAGAGTAACTTCTGCCTCTTCTCATCCTTTATATTCAATGAAAGGAACTTCGCTCAAAACTCCTTAAAAAATTGACCCACAACATGTATATCTCCTTCCTATCCACTAGATAAAGTGTACTCCACTGACTCATAGCTCCCCGCATCTCAGTCATTTCCAAAGGAACCCAGTACTCTGTCGAAGCCCGGATCAAACTAATGGCGATCTCAAGATCCCCAAGATAGATCTCCATTTCTATTTCTGAAAGACTACACTCATAATTTCCCAAGGCCTAATTTTGGAAAGCATGTAACACTCTCTACCACTAGTCTTCCTCCTTTATTGGATCAACCATCTATTGATCAACCAGATCATTCTGCTAAGCCTCAACTGCCCGAGCCACACGTAGATAATGACCGGGTTCCATAGATGAAAGGTAAACAGGGAATTATAAAGCCTAAGTGGTATAGAATGTTATTTACGATTCATTTTAATTAATTATTTTCATCTTACATATTTTACCTTCTCAAAACAGCCCAACTCATATAAAAACACAAGTCAATAGGACACATGTACCTTTCCTAGGGTATCTACTATGCAAACTATGTATCTTCACTTGGTCATTCAGTAGGCTCAGATTCCTTGCATCGGATGATGGGGGTCCCAAAAATCACATGTCCTACCTAGTATTCCCTAAACTATGTCACACACCAGGGTCACCTAACACTATGTCCCTACCAACCCATATAATCCTCATTATACCTAACTCTAAACTCCATCCTATATCCCAATTATCACCTCTGATACCATTTTTCATGACCCCCTCCCTCTAAGGTAACCATCCTATGATAGTAATGAAGAAAGGGAGATAATTTCCCCTGAGTCCCACTTCCAGTATGCCCCAGGATGGTGACAAAAACCAAGGGTATACAAGTGTCGCAAAATGGGAGGCATTTCTCTTTTTAAAGAAACGGGATTAGAAGATAAGATATTTCATCACAAAATAACTCTAAGATATATATATATATATATATATATATAAGGAAGCCAAATCCATCTCACATGCATTTTTTAAAATAGAACAGATACAAAACAACGGTCTCTAAATTAAGTACCAAAAGTATAGGTAGGCTGCGACACAAAAATTGAAAATATTTGAACTGGTAAAGTTCAGCATGGTCTATGAAGTCCACATCAAAACCTAAAAGTAGTTTTATATACATAGGGTGATCATACTGGTATACTTATTAGGAAAACCAAAGTCTCTTGTTCATATTGTAAAGAATCATACTAATGCTAGCAGAACCAAACAGCACCTAAGTAGGTATACTAACCACCCCATCCTCACCAAGGAACGATCACCAAATAATACAAGTCAAGTAAAGTAATATAATGAAAAAAATAAAAGGGTACCCCACACCACTTTCCCAGGTATTAGCCACTATCACACCCTAATGGTAAATGCCTTGGATCTCCCACCACTTCTGAACAAACCACATCACAACCTGCCCACACCCACCTAGGCCTCACAAACACATCTCCTCCCATCAGTGTGGCCATGAGCTACATCACATCAAACCCGCAGACACTTGGGCCTCACAAACACATATCGTCCCATCATCGGGGCCATGATACACATCACATATCACCCACAAACACATGGGTCCTATGCCACATCACATCTTGAAAACGCATGGGAAAGCACAACACATCGCATCCCAAATACACCTAGGTAAACACAACTCATCTCATCTTGAAGACACCTGGGGGAAGAACTCTCCCACACACACCTTGGCCCATCAAAACACATCATACACAAAGAATCTTGGGAAAGAACCACCTAAAAGAAGGAGTATGGAAGATTGGGTGGTCATCCGTCCTCCCACTGAGATGTTTGGAAAAGACTCCCTCCCCCTGATGATCAGGGTGTTCAGTGCGTAGTTCTCAACTAGGGTGGGGTGCATATAAAAATCACAAGAAAAAACTAAGTATATACATATTTGATACCAAAAACTCATACCCATCTTATGTGTTCTCAATATACCAACCATATCTCAACACTTCTAACCTTTTTTCTACCTCTAAATGCAATTTACAACATAACAAGCCACAAATTCTTTCCAATTCCCAACCAATTTTGTTAAACCATTACCATTATTCATCTATAATTAATTTATTCATTTCGTTAACCAAACCAACCCAAGCTTGTTTCAAAATTTATTAAATAATTATTTATTCATCAATTCCATTATTATCTGGGATACTACTAAGTATAGTGAATAATGAGAAACAAAACAAATTCCATACATGGGGGAAAATATGGGAGAATTACCCATACCAACAAAAAGAAGTCCACAACTATCAACCATATCTAGAAACACAACCAGAGATCTACCCAATTGTAGCCCCACTACACAACACTACTCATCCATTCCACAATTAATGAATCTTTCAACCTGAGATTCCATCACACCTTCTGAAACATCATGTCTTACACAACCAAGAGACCCACACATAACACACAACCGCGATTACAGCTATATCACCACATAGACCAAACAATAAATAATAATTTTTATATTTAAGGAATCCCTTATTTTGTTCCTCTTGTCAATTAAGGGGTTATCAAAGCATATGTACAATCCTATGGAATCCGTTCATTAGAAGGGTGTACGTGATTTACCAGTTTTAATTTAGGGTGATATCCCAACAACTACAACCAAAGAAGTAAACCCAACAGATATAACCAGCACAAACAATGCCACCAAAATCCACCATTTTCAGTGAGGCGTTCAACCCATATAATCACAATATCACAAACAATAAGCAACTATGTGAAACAAATGAAATATTCCCTTCTACCCTTTCAATTCAATTATACAGTTCTTTATCTTTGATTAAGCCAACACAACCATAATACAAGGGTAAATTAATCAACCCCCCCCCCCCCCCTCGCATGATGCACAAATAAAGATAGACAAGGTAATCCCTTCCTTGAATGGATTTCAATGTTCTTCGCACAATAACGAATAATGTAATAGCCCTCTGATCAACTATTTCGTAAGATATGCATCCATATGAGGATGTCGTGGAACCACTGCACCAAAAACAACTAAGAGATACCCCATTAGAAATCTTGGATAAGCACACACCATGGAATAGTGAGGAGATATAGAAGAGAATGATAACCAAATGAGGGAAACTTCTAGAAAATTAAGGGAGAATGTACCCTGAGTCACCATGGATCACTAAAGAATGATCACCAAGATCAACAGATTGAAGAGGGAGGAAGATGGCTTGAATAAATCCTTGAGTCACCTAGGGTTCATATAGAACAAGATAGACTTATACAGCTATAGGATTTTTGGAAAACTGAGTGGATAGAATGTTTTAAAACATTATAGAATTAGGGGATTACACTATAGGTTTTGAGCATCATGGAAGCACAGGATGGGAATGTACCCAAATTTTTAAATTTTCATAATCTATGATTAATTAGGGATCAATACAATGATGAAATCTAGTATCCATGGAATTGAATCAAAGATAAAAGACAAAAGAGGGAACGCAAAACCTTGAAGATAGAATCAAAATATTTTGTTTATAAATAATTTAGTTAAATTATAGAATTACCTCCAAGGTTATTCTTTCTTCATTAATGTGTATGAAAATGGGTCCAAGGTGTGGCTTCATTAAGATGTAGAATGCCAGGATAGGATTCTCTAGGGGTGATCCAAACATGCTCCACGTATCTTCATACATCGCTAAAGAAGTATATGGTTGCTAGCATGGAAGATCATTGCACTTGTGATGGATGCCTTAAATTTCCTTGAGAATCACTTCCAAATCATTCTCCTTGATCTGGTGGAGGAGGATCTCTCTCTTTATAGAGAGCGTTCTTGGATAGGGAGGAGTTCTCTATGATCAATAATTTTGCTCCAAATATATTGTGCACACAAGGATTGTTTAGTCAGTCAAATGACCCATTGGCTAATATAGAGAACAAAAACATAATGAGGAATATAATTCACCAGGTAATAACAAATAATTATCATGGGTGTTGTTACTTAATTTCTTATTCCACGTGACACCCCATATCAAATAATAATAAAAATGTTATTATTTCTATGGAATCTTTTTAACTTTCATGTTATATTTAAATATTATTTAACAAAATAATATTTAATATTGTTTTTCACTGAACCCATAACTAGGTCTTCCAGTACTATTTAATATTTACCAGGTCTTGAATAATGAATATTTATTTATAAAATAAATATAACTGAATTATTTGCTAATAAATAAATATTTTTCCCGCAATATATTCTCTCGAATAACAACTGATTAAATAAATTCCATTAGGCAGACATGAATAATTATTAAACCACAACCGATAAAAATATTTATTCAACTTGTTAGATAAATAAATTATTTAACTAAGATACTGAATACACTTAGTATGTGACCCTCTAGGCCTCTTTCTTGTTGGTATTAAGTGGGCTTTCCAAAATTCCAAGATTACTATCTAGTAATAGGTCATGGAAACCAAAATCAAGAAATTAATACCATAAGGTAATTTCACCTCATATTAATTCTTACCCTGTAATATAATCTCTTTTTTCTAATATCTCTAATCAAGTAGGTTGCATGAATGTTCCATCAACCCTTGTGTTTGATTTCTAATTCATTGACTTTCTGGAATCGAGATTTCCTAGAGAACACCATGGCCATAAATTTAGTTAGTCTATATCATTTCAATAAAAGTTCCTAATATATCTACATCCATAGAAGTGAAAATTCTTTTCTCAGATTATTCATTAATGCATTATTACTCGTGAAACACCCAACATATCCTACCTCACTGCGAACATGTGTTATCATGTTTTTTCCAAAACATCTAAGTGTACATGTAATAATACCCATTAATAATAACCTTAAAGTCTAATGACCAATACAAACATCCACAGATATGAACATCCAATGAAACTTATGAATGTGGATTTCCTACTGATGGGTCTTGTTCTCACAATATCCTCATAGATATTACCAAGGGAACACCTTGAAAAGCTGCCTCAATGTTTCGTGAGTCCCCAACCTTGATAGCCTATATCATTTATGTCCCTTTAAAAGATATCATCCATCCATAGAACATATATTCAAGAATAGTGTCATGGAACTTCCATGTTCTCATCATAGCAGGTATCTTCTATGACCTTTTAGTGTGATATATATTCTTAGGACATTATCACATAGTATGTCATGCATAAGAACAATCATGATGTGATAAAGAGTTTATAAATATTCATCCAATGGATACAGTTTTATCATAAAGTACAAAGAATTTTTTATATAGGGAACTAACTCCAACAGACTCCCAATTTCACTAGAGTCATCTTCTAACAAACTTTAGTCTGCTAGATCTCACATGATATCCATGCCTCTGCTGAGATAAGCTTTTAGTTAAGAGGTCCACCACATTTTCTTCTATGCACACTATGTTCACTACAACTTCACCACTTTGATAGAAATGCATCAAGAGGTGATACTTTAAGATTATGTAGTTTTCACATTGATTTGAACTTGGATGATTTGAATGATCCACCACTATAGTATTGTCATAATACAATGTAATGGGATCCTTACTATTTGGTACCACATCAAGCTCCTGGACAAAGTTATGAATCCAGATGGCTTCCTGTGTTGCATCAGAATTCGTTGTATATTCAGACTCTACTATAGAATCAGTGAAAACTAGATTCTTTGAACTCTTCCAGCTCACAGCTCCTCCATTGACATAGATAACATATCCTTATTATGTAATCATATCATTATGATCTGTCTGAAAACCTATAACAGCATACCCTCTAATGAGAATCACTTCATCTCTTCCATACACCAGGAACATAACCTTTGTTCTTCTTATATACTTAAGGATAGTCTTGACGGCGGTCCAATGTCATTCTCCTAGATCTTCTAGATATCTTCCTAACATGCTCAGTGCATAGGCAACATCAAGTCTGGTACATAACATGGCATACATAATTAATCATATCACTGAAGTTTATGGAATCTTACTCATCCTATCCTTCTCATGTTGTGTCTGGGGACACCTTTTCTTGGAAAGATGTATACCATGTGACACTAAAACCAATCCCCTCTTGGATTATTCCACAATAAATCTCATTAGTATCTGGTCAATGTATGTACTTTGACTTAGTTTATGAATCCTCTTGGATCTATCATGAATGATCTTATTCCCTAGAATATAGGCTGCTTCACCTAAGTACTTCATGAAGAATCACTTGTTCAACCAATCCTTGACTGACTGAAAGACCGGTATGTCGTTTTCAATAAGAAATATATCATCAACATACACTACTAGGATAATTACTGCATTCCCATTAAACCGCATGTAAACACATGGACCACATTCATTCTAAATGAAACCAAATTCTCTTATGGCTTCATTGAATTGAATGTTCTATGATCTAGATGATTTCTTTAATCCATAAATGGATCTCTGAAAATTGCATGCCCTTTTAGTGTCACCTGGTGTAACAAGACCTTCTAGTTGTGTCATATAGACATCTTCTTAAAGGTTCCCATTAAGGAATTTAGTTTTGACATCCATCTTCCAAATCACATAGACACAGAAAGCTACTATCAAAAGTTTGATTCTTATGGATTTAAACATGGAAACTAGTGAAAAGGTTTCATCATAGTCAATTCCTTGATGTTTTTTAAAACTTTTTTCCATTATCTGTGCTTTATAGGTACTAACTTGAACTTCAGTGTCCATTTTCTTTTTGAATACCCATTTACACACAATAGGATTTACATCAACTAGTGCATCGACTAAAACCCATACCTGATTTTGATACATGGAATCCATCTTAGAATTCAAATATTACTTCCATCTTGCATCTTCTAATATCTCTACTGCTTCCATGTAGGAGAGAGTTTCATCATTGTCCAATAATAATGAGTCACCTTCCTTGGTGACATGGAAACCATATCTCTCTGCTTCCCTTACCTCTCTTGTGCTCCTACACATTACTTGTGTTTCAAGAACTACCTCTTCCCTGGAGACCTGTGGAACTTGTTCATGTTCCTAATCATGTGTATCTTGAGAATCAACTTCATCGAAGTAAATCTTCTTCCCACTATCCATTTAGAGGATGTGCTCCCTTTGAATAAATATATCATGTCTTGCAATAGTCACTTTCTTGTCTGTGGGGTTGTTTAGGTAGTATCCATTTGTTTCCTTTGGATACCCTATAAAGATACCCTTCTTTCCCAAGGGTGCTAGTTTTTTTTTCTGAGAAATCCTTAAAAAATGCCTCACATCCCCATACACGTGCATATGAAAAAGTGGGTTTCCATCCACTCTATAGCTCGAAGGGAATCTAATTTACTACCTTAGTGGGTAATTTGTTTAATGTGTATGCTACAGTTTGTAATGAATATCCCCAAAATGATAATGGAATATTTTCATGACTCTTCATCAACCTTAACATGTCTAAAAAGGTATTATACCTCTATTTACTAACAACATTCCACTATGGTGTATAAGGTTGAGTGAGTTGAGATAGAATCCCAGAATCCCATAAAAGGTTGATTAATTCTTGGTTAAGATATTCTTTACCTCGATCCGGTAGAAGATTCTTTTATTATTACCAAGATGAGTCTCCAATTCATTATTGAACTCCTTGAATTTCTCAAAGGACTCATGTTTATACCTTATTAAGTATACATATCCATATCTAATCAAGTCATCAGTAAAAGTAATGAAGTAATAATATCCACCTCTATATTCTACTCGAAATGGTTTACATGCATCAGTGTGTACCAATCAAAGAAGCTCTGTGGCCCTTTCACCCTATCCACCAAATGGTGGTTTGCTCATTTTCCATTGTAAACAAGTGTGACACCTATCAATTGGTTTTACAGTGGAAGAGTCTAAAAAACCATCTTGATAGATCTTTGTTAGTAGATTATTGTTTACATGAACAAGGTGGTGATGCCACAACCAGGTGTTGTATGAGTCATGTGAACTTGGTTCATTATCAATTTCAAACTCTTGGTTCTCATAATTTAATACATACATACTATTATTTAAATATTACACACCATAATATATGTTGTCCTTATAAAAGTAACAACATTTATTTTCAAACATGAAATTAAATCCATCTATATCTAAAATGATATAGAAAATTTGTTATTGGTTACACTAGGTATATAATAACATCCATTGAAAACCAAAATCATTCCCATCGGCAATGTGGGGTGGTAGTCACTAACGGAAAGAGTAGCCAGCCTCGCACCATTGGTAGCTCATAGATCCACCTATCCTCTTTAAATTTTTCAGAATCTACATGGTTCATGCATTTGAATACAGATGTGAGCCCCAAAGGTTTTATCTAATACCCAAATTGTTGAAATATAAAGATTTAACTTGATAAAAAAATGCACATTTGGCTTCACCTTGCCTCTGGGTGTAGTTCCTCTTCTAGTGGCATGACTTTCTACATGCAAAGCATACATTCCCCTTTTCCTTTCCCAACCAATAGATCTTCTTCTTCTTAGTTAGACTATGCTTAGAGGCTTTATATTATTTATAAATATAATGTCACTTTTCCTTGTCCTTCCTCTTCATATTCACCATAAGGACTGTGGGTTTTTTATGCACCATCAACTTGGTGACTCAGGGTAAGAAGCTCTGATAGACTCCTATAATTATTTTTCATATTATATTTCACAATTAAACTAGATAAGGTCTTAGGAAACGATGATAGTATGAGATCTATATTAAACTCATCTAGAAATTTAATTCCAATGATGTCTAGATACACAATATAGCCAATAATCTTAACTACATGTTGTCCACCTAGTGCAGACTCTCCAAGATTATTAGTTAATGAAGCATTGGAAATATTGTACCACTCCTATATTGCCTTCTCTGGATAGATATCCTGAAGGTGAGACATCATTCTCTAAGCATCCATTTCCTCATTTTTTTATTCAAGATCTCATTATTCATTGATTATAGAATGAGGCACTGAACATCCATAGTGTCATTCAAGTCATTCTCATACATTGAGAGTTCCTCATCACTCACCTAATTTCTAGGCGCAACCGGTAAAGGATCTTCTAACACATAAAGTATCATCTCGTGGCAAAGGATAACCCGAAGGAACCTTTTCCACTCTTGGACATTAGTCTCTGTGAGAAGGTTTCCATTCTTTAGTATGGATTATAATGATATGTTTGATTTAATTTTTATTTTTTTTCTAAAAATTAAGTTGAACATAGTTTTATTAATTTATCTTGATAAATATCGACAAATAAATAAATTAATATCTATCAGTCTCCCAATATTTTGTTAAAACCCAATAGCTCTCACCATTGGCTTCGGAAGATCTTGTTTCTTGGAAAATCAAATGGAACAGATCCATATTTCCCTTTTCATTGCCGCAACTAGATTTTTTCAAGCAACTTGAAAGGTTTTAGGTAGTCATTCCAAATGCCATCTTCATTAACTCATAGCTCCTTGATCTGTTGATTGGACTCCCCAATCTAGAAATCCTTAATTTTAGATTTCCTCATCCTTTGCCTCTCAGTTACACCAATTCCTATTAGGTCAGTCAACCCTTGATGTAACCTATGTCTATTCAACCTAAAACTTCAAATTATAATTCCCAAATAATTAAAAGCATCCCAACTATGGTTGGTTAATGACTTTAAACTATGGTTCAATTATAACTAAAGTAATGGAATTATATACCAAATTAATATATAATTAAAGGATTTTATCATTTATGCATAAATTGCCACATATTATCTTTTCATGTGATTTTTAATGTGAAGTGGGGAATCATTAACTGATTAAGCATGTATAAAAAATATTTACACATGATCCATTTTTATTTTAGTTCCATATTGCATGCTTGATAGTTCATTATTTATGTGATCGTGTCAAACATCCATATTTAATAACCATTAAACTGATAAAAATAAAACAAATGGTATGATCATGAGATTTACTATTGGTTAGTTTGTATATTGGTTGATAAACTAACCCTGACCTTGGTGAGAAACACCTTGAACCATTTAAGGTTCGGGTTTACAACTTTCCAATAGTCCACCTTTATATCTCCTTGGATTGGTTTTGCCTCAACTCCTAACATGAACCACCTCTACTAGATTGGGAGAACCATCAACTACATATGATTTTAACTCACATATAGGTGAGGGGTAAATGGCTGTCTACATAGAAGAAACCATTGGCACACATGCTCTATATATTAATGAGGAGAAGGCACACATGCCAACAATTTTAATTAAATAAATTAAAAGGTATAGTGGTATGGTCTAGCTCATGATCTTACACATACATGAAACAAATTAAACATTTAATAAAACTAGCATTAAATTCATTAATCATTATTATTAAGATTAATTACTCTCAAATCAATTAATCATTATCTTTAATAAATCAATTCTTTTTATCTTAATACTTTTCTGAGTTTCCTTGAGATTCTCATCCATAACTTTGTACATAACTTGTAACTTATAAGAAACCAAGTGATTACCCATCCAAAACTAACCAGCATGTATTTATACTTGTATACACTTTATTCTTTGTGACATGTAGCATGCACACAAAATTGTAATTGTAATACAACTCATACAAGATGTGTAGAGCTTTGAAAGTTACGTAGATGTTAATTAAACATTTATATATATATTAAACATCTATCACTTTTTGTGTCCCAGATTTACACCCACATAAAGGTACATGTCTCAAGGGTTACTTAATATAATAATAAATTTTTAAATTTGTGTAATGTGGAAATAGTACATGGTGTGTAGATCTGATTATATGGTGTGTACTCTCTTCGATATTCATCTGTAGTACATGCCTAGGGAAATGGCATGTGGTGTGTACTTGAGAAATCATTTGAGTGCACAGCATATCAAGTGGGACACAAGCTATGTAGACTCTGTGTTACATGATCACCAGTTGGGTAAGCCATGTCTGGGATACACGACATGACCCTGACACGAAGGAACTACACGCCGTGTCCATTGGGCCACACAGTGTGTAGTCTGGATGATCGTGAACCAGTCTGTCCTAGTCAACATGTGGTGTAAGAATTAACTACATTGCATGTCATTAATGCACACAACTTGAGTAATTCCAAATTACACCAGATTCATTGAACACAAATACACAACATATAGATCCAACTATACAGTGTGTATTCTTGTGTTATCTGAATAAAACCATCGGTTCCTCCTCTTGAGATCCTTGATTTAATTTTAATCACAAAATTATTCATTTCTATTAGATCTGTAAGAAATGATAAGGTAGGAACAGATCTCAAAATTCATATTACAATAGTGATTAAAAATCAATTGAAAAACAAAATTATTAAATCTTAAATCATTAAATAATTTTTTAAAAAATTATAAACAAAAATATGACCTCTTTGATACCACTTGTATGTTCTAGTAATATCATAAGTGCAGGATGGGCATGTACCCAACTTTGCAAATTATCATAATTGATGATTAATCTGAGAACAATATGATAATGAATATAGTATCCATGGAATTAAATAAAAGATAAAGGAGAAAGGAGAGAACCTAGAATTAAGACGATTGAATCAACATATTTTCTTTGTTATTAATTTAATTAAATTATAAAATTACCTCCAAGGTGATTCTTTCTTCATTGATGTGTCTGATGACGATTCTGTGGTGTGGATTCATTATGATGTAGAATCCAAGGATAGGAATTCTCTAGCAGTGATCCATGTATTTCAAAACATCGTTGAAGGAGTCTCCTGGTGCTAGCACGCAAGACCCTTGTGATTGCGATTTCCACCTTCGATTGCCTTGATAATTTCTTCAAAAGGGTTCTCCTTGGTCCAGTGGAGGATGACATCTCTCGTTCATGGGAGAATTCTTGGAGAGGGAAGAGTTCTCTATGCTCAAGAACTTTTCTCCAAGGATGTTGTGAACACAATGATTGGTTAGTTGGTCGAATAACCCCTTGCCTAATATAGAGAATAATAACATAATGGGGAATTTAATTTACTAGGTAATAATAAATAATTAGCACAGCTTCAGTTACTTAAATATTTATTCCATGTGAAATCTCATGTCAAATAATAATAGAAATGCTATTATTTCCAAGACATTTTCTTAACTTTCATGTTATATTTAAATATTATTTAACCAAAAAATATTTCATATTATTTCTCATCGGACCCATAACTTGGTTCACCAATCCTACTCAATATTTATCGGGTCTTGAATAATGAATATTTATTTATGAAATAAATATAACTACATTATTCATTGATAAGTAAATATTTCATCTGCAATATATTCTCTTAAATAACTAGTGACGAAATAAATGCAATCAGGCATACATGAATAATTATTAATCCAAAATAGAGAATAATATTTATTAAAATGGTTAACTAAATAAATTATATATATAAGATATTGGCTACACTATGTGCGTGACCCTCTAGGCATCTTTCTTATTGGCATTAGGTGGGATTTCCTAAAGTGTAAGATTACATTCTAGCAATGGGTCAAGGAACCAAAGAAAAATAAGTTTATATCACATAAACATGTCACCTCATATGAATACTTAGAATGTAATATAATCTCTTTTTCCTGATATCTCTAATCAAGCAGGGTTCATGAAAGTATCATCAACCCATGTACTCGATTTCTACTTCTTTGACTTCCAGGAATTGAACTTTCCTAGAGAACACCATCGGCATGGATTTCGTTAGGCTATATCATTTCCATCAAAAGGCCTGAGATATCTACTTCCATAGAAGTGACATATCCTTTATCGCATTATTCATTAATATAGTATTACTCATGATACACCCAAGTTATCTGACCTCGATGTGAACATATTTCATCATTATTTTCCTCAATACATCTAAGTGCACAAGTAATAATACCAATTAATAATAATATTAAAGTATAAGGACCAATACACACATCTGCAGATAGGAACATCTAATGAAACTTATGAATGTGGATTTCCTACTGGAGGTTCTTATTCTCGTAATATCCTTCTAGATATTACCAAGGGTTCACTCAATAAGAAGGTTACACAATTTTTTATGACTCTCCACCCCTGATAGCTTGTATCATTTGTATCCCTTCAAATGATATCATTTGTCCATGGAACATATATTCAATAATAGTAGCATGGAACTTTAGGGTTCTCAACATAGCAGAGATCCACTATGCACATTTAGTGAGACATCTATTCTTAGGACATTGTCACATACTATGTCATGAATAAGAACAATCATGATGTGATAAAGACTTTATAAATATTCATCCAATGATTACATGTTTATCATAAAGTAAAAAGAAGTTGGTTTCTAGGGAACCAACTTCAACATACATGATGTTTAATCCCCTTCATGACATGAAATCCCATCAGGGCCCGCTTCTACCAGAAAACCTGTCACCTCAAGGTTTATTTTATTTTTCAAAAATAATAATTCACATACGGTAAAAGAAATCATTAGAGATTTTAAAATAAAAAATTATTGTAATTTTAAAAGAAAAAGTTATATGTCACATTATAAATTAATTTTACCTATATAAAAAAATATGGTACCTTGAAATATGATATTTTTGTGGAAGCAACCAATCTTAGATGAAATATTTTCTAGAAAAAGTGTTATAACTCAACAAAAGGAGTTGAGTTAAAAAAACCCTTCCAAATTTTATATCTTTTGAATTGAAATATATATAAAGAAAGAACATGATATATAACATAAAAACCCATGAAATTCATACATATATTAAATTAATTTAATTAGGAATTAAAAACACCATATCAAAAATGTCATGGTTCATAATATAAAACCTATCCTGAGGAATTAAATTTGAGATAAAGAACCCTTTACCTTAGTTTCCTACTTGATTGAACATCTTATAACCTCCTGTATAATAAAAATAACTATTTTTATAACCTATTCATAATTTTATTTATATATAAAATTTTCTAAACATCCTTATTAATTTTTTATACATGTATATTAGTCAGTTGTTATATATTTGTAATATCGGTTTTGAGTAATCTTGATTGTTTTGAACTAATTTCATAATAAAAGTTTTATTCTTTATTATTATCCAAAATTTCATCATACCATAACTATTCAAGATAAAATTATAATTGTATTTAAGTAGTTCCACATATCCCATTTTATTGGGGGAAAAACAAGGATATAGTTCGTGAAATAGAAAATTTTGACAAACTAGTTCTCATGTGTATAATGATTCAAAGGTGATATAATAATAAATATATTATGTAATAATAAAAATGGTATATAATCATTAAAACTTTTTAAATAAATTATTATTAAATGATATTTCTATTATATAACATTCTTCAATCATTCATAGTATAAACATTATAACATTTTTCATTTAGGTTGTAAAAATTGACCCCAATAAGAGTTTTCTATACTGATTTTACATGTCAAAATATGTTTTTATATAATGTCGATTGGAGTAGGGTAAAATAGTAAGATTTTGGGTTAATTTTCCTTTAAAAATTTAACATATGATAGTCTTAAATTCTGAAAACAAATTTTTAAATCAATGATGATAGTTAAAACATTTTTGTGATTTAAAAAAAACAAGTTATATAATTAAATAAAATTAGTAAGTTCAATGTAATAAAAAGGTTCTTTTATAAAAGAGGAAGAATAAAATAATGAGTCAATCATAAATTGAATGATTAATTGTATTTATATATGAATGTATAAGTGAAAAAATAATAAAAATATAAATAATGAAACCATAAAATAGAGAACATGATTTAGTAAATGAGTTTGGCTAAAGTTCTTTGATGAACCTCTAAGTCTCATACCATAATTTATTGAGGATTCATTTTATTATTCCAACAGATTTAATGGTATCCAAGAACCAAAAATTCCTTAGTTTATAATTTTTTATAGAAAGAAATTGTAATAAAATTAAACTAATATTTTTAATGGTTTTGGCAATTAACCTCAAAGAGAAGTAATTTTTTCCCCTTTAGAAGTTTTAGAAAGAAATATGAGTCCCTTTGAAAGGTAGTGAACGTTAAAATAGAAGAAGGATAGAATGAGTATAGGACTTTTAGAATCTTAATAATTTACGCATATTCTATATTATCTCAAATAGATTAGAAGAATAATTATGAGTGAATGAGAAAGATATAGGAGTGATAAGAATTTTATAATAAGATCACACACTTGACAAGAAATAGGGAGTAATTAATAATTTTGTCCCTTATAAGAAATTTAAATATTTTAGAACAATTTCATTTCAATCAGATGATATGGTGAGAGAGTAATTCTCTAAGCCTCTTGTGGTCTCCGTTTATATCAATTATGATTACTATAGAGGTCTAGGATTGATCTTAGGATTTAATGATCCAAGATTATACATTTTGACAACCTTTTAATTCACTGCAAAAGATTTTGGGTTGAAACCAATATCTATCCACCGGATGTCACTTTCTAGATGTTAAGCTTGATAGTGCTACCTATGTACTAACATCATCTACTGGTTGGTCGATCATTCTTCATCATCTCTATGGTGGACTGTTGGAGACTTCAATTATTCTTTCCATCTACACTAGATTTATTATTCTCCTTAACTGTATGTGTGTCATACTTCTACTACATAAGGAAGCTTCTACCCTCACCACTGGCTTCCAGGTGTCTTTTCACTAGCTATTCGGTGCATTATGCTAGTTTTTAAACACTTCCAATGCCAAGAGTCTTCCTCAATTATTTTTGATGGGATAGAGAACTTTAATCAATTATTTTTATAAGTCCATAAGGACTTCAAAAAGGATAATTCAAATTTATTTCAAGATATTAACATGATGTCACCATGATTATAAATTCCAAACACATAAAATGAATTATTAGACACTTTAAATATTGTTATGATCATTAAAACAAAGTAAGGTGAGAATCAAAACCGTCTCCACTTTTTTATGATAAAAAACACATGAATAACATCATAATAAAATAAGAATATTATAATATAATTTTTAATAGTAATATTTTTTATAAACCAATATTATTACTCACCTAAAAGATCATACATTTCTACCCAAATAATAAAATGGAAATAACATAAAATAATTCACTAAATATTTAAATAATTATGATATTTCTCCCAGATTAAGATCATTATAAAGGATTCATAGATATGGTTAGAGTAAATAAGTATAATAAAATTTAAAACTATTTTTATCATTGTTAATGATCCTTAGATAGGGACAAAATAAAATTGTATAAAATTTTGAAAAGCTAGAAAAATGAAAAAGATATTTTTGTTAAAGTTCATGATAAATGAGAAGAGATATTATTGAAAAATCATATTGAAGAGATAAATAAAACATTTAGAAGTTTTTCTATTCATTCTTAAGAGTTAAATAAATTTTTGAAAAACAATTTATAAAAAGGTTTTCATTTTTAGAATAATTTGATTATTAATAAGATTAGATCCCCCTAAAATTATTCATTATAAATATAAATATCCATTAAAAAAATTGTATTCGTTAAAAAATGAAAATATTAAATAAAATTACATCATTAAGGATTATAAAATATCAGGTAAATAAGCCATAGAAAATTCACCATGAATGTCAAACCAAGTGTACAGTAAAGGCCCACTACTCATGACCAGGGTGAAGATCAAATTAAAAATATAACTAAAACTTTTTGAGGTAATAACCTCTAGGTGAATCTAAATCAGAACCAAATCCACTTATTTTTATCTAGATAATGTAACAACGCAGGTATTTAAAGAATCATTCCTTTAAAATTAAATAGTTATATTCATTATATAAAGTATTTTTTAAAATAAATAATTTATTATATGGTTGTTTATATAAAACATTAATTTTTCAATTAGAGAATATTATTTTGAAAAAATAAATTGCATTTTTAAATTCATCATGATGAAATTATCTTGGTATGAATTTTTTTTAATTTTCTAGAGAAGTTTAATTTTTGGTGAATAGTAAAAAATGCAATTTTTTTAATACAATGTTTTTTTATTACGTCACGAAGACATAATTGTGAAATAAATTTTATTAAATTTATTTTGTAATTAAATATTTATATTATAAGAGGAATATTGTGTATAAATAATATAAAACATATATATTATATTCTATTCATGACAAGTATAAAAATTATTGCTAGTGTCGACGTAGTGCATGCTCAACATTAGAAATCTGAAATTTTGTTCTTTATAAATAATAATTGAGTGCTAAAAATTATCTTTAAGACTATTTTATTAATTATTATTTATTAATGATTTTTTTGTCTTTTAATTTATGATTTTATAGTTATATAACATTAATCTTACCCAAATGCCTATGCAATGCTTACGTAGGGAATGAAAAAAAAATAACAAATTTTAGATGTTATGTTGACATGTATATGAATAAACATAAATAATTAATTGATCTAGAATTTTATTTTGAACTTAAATAAATTTTTTAATGAAATTTACTTATTTTTAATTTATATATAAATAATATTTAACATTAATTCTTGTGTAATACTAATGCAATTCTTGTACAAGTATAAGAAAAATAAATAAAATGTTTTTATTAAAACTAAAAGAATTATTACCTGACCTAATTTTTGGATAAAACTTTTTATATAATAAATTTTCAACCATTTACATTTTTTTTATTTTAATATCGGACATTTTTTACCCACATGGGTCACATTAGTCCATTGATATTATTTTATTAAAAATAAAGACAAGTTGTACACACTATAATGTTTAATAAGTATAATATTTTAATATGAGGCTTTTGAGAAGTGTTTTTCAAAAAATAATTGTATATAGAAATATAAACAAAAATATTTTCCATATAATTTTATTTTTAATTTTTTGGGAATAAATATATACCTTAATGTCTGAAAAATTATGATGTAGAAATTATTTAATAAATGAAAAAATCAAATTAATGATACTAAAAAAAAATAATAATTTTAGTTTTTTAAGATAATTAATGATTTTCCTATATTAATATAATATTTATATTATATAATAAAAATGTAATTTGAATTTGAAACTTTTTTTTACTGGTATAAAGTCTTAATTGTGAATTGTTCTTAATTTGAAAAAATTATTTTTCATGAATAACATATTTTATTAAAAAAAATTAAAAATATATATATATATATATATAATAATCACAAATGGGATGATATTGTGTATAAAATATATTAATTTTTATTTATTAGGCCTTTTTCAAAGTGTTAAACCCTAAAATATATTTATTATATTTAAATATTTTGAGTAATTCTTATGTTACCCCTCATCTCAATTATAAAAAGGGGCTCCTTCCTTAAAATATTTCATAACATTAAACCTCAATGTTCAGCCAAACTATGATAAATTTTCCCCTTCTCACCCATTACCACATTATTGAGCTTATCATATCACAAAAAATACCACATATAAGAGCCTTAAAGAGGTTCTCATGGAGAATTTTCGAGAGGTAAATTTTGTTTTTTTTCTTTTGAATTATTTCTCACTTATACCTTTTCCCCATCTCTTATAAAATGTTTAATGAAAACTACAGTATCACATATATACTATAATATTTTATAATTTATTATGTCATAAAATATCTAATCTTATCATTTTATTCATAAATAACTAAATCAGTGTTTGTGGTGTGTTAATTCTCCGCCTTCATGGACGATGATTTTTCATTTCCCTTTTACCAAAATCATGGAAAGTTTAAATTCACATGTAATTGTATAAAATGACCAAAATATATATGTGTTACCACTTATATACTATTATTTAATTTTTTTATGATGGTAATAAATAAACCAACCTTGGAAACCAAGAATAGAGCACACCTGAAA
Source organism: Viscum album (assembly GCA_963277665.1). Taxonomy (NCBI): domain Eukaryota; kingdom Viridiplantae; phylum Streptophyta; class Magnoliopsida; order Santalales; family Viscaceae; genus Viscum; species Viscum album. The sequence continues at coordinate 779,045,555 of OY728150.1, read as the reverse complement.
TAATGAAAATAATAAAATATTATTAGTAAATGTGTGGAAAATGTTATAAAAATATAATATACGAAATTATAAACATGACTTCAGTTATGTAATAAATTAATAAAACTATTAAAACCATTATATATGATTTTTTAACACATTTTAAGGAAGTCAAATCTGAGGTAAGGCACTTTCCTTTCAAAATCAATTTAAATGTCTATTTTACCAAATTGAAAAAAAAATATTTTTTTATACGGTATGAGAAGTTTATCCCATTTTCATGATTCATTGTTACTATTATGATTCATTTATTAGTTTTAATGGTTTTTTAAGTATATTATTTCACTATTATGTGTGTGATTTTTTTGTTTTTTGTTTTTAACTAATTTTTATGAAAAAAAAACATATTATTATATGTGAATGTTTTATGATCATGGGTTTAAATTAGTTATCAAGAGTCTTATTAATGATTTGATCCTTATAAGTTGTTTATGTTGGTTTTATCTCATTATACCTAAATATATGAAGGGTTTATACCCATTATAGCTTAATATATGTTGTGTTTTGCCCATTATTTCTCAAGATATGATGGGTGAGACTCGTTATAGCTCTTCAATGCATTGGGTACTCTGGAGAAGGAAGTCGAACGAATGGTTCTTCCATGTGTAAGGGTGGATTTAATAGTGATATATTGAAAATGTACCAAGGAAACTAAATTTTTTTCTATGAATTCTAATGAGTTTTTTATGAAAAGTTTTTTAATAGTTTTTATGTTTCTGCAGGACTAATGATTTCTTTCTTTATATCCCTTAATGACCTTTTTGTGCTCATACCAGGTTTTTAAAATGTCTTTCATAGGATTTCTTATAGGTTCAAAGGATATTTAATGTGATGGTGTATATAAATCCAACTAGTTATTTTGTAATTATTTTCATAAAATTTTATTTAATGTATGGTTTGTCTTATCCTCCAAAAGCAAGACCGGAAAAGGTACTCGATTTTATAATGTACTATGTATTTCTTCTATTATGTTTTATAAAAAAATTCATAGTATGTTTTTTATGGAATATTGAACCATGGGTTTGTGGATTTATATTTGGTATCATAGGAATGGTCTAGGAAACTATGAAGATTAGTTGTTGTCATTTTTTTAATACAAAATTTTATCAATATAATTTGCTTTTGAAGTTCAAGTTAATTAAGTGTACATGAGAAAACAGATTTTCTTATTTATAAATATGTAAATTCAGAATTATAAGTACAATAAATTATTTTTTTAGTACATAATTCATTTAATTTGTAGATAATATAACAACCCAGATATTAATAGAATCATTTTTTACCTTAAATAGTTATATTCATTAGGTTAAGTAATTCTTAAAATAAATAATTTATTATATGGATGTTTATTTAAAACCTTAATTTTCAATTATATATTTTTAATCTGAAAAAAATAATTTCATTTTTGAATTAATTATAATGAAATTATCTTGGTATTAATTTTTGATAATTTTCTGAAAAAAAATAATATTTAGTGTATTGTAAAAAATACAGTTTTTAAAATACGGTATTTTTTTAAGACATCATGAAGATATTATTGTGATATAAAATTTATTTAATTTATTTAATAATTAAATAATTATATGATAAGGTTAATATTTTATAAAAATAACATATAAGATAAAAAATTTATTTTATTTATGAAAAGTATAACAATTATTTTCAGTGTCGATGCAGTTCTTGTGCAACATTGGAAATGCCAAATTTGGTTTCTTATGATTAATAATTGAGTGATAAAAATTATATTCAAGACTATTTTATTAATTATTATTTATTAATGATATTTTTTATGTTAATTTGTGATTTTATCGCTATATAATATTAATATTACCAAAATGTCTATGAAATACTTGTGTAGGGTAATAAAATACATAATAACAAATTTAAGATGTTATCTTTGACATGTATATGAGTTAATATAAATAATGGATGAATATAGAAATTTATTTTTAACTTAATTATCTTTTCTTTATGAAGGTAATTTATTTTTAATTTTTATATATGAAATAATTAGCATTAATTCATGTTCATTGCGGATACAATGCTTGTACAAGCATAAGAAAGATAAATAAAATGTTTTTATTAAGATCATAAGAATTGTTAAATGACCTAAATTGTGGATAAAACAATTTATATAAGAAATTTTTTACCATTATAATTTATGTATTTAAATTTTGTACATTTTATACCCACATGTATCACATTAGACTCTTTATATTATTTTATTAAAAAGATAGATAATTTGTTCACACTGTAATATTCAATAAGTATAATATTTTAATATAAGTTTTTCCGGAATTTTTTTGATAACATGAAAAGTATTTATAAATATAACAAAATTATATTCTTTATATAATTTTATTTTTAATTTTTAGGGAATAAATAAATACCTTAATAGATTGAACAATTATGATGTAATAATTATTTAATAAATGAATAAATTAAATTAATGATACTAATAATAAAAAAATAAATTTAATTTCAGGTTTTTAAGCTAATCAATACTTTCCCTAGATGGATATTATAATTATATGATATAATAAAAAATTTCATACTATTTTTATACTATTTTTTAATGTGTATAAGGTCTTAATTTTGAATAGTGTTTAATTTGACAATATTGTTTTTCATGAGTAAAATATTTTAATAAATTATTTTAAAAATCACAAAATAAAACCTATTAACTCCAAATGGGGTGATATTGTGTCTAAAATGTAATCCATGTTAGTTTTTAAGCCTTTTTGTATGTCTTAAACCCTAAAATATATTTATTGTATTTTTATAATTTGAGTAATACATAAGTTACCAATCACCTCAATTATAAAAGGGGTCTCCTTCCTTCATAAATTTCAAAACCATAAGCATTATTGTTCATCCAATATATATCAAATTTCATCCTTCTCATACCTTACCACATTCTTGAACTTTTGGTATGACAAAAATACCACTCCCAAGAGATTTAAAGAGGTTCTCAAAGAGAATTTTTCAAGGTGTAAATTATTTTTTTTCTTTTAAATTATGTCTCACTTATACCTTTACCCCACCTATTATCATGTGTTTCATGAAAATCCATGTATCAAATATATACTATAGTGTGGTTTTTTTATGGTATATACATCATGAAATCTCTCACCTTCTCCTTTTATTCTTAAATAATGAAATCGTCGTTTGTGGTGCATCAACTCACCGCTTTCATGGATAATGATTTTTTGTTTCCCTTTTACCAAAATCATGGAAAGTTTAAATTAGAATGTAATTATTTAAAATAAACTTTATATATATATATTATCACTTCTTTATTATTATTTAATTTTTTAATTGAATACTCTAAATAAACTGACCTCAGAAACCATGAAAAGAACGCACATGGAACAATGAAAATAACAAAATAGTATTAACAAATGGGTGGAAAGTGTTATAAAAAAGATAATTTAATGAATTATAAACATGATTTTATTCATTTAATATATTAACAACACTATTAAAACCATTTTATAGTAGTTTTTAACACATTTTAAGTAATTTGAACCTAAGGTAAGGGACTTTCCTTTCAAGATCCTTTTAAATGTCTCTTTTACAAAATTCCAAAAATAAATTGTTTTTATATAGTATGGAAGGTTTTTCCTATTTTAGTGATTATTTATTATTGTAATTAATCCTTTATAAGATTTCATAGTTATTTTTTAAGTATGTGACTTCGTTATTTTGTGCATAGTTTTTATATTTCTTTAAAAAAGTTATTTTTACTAAAAAGTGTGTTTTGATATGTGAATATATTTTCCTTAGGGGTTTAAATGATTTATCAAGAGTTTTATTCATGAAATGTTCTTTGGAAATTTTTTATTTTTGTTTTATCCCATTATAGATCAATATATAATGGTTTGAACCCTATTATAGCTCAGGTTATGTTGGGTTGAGCACATTGCAGCTCAAGATATGATGGGTTATCCCTAGTATATCTCTCCAATGCATTGGATACTCTAAAGATGAAAGTCAAATGAATGGTTATTCCATGTTTAAGTGTGAATATAATAGTTATATTTTAAAACTTACCTGAAATAACTAAATATATTTTCTATCCATGATAATGAGTGTTTTAGGAAAAGGGTTTTAATAGTTTTTAGGTTTTCATTGGACAAGTGGTTTATTTCTTTATATCCCTTACTATGATTTTTGTGCTCATCCCGTGTTTTTAAAATGTTTTTCATATTATACCTTAAGAAGTTAAAATGATATTTAAGGTGACATTGTAGATGAATATAGTTAAATATGTTTTAATTATTTTTGTAAACTCTGATTTAAGGTATGGTTTGTCTAATCCTTCAAAAACTGGACCAGAAAAAGTCTTCGATTATATAATGTACATTGTATTTTTTTCCATTATATTTTATAAACAAATACAATTCATGTTTTTATATCGAATCTGAAAGTGCGGGTTCTCATATTTACAATACATGAATATTTTTATTAGTGCATCACACTTACTTGAATTTACCAAAATTATTAAAAGTTTTAAAATCCTCTTTTTTGAATCAATTATAAAACATTTAATTTTGGAAAAAAGATTTGAATTTTAAAAATTGTAAAACAAATTAATCTTCCCAATTTTAAGATATAATTATCACAAGATAATCATACCCACATCACCTTTAATAAATTAAAAGCAATCAATTGAAATGGGTCCATTAAATATAATAATAATTTTATGGTCAGTAAAAATAAAGTGAAGAATGATATCATTTTTTGAAAGTTATCTTGATGCAATTATTGTCTCAAATAATTGTTCTCAGTTAGATGATAATTGAGAGGGTTTTTAGAGATACTTATCACACTATTTATTTAACACTTGATAAGAACATGATCATATATAATCCCATAGTCAAATATATTATGTTTTATCTATATAATTTGGGTGCAAAAACTCTTAGACTCAATGTATTCTCCTTCGGATGTAAAAAAGAGAGATAGAGTTTCAGTTCTTACAACTCTATAAGATAAAGAATTTTCCTTATATGTTGAAAGTATAACTATTAATTTTCTTATCTAGTTAATTTCCTATGAAATAAGAATCATAAAAATAAATAAGTTCAAAATAAGTTTCCTTTAGATAAAATAATCAAAGGTTTTTAGTTCCTTTCAAAAATATAAAAAATATTTTGAGAGATTTTAAATGATATTAATTTTTATTTTGCTATAAACAAGCATATATATGTATATTAAACATGATGTTTTTCTAAGTTGTAGTATGGTAAAGTAAACTTTCAATCATACATTATAAATTTGTTTATCAATTAGTTTACTGGCTTCATCCAGTATTTGCTTACAAGTAGTTATCATTAGTTAACAAATTTCCTTATCATGATCCATGCCAAAATAATTTAAAAGTTCAATTGTGTATTTAATTTAGTTTTTAATATTTCTTTTAAAATTTTTATAAATTTGAAAACCAAGTAATAATTAAATTTGTACCATAAAACTCATTTCAAACTCTTTATTAATTGAATCAGAAATTTTTTTATAAATATACTCTTTAGTTTATCTAAATATAACAGCATCAATATAGATTTGAATAATTAATAAATAATTTGAAATATTTTTGAGAAATAGAGAGGAATTATATTTCCCTATTTTAAAATCATTTCATAATAGTAATTTTTTTAACCATTCATACCAATCCTGGGGGGTATGTTTTAAACCATAAAGAGCTTTGTTAAACATGAAAACATGATATGTAAATTTAGTATTTCTTAAACAAGGTGGTTTATGCACAAAAATATTTTCAGAGGTAAAAAATTATAATATCTATTTTCATATCCATTTAAAAATGATTAAAATTAAAATCAGTAAAAATTACAATTTGATTACAATGAATTTTATTCAATTAATGGGTATAAATCTTTTCCCATAATCAAAACCTTCCTCTTGATTATATAATTTTGCAACAAGTCAAACCTTGTTATGTGTGATAATTCCTTGTTTTTCTATTTTGTTTTGAAATATATACTTGGTTCTAATAATAGGATGATTATCATGTCATTCCATGAGATTCCAAACATTGTTCCATTAAATTTGGTTTAATGTGAGACATTAAATTTTGATATTAAAATTAATTTAAGACCAACCTTCCAGCATGAGTTCTTAATTGTAATTCACTGATAACATTCTCAAGGGGGTGGTCATTGAATTCAACTCATTCTTTTGGTAAAAGATTATAAGTTTTTCTTGAACATATTCAATTTCATTATATTATAGATTACTAGTAAGGTCAAATTGGAATGTTCAACATCCTCATCAATTTGAAGATGATGTTTAGGAAGATTCCCATTAAATTTGATGTGTATTGACTGTTATAAGGTCTTGGTCCTATTATTTAATATTTAGTAAGATTTACTTAATTCTGAGTACCTAATAAAAAAACCTTCATCATATTTAGGGTCATACGTTCATATATTATATTTTTAATTATAGATAAGTCATTTATAACTAAAAGATTTATTGAATCCAATATTAGTAATTTTTAATTTCCAAAGTTTATAAGGAGTTTTTCTAATTATGGGTCTTATTATAACATGGTTACGGATATAGTAGTAGGTATTGACTACCTCGGTCCAAAAGTATTTAGGGAGTTTTTACTTATTCAAGAGAGTTCTAGGAATTTCTTGCAAGGTCAAATTATTTCATTAGATAACCCAATTTTTTAGGGTGTTCAAGAAGTGCGGATGTAATGATTATAACCTTAAGAAAAACAATGTTCCTCAAAGTATTTTCTATCAAATTATACAAAATGGTCACTTCTAAGTAAAATCATATTGTAGCAATTTACATTTTCAAATTTCATTGAAAATTTTATAAATAATTTGCATGCCTTGTCTTCATGAGCATAGAAGAAAACCCATGAAAATAAAGTATAATAATTGATAAGTACAAAAGTTTAAGATTCACCTATAATACTAGAAACATGAGTTAGTCCAAAAAGTTAAAGGTGAACTAGATGTAGGAATTTAGAGGAGGAAAGTTATCTTTTAGATACAAAGGAATATTGGTTTCTCTTTCCAATTTGGAAGGGTTAAAAAACTTAGTTATCTTTGAAATATATTATTAGTAAATCAAATATTAGTCAATTAAGGTTGATATTTACAATTTATTTAATGATTAAATAACCCTAGAACCGATTCTAAATAAAATAGCCATTGCCTTGTTCACTTAAATACTTAAAATTTTTACATTGAAGATATTTTAAATCTATACTAAAAACTTTTTGAAAATTATATAGGGTAAATAAATGATTTCCATAAGAATTAAAAACACAAAAATTCATTTTCAATATTAATTTTGAAACCACTATATCATAATTAACTAATGATTCATTAATTATGATTTAATCTATTAAAAATAAGACATATTTAATTAATGTAGTGTTAGAGAAACCAATCGTGCCAATATAGATGAATTTTATTTTTTAATAATCTCCAATTTTGACAGGTCCTCCATAAAACCCTTTAAGATGATATAATTCAGAATGATCATCAAAAAAATCCTTGATCAACCACTATCCATATACCAAGAATCTTATTAGGTTTTTTTATTAGGGCTCATTCCTATAAATGATTAAGTCTCTATTGCTTTTGGTGTCCATATATTGTGTGTACTTAATTTAGACAATAAATACTTTACAATCCAAACATGTTTAAAGAAATATTTTCAATTATAAATGTGTGTTGAAAGATAAAGGCTCTTTTTTCTACTATGTCTACCATTTTTAGTGTTTTTTCATAAATATGATCCTCATATTTCTTCCAGTAATTAATAAAATTATTTTGAGGAGTTCATTTTACAAAAAAAGTCTTTTTAATTTTTGGGAATGATATATTGTTTTGAAAAAACAAATACCATAATTAATTTTAACAATATGGTGATATTGTGAAATCAAATTTTGATATTGAACAAATTGGGTGAATATAGAAATATTTTTTTATGATTTTTTATTTGAGATTAAAAATTCTAAACATTTGGTTTTTATTTTAGTTTTAAATACAAATCATCTTTTTCATTTAAAATGTGACCTTTCTTTAAACAAATAGATTATAATTCCATTTTTGATATTTTAATCTTGAAACAAGATCACAAAAACCATTTTATAGTAGATATTTAACATATAGAGGATCCTTATAACATAATGAATAGGTTTAATAAATAGAGAAGTATAAAGAAAAAAATGAATAATTTACATCCATACATTCATTTATATCATCCATGATGCACATAAGACTTTTGTCGCTTAATTATTATAATAAAATTGAATATTCCCTATCTCTCCAAGATGAACATTTTAGTTCCTTGTTATTTTTCTTCTTATTTTTATACTTCTTATTCAATGTAAAATCCAAAATTATGAGGCTCTTATTTTTATAATCGATTAAAGTAACTTTTATTTATTTATTTTCCTTTCGAAAGTATTGTGTAAAACTTTTATTTTTTATTTACTTATTCATCATACAAACAATATGTGTGATCTAAATGTCAATTTTTTATGATTAATCATTGATTTCCTTGAAATATACTGTAGTTTTAGTTTTTTTAACCACTTTTCCCTCTTTTTTTATTTTATTATAATATATATTTCATATGTCATGAGAGATATAATGAGCTACTCAATCATAATATTCTTTATGTCCTTAACTTTTTTGACATCGATGACTTTGGGTGACCAATTCCTTAAAAAACCTAAAATAAATTCTTGAATTAAGAATTGTTTAGAAACAGTATCACTAAGAGCCTATCAACCATTATAAATTTTAGTGAATCGAATAAAAATTTCAATAATTGATTCTCTATGATACCTATAAAGGATCAAAAAGTCTTATCTAAACATAACTAATCTAGTTTCTTTAATGTATTCATCTATTCATGAGTTAATTTTAGAAGTTTCAATATTTAATAATCCATTTTTCATGTAGAAATTTTATTAAATTCATTTTGGTCTAAACTATAATGAAATTAATTCATTGGTTTAAAAACTAGTTCAAAAGTAGAAATATCATTGAGGGACTATATACATTCTATTTCTATAACAAGAGTATAACCATGGATAATTATCTTCCAAATGAGATAAACAATATATATAAGAAATTTAGACATTATATTTTTCCAATAACTATTATTTCATTCATAAAAAATGTAGAATAGCCCATGGAGTGTCCTTCAAGAGCACCGTGGGTGTTTCAAAAAGAAATTTATAAGTGAAACAGTTTATAAAAACCCTGATTAAATATTCTGAAAACAAAATAATCTTTAAAATAGTTAAAAATATTTCAAAAACTATTTAAACCAATTCAAGAACCCTTTGATTACAAATATATATTTAATTAGTGTAAAATAATAAGAGGGGGTGGATTTCCCATTTAAAATAGAGAAACAAATGAAATTAATAATAACTAAAAATCTATTTTTAAAAGATTAATAATATTCCAAACTTTTTTAATTATTTAAAAATAAAAAATTAAATAACAAAATAAAATCAGTAATTAAAATGAAATTATTATATTTTTTTATAAAATTAGATGAATATAAGAATGAGTGATTCTGTAATTCAATGATTAAGAGTATTTATCTATGAAATTTTAAGTGCACCATTATTCAAAATATAAAGGGGGAAAGAATAAAATATAGAACAACATTTGATAAAGGATTATAGCTGAAGTTATTTTATGAACCCCTATATATCCTATAAAAAATTTGAGGGTTTATTATATTAGTCCCTTGGCTTTAATAGTTTCTAATATACCAAAACTCCCTTGATTTTTAAATAGTTAAACAAATAAATGGAGATAAAATCAAACCTATATTTTAAACAGTTATAGCTATAAACCTTAATGATAAGTAATAACTTTCCTTTTGGTAGTTTTGGTAAGAAAATATAGTCTTTCACTTTAAAAATTAGTAAGCATTGAAATAAAGAATAGATTTAATGATGAGAGAGTTGTCAGAAGCATTCTCATTTAGGAAAAGTCTTGATTATCTCAAATGGATAAGATGAAATGGTAGGGGATAATGAGAAAGATGTAGGAATGAAAATAATTTTACAATAGGATCACACTCTTGATTGGAAACAGGAAGTAATTAGGAATTGAGATCCCTTGGGAGCAATTTAAGGAGCATAGAACATCAGTATTTTAAATTGGATTAGAAGTGGAGATATTAATTTACCAAGTCTCTTGATGTATCTATTTATAGCCTTCATGATTGATTCAGAGGTTTAATATTTATGTGGAGAATTTATGATCTGAGTCAAGACTTTTTTACCACTAATTAATTCATCCCAAAAGCTTCAGCAATGATGCCATCAGCTAGCCACCCAATGACACTGGCTTGTAGGTAGGCTGGTTCGGGCTACTTGTACATTGAATTCTTCCACTAGATGAATAGTGATCCTCTATTAACTGGACAATGGACTCAGGGAACATGAAATATAACTATCCATATGTACCAGCTAGTCACTGGTTCTCTATCAATTGGTTGGTGGACTTATTCTTCTTAGGGAAACTTCTTCCCTCACAACTGGCTACCAAGTGTCCCTACACTGGCTAGCCAATACTGCTTGTTGGTGTTTAAACACTATAATAACCTAGAGAATTCCTAAAAAGTTTTTGATATGACTGAGAACATTACTCTATGATTTCAACATGTCCACCAATACTTATATAAGGATCATTAAAATTTCTTTCAATATAATAACAATATATCACCAAGATTCTGACTACCAACAAATTAAAAGAATTCATCAGACCGTGTAAAGAATTTATTTGATTACTACAACTAAATAATATGATAAGAATGACATATAATGTTAATATAACATTTATATAATCTTAATAATACCATAAATATAATATATCTTTATAAATTATTTATTATAACCATTTGTGAAGGGTGATGATGACAAAAAAAATCATCATTCGTAGAGGTGGTAGTTGTAGAGACCTGAAGCTTATCGTACATGGACAATACATTACTTTTGCGGAATACTTAGTACATAAAAAAAACACACACTAAAGGATCGTAATAGTTTAGTGTCTTCGGAAACTCGGAACGTAATCTTCTAATCGTGGTGAAAGATCTTCAATATCTCCCATAAAGATCTTCCCTTTTTTTTACCTAAAACCTTTATTTATATCCTGGGGAAAAGAAAACATAAAAGGGTGAGCTCAAATGCTCAGTAAGGGTATACAAAAGAAATAAAAATCATATCATATCTTTTTGAAAATCATAACCTGCAAAAGAGATCATAATATCTTAACATGGAACAAATCATAGAAGTGAAAATGAGATCACCATAATCATAACATGAAACTTGAAACTTTGTGGCATGCACACATAATCATGGAAAATCATTTCTTGTTAGTCATGACTCATTGCCAAGACTATCTTAGTGGACAAAGTCCCTTTCTGAATCGAGTAACCCTCGTTTCAGTCCTGTTTCACTGAACCAGTATAACCTACCGTTCCAGCCCTGTCTATCTCATGAGATATAAAATCTTTACCCAATGCATTGGAGGGAGATATAGGTCCCACCCATCTTATAATGAATCCTTTCTTATGTGTGCCACATAATCATAAATCATACATCATCGCATAACCCATGTAATAAAAAATGGGATTCTTAAACAACATGACATCATAAAACAATTCATATAAGATAAAGGAATTCATAAAAATGTTTCCATCACAACATAATCAAATCCATGTAATAATAGGGATAAAAACAGAACCCTTTATTATCTTAGATGGAAAATAATTTTGACAAAACACTTGAACTCCATTCTTGAGGAAAATATCCTTTCTTCTTCAAAAACAGTTTTCCTTTCATAACATGTCATACAACTTTAAAATAGAAGAAGTTGATTAAAAATAAACTTGTAAAGGAAGCTTCTTGGAAATAATGTTTTAAAAATCCATTCATGCCGTATAAGTTAAAAAAACATTCTTTCATACTTTTGTCGGAAAAGTCAAAAAGTACCTCGTACAAAAAAATGACAAAAGATTCCTTTCATATTCTTTACTAAAAACTCACCGAAGGGTAAAAATGGATTTAAACAATTTTAAGTGGATGGAAACAATATTACATATTGAGGGAACATGGATGTGGATGATAAAATAAACCCCAGTAAATACCAAAGTATAAACAATCTCAGATAAAAATGAGATTGTGATATTTCCCTTACCTTAGGTCCGACTTGCTTTGTAAGTGTCCGAACCTCCTGTATAATGATTTAAATCATGTTATTGACTTATTACAGAATCATATTCATTGTTATGATATCATATATGGTTCACTTATGACATTATATTACCCGTTCTTTTGTAAATTCCATGTTAAAGAAGCGTTTTGGGTAAAATCGTTTCATTTATCGTAGCTGTTTTGACTTGTTGTTCTTGACGTCATTATTACTTATATCATGATTTACTTACTTCCATAATATAAAATATGATTTATATATCATATATATTCAGTATATATATATATATATAATAGGTAGATAAATAAAATGAAAAACACCGTTCATGGAGACGGTAGTCCGTACGTACGCATGAACGCTGTTTTCCTTTCCTTATTGTCTTGAAATGGAAGTAAGTAGATGACATACATATGTATATATATACATAAATCCATTAGATTTATAATTTCATATATTTCATTATTATTTCTTATATATACATTATAATCATTCTTAAATTGTTAACATGGAGAATGAATCTCATCGCGTCGTGGAGACGGTATTCCGTACGTACGCACGAGCGATGATATCATTTCTATAAATTTTGAATTGAATTGGAGTAGATTATACAATATATCAGAATCAATATGATGTTGTAATAACTATGTATAGTTATTCTTTACACCATTATACCCATCCATGTAAGGTGGTGGTGGAAAATAGATTACACCACGGCGTGGAGACGGTATTCCGTACGTACGCACGCGTGGTGATTTCTTTTTCCGTAGGATGGATAGATGGTGAAATAGGTTTGTTTCATACTTATAATAACATATCAGTATATGAGTGATACTGATTTTATTACTTCATAATGAAACAACCTAAGAAGAAGAAGTGGAAGAAGAAATAAAGATGAAAGAATTGGTAACGGTAATTACCTCTTCTTTGAAGTGCCTCTTTGAGACCTCCTCTTAGGGCACTAGAATTGGTCTTTGAGGAAGACCAGAACCTATAGGATGTTTATAGGGAAGTGGAGAAGAGATTTTGGCAGGGGTTGGACGAGCTTGAGTGCTCAAATTGGTGTGAGGAGGAGGGGGAGGAGGTGTCCTTTTATAGGGGAGTAGAGGGGCACCTTAGGAATATCTCAAAATATTATTTTATATTAAAGTCAAAATCGGTTTATAATGGTTCCAAAGGGTCTTACTTCGAAGCTAAAGTGGGGATGGGTCGAAATCCTATCAACCAATAGAATTTAGACAAGTTTAGGATATTATTTTAACCTTATCAATTAGATTTAACTCTAAGTTAAATAATTTAACTTTTACCATGTCTTTTTGTTTTCTTTTACTATATGGTTAATACACTTACTATAACATGCCAAACGAACCCCAAATTTTTTATTATTAATATATATATCCTTATCTAAGTCATTTGGCCGAACCTTAGATTTTTAGGAATACAATAACAATTAATAATATAATATTTGATTTAAAAACTATTTTGAGTCAATTTTGACACTATTTGATATATGATTTTTTTGAAAGTCATAACAGAATTAACTGTTCGAACCAAGTTGATTAAAGCAACATTAATATATCATAGTAACCTAGAAAATTAGTGGAATTCATAAAAAATCTCAAATTACATTTATTTTGGTGTTTATAACATCAATTATGTCAATATTTCATTAATAAGATAATTACTGCATCATCGTTGTGTCATAAATAAATTAAATTATTTGATGTCTAAAAATTACAAATAAACTACCATCATGTATGAAATCTCTTTAGCTTTCTAATGAATATTTACAATCGAATTTATCGTATGTATAACCCCATATTAAAAATGATTTACTTATTAAAATTTGATTTTAACTATTTTACCCTTTCTTTAAATAAATTAATAATAAATGTCCTAATCTAATCCAAGTGGGCCTAAATGGTCATATTTTATTCCTAAGTTTGTTTTTTGTCGAATTACACTTGTACAATAGAATTAGGACATGTGTTAGGGTAATAGTAATATCATATTTACCCTTAGTTACCCTATTTACTATTAACCGCGGTAAAAAAAAGTAAAAAGTTACTATTCACCAAAAAATTAGTTTCATCTCATTGAACCACATTTTAGTCCTTAATATTAACCGTGTCTCTCGGATTTTCGAAATTCTATTCACAGAAGCGGCAAAATTAAGTTTTATGAAAAATTCAGTTTTTTTAACTACCACTTAGTAGTTTCACTATTCATCAAAAATTGATGTTTTTCAGAACAATGCCAAAATTTCATCCTAAGCTATATTTCATATTCCGAATTCAAAAATGAAATCTATTTTACCAAATTCATAACATAGAAGTTTCATTAATTAATTTTATAATTAAATCCTGCTGTTAAAATAAATAGCGTGTTTTTAGGAAACAATATATATCAAAAGATTGACACTTGATTATGTCTGGTTTAAATGTGAAATTACAACCAATGACCAACATTGTATTAAATTGTAAAAATATATTCTAAATATACTTTAAAACCACTCAAATTAATAATTTATCACTATTAATTATTTCGATTAAAAAAGTTGTTTTTAATTATAATTTAGTAATTTTCACTATTCATCAGAATATGAAAGTTATCCGAAAAGTACCAAAATTTCACCTTAGGCTAAATTCGATACTCCGAATCCAAAAATAAAGTTCATTTTGAAAAATAAGATTTACTGGATTTCAAAAAGTGGTTATTACTATTCATAACGGCTAGTTTTAATAATATTTTTATAGCATATCGTTGTTTAGTGAAACTCGGTATTGCGTACAACACACGCTATCAAGGAAGGTCGCGATTGCGTGTAATGCAAGTCATGTCAAGGATGTGTGTTGTGTAAGCTCCTTTTGGTGTAGCGTACAACACAAGACATTAATAAAATTAAAAAGAATATTTTTTTATAAAATCTTGGGCTGTTACATTCTACCCCCCTTAAAATGAATTTCGCCCTCGAAATTCGTCGGGGTTATAAATGGTTTACTATTTGAAAGTTTCTTTAATAGAAACCCATATCGTAAAAGAGAATACCAAAACTTGGCTTTAAAAACTAAAGTATGAAATGTAACGATTACCCAAATAAACTAATCACTGGGTTTCCACATAGGTGAAAATATGGATATGGAAGAGAAATCTAACCATCATGTTCTGATGGAGAGTGGTAGAGAACATGGCTATGGAAAATCCAGTAATCACAAATCCATAAATTTGTGACGATCTAAGGTACCATCTGATTCATCAGGTATAAGATCACTAGGATAACATTTTTGGTTTTCAAGATCATTTCCCTAAAGTTGAAAATTTGAATTAGAATAAATACTTACTTTATTTTGATACAATATCACTGTTGTTCGTGCCTTGAACAATTTCCACTTCATCTCTTAAATAAATGAAGTTGAATTTGTTATTCGTGAAGTGTTAGCAGATCATGTGATAGAATGACGGGTCATTCCATCTGTCTCAAACAAAATGTTAGCAAAAATTATATACATAAGTCGATCTATAGTGAGATTAATCATATATGGTTCCTAAAATGGACTTATACTTCATATATCATACTGCTTAATAAAACTAGTTTCTACAAAACAGGGACTTCCTGTAGGCCAGTGGTAGGTGATAAAGGCCAGTCGCACTTCGGTTGTGGGTTCGATTCCTACAGCCTTGTCTGAAGCGATGGGCTGTCGCCCGTCCTGTAGGTTGTCCTTTTTCTAAAACTACATTACTATATCATCCCATCAATAATATCGAAAAAACTTCTATCCTTAATCCATTCCAATCTTTAGGCTTATCCATAATATTGTAGTCCACTCTTATAGTGAAAATGATTACCATATATTTAATACCATCGTTGATCCCCATATATCATAAGATATGTTTTGCTGGTCACATTCCAGACATTCAAAGTCCTTAATCATGTATTCTCTTGAATACCCATTGAACCTTAATGAAAACATGAATGCAGTTACCAAAATCCTCAAAATTCTATATACTCAAACCATGATATCACTTAGTCCTTATATCAATCATGAGCTCATGAATACTGTTAAACATTTCCTTTTCTCGTTTTCCCTTCATTATGCGCATAATAACTCAATCACTTTGAATACCACATTAGACCAATACATAAATATTCCAATATTCCATGAGACAACATTATTTTGGAATCCCATTACATAAAAACTTAATCATTCCACCCCATCGTTGTCATATTCAACATTGCCAATAGTGATCGCATGTGACTTCCCTTTGTCCTTTGCCTTAAGCGGTTGCTCATGTCGATCATCACTAACCCTTGGATTAGGGCATTTATTGGCATAATGTCCCATCTCCTTGCACTTGAAGCATTGAAGTGTTGGTGATGTGTTCTCTGCAATGTTTGCTTTATTCACATCATTAGAATCCCTTTTTCCATTACTTCGACACTCAGCTACTCGATGACCTTCTTTTCCACACTTAAAGCATTTTCTAGTCCCTTTAAGACAATCTCCACCATGCTTCTTTCCACACTTTGTGCATAAGGAAATATTCATCTTCTTTTCACCATTATTCTGAGATTTCTCCTTGAATTCCATCTTTCGTTTCTTGTCAAAACCATGAGATCGATATGTAACACCAACTTCCATTTCTACCTTGACAGCACAACGCACAATTTCTTCATAGCTACTGAAGTCTCTTATAGCTAATGCCCTTCGAAGACTTGGTTTTAAGCCACTGAAAAATCGATCAACTTTACTTTCAGGTTGGATGATAATACCAGAAGCGTACCTTGCAAGTCTTGTAAAATTCGCTTCATAGGTACCAACAGATTCATCATCCCTTTGCTTCAGTTCAAGAAACTCTTTCTCCATCTTTGTTCGGAGAATACGAGGGAAGTACTTACTGAAAAACAAGTTCTTGAACTCGTCCCATTCCATGGAATCAATTTCATCTCTTTGCCTCGTATTCTTGATAAGATTCCACCATTGATCAGCTTCACCTTCCAAACGATATACTGCTAAGATGACTTTATCATGTTCAGAACATTGAAGAACTGAAAATATCTTTTCAGTAGTACTAATCCATTGTTCAGCAACTAATGGATCAGTAGACCCACTGAAAGAAGGCGGACGCTGCCTCATGAAGGATTCAACAGAATGTTGCTCCTTCCTTTGCTCGTTTGGAAGTCCTGCATGATTCATAGCTTGAGAAAGTTGTGTGAGCCTGGCTACAAGATTTTGCATTCCAGCTCCCATATCGTTTGGTTGCTCAGGGGGACAATCATTGCATTGTACATTGCATTGATCAACACGGTTCCTTCGGGTTCCAGCCATCGTCTAAAACCCCAAAAGAATAGTGTGAGTGGAAAAAATCATGCTAGGGAAAACAACATAATAAAGGGGTATTACCCTCAATATCTAACATCTTAGGTTAAATTCTAAGATCGTTAGAGCAATTCTAGGACTATAACCTATACGTATACTTATCCCTAAGGACATCCCTAGACATACCATAGAAATATCTCTAGGGATCTCACTAACGTTTTCGCATCCTAGTTTCCAAAGGTTGACTAAACCTTTCCTCTGATACCAACTGTAGAGACCCGAAGCTTATCGTACATGGACATTACATTACTTTTGCGGAATACTTAGTACATAACAAAAACACACACTAAAGGATCGTAATAGTTTAGTGTCTTCGGAAACTCGGAACGTAATCTTCTAATCGTGGTGAAAGATCTTCAATATCTCCCATAAAGATCTTCCCTTTTTTTTTACATAAAACCTTTATTTATATCCTGGGGAAAAGAAAACATAAAAGGGTGAGCTCAAATGCTCAGTAGGGGTATACAAAAGAAATAAAAATCATATCATATCTTTTTGAAAATCATAACCTGCAAAAGAGATCATAATATCTTAACATGGAACAAATCATAGAAGTAAAAATGAGATCACCATAATCATAACATGAAACTTGAAACTTTGTGGCATGCACACATAATCATGGAAAATCATTTCTTGTTAGTCATGACTCATTGCCAAGACTATCTTAGTGGACAAAGTCCCTTTCTGAATCGAGTAA
This sequence comes from Viscum album, assembly GCA_963277665.1. Classification (NCBI taxonomy): domain Eukaryota; kingdom Viridiplantae; phylum Streptophyta; class Magnoliopsida; order Santalales; family Viscaceae; genus Viscum; species Viscum album. The sequence continues at coordinate 779,027,208 of OY728150.1, read as the reverse complement.
CCCTCGTTTCAGTCCTGTTTCACTGAACCAGTATAACCTACCGTTCCAGCCCTGTCTATCTCATGAGATATAAAATCTTTACCCAATGCATTGGAGGGAGATATAGGTCCCACCCATCTTATAATGAATCCTTTCTTATGTGTGCCACATAATCATAAATCATACATCATCGCATAACCCATGTAATAAAAAATGGGATTCTTAAACAACATGACATCATAAAACAATTCATATAAGATAAAGGAATTCATAAAAATGTTTCCATCACAACATAATCAAATCCATGTAATAATAGGGATAAAAACAGAACCCTTTATTATCTTAGATGGAAAATAATTTTGACAAAACACTTCAACTCCATTCTTGAGGAAAATATCCTTTCTTCTTCAAAAACAGTTTCCCTTTCATAACATGTCATACAACTTTAAAATAGAAGAAGTTGATTAAAAATAAACTTGAAAACTTGTAAAGGAAGCTTCTTGGAAATAATGTTTTAAAAATCCATTCATGCCGTATAAGTTAAAAAAACATTCTTTCGTACTTTTGTCGAAAAAGTCAAAAAGTACCTCGTACAAAAAAATGACAAAAGATTCCTTTCATATTCTTTACTAAAAACTCACCGAAGGGTAAAAATGGATTTAAACAATTTTAAGTGGATGGAAACAATATTACATATTGAGGGAACATGGATGTGGATGATAAAATAAACCCCAGTAAATACCAAAGTATAAACAATCTCAGATAAAAATGAGATTGTGATATTTCCCTTACCTTAGGTCCGACTTGCTTTGTAAGTGTCCGAACCTCCTGTATAATGATTTAAATCATGTTATTGACTTATTACAGAATCATATTCATTGTTATGATATCATATATGGTTCACTTATGACATTATATTACCCGTTCTTTTGTAAATTCCATGTTAAAGAAGCGTTTTGGGTAAAATCGTTTCATTTATCGTAGGTGTTTTGACTTGTTGTTCTTGACGTCATTATTACTTATATCATGATTTAATTACTTCCAGAATATAAAATATGATTTATATATCATATATATTCAGTATATATATATATATAATAGGTAGATAAATAAAATGAAAAACACCGTTCATGGAGACGGTAGTCCGTACGTACGCATGAACGCTGTTTTCCTTTCCTTATTGTCTTGAAATGGAAGTAAGTAGATGACATACATATGTATATATATACATAAATCCATTAGCTTTATAATGTCATATATTTCATTATTATTTCTTATATATACATTATAATCATTCTTAAATGGTTAACATGGAGAATGAATCTCATCGCGTCGTGGAGACGGTATTCCGTACGTACGAACGAGCGATGATATCATTTCTATAAATATTGAATTGAATTGGAGTGGATTATAAAATATATCAGAATCAATATTATGTTGTAATAACTATGTATAGTTATTCTTTACACCATTATACCCATCCATGTAAGGTGGTGGTGGAAAATAGATTACACCATGGCGTGGAGACGGTATTCCGTACGTACGCACGCGTGGTGATTTCTTTTTCCGTAGGATGGATAGATGGTGAAATAGGGTTGTTTCATACTTATAATAACATATCAGTATATGAGTGATACTGATGTTATTACTTCATAATGAAACAACCTAAGAAGAAGAAGTGGAAGAAGAAATAAAGATGAAAGAATTGGTAACGGTAATTACCTCTTCTTTGAAGTGCCTCTTTGAGACCTCCTCTTAGGGCACTAGAATTGGTCTTTGAGGAAGACCAGAACCTCTAGGATGTTTCTAGGGAAGTGGAGAAGAGATTTTGGCAGGGGTTGGACGAGATTGAGTGCTCAAATTGGTGTGAGGAAGAGGGGGAGGAGGTGTCCTTTTATAGGGGAGGAGAGGGGCACCTTAGGAATATCTCAAAATATTATTTTATATTAAAGTCAAAATAGGTTTATAATGGTTCCAAAGGGTCTTACTTTGAAGCTAAAGTGGGGATGGGTCTAAATCCTATCAACCAATAGAATTTAGACAAGTTTAGGATATTATTTTAACCTTATCAATTAGATTTAACTCTAAGTTAAATAATTTAACTTTTACCATGTCTTTTTGTTTTCTTTTACTATATGGTTAATACACTTACTATAACATGCCAAACGAACCCCAAATTGTTTATTATTAATATATATATCCTTATCTAAGTCATTTGGCCGAACCTTAGATTTTTAGGAATACAATAACAATTAATAATATAATATTTGATTTAAAAACTATTTTGAGTCAATTTTGACACTATTTGATATATGATTTTTGTGAAAGTCATAACAGAATTAAATGTTCGAACCAAGTTGATTAAAGCAACATTAATATATCATAGTAACTTATAAAATTAGTGGAATTCATAAAAAATCTCAAATTACATTTATTTTGGTGTTTATAACATCAATTATGTCAATATTTCATTAATAAGATAATTACTGCATCATCGTTGTGTCATAAATAAATTAAATTATTTGATGTCTAAAAATTACAAATAAAATACCATCATGTAGGAAATCTTTTTAGCTTTCTAATTAATATTTACAATCGAATTTATCTTATGTATAACCCCATATTAAAAATTATTTACTTATTAAACTTTGATTTTAACTATTTTACCCTTTCTTTAAATAAATTAATAATAAATGTCCTAATCTAATCCAAGTGGGCCTAAATGGTCATATTTTATTCCTAAGTTTGTTTTTGGTAGAATTACACTTGTCCAATAGAATTAGGACATGTGTTAGGGTAATAGTAATATCATATTTACCCTTAGTTACCCTATTTACTATTAACCGCGGTAAAAAAAAGTAAAAAGTTACTATTCACCAAAAAATTAGTTTCATCTCATTGAACCACATTTTAGTCCTTGATATTAACCGTGTCTCTCGGATTTTCGAAATTCTATTCACAGAAGCGGCAAAATTAAGTTTTATGAAAAATTCAGTTTTTTTAACTACCACTTAGTAGTTTCACTATTCATCAAAAATTGATGTTTTTCAGAACAATGCCAAAATTTCATCCTAAGCTATATTTCATATTCCGAATTCAAAAATGAAATCTATTTTACCAAATTCATAACATAGAAGTTTCATTAATTAATTTTATAATTAAATCCTGCTGTTAAAATAAATAGCGTGTTTTTAGGAAACAATATATATCAAAAGATTGACACTTGATTATGTCTGGTTTAAATGTGAAATTTCAACCAATGACCAACATTGTATTAAATTGTAAAAATATATTCTAAATATACTTTAAAACCACTCAAATTAATAATTTATCACTATTAATTATTTCGATTAAAAAAGTTGTTTTTAATTATAATTTAGTAATTTTCACTATTCATCAGAATATGAAAGTTATCCGAAAAGTACCAAAATTTCACCTTAGGCTAAATTCGATACTCCGAATCCAAAAATAAAGTTCATTTTGAAAAATAAGATTTACTGGATTTCAAAAAGTGGTTATTACTATTCATAACGGCTAGTTTTAATAATATTTTTATAGCATATCGTTGTTTAGTGAAACTCGGTATTGCGTACAACACACGCTATCAAGGAAGGTCGCGATTGCGTGTAATGCAAGTCAAGTCAAGGATGTGTGTTGTGTAAGCTCCTTTTGGTGTAGCGTACAACACAAGACATTAATAAAATTAAAAAGAATATTTTTTTATAAAATCTTGGGCTGTTACAGTCGTTCACTATATTAACCCAAAAAGTTCATATATAAATACTAAATATTATTAGAAAAATATTCATTAAATATTAATACAATAATTTCCTGAACCATAAAGGGTTAGTGTTATTAAAAACTTGGACACATTAAAATTGTTACATTAAATATCAACATCATTTCCCATTAAGTTCTTCAAAACATGTACAATTATTATACATATCATACATAAAACCTTTCTTTATAAAATGGGGAAAGCAAACATAAGATAATTTTAGCTCAAATTCTTAATAATGGGATACATAAGAGATATAAATAAATGATTGGATGTGAGTATAATATAATAATAATAGTATGATAGCATGATTAAGACATACAATAATCATACCCAATCTGTTAAATATCTTTACTTATAAATCTTTGAGTAATGTTTTATCAGTAAAAAGACATAATGCATAAGAGTGTGGAATCATCAATAATATATCATGATCCAGGAGAACATATCTTAATAATAATAAATATTTTTGTGTCATTCACATGGGTATAGAAACAGACTTCCTTAGTTAAGGTTCACTCCCAATACTATCATTATGGAAAAAGTCCCATAATGGGAATTCCTACCTTTCCATTTCCAATATTCTCTTAAGAGTAACTTCAATCTAGGTAACTATTTCATATCTTAAGATTTTATTAAATTGTTTTCCTATAAATATTTTTGAAACTTCATCATCATTACCCAATGCATTAGAGAGATTTACTGGACCTACTCATCCTTGGTTTATAACTTAACCACCCATACTTGGTTTATAATATAACCACCTATCATATAATCATAATATATTCATATATATTCCATAATATCATGAAAACATTTATTATTACATCAAATCTCAACCTAGAGAAATAAAATAGGTTTTATAAAAATTTCATCATTATAAACATAAACCATATAGTGATAGAATAAATATGGTAAAATTAGATATTATAAAAATTAAATCAGAATAAATATCAAAGTATATAATTATATATGTAAGATACCATTACAATTTCATAGGATCATTTCTTGAGGAAAATGCCCTTTTCATTTTAAAATAACTTATTTATATCCTATAAAATTCAAACAAAAATTAAAGAAAACATTTTCCTTGAAAAGAAATAATGAAAATAATTGAGTAAGATTCAATAAAATGATCACTCATGGTGGTTGGGAAAGCATTTCATGCGGTTTATAATAAAATTAAAATTATGTTCCCATTTTTAGTAAAAATTCAAAAACACCTCACTTAGAAAAAATAAAAAACATCCTTCTAAAAATATTATAAATAATTAAAAAATTGGTTAAAATGAATTTAAAAATAATTATATAATATTAAAAACATTCTTGACACCATTTTTAAAGAAAATATGTAGCTTTAAAAAAATATTCTCAACCGAAGTGAGAAATTAAGTCAATTTTCCTTAAAAATATTCTTCCAATCTCTTCACTACCTAAGGATAGGTAAATTAAAGGAAAATATTTCATTTTCATAGATAACTATATGAGAATAATAAAATAATATTTGGGTGATATTAATCATATAATTTAATTATCATAAATTTTAATCATAATAAATCTTGGAAAAAAATTGATTGTAACATAAAATCCTTACCACTTTGGTAACTTTTGAATCATAACCCCATAAAATGAATAAAATCAAAGGAAACTATAACTATCAAGAAGATAAATTAATTCATTGTATAACCTATAAAAGTTCATTATATAAACCACATTAATGAAACAAATGGTGAAAATGGCATATGTCACAAGAAAATAAAAGTGAGGTGAGAGACCCTTATGGCTTTAGTGATTTCTGAAATGAAAATAATTTAAAGATTTAAAATCAAATGGTTATATAAATATATTTAATTAAATAATTTATTATTCCAAAATATGTTATTTTTATGTATATACTCCATATAAATAATTGATTGGTGCATAATAATAAAACATGTCTCAATGAAGAGAAATAGAGACGGAACCTGTAACACCCCGAGATTTTATGAAAAATGGTCTTTTAATTTCATTAATGTCTTGTGTTGTATTCTACACCAAGATTACCTTGCGCTATACGCAACACCGTATTAGCTTGCAGTATACGCAACACTATTATTGGATCGTGTTACACACAATTTTGATAATAGTTATTCTACGCAAAATTGAGTATATATATATATATATATATATATATTCAATGTATAAATTAAATATGGTTGGATTCTGTTATACAAAACAACTAAGGATTCTTTCACAATACGCAACCCTGACTTGGCTTGCATTACACGCAATCGCGACCTTCCTCGATAGCGTGTGTTGTACGCAATACTGGGTTTTAATAAACAACAATATATTATTATAATATTGTCATGAACTAGCCGTTATGAATAGTGTTAAATAAATTTTGAATTTTATAACATTATTCTTCATTTTACACATTTCTAGAACATGGTATAAGAACAAAATAAATTTTTCGTGTAAAATAAGTATTTTTCAAAAAAAATGCAGTTTTGCCACCTTTTGATGGCACACCCACTTTAAATATAGTTTTTGACATGTTTATAAGTTCAATTTGAAAAAATAAAATTCTTCTTTGGAATCAAGAAATAAAAATTTACTTCGGATAAATTTTTCATATTATTCTTGTAACTTTCACATTTTCATGAATAGTAAAAACACGCTATAATTTAATTAAAAACAAATTTTTTCATCGTAATATCTTATGTGGTTAAATTATAATATTAAATGGTTTTAAAGTATAAATAAAATTTATTTTTACCATTTAATATAATTTATGTCATTAGCATTGATTTTACCATGAATTCGTAGGTTAAATCAATTCAATCTTTTGCAATGTTTTAAAGAAAACCCATTTTCTTTCGACAACGGGATTAATTTTAATTTAATTTCTGCAACTTTTGTATATTGAATTTGGAAAAATGGATTCCATATTTGGAATCAGTGGATCCAAATTATGTTAATAAGCTACTTTTTATTTTTGGGAATTATGAATAGTAACTACGGTAAATTTTATTTATCATAGTTAAAGGTAAATCGGGTAATTAAGGGTAAATATAATATTTTAAAATTACCCTAACAAATGTCAAAATCCTATTGGATGACTAAAAGTCGACCCATGCCACCTAAGGGTCGGATTAGATTCATTTAATTAAATTTTTTCAATGAAAATAATTTAATTATTATTAAAACCAAAGAATGTGACAACATGTCACTTTCTTAAATCTTATAAGTATAATAATTTTAATCTAGTGATAAACTTCATGAAACATTGAAAATTAATAGTCTCCAGAGATATAATACAATTATCTACATCATAGGAATTTATTTAGAATTTTTAGGGATTAAATAATTATCATTTATTATGACACAAAGATGATGCAGTAATTGTCTTATTAATGAAATATTGACATAATTGATGTTATAAATGCCCCAATAAATGTAATTTGATACTTTTTATGACTTACACTAATTTTCTAGGTTACTATGACATGTTATTGTTGATTTAAGTAACTTGTTTAGTACTTATCATTCTGTTATGAATTTCATAAAAATCATGTACCAAATAGTGTCAAAATTGACATAAATTAGTTTTTAAAACAAATATTATATTATTTATTGTAATTTTATTCCTAAAAATCAAGTTTCGGCCAAATGACTTAGATAAGATTATATATATTAATAATAAACAACTTGGGGTTCTTTTGTCTTGATATAGTAAGTTTATTAACCATATAGTGTAAGAAAACAAAAAGACACGGTAAAAGTTAAATTATTTAACTTAGAGTTAAATCTAATTTATAAGGTTAAAATAATAACCTAAACTTGTCTAAATCCTATTGTATGAGATTATTTCGACCCATCCCCACCTTAGCCTTGAAATAAATCAATTTGGAGCTATTTAAAACCGAACTTGACTTTATAATAAAATAATATTTTTAGTTATTCCAAAGGTGCCCCTCTCCTCCCTTATAAAAGGGAACTTCCTCCCTCTCCTTCTCACACAACTTTGAGCCTTCAAGCACGGCCAAAACCTGCCAAATTATCTTCTCCACTTCTCTAGAAACATCCTATAGGTTCTGTTCTTCCTCAAAGACCAATTTTAGTGCCCTAAGAGGAAGTTTCAAAGAGGCGTATCGAAGAAGAGGTAATTTCTTCTCTCGATTCTTTCAAGCTTCTTTCTTCTTCAATTTATTCTTCTTTAGTTGTTTCATTATAAAGTAATAACATAAGTATCACTAATATACTTATTTTTTATTATAAATATGAAACAACCCCATTTCACTTTCTATCCATCCTACAGAAAACAAAATCACCGCGCTTGCGTACGTACGGAATACCGTCTCCACGCCGTGGTGTAATCTGTTTTTCCAACACCTTACATGGATGGGTATAATGGTGTAAAGAATAACTATACATAGTTATTATAACATCATATTGATTCTGATATATTGTATCATACACTCCAATTCAATTCAATAATCATGAAAACGGTATCATCGCTCGTGCGTACGTACGGACTACCGTCTCCACGACGCGATGAGATTCATTCTCCACTTTAACCATTCATGAATGATTATAAAGTACATATAATAAGTAATCATGAAATATATGACATAATAATGATACTGTATTTATGTTTATATATATGTATTTCATCTACTTAATTCCATTCAACTCAATCAGGAAACGAAAATAGCGTTCATGCGTACGTACGGCCTACCGTCTCCATGAACGGTGTATTTCTTTACATTTACTGATTTATTATATATATGTATATTCTGAATATATATTATAAATAATGTTTTATATTCTGGAATTAAGTAATCATGATCTAATTAATCATATGAATAATTACAAGTCAAAACACGGACGGCAAATGAAACAATTTTACCCAAAACGCTCTTTAACATGGAATTTACAAAAGAATGGGTAATATAAAGTCATAAGTGAACCATATATGATATCATAACAATTAATATGATTCTGTAATAAGTAAATAACATTATTTAAATCATTATACAGGAGGTTCGGACACTTACGAAGCGAATTGGACCAAAGGTAAGGGAAATATCACAATCTCATTTTTTTCTGAGATTGTTTATACTTTGGCATTTACTGGGGTGTATTTTATCATCCACATCCATGTTTCCTCAATATGTAATATTATTTCTATCCACCTTCAATTTTTTAAATCCAATTTTACCCTTCGGTGAGTTTTTAGTAAAGGATATGAAATGAATCTTTTGTCGTTTTTCGTACGAGGTATTTTTTGACTTTTCCGACAAAAGTACGAAGAATGTTTTTTTTAACTTATACGGCATGAATGGATTTTTAAAACATTATTTCCAAGAAGCATCCTTTACAAGTTTTCAATTTTATTTTTAATCAACTTCTTTTAGTTTATAATTGTACGACATGTTAAGAAAGGAAAAGTGTTTTTGAAGCAGAAAGGATATTTTCCTCAAGAATGGAGTTCAAGTGTTTTATCAAAATTATTTTCCATCTAAGATAATAAAGGGTTCTGTTTTTATCCATATTATTACATTGATTTGATTATGTTGTGATGGAATTATATTTTTATGAATTCCTTTATCTTATATGAATTGTTTTATGATGTCACGATGTTTAAGATTCCCTTTTTTATTACATGGGTTATGCAATGATGTATGATTTATGATTTTGTGGAACACATAATAATGGTATCAATATGAGATGGGTGGGACCTATATCTCCCTCCATTGCATTGGGTAAAGATTTTATATCTCATGAGATAGACATGGCTGGAATGGTAGGTTATACCGGTTCAGTGAAACAGGACTGAAACGAGGGTGACTCGGTTCAGAAAGGGACTTTGTCCACTAAGATAGTCTTGGAACTGAGTCTTGACTGATAAGAAATTATTCTCTATGATTATGTGTGTATGCCACAAAGTTTCATGTTTTATGTTATGATTATTAGGATTACATTTCACTACTATGATTTATCCCATGTTATGAAATTATGATCTCTTTTGTAGGTTAAGATTTCCAAAAGATATATTCTTATGAATATGACGTGATTGATATTTCTTTTGTTTACCCTTACTGAGCATTTGAGCTCAACCTTTTATGTTTTATTTTCCCCAGGGTATAAAGAAAGGATTTAGGTTTTTTTTTTAAAAAGATCTTTATGGGAGATGTTGAAGATCTTTCACCATGATTAGAAGATTATATTCTGAGTTTCAAAAGACACTAAACTATTACGGTCCTTGTGTGTGTGTTTTTGTTATGTACTAAGTATTCCACAAATGTAATGTAATGTCAATGTAAGTCAAGCTTCAGGTCTCTACAGTTGGTATCAGATGAAAGGTTTAGTCAACCTTTGGAAACTAGGATGTGAGAACGTTAGTGAGATCCCTAGAGATATTTCTAAGGTATGTCTAGGGATGTCCCTAAGGATAAGTATACGTATAGGATATAGTCCTAGAACTACGGTAACGATCTTAGAATTTAACCTAAGATGTTAGATATTAAGGGTACTCCCCTTTTACTATGTTGTTTTCCCTAGCATTATTGTTTTTCCTCTCACACTATTCTTTTTGGGTTTTAGATGATGGCTGGAACCCGAAGGAACCGTGTTGATCACTGTAATGGAAAATGCAATGATTGTCCTCCTAAACAAACAAGTGTTATGGGAGATGGAGTGCAAAATCTTATTTCTATACTTACACAAGCTATGAATCATTCTGGACTTCCAAATGAGCATAGAAGGGAACAATATTCTATTGAGTCCTTCATGAGGCAACGTCCACCTTCTTTTAGTGGGTCATCTGATCCACTTGTTGCTGAACAATGGATCAATACCACTGAAAAGATATTTTCAGTTCTTCAATGTTCTGAACATGACAAAGTCATCTTAGCAGTATATCGTTTGGAAGGTGAAGCTGATCAATGGTGGAATCTTATCAAGAATATGAGGCCAAGATATGAAATTGAGTCCATGGAATGGGACGAGTTCAATATCTTGTTTTTCAGTAAGTACTTCCCTCGTATTCTTCGAACAAAGATGGAAAAGGAGTTTCTTGAGATGAAGCAGAAGGATGATGAATCTGTTGGTATATACGAAGCGAATTTTACAAGACTTGCAAGGTATGCATCTGGCATTATCATCCAACCTGAAAGTAAAGTTGATCGATTCTTCAGTGGCTTAAAACAAAATCTTAGAAGGGCATTAGCTATAAGAGACTTCAGTAGCTATGAAGAAATTGTGTGTTGTGCTATCAAGGTAGAAATGTAAGTTGGTGTTACTTATCCATCTCATAGTTTTGACAAGAAACGAAAGATGGAGTTCAAGGAGAAATCTCAAAATAATGGTGAAAAGAAGATGAATGTTTCCTTATGCACAAAGTGTGGAAAGAAGCATGGTGGAGATTGTCTTAAAGGGACTAGAAAATTTTTTAAGTGTGGAAAAGAAGGTCATCGAGCAGCTGAGTGTCGAAGTAATGGAAAAAGGGTTTTTAATGATGTGAATAAAGCAAACACTGCAGAGAATGCACCACCAACAATTCAATGCTTCAAGTGCAAGGAAATGGGGCATTATGATAATAAATGCCCTAATCCAAGGGTTAGTGATGATCGACATGAGAAACCGCTTAAGTCAAAGGACAAAGGGAAGTCACATGCGATCACCATTGGCGATGTTGAATATGATAACGATGTGGTGGAATGATTAAGTGTTTATGTAATGAGATTCCAAAATAATGTTGTATCATAAAGTATTGGAATATTTATGTATTGGTCTATTGTGGTTTTCAATAATTTTATGGTACCGGTAACCATGGAAAGTGATTGAGATATTTTTGGAAAAAAAGTTGATATGCGCATAATGAAGGGATAAGGAAAAAATGAAATGTTTGACAGTATTCATGAGCTCATGATTGATATAAGGACTAAGTGATATCATGGTTTGAGTATATAGAATTTTTAGAATTTTGGTATGTGGAAAGTGTTAACTTTTAACTGCATTCATGTTTTCACTAAGGTTCAATGGGTATTCAAGAGTATACATGATTGAGGCCTTTGAATGTTTGGAATGTGACCAACAAGACATATCTTATGATATATGGGGGATAAATGATGGCATTCACGTGATAATTTTCTTTATACTATGAGCTTGGACCAAAGTATTTTAGATAAGCCTAAAGATTAGAATGGATTATGTTGGACATAAGTTAGTATTGTTTAAGGATAAAACTTTTTGGATATTGTTGACGGGATGTTATAGTAATATAGCTTTAGAAAAAGGACAACCTGTAGGACGGGCGACAACCCATCGCGTCGGACAAGGCTGTGGGAATTGAACCCACAACCGAAGTGCGACTGGCCTTTATCGCCTACCACTAACCTACAGGAAGTCCCTGTTTAGTAGAAACTAGTTTTATTATATTAAGCAGTATGATATATGAATTATAAGTCCATTTTAGGAACCATATATGATTAATCTCACTATAGATGGACTTATGTATTTTTTGATAACTTTTCTAACCTTTTGTTTGAGACAGATGGAATGACCCATCATTTCTATCACATGATCTGCTAACACATCCCGAATGACAAATTCAACTTTATTTCTTTAAGAGATGAAGTGGAAATTGTCCATAGAACGACAAACGGTGAGACTATACCAAAATCAGGAAAGTATTTCTTCTAATTCCAATTTCATCAACTTTAGGGAAATGATCTTGAAAACCAAAAATGTTGTCCTAGTGCTCTTATATCTGATGAATCATATGGTACCTTAGATCATCACAAATTTATGGCTTTGTGATTGCTGGCTTTTCCATAGCCATGTTCTCTACCACTCCATCAGAACATGATGGTTAGATTTCTCTTCCATATCCATATTTTAACCTATGTGGAAACCCAATGATTAGTTTATTTGGGTAACCGTTATGTTTCATACTTTTGTTTTTAAAGATTGGTTTTGATATTCCTTTTTACGATGTGGGTTTCTATTAAAGAAACTTTCGAATAGTAAACCATTTATAACCCCCAACGAATTTTGAGGGCGAAATTAATTTTAAGGGGGGTAGAATGTAACACCCCGAGATTTTATGAAAAATATTCTTTTAATTTCATTAATGTCTTGTGTTGTATTCTACACCAAGATTACCTTGCTCTATACGCAACATCTTATTAGCTTGCAGTATCTGCAACACTATTCTTGGATCGTGTTACACACAATTTTCATAATAGTTATTCTACGCAACATTGAGTGTATATATATATATATATATATTCAATGTATAAATTAAATATGGTTGGATCCTGTTATATGAAACAATGAAGGATTCTTTCACAACACGCAACCCTGACTTGGCTTGCATTACACGCAATCGGGACCTTCCTTGATAGCGTGTGTTGTACGCAATACTGGGTTTTAATAAACAACGATATATTATTATAATATTATTATGAACTAGCCGTTATGAATAGTGTTAACTAAATTTTGAATTTATAACATTATTATTCATCTTACACATTTCTAGAACATGGTATAAGAACAAAATAAATTTTTCGGGTAAAATAAGTATTTTTCAAAAAAATGCAGTTTTGCCGCCTTTTGATGGCGCACCCACATTAAATCTAGTTTTTGACATGTTTATAAGTTCAATTTGACAAAATAAAATTCTTATTTGTAATCAAGAAATAAAAATTTACTTTGGATAAATTTTTCATATTATTCTGGTAACTTTCACATTTTAATGAATAGTAAAAACACGCTATATTTTAATTAAAAACTACTTTTTTCATCGTAATATCTTATGTGGTTAAATTATAATATTGAATGGTTTTAAATTATAAATATAATATATTTTTACCATTTAATATAATGTATGTCATTATCATTGATTTTACCTTGAATTCGTAGGTCAAATCAATTCAATATTTTGCAATGTTTTAAAGAAAACCCGTTTTCTTTCGACAACGGGATTAATTTTACTTTAATTTCTGCAACTTTTGTGTATTGAATTTGGAAAAATGGATTCCATATTTGGAATCATTGGATCAAAATTATGTTAATAAGCTACTTTTTATTTTTGGGAATTATGAATAGTAACTACGATAAATTTTATTTACCATAGTTAAAGGTAAATCGGGTAATTAAGGGTAAATATAATATTTTAAAATTACCCTAACAAATTTCAAAATCCTATTGGATGACTAAAAGTCTACCCATATCACCTAAGGGTCGGATTATATTCATTTAATTAAATGTTTTCAATGAAAATAATTTAATTATTTTTAAAACCAAAGAATGTGACAACATGTCACTTTCTTAAATCTTATAAGTATAATAATTTTAATCTAGTGATAAACTTCATGAAACTTTTAACATGAATAGTCTCCAGAAATCTAATACAATTATCTACATCATAGGAATTTATTTAGAATTTTTAAGGATTAAATAATTATCATTTATTATGACACAAAGATGATGCAGTAATTGTCTTATTAATGAAATATTTACATAATTGATGTTATAAATGCCCAAATAAATGTAATTTGAGACTTTTTATGACTTACACTAATTTTTTAGGTTTATATGACATGTTATTGTTGATTTAAGTAACTTGGTTCGAACTTATAATTCTGTTAAATTTCATAAAAATCATGTACCAAATAGTGTCAAAATTGACATAAATTAGTTTTTAAAACAAATATTATATTATTTATTTTTATTTTATTCATAAAAATCAATGTTAGGCCAAATGACTTAGAAAAGATTATATATATTAATAATAAACAACTTGGGGTTCTTTTGGATTGATATAGTAAGTTTATTAACCATATAGAGTTAGAAAACGAAAAGACACGGTAAAAGTTAAATTATTTAACTTAAAGTTAAATCTAATTGATAAGGTTAAAATAATAACCTAAACTTGTATAAATCCTATTGGATGAGATTATTTCGACCCATCCCCACCTTAGCCTCGAAATAAATCAATTTGGAGCTATTTAAAACCGAACTTGACTTTATAATAACATAATATTTTTAGTTATTCCAAAGGTGCCCCTCTCCTCCCTTATAAAAGGGCACCTCCTCCCTCTCTTCCTCACACAACTTTGAGCCTTCAAGCTCGGCCAACCCCTGCCAAAGTCTCTTCTCCACTTCCCTAGAAACATCCTAGAGGTTCTGGTCTTCCTCAAAGACCAATTTTAGTGCCCTAAGAGGAGGTTTCAAAGAGGCGTATCGAAGAAGAGGTAATTTCTTCTCCCGATTCTTTCAAGCTTCTTTCTTCTTCAACTTAGTCTTAGTTAGTTGTTTCATTATAAAGTAATAACATCAGTATCACTAATATACTGATTTTTTATTATAAATATGAAACAACCCCATTTCACCTTCTATCCATCCTACGGAAAACAAAATCACCACGCGTGCGTACGTACGGAATACCGTCTCCACGCCGTGGTGTAATCTGTTTTTCCAACACCTTACATGGATGGGTATAATGGTGTAAAGAATAACTATACATAGTTATTATAACATCATACTGATTATGATATATTGTATCATCCACTCCAATTCAATTCAATAATCATGAAAATGATATCATCGCTCGTGCGTACGTACGGACTACCGTCTCCACGACGCGATGAGATTCATTCTCCACTTTAACCATTCATGAATGATTATAAAGTACATATAATAAGTAATCATGATATCTATGACATTATAATGATACTGGATTTATGTGTATATATATGTATGTCATCTACTTAATTCCATTCAACTCAATAAGGAAACGAAAACAGCGTTCATGCGTACGTACGGCCTACCGTCTCCATGAACGGTGTATTTCTTTCCATTTACTGAATTATTATATATATGTATATTCTGAATATATATTATAAATCATGTTTTATATTCTGGAATTAAGTAATCATGATCTAAGTAATCATATGAATAATTACAAGTCAAAACACGGACGACAAATGAAACAATTTTACCCAAAACGCTCTTTTACATGGAATTTACAAAAGAACGGGTAATATAAAGTCATAAGTGAACCATATATGATATCATAACAATGAATATGATTCTGTAATAAGTAAATAACATTATTTAAATCATTATACAGGAGTATCGGAGACTTACGAAGCGAATTGGACCAAAGGTAAGGGAAATATCACAATCTTATTTTTTTTGAGATTGTTTATACTTTGGCATTTACTGGGGTGTATTTTATCATCCACATCCATGTTTCCTAAATATGTAATATTATTTCCATCCACCTGAAATTGTTTAAATCCAATTTTACCCTTCGGTGAGTTTTTAGTAAAGGATATGAAATGAATCTTTTGTCATTTTTCGTACGAGGTACTTTTTGACTTTTCTGACAAAAGTACGAAGAATGTTTTTTTTAACTTATACAGCATGAATGGATTTTTAAAACATTACTTCCAAGAAGCATCCTTTACAAGTTTTCAAGTTTATTTTTAATCAACTTCTTTTAGTTTATAATTGTACGACATGTTAAGAAAGGAAAAGTGTTTTTGAAGCAGAAAGGATATTTTCCTCAAAAATGGAGTTCAAGTGTTTTATCAAAATTATTTTCCATCTAAGATAATAAAGGGTTCTGTTTTTATCCCTATTATTACATTGATTTGATTATGTTGTGATGGAATTATATTTTTATGAATTCCTTTATCTTATATGAATTGTTTTATGATGTCACGATGTTTAAGATTCCCATTTTTATTACATGGGTTATGCAATGATGTATGATTTATGATTTTGTGGAACACATAAGAATGGTATCATTATGAGATGGGTGGGACCTATATCTCCCTCTAATGCATTGGGTAAATATTTTATATCTCATGACGTAGACATGGCTGGAATGGTAGGTTATACCGATTCAGTGAAACAGGACTGAAACGAGGGTGACTCGGTTCAGAAAGGGACTTTGTCCACTAAGATAGTCTTGGCAATGAGTCTTGACTAATAAGAAATGATTCTCTAGGATTATGTGTGTATGCCACAAAGTTTCATGTTTTAAGTTATGATTATTGGGATTACATTTCACTACTATGATTTATACCATGTTATGAAATTATGATCTCTTTTGCAGGTTAAGATTTCCAAAAGATATGTTCTTATGAATATGACGTGATTGATATTTCTTTTGTTTATACTTACTGAGCATTTGAGTTCACCCTTTTATATTTTCTTTTCCCCAGGGTATACAGAAAGGATTTAGGTTTAAAAAAAGATCTTTATGGGAGATGTTTAAGATCTTTCACCATGATTAGAAGATTATATTCCGAGTTTCCAAAGACACTAAACTATTACGATCCTTGTGTGTGTGTTTTTGTTATATACTAAGTATTCCGCAAATGTAATGTAATGTCAATGTACATCAAGATTCAGGTCTTTAAAGAACCCTTACCTTATATCCAACATTATTGGTAAGTTACCAAACTACCTATATAATAAATATATATTTATTATATTTATATATAATAATAATAATATTCATACATATAATATCATATATCATCCACATATATCATTTCATCAACTATTTTAAACAATTCTATATTAAAGTCGTCATTTTGGTTGTTAATTGCTTAATTGTTCATGTAAGTTTTAGCTCGGAAGCTATATTCCTTGCACATTGATCATGTTTCATCCATATGAATAATTTAAATCATGATATAAATATAATATATAATCATTATAGACATATTTTCAACCATACATCTTATGTAACGATTAAAAATGAATTACATCATTTTATGGAGATGGCAATACACACACACACACGAGTGATGTTTCCATTTTTTGACAGATAGAACAAAAGATATTTAAATGATAATTAACATTTAAATAATAACAATTATATCATAAATACAAAATATTTTCATTAAATATATCATTTTTTCATCTAGGTAAAGTGTAAATGATAAAAAATCGCATCGCTTTATGGAGTTTGTGGTCTACACTTACGCACGAGCAGCGTTATCTCTTACCAATAGATTGGGAGTTAAATAAGAATAATTAGTTTATAAATATTATATATAAAAATTAAATAAACCATTATAACTACCAATTATTTTTGTTTTTAGAAAATTAATTGTATCGCTATGTGGACGTGGTGGTTCATACGTACACTCAAATAATAATTTTATTTCACATTTGATGGAGAAGGGGTGGAAAATGGTTATTCCATAATCATAATAACATCTAAGTATACTTATAGGACTAGATTAAAAAAAATTAATGATACCATATACTTAGAGAAGGTTTACTAAGAATTAAAATTGAATGATCTTGGTTATGGTTTATACCTCTTCATTGAGAAACCTCTTATGGATTAAATGTTAAGCCTCAAAAGATTTGTCTTATGAGATAAATAGAATCTATAAGATGAATGTAATTAATTTAGGAAGAGTTTTGACTATGTATTGGTTGATATAGAAGGCTCATATTTTTTTAATAGAGTAGTATATGAGATTCCCATTTATAAGTGAGGGTAGGGATACAGATGGAATTTCCTAAAATATTTCAATGTTATAAGGACACTTTCTTGGGAAAGTGTATCAAAATGGAAAAGGATTCAAAATTAAGATAATATAAGGTTTAAATATCTAGAAAACAATAAATGATTATATAGGTTTGGGTTTCAATTCTACCTTTATCACTTGGTTTACCCCCCACTCCCCTGTTAAACCCACTTTAACATTAATTGTGAAAATAAAGTATTATTATTATTACTATTCACTATGAATAAAAAATAATTTATAACTATTAGATTATATTAATTATAATGATGTAAAATTTAGAGTCTTTTTTTAATATTTAATTTCTATAAATCATAGAATTTAACTTTAAATAAACTCTCAACCTGCAACAAAAACTCGTTTTAGAAAAAAAAATCACTAAACATATAACAGTATTTTATTTCATTAATTTCCTTATAAAAACAATAAAATGAATTTTAAAATATATTATTGAATATATAATATCTAAATTCAATTAAAACCATTAATAAATATAGTTTAATTTAATTTGTTAAGATAAAAATGCAATTTATGTATAAGAAACGTTTTTCAAAAAATGTGTTTTAACCCCAAAACCATTACACAAAAATCATGTATAATGATTATTCTTCTGTAATTAATTATATTTTTTCTAATTAAATGAAAATTATGTAACTTTAAGATAAAATTAAAACATAATGGTAATTTTAATCGAAAATAAATTATGGTTTTTACAAAAATTGGTATTTTCCACTATTTACTAAAAAATAAATATTTTTTTAAAACTACTAAAAACTCACCATAAGATAATATTGAAATAATTATTTAAATAATGATAATAATTTTCTAAAATATTTTTTTTTTTAAATAAGCAATTAATTATTATTTTCTCATGAAAAAATGTGATAAAATCATTTTTTATAGAGGATATATTTTTAAATCATAATATGGAATTACTTGAAAATTGAGTACTTATTTATTTCGAATTTATTAAAAAAATTCTCTAGTTAAGACATTTATAAATATTTTTAATAATTTGGTGATTAATATTTATATCTTACAGTTTAACATCTAGATTATAATAGTTTAATATATCATTTTTTATATTGATCTAAGTTTTTATATAAGCCAATCTATTGAACACATACAATTTTTTTAAAGAAAAAAATAATTCCAAAATATTGTCTTGTTATATCCCACCCCCACCCCCCAATAAATGTTTTCCTTGAATATTTTTTATTTTTAATAAAGGTTTCAAAATTTGAAAACCAATTTTTTGATAACCTACATCGCACAAAGGGATAGTTAAACTTTCTTTGAAAAATGTAGGGGGGAAACATAAAGGTTACCTTAAACCACCCATAATTTGGTTTCCAAATAAAAAGAACATTATTGGGAAGTGAAATTATTTACATTGAGGTGAAATATAATGTCTAAAGGATAATTGACAGTGATAGATAAAATGTTTATGAGAAATTTAATTAACACAATACCACAAATAAGTGTTGTTTGAAAACAAACAACAATCCCTCATAAATAATTGTAAAAATGTAAACATTTCAATTTTCATGATAATTTTTCTGGAAGTTGAGGAATTATTTTTCCATAGAATATGATAAAATATACTTACATTATTTATTCAAATATATAAACTCAATTTTATCCTTTAGTTGTTTTTTTAATTAGTTTCCACTATTTTCATCCATACACAATTATTAACAAATAATATGAATTTTCCATTCCTAAAGCACTAAAATTGTCTTTTAATGGATCATAAAATCAATAAAATAATGATGAGTCATTCCTTTTATATCTAGATATTTAACAAAACCTAAATGGTTAGAAAAAATTATCTAATATGGATAAACCTTTATATGATTAAATAGTATATTAATCACTATAACCTCAACAATAACACACAATGTTCAATCTAAACCATTCCATTAATATATAATCTTGAAACTCTTCCAAAATATGTCTAACCAAAAATAAAAACCCCAAAAAATATAAAAGTTTTCAAAACATATTTTTTCTAATATAAATTTTTCCTTTTATCCCCAAATAACATAAAGTATATCTTAATGTCACACACCAATAATGAGAATAACTTGAACATATATTATCCCAAAACATAATAATAACCTAAATCGCCATAAAACATCAATGAAAACATATATACTTCCAAAAAATTAACTCTATCATTATTCTTCAAATAAAATCAAAAATTATTGAATATATTTCATAAATCTATAAAATCAATAAGATTGATCATAAATCACTTTTTCATCATATCCCTAATCAATTTCAAGATAAAAATACTATCTAATTAACTTTATCAATATCAATCATCTATTTATCCTTAATAAAAATTATTATCTCAATCTTAGGAACATATTGTTTATTTTATATCCATCAATCATTTTTTCTTGAAAAATATCACTTTACCGCTAACTCAATTATATATATTATCTATATCATTCAACGTACGCTTAAAGATTATTAAATAAATATTACTACACAATAATCCTTAAATTTTCCATGACTCTTATAACTATAATATTGTTGGTAAATCACTTCCAATATATAAATATAAAATACCAATATATAAACCCTTTAATTATTCCACTTCAAGGATTGACATAGTCTATTCTCGTATTCGTTCTAAGAGTTAGGCCTTAGATTTGTAATTGGATCATATAATATATAAAATCCCCATACATAATACATTGAACTATAAATGGTACCATGGTATGTACTTTATTTCTCTCTATTGAACTCTTTATTTTTTCATTAAAAATTACTTTCTTAATATAAATCTTATCCACATATGAAACATGTTCTCATTCCTTATAGACAAACCCCTCGGTTCTTCTTGCCACATTCTCAACATATGGGAAGAGAAATCCTCCTCCCCCATGGAATTCTTATTAATATATTTTTATATTATTTGTTTCATTCATAAAATCACCTATTTTTAAGTTGGTAAACACATATTGAGATATCTAATTAGGAAAAAAAATTATTTTTCATTCCATCTCCCATTTAATTTGTTTTTTCACGGTTACAATCATTACATCGTTTGTCACATTCAATGTTAACATGATTCCTTCTGGCTCCCTCTAGTAACTAAAACCTAGATCACAATGTGAGAAACAATAATTAGTAATCATATAATCAGGAAAAGGTATTTGTAGGATCTCTAAAACATGAAACATTATTCTCACTCAATAACGCGATAGGTTTAACCTATTTAATCCATATTCATTATCTATTCAAATCATTTGTGATGGTTTATAAAATGTGAATTGACCTAAGAATATCCCCTTATAGTGTCTATCCAAGTGTGCAACCTTAGTCCAACAAATCATGCTTCAGTGATGATTGTTTTAATACCCAATCCACCATATTTAGAATTTTTACCCTAAGGTGCATCTGTTCCACATCTGGAACCACTTTCTAGTACCCAGATAGAGATGTATTTACTCAAAAACCCAAACTCCTTTCATTACTAGGACATAGGAAAACATATTATATTAATGTTTTTTATAAGGGTATTCATTAAAGTTTTATCATCTCAGTTTCCAAAAGTTAATAAAACATACTCTAATACTGACTATAGTGACCAAAACTCTTCATATATGAATAATATGTATTCTTATAGGAATATTTATTATATATCAATATGATACACTCCTAAAACATAATGGCTTAGAATATTTGTAATGTTGGATACAGAAAAAAACTAGTAAAAAATCTACTTCATTTATAATTATGTTCTTCCCAATAAGTACCCTTGTTGTACATATCATACATAAAACCATTATTTATAAACATGGGAAATTAACTATAATAAAGGGTGAGATCATATTCTTGGTAAGGTTAAAAATAAGAGATATCAATTAGTGATCATAAGTGGGAATATGATAAGCATAAGAGTATGAGAACATGATCAAAACATATAATAATTATACCCAATTAGAAAAATATCATTACTCATGAATCATGGAATAAGGTTTTTTCAATCAAAATAAAAAATACATAAGATTTTGGAATCAACAATAATCTATCATAACCCATGATAACATATCATAACCATAAAGAATAAGTTTATGGAATTTACACAAGAATATAAAATAACTTCCTTAATCAATGTTCACTCCCAATAATATCATTGTAGAAAAAGTCCCATAATGGGAATGTCTACCATGTTATTTCCGACATTTTATTATGTGTTTCATTCATCCAATTAACTCTCCTATATCATAAGAGTTTATTGACTTCATTATCTCTTATAAGTTTCTCAACTCAATCATCATTACCCACTTTGTTGGGGGGGGATATAGCTGACCCTCCTATCCTTCTTTTATAATGCAACCACACATCCTTGGTTTATGATAGAACCACTCATCACATTACCATAACCTTTTCATATGTATTTCATAAGATCATGAAAACAATTATCATTTCATCCAATTTTAACCCATGAAAATAAAACAAGTGTCATAAAAATTTCATCACCATAAACATAAAACATCAAAATAAAGAATAAGGTAACATTAGATCACATCCCTAGTAAAGAATAATAAACATCAGAATATTTTTCTATATATGAAAAATACCTTTAAAAGATCATGTAAAAATTTCTAGATAAAATTAAAATTTTCATTTCGAAATCATTTATTTCAAATCTAAACAAAATCAAAAATGTAAAGGAAAATATTTAATTAAAAATAAACAATTATAATTACAAAGGAAACATTGATTAAATTACTATTTATTATTGTGGTGAAATTCATTCATGTGGTATATGTTAAAATAATAATTCATTTTAAATTTTCTGTAAAAACTCAAAAATACCTCATTCAGAAAACAAAAAATAAGATTCCATGAATACATTTTTATAAAAATTTAAACATGTTTTAAAATTAATTTAATTGATATTTAGATAGTAGTAAAAATATTCTTGAAAATACTTTTAAATAAAATATTGAAATTGAAGAAATGATTCTCGACCAAAGAGAAAAATTATGTTGATTTTCCATAAAATCATTCTCTTAGTATCATGAGAACATAAAGAGAGTAAAATGAAAGAAATTTTTTTTCTCAATATAAATAAATATATTATAATAAAAAAATAAAAATTTTAATAGATATATCATATAATTTCATTATTATAAAAATTAAACATAAACAATCCTGATAAAAATGAGATTGTAACATAAAACCCTTACCTCTTTGTTAAAATTTGAATCGTAACCCCTGTAAAGACCCAGAATTTCCATGTAATTTTTTTAAATTAAATGGTAATTTTACGAGTCCACGAAAATTGATGGCACGTGATTCCAAGGCCCGGTGTGCCCAGAATCAATTTTTGAAGTTTTGTTTGGGTGACTTCAGTAAACGTGCGAGTGAGTTTTTCTAACTTTTGAACCATTGCTCAGAATTGAAATCTGAGGGCACCGTTGAACTCACAGCGCAGGTATTCGCTTAAGAATATTTTCACCTCAACGGCAGTTTGTCGAGGATGAAAGTTAGTTTTTGGTTTTTTCATGAAAATAATAAAATAAAATAAATGCATGTTTTATTTTATTTTATCTATTATATCCACCCATGTGGAATTTGGAGGTGGGGACCACCACACCTTAACCTCCCATGAGAGGTTATGCTGGTGGGGTCCACCCAAACTTAACCTCTCATGAGAGGTTACGGTGTGGGTACCACCCAGGACTAAAACCCCCCAATTAATTGAGGAAAAACTCTCAACTACCTCATAAATGAGGGAGAGTCTCTTAACCTCTTGCACCTTAATTGTGCCAACACACAAGCCATTAAATGTGCCAACTCCTATAACTTTTAATTCGGCCAATCCACCCTAATTAATCTTGAAAACCTAAGTGTTTAATTAGGATAATTTAAAATTGGTGCCAATGACTAAATAAGATATTTTTATCTATTATATTTGGCCACCATTCCGTTTGGTTGGAAAAGGAGGATTGGGGAGAGGAGGAACTTGGGAGAAATCTCCCAACGAAGAATGCTCCCCCGAAAAAGAACACTGATGAGGAATGACTTCGACTATAAAGAATGACCTCGACTACTACTTTTATCCTCAGAACCTCCTTCGATGTAAGACGTGTTCACCTACAACGAATCAACATCCACCTTCTCACACCAACGTCGATGAACAACGAACAAGTTAGGGATTTTATTTAAGAATGATATTATTCCCTTGATTCTTTCCTTCTAAAACAAAGAACACGGACCAACTTATTATCAAGTTAATCCACAGATGTTTTTCCTTGCGGTTTAGGAATATATTGTTAATGAGGAATTATGGGAATTGATGTTTTTTAAGATATATTCCATGCTCTTTCATTGTTTATGTTCTTGATGAACCGATTTCTATCACCCTAAACGCGGAGGGTGTGGGAAAAACAAATATGGTCTGACCCCCCACTGATCTTCCTTGTGGTGTTCTTTGAAACAGCGACGTAGGTGACGAAGGCAACGGTTGCGCTACCTGCGGCCTCTGCAACCTGCACTGCCCTCGCGGCACCCTAGGTGAGCCGGACTCCATGTGCCCTCATGCTGTCCCGGTTGAACTGGCCTCCACGCACCCCTCGCGGCGCCCTGGCCGAGCCGGCCTCTGTCGGTCCCTCACGGTGCCTTGGCCGAGCCGGCCTCCGCGCACCCCTCATGGCACCCCGGCCGAGATGGCCCCTCGCAGCCCCCCGGCTGAGCCGGCCTCCATGAGCCCCTCACAGCGCCCCGACCGAGCCGGCCTCCACCGGCCCCTCACGGTGCCCTAGCCGAGCTGGCCTCCATCGACCCCTCATGGTGCCTTGGCCGAACCGGCCTCCGCGTGCCCCTCGCGGTGTCTTGGTCGAGCCGGCCTCTGCGTGCCCTCACAGTGTCCTGAACGAGCCGGCCTCCGTGCGCCCCTCGTGATTCCATGACGGAATTGGCCCGCGACCTCGTGGAGCCCTCCGGACAGAGTCGTTCCCCCACGGCACCCTCCAGACAGAACCGCCCTTGCGGCGACCCATGTTTAGTCTGCGCCCTCGCGACCGGTCCGCGCCCTCGTGGCCCTCCATGACCCCTTGCGGCTAGCTGGGCTAGGCCCTGTGGTCCAGGACAAACCTAATGGGTTGGCCCGCCCAACGGGCCGGGCTAGACCCAATGGGTCAGACCAAGTCAACCCATACCGGGTCGGACCGAACTCGGGCCCACTATGACCCTTTACTTTCTTTTGGCCATATCTTCGACAAAGGATGTCTGTTTGACAAACCGTCAGAAGAATTGGTAATCATGGAACACAATGGTCCGTTTGAGTATACCCCACTAGATTTTGGGGTATAATTGAGATACGGTCGGGTTGGATCATGCATGAATCCAGCCGATCCCTTGGGTCCAAAAGGCTAATAACTTACAGACCGTACATCTGATTGACATGCTGTCTATTACGTTAAGACCCCTATGAGGTGGAGGACCGTTGAGATACTTCTTTGTGGGACTTCATGACAGTTGGAGTATCGACCAGTAGCTAATGATGTGGATCCCGCTATTGACGAGCGAGCAGAGTTTAGAAACCTAGTAGCTGGATGAGACCTGACGACTGTTGACGGTTTGACTCGGAGAGACTCTACTATCCCAGTTGGGATCATCTGGTTCTGGAGACAGACCCACGGTGGAGGAGCGTGATCTTTGTGATGCGGCAGACCCACGATACTTGACAGGAGGAGTGCCTCTGCAGGCTACGAGGGGGAGCACCTAGGTGTGGTGGTCGACCCGTAGTGGGGACCACCTGGTTGTAGAAGAATACCCATGGTACTCCACAGGAGCAGTGCCTCAGAATTTTAAGGTTAGTGGGAAGCATGCTTGGTGTCACGGAAGTCCCACTGTACTTGACCTAGGAGGAGTTCTCCAGTAGTTGTGGTTTTGTTAATATGAATAAAAATCCTGGTTGAGCTGAGTCGGTACTTTTTTGTTTTCCTCATGACTAAGATGGATCACTTGATAACTTAGGTATCTGTATGGGCATATACCTAAGTAATGTTATCTGTTGATTTCATACTTTTTGGTTAATCTTTTATTTATTTTGTGATACCTTGAGGGTCTCAGGGTCCCTTCTGAGCATCGTTATACTCATCCCTACACAGGCTATACCCACACCTTATTATGTTTGTTGCAGACGATGGACAGCGCTGACTAAGGCTAAGAGTACCAAGAATAGACGGTACCCAAAGGTGGACCTTACGATGAGTCGGTACGCGGAGGAGACTGACGGACGTGGATTGCTGGGGAGGTTATATGTACCTACCCATCAGGTAGGAATCTTGGAGGGTGACCCAGTAGCTATTCTTCCTTTCTTCAATTGTACTTGTACTTCCAGTTCCTTGTACTTTACAGTTGGTCTTGTATTTCTGGACCCTTTTACTTTTCATAACTCTTTTGTTATGTAGTTTACTTAGAGTTTTGATTCCATATGTGGGATATGTTCTGTGCGTTTACAGGTCATAATGGCAATTCCTTCCCAGTTTTAGTGAATTACACCTTTGGTGCTAGTCGCAAGCCCCTGTCCTGTGGAAGACAGGCTTGGGGTAGTTACGGCACAGGCCCTGGGGGATGGGTCATGACAAATTGGTATCAGAGGAGTCAGTTCTACAGCATAAATTAGGACTCTGATCTTTCTTTTCTATGAAGTAATATTGTTAAGTGTAGTGAGTATGGTTTTCAGTTCAAGGAGTCTAGTACAACGGCTGACGTATCCATACACCAGGACCCTGACTTCTGATTTCCGACTCAGTGCACGAAAACACCGATTGCATGTGTGTTTTCAAAAGTTTTCTTTAATTCATCTCAACCAAGTCAGCTCACCAGGTATAACTTTTGACCGTGTCGTATCTGTTTCTTTCAGGAAGCCTCCATGAAGATATTCGGCTAGATTTCCAAGATTCATATGCACAGATAGCCGACCGAGTGATGAGGCCTCAGTGCAGGGCCCTTTTCCAGCAAAGGCACCAATGGTGCCTTTCCCCGATGGGCCAACGATGCCACCAGCCTCAGCAGAAAACAGTGCACACTTCTTGAATGTGTTTCACGAGTTCCAGTGCCGGAGGACACCAAGGTTCAGGGGAGAGATGGACCCACAGACAGATAATGATTGGTTGGAGGTTGTGGTGAGAGTCTTCCGACTTGTAGGAACACCAGCAGACCTCATGGTGATTCTTTCTGCCAGCCTTCTACAGGAAGCAGCGAGAAGATGTTGGAACATGATTCTCTAGGTCCATGATGAGGTGACACTTCTCTAGGCAGACTTTGAGAGTCTGTTCGTGCAGTGCGCATCCATCTACTCTTCGTGCAGTGTGCATCCATGACCTACTTCATCTACAGCAGGGCAGCATGACTGTAGCTCAGTACTCAGTGAGGTTCACAGACCTCTCATGATACTACATCGATATGGTGTGGGACCCATTATTTAGGGCCTGGACCTTCGAGTAGGGACTCAGGTGCGAGATCAGTACTTCAATTATCTCACTCTGCATCCCAACGAAGGCGGGGGTGTTAGAGAGAGCCCTACTAGTGTGGAGATTCCTTACTGAGTAGACTCCAGTAGTGAGATCATCCACCAGTCGACATGTAGTAGAGTCTTCTATAGTTGCTAGCAGACAGATGTTTCAGAGGTCCCAGATGACCAGACCTATAGGTGGATGACCGCATGACTCAGGATCGGTTGTGCGGGGCACATGAAGTGGAGACAGACATGCCAGGATCGGGCAGTGTTACTCATGCAGTGGGCAGGGTCACATGGCTCGTGACTGTCTGACCCACCATATGGATGATCAGCAGATGGTATAAGGACCACCCAGTTAGAGACATATATTCAATCGAGGTGGGCTGTAGGGAGCAGGCGGACGTGGTAGATGATCTAGTCATGCAGCTGGTGGTGGACAACGATTCGAGGTGTTACAGCCACCACCACTAGGATGTCCACCCCGACCGCAGGGATCAGGTGGATAGAAGAGATCTCACCTCAAGGTAGCTGATTCATATGATCATGGTGCTCCAGAGATGATTCGAGGTAAGATCTGGGTCTACTCCATCATAGCTTCAATACTTACAGAAACAGGTGCCAGTCACTCGTTCATTGCCACTACCCTTCTTCGGAGCTCGGATATTCCGACGGAGTCGTTGGCTCGATCCTTATGGCTTGAGACTCCTACGGCAGTAGATTATATGATTACGCACTAGTTCCGGCAGTTTGAGCTTAATCTAGGAGTCGAGATCTTTGGTTGGGATCTACTTGTAGTGGTTTCGATGCCTTAGGGTGTCATCTTGGGTATGGACTGGTAATCTACAGTCCATGCTCAAATTTACTATATTAGGCACAAAGTGTGGTGTGTCCACCCGGATGGGTCTAGGTTTACCTTCACTGGCTAGAAGGGAGCCTTTGCAGCATAGGATGGACTTACTCGGAGAGGATTGCAGCCGATCACTCATCAGTTGGCTAGCCTTACCCTCAAAGCAGTTGTTGTGGAGAGTCTGAGCTATCCTGTAGTGGTGGACCAATAGGCTGATGTCTTCCCTGATGATGTTCTAAGAATACCCCCTCGCAGAGAGGTAGACATTAACATTGACTTTCACCACGGTACGACACTTATATCTACACCAACATATCGGATGGCTCTCGTAGAGTTTCACGAGCTGAGGGTATAACTAAAGGACTTGTAGGGGAAGAGATTCATTTAGACCAGTGTTTCTCCTTGGGAAACCCTGATTTTGTTCGCCAAGAAGGTGAATGGGATCTTGAGGCTTTGTGTCAACTACCGGCGCCTAAACTAGGTGACCATGAAGAACAAGTACCCTCTCCCAGGATTGTCGATCTATTTGATCAGATGAAGGGAGCACGGTGATTCTCAAAGATAGAACTCCGATGAGGCTATCACCAGCTCAGAGAATGATTTGAGGATGTGAAAAAGACGACTTTCATATGTCGGTACGGCCACTATGTGTTCTTGGTTATGCCATTTAGAGTAACAAATTCTCCAGCAGTGTTCATGGGACTCACGAATAGGATCTTCCAGCCAAAACTTGATCGCTTGGTCATAGTCTTCATCGATGACATTCTGGTCTACATGATTATTGAGGAGGAGCATGCCTATATCTTGTGGGCAATACTAGACACACTCCGAGAGCACCATATTTATGGTAAGCTCTCAAAATGCCAATTCTAAATCTGAGAGGTTCACTTTCTGGGTCATGTCATCTCAGAGGCTGGAGTTGCAGTGGATCCAGTGAAGATTGAGGCAGTACTTTCTTGGGTGCCACCCAGGAGTGTGACGGAGGTATAGAGTTTCCTAGGTTTGGATGGATACTATCGGAGATTTGTACTAGACTTCTCTAGAGTGGAAGCACCACTATCAACCTTTAAGAATAACAGGAAACCCTTTATGTGGTTAGAGAGATTCCAGTATAGCTTTCAGGAGCTGAGGAAGAGGCTGACTAGTGCCCCCATCTTGGGGCTTCCAGAGGAAGGCGTAGGGTATGTAGTCTACTGAAACACATCATGGACCGGACTCTGATGTGTCCTGATGTAGGAGAGAGCAGTGATCGCATATGGATCTCATCATCTGGGACAGCATGAGAAGAATTATGCTACCCATGACATGGAGTTAGTAGCTGTGGTCTTCACCTTGAAGATGTGGCGACACTATCTAATTGGAGAACGTTCTACCATGTACTCTGATCACAAGATTCTCAGGTATATATTCTCTCAGAAGGACCTAAACTTGAGACAACGGCATTGGCTTGAGTTCCTCCATGACTATGACTTCGAGATAGTCTATACTCCTAGGAAGGGGAACGTTGTTGCAGATGCACTCAGTAGAAGATTTGGTATACAACTACTAGGCGAGGCGACGAAGCAGCTAGTTACTTTATAGATATCCTTTGTGGATAGAGATGGATCAGCCATAATTAATTCTCTTACAGTCACTCCCCCACTTCTTCAGTGAGTTAGGGAGGCACAGCATGGGGATGCTGACTGCAAGACACAACGTGCTCAGATATCCATAGGACAGGCACCTGGAGGATTTTCTGAAGGTGGGGATCACATCATCCTCTTTAGAGGACGTACCATGGTACTAGAGCCACTCCAGGAGGAAGTGTTGAGGGAGTTCTACACATACCCTCTAGCGGTACGCCCAGGAGTGGTGAAGATGTACCAGGATCTCCGATGACAGGACTGGTGGTCAGGAATGAAGAAAGCAGTTGCAGAGTTTGTCTCTCGATACCTCACTTGTCAACAAGTGAAGGCGGAGCATTAGGTACCAGCAGGCTTAGTTCATCCTTTAGAGGTTTCAAAGTGTAATTGGGATGGTATATCGATGGATTTTGTGATAGGACTTCCATGTACATCCAGGGGACATGACTCGATTTGGGTGATCGTCGATCGACTCACCAAGTCAGCCAACTTCCTACCAATCAGAGAGTAGGGTTCAGTAGATAGCTTGGGACGCCTCTATGTGCAGGAGATTGTGTGGCTATAAGGAGTACCTTCGACTATTGTCTTTGATTTTGATGCACATTTCACTTTCTGGCTATGGAAGGGTTTCCAGGAGGCTTTCAGGATGCAACTTCGTTTAAGCACCGCCTTCCATCCTCAGACGGATGGCCAGACTGAGCGGACCATTCAGACCCTCAAGGACATGCTTTGTGCTTGTGTCCTAGACTTAGGTCGTAGTTGGGAGGATCACTTTCCTTTGGTGGAGTTTGCATAAAACAATAGCTATCTCTCCACCTTTGGGATGACACCTTTTGAGGCGTTGTACAGGCGACCTTGAAGATCACCTTTGTGTTGGATTGTCCCAGGGGAGTCAGCACTAGTGGGACCAGAAATGGTATGGGCTACCACAGAGAAGGTGCAGATCATCCAGGAGTGGATGAAGACTACATAGAGAAGGCAGAAGTCATATGCTGACAAACGATGGAGACCTCTCGAGTTCGAGGATAGCGACCATGTATTTCTACAGGTCTCACCCCGACAAGGTTTAAAAAGATTTGTCAGAGGCAGCAAGTTATCTCATAGATTAATCGGACCTTTTCAGGTCCTCGGTAGATTTGGAGAGGTGGAATACCTCTTAGCTCTTCCACCTCAGTTCGATTGGGTGCATGACGTCATCCACATATCCTAGCTAAGGAGATACATGAACGACCCTTCTCACATCATCGACCATGGCGAGATAGACGTCGATGATGGGGAGACTTTTACAGAGGTTCCAGTAGAGATTGAGGATCGATAGTAGCGGGTCCTTCATGGAAAGTTGATACCTCAGGTGTGCGTTCACTGGAAACACGGAAACCTCCAAAAGAGCACATGGGAACAGGAGGCTCAAATGTTCGATCAGTACCCCCACTTGTTTACCTAGTTGAGTTTTGGTTTATGCGGATGTATATCCATGAGGTGGGGAGAATGTAAAGACCCAGAATTTCTATTTAATTTTTTTTAATTAAATGGAAACTTTACGAGTTGGAAAAAAATTGACAGGGTGTGATTCTGATGCCCGGTGTTCATGGAATCAATTTCTGAAGTTTTGTTCCAGTACGTTCAGTAAACGTATGAGTGGGTTTTTCTTAATTTTTAACCAGTGCTCGGAATTGAAATCTGAGGGAACCATTGAACTCACAGCGCTGGTATTCTCTTAAGAAGAATTTCACCTCGACGGTAGTTAGTCGAGGGTGAAAGTTAGTATTTGGGTTTTTCATGGAAATTATAAAATAAAATAAATGCGTGGTTTCTTCTATTTCATCTATTATAACCACCCATGTGGAAGTTGGAGGTGGGGACCACGACACCTTAACCTCCCATGAGAGGTTATGGTGGTGGGACACACCTGAACTTAACCTCCCATGAGAGGTTATGGTGTGGGGACCACCGAGAACTAAACCCCCCAATTAATTGAGGAAAACCATTCAACTCCCTCATAAATGAGGGAGAGTATCTTGAACTCCTCCACCTTAATTGTGCCAACACACATGCCATTAAATGTGCCAACTCATCTAACTTTTAATTCTGCCAATCCACCATAATTAATCTTGCTAACCTAGGTGTTTAATTGGTCTAATTTGAAATTGGTACCAACGACTTAATAAGATATTTTTATCTATTATCTTTGGTCACAATTTCATTTGGTTGGAAAAGGGGGATTGGGGAGAGGTGGAACTTGGGAGAAATCTCTCAATGAAGAATGCTCCACTGACGAAGAACGTCGAAGAGGAACGCCTTCGACTATGAAGAACGACCTCAACTACTACTTTCTTCCTCGGAACCTCCTTAGATGTAGGACATGTTCGTCTACAACGAATCGACGTCAGCCTTCTCATGCCAACGTCGACGAAAAACGAACAAGGTAGGTATTTTATTTAAGTATGATATTATTCCCTTGATTCATTCCTTCTAAAACAAAGAATATGGACCAAATTATTATCAAGTTGATCCGCAGATGTTTTTTCTTGCGGGATGGGAATATATTATTAACAAGGGATTATGGGAATTGATGTTTTTCTAAAGATATATCTCACACTCTTTCTTTGTTTATTTTCTTGCTGAATCGATGGCTACCAACCTAAATGTAGATGTTGTGGGCCAAACAAATATTGACCGACCCCTCGTTGATCTTCCTTGTGGTGTTCTTTGAAACGGCGATGAAGGCGATGAAGGAAACGGTCACGCTACCTGTGGGCTCTGCAACTTGCACCATGCTTGCGGCGCCCTGGCCAAGCTAGACTCTGCACGCCATTGCGGTGCCCCGGCCGAGCGGGCCTTCATGCACCACTCACGACGCCTCGGCTAAGCCCGCCTCCACCAGCCCCTCGCAGTGCCCCAGCAGAGATGGCCTCCACACGCTCCTCGCAGCGCCCTGAACGAGCAGGCCTCCATCGGCCCCTCATGGCGCCCCGACCGAGCTGGCCTCTGCCGGCCCCTCACGGCGCCCCAACCGAGCCAGCCTCTGTGCGCCCCTCACGTCACCCCAGTCGAGCCAGCCTCTGCGCGCCCTCATGGTACCCCAGCCGAGTCGCCCTTCGCGCGCCCCTCGCGGTGCCATGGCCGAACCGGCTCGCACCCTCGCGGTGCCTTCTGGGACGATTCACGCCCTCGTGGCACCCTCCAGGCCGAACTGCCCTTGCACCGACCTATGGTCGGTCTATTCCCTCATGACCGGTCTGTGCCCTCGCAGCCCTCCACGACCCCTTGCGGCCAGCTAGGCTGGGCCCTGCGTGTCGGGCCGAACCTAACAGGTTGGCCCGCCCAACAGGCCGGTCCATACACAACGGGTCAGGCCGGGTCGGCCCAGACCGAGTCAGCCGAGACTAAGTCGGCCCAAACTGGGTTGGGCTGGGTCGGTCTGACTGGGTCGGACCAGACCCGGGCCCTCTACGACCCTTTACATTCTTTTGGACATATCTTTAGAACTAGACGTCTGTTTGACGAACCATCAGCGTCGATGGTAATCTTGGAACATGAAGGTCCCTTTGAGTATACCCCACTGGAGTTTTGGGTATAAATGAGATATGATCAGGTGGGATCGTGCACGAATCCAACCGGGCCCCTGGGACTAAAAGACTAATAACTCACAGACCGGGCGTCTGATTGATGTGTTGTCTATTGCGTTGACACCCCTATGATGTGGCGGACCTTTGAGATACTTCTTTGTGGGACATCATGATAGTAGGAGTATCGACCAGTATCTCCTGGAGCGGATCCTTTGAGTGACGAGCGAGCAAAGTGCAAAGACCTAGTAGCTAGCTGAGACCTGATGACTACTGACCGTTTGACTCAGAGAGACTCTACTAGCCCAGTGGGGAGTGCCTGGTTGTGGCGTTAGACCCATGGTGGAGGAGCATGATCTGTGGGATGCGGAAGACCCACGGTACTCGATAGGAGGAGTACCTCTGTGGGCTACGAGGGGGAGCTCCTGGGTGTGGTGGTAGACCCGCGGTGGGGAGTTCCTAGTTATGGCAGAAGACCCACAGTACTCGATAAGAGGAGTACCTCAGCTGTCCAAGGTTAGTGGGAAGTGCGCTTGGTGTCACTGCATGCCCACTATACTCGACAGAGGAGGAGTTCTCCAGCAACCATGGTTTCGTTAATGTGAATAAAAATCCTGGTTGAGCTGAGTTAGTACTTTTGTGTTTTCCTCATGAGTGAGATGGATCACATGATAACTTAGGTATATTTATGGGAATATACCTAAGTAAGGTTATCCATTGATTTCATACTTTGTAGTTTATCCTTGATGGATTTTGTGATACCTTGAGGGTCTCTCGGTCCCTACTGAGTATCATTATAGTCACCCCTGCATAGGCTATGCCTGCACCTTGTTGTGTTGGTTGCAGATGATGGAAAACACTGACTGAGGCTGAGAGTACTAGGACTGGATTATACCCAGAGGTGGACCTTACAATGAGTTGGTACGCAGATAAGACTGATGGACGTGGAGTGCTGAGGAGGCTATCTTTACCTACCCTTCTAGTAGGAATCCCGGAGGATGACCGAGCAACTGTTCTTCCTTTATTCAGTTGTACTTGTAATTCCAATTCCTTGTACTTTACAGTTGGGATTGTATTTATAGAACCTTTTACTTTTCAGCACTCTTTTATTATACAGTTTACTTAGATTTTTGTTTCTATTTGTGTGCTCTGTTGTGTGAATTTACAAGTTATAACAGCAATGCCTTCCCAGTTTTAGGAAATTATGCCTTTGGTGCTATTCGCCAACCTCTGGCCTATGGAAGGCGGGCTTGGGGTAGTTACGGCACGGGCCTCGGGGGACGGGTTGTGACAACGCCCATGAAAGGAATAAATTAAAAGGAAACTATAAATATAATGAATATAAATAGATTCGTGATATAACATATCAAATTTTATTAGATACAACACATGAAGGAAACAAGTTGTGAGAATGGTATATGTGTCATGAAAATAAAAGTGAGATAACAAACCCTTACGACTTTGGTAATTTTTGTGACAAAAGTAATTGAAAGATTAAAATAATATAGTTATATAAATTTTTGAATTAACTAATTAATTATTTCAAAATACATTTTTGTGTATTATATATACCATGGAAATCAAAAATTGGTGCATAATATTAAAACAATACTCGATGAAGTGAAATTGAGACGAAACCCTTACCTTATATCTAACTTGATTCATAAGCATAATAAAATACTGTATAATACATTAATATTTATTATAATTATATCTAATAATAATAGTAATAAATATAATATCATATATCATCCACTAATATCCTTTCAATACCTATTTAAAAACAATTCACTATTAAAGTTGTCATTTCATGCGTTAATTGCTTTGTTTTTCTTGTATGTTTTACTTTAGTGGTTATAGTCCTTACAATTTGGCCATGTTTCCTTAAAATTGAAAAATTTAAAATGATATAAATATAATATATAATCATTATATATATATATATATATATCACTATTCATATTAAGTGGTGATGAAAAATTAATTACATCACTTTGTGGAGATGGTAATCCATACATACACACGAGTGATGTTTCTAATTTTTTATGGATGGAGTGAAAAAAAGTTAAATGATAATTCACCTTTGAAGGATAGTTATTATATCATAAATATCTTATATTTTAATTAAATATAAACTTGTTACTATCCAAGTAAAACTAAAATGATAAACAAATCACATCGCTTCAAAAAGCTGGTAGTCCACACATGCACATGAGAAACATTATCATTTACCAATAGAATGAAAGGTAAGAAGGTATATAATATATTGTAATTATATAAGATTAATTATGTGATAAATATCATATATAAATATTAAATTCACTATTATAATCACCCATGATATATGGTGATGGAAAATGAATCGTATCATTATGTGGAGGTTGTAATCCACACATACACCCACCCGATAATTTTATTTCATATTTGATTGATAATGGGTTGAAAATAGTTGTTACATAATCATAATAACATCTAAGTATATTTATTATACTATTTTTTCATGTTTTTTATGGATAAAAAATTGTTATAGAAGGTGAAAAACAAGAAGTAAAATTTAATGTTTTTTGTTATGATTTATACCTCTTCTTTGAGAGGCCTCCTTTATCTTAAACCTTATGCCTGAAGGATTGGTCTTAGGAGAGGAAACTAGGATATAGGTTGAAGTTAATAAATATAGGATGGTTTTATAGAATTTATTTTATTATATAAGAGAATAAATTTTAGGGATAATGGGGGATAAGTGGTTCCCTTTTATAAGTGAGGGGAAGGACCACATGAAATTTCATAAAATATTTCATTGATATAAGATCACTTTCAATGGAAAGTGGAACCAAATAGACTTTTATTTGAAGTTAGGATAAAATATGGTTGAAATATATTTATAAAATAATAATTATATAGGCTTCAGTGGAAATACTAACCTTATCTCTTAGTTAACCCCCCACCCGGTGAACTCTTTTTAACATTAATTATGGTAAAAAAATTATATTATTTTTAATATCTACTATAATCAAAAATTAATTTCACAATTTTAGAATATATTATATATTTGGATTAAAAATATAGAATATTTTTTTCTCTATTCAATTTATATAAGTGGAAGAATTTAATTTTAAATAAGCACACAACCCTCACCGAAAACCCATTTAAGAAAAATTAATCTTTGAGCATCAAACATAATTTATTTACATTATTTTTTGAGTAAAAGACCTAGAAATTATGTTAGGATATATTATTGAATTTATAATATATAAATTTAGTTCAACAATTTAATTAATATATATTAATTTAATTTATTAAGATAAAAACTCATTGCGTTTATAAAAATGGTTTTTAGAAAAATGTGTTTTTATGCCAAAAAATAAACTTATGAAAATATCAAGTATAATAATTATTCTTCTGTAATTAATTGTATTATATATAATTAAATTAATCTTATGTTACTTTAATTTTAAATTCAACACATAATGGTATTTTTACTTGAAAATAAATGACTTTTTTTACAAAAATTGGTATTTTTTACTATTTACTAAAATATAAATATTTTTAAAAAATCATAAAAAATCACGATTTTATAATAATGACATGATGATTCTAGAAATTATATTCATTTCCTAAAATAAACATTATAAAAAATTTATAAATTAATTATAGTGTTCTTATTTAAAAATTGATAAAAACATTTTTAAATTAAATAAATTTTTGAAGCATAAAATGACATTACTAAAAATTAAATTCTTATTTATTACACATTAATTAATGCATTTATACTAATTAAATAATTTTTAAATATTTTTCATAATTTTTTTTACTATTCATGCCAACCAATTTTATGATTAGAAATGGTTTACTATATCACAGTTCATATAGGATCATGGTTACGTGTAAGGAAAGTTATCAAAACACTTAATATTTATTTAAATAAAAAATATTTTATAAAATATCATGGTGTTACATCCACCATAAACAATATTAAAGAATATATTTCTCAAATAAATGGATAGATCAATGATATATGATAAATTATTATTTTAAATTCATAATGGTGAAATATTCAATAAATTCATTCAAAAAGTCCATCATTGTTACCAACTATGAATGGCAGTGATGAAAAAGAGCCACAATGTTTCTTAATTGATGTAGCCTATATAGCGACCTTCGATTATCATACATGTATATTAAATATTTTTATATTAACATTCATTAAATTACATAAACACAATCTTGAGGCCTTTAATAGTTTAGTGCCTTTCGAAACTTGGAACACAATATTATAACCTGATGAAATATCTTGAACATCTCCAAAGAATATCTTCCCCTTTAGTTCTACTCACAAAAATACACTACTCAAAAATTTTCTTCATAACCTAGGGAAAGGAAATATTGGAAATGGTGATCTAAAATGATCAATAAGGTTAAGAAAAGAAGATATGAAATCATGACATGAGCATAAGGGTATGAGAACACGAGCCTAAAATTTGAATACCATACCCTGCATATCAAAGATCATAAACTTGAATCATGGTGTAAATAATGGTATTTCATAAGACATGGATCATAAGGAAATAAAATAACATGATTCATGAGAGCATAACATTGGCATAAGACGTAGATTTATGGAAGACACACTTGCAAAGAAGATCTTACATCAAGGATACCCATCCATACATTCATATCATGTTAGGCTTGAGCTAACCACTTATATAAATTCTTCAGGATTTAGCTGACCACCTTTGTAACCTCCTTTATAGGTTTGTGTGGACCACCCATATACCCTCTAAAATCATATATTATTTATCTTTACCCAATGAAATGGAGGGAGATATAGGTCCCACATGTCACATAATGAAAACCATATTTATGTGTGCCATAAAATCATAAATATTTATCATACCATAACCCATGAAATTAAATGGGTACCATAAACATTTCATCATATCATTGCCATTGTAAAATAGATAGGTTTCATAATCATTTCATTTTAGCATAACCTATGAAAATAAGTGGGTTT
This sequence comes from Viscum album, assembly GCA_963277665.1. Lineage (NCBI taxonomy): Eukaryota > Viridiplantae > Streptophyta > Magnoliopsida > Santalales > Viscaceae > Viscum > Viscum album. Next base: position 778,988,366 of record OY728150.1, on the reverse strand, counting down.
CATAAGAAACTTTTTATCAAAAACAAAAACCATTCAGAGAACTAATAAGAATGGTATCCTTGGGTTATATCCCCAAGAAAGCATAATCAACCTAAAATAATTCCATCTTATATTAAAATAATTTTAAAAGACTAATTGAGAAATTTTTTGAGGAAATATATTTTCATTAAAAATACTTTTTCAAAATAATAAAAATTATAAAAATAATTTTATTTGAAAATAAACTTTAAAAATTATAAAGGAATATTTTAAAATTAATTTAAAACATTTATTGAGGTAAATAACATTTCCTCTTTGAAAATTAATTTTTATAACATAAAACATTTTGAAACCCTTTTCCTTTGAAAATTTCCATAAATACTTATAAATGTAGATTTAAAATTAATTTTAATCACTTTTTAAAACAAAAAAAAATTAAAATCATTTTCCTTGAAAATGAGATTAAAATATTATTCAAAAAAATTATTTGAATACATATTTAGGAAACATGGTTTTTGAAAAAAAACAGATTTCCTACTAAAGATAAAACTACGCTAATATTTTCTTAAAACACTTTCTTAATTATCATAAGTACCAAAGAGTGGGAAAATGGTACAATTACTTCAAGATATCATTAATAATTATAGGATTAAAAGATTACTGAAAATTATTGAGAGATATATCATAATATTTTTTTATTTTAAGCATAATCATAAATAATCCCACTAAATGATGAGATTGTAACATAAAATTATTACCAATTCGGTAACCTTGAATGGTATTCCCCATGAAGGAATAACCTAAAATAGAACATAAAATATAATTAGGATAGATAAATTCATGATATTAAATTTCAAAGGGGCTATATATAAATGTCAATAAAGAATATATGTTCACATCATAACGTATGTCTCAAAGAGGGTAATTTGAGATAAAATCCTTTACCAATTTCATAACTTTTGAAACGTAAATCCCCTTAAAGACATATCCTAAAATTTCAATTTCAATAGAAATATTTTTTTCTAAAATAATCATAAAATACAATCATGGTAATTATGTACACAACATAGAATAAATAGGTGGTGAATTTATCATGTGTCACACAAAAGTAAAAAAGTGATATGGAAATCCATTACTATAAGTTTTGAATTCCATAATACTCTTTAAAACATCATGTATAATAAATATAAGTTTATTATACATATATTACAAAACCATATTTATATATATAATATCATATATTATTTTATTACGACCTCTTGTTACCCATTTATTAACAATTCCATGTTGAAGTTACATTTTGAATAATAATGGATTTGTTTTTTGTATAAGTTTTAATTTGATTTATATTGGGTACTATTACATTAATACTTGTTTCATAATCCCTATAATTATAAAAACGAGGTAAATTTAATTTATATTCATTATATATGTATTTAGAGTAACTTTTTATATTTAGTGATAGGAAATGAAATACAACATTCATGGTGACCGTAGACAATACATAGGAATAAATGTTGTTTTTTCATTTTCTTATTGGGTTGAATTAAAGAGAATTAAATCAAATATATTATCATTAAATAATCATATTTATTTCATATAAATAACAAATTTTTATTAAAACAATCTTTAATACATTCCATGTATAGCGTGAATGAATCACATCACTTCACGAGGTGGTAGTTTGTCCTACACACGAATGAAGTTATAATATTCCTACAAAATGGAAACCATGAATATATGTGTCATATAAAAATTATTGAATAATAATAACATCATAAATAAAATATATATCATATATAAATTGTATATCCATCATTTTTACCAGTCATTAAATGTGGTAATGGAAAAATTAATGACATCGGCTCGCTTGGTAGTAGTCTGACATACACATGAATGATGATTTCTTAACTCATTTGATGGAACTCTATGTGGTCATAGTTTTTAACCTTATAATAAAAAAATATAAGTATATATAAGATAATAATGTTATTATACAATCAGGATATGAAAATAATTTAAGTGGTTTGACGAAAAAATATAAAAAATGTTCATTGACAAATGTTACCACTTCTTCAGGTATCTTCTTTTGGTTTCCACCAAAGTCCTTCATTGATTAACTTTATGAACAAACTTAGGCTTATATTATTACAGTATGTAATTTTGGAAGTTATTTTGGAATATATTGGTTGATCCAATTGGATTTAGATGTGTGAAGAATGGGGGAGAGTGAGTCATATTTTACAGTTGAGGAGTGACATCCTTGTAAATTCGCAAAAGTATTCACTATTTGGAGATATCCTTTACCTTATGTGGCTCAAAAAATGAATAATAATGGAGGTCATAGGTTATTTGTTGGATAAACACCTCCTCCACACAAAAATATTTTCATTTTTATAATGTTCTTCTTTAACATCTAAGTTTCCCTATTTTTACCATTTTGGGTTTTCACTACGGTAACTAATTTTCTAACGTATGAAATTTATTCATTAAGAAAAAATTAATGTGAGATGTATTAGATAATTTAGACCAAATTATTATAAATATTTTATATAATTTATAAAATTAAAATCTCATGTTTGTTGGAAATTAATTTAAACATAAGCGCAAGTAATGCGCAAAAACAATGCTTTAACTCTAACCATGCAAATAATGTTTTTACTTTTTAGGGGATAATGTGTTCATTATAAAATATTAATTGGCACATGAATGGAAAATATTTAATATTTATTAAAATTTAAAATTAACTTTTAATAATATATAATTTTTTAAATTTTTAATCATTTAATAAAATAAAATATATTATCAAATAACATTAATATTAATTTCAAAAATATTTATTTCATATGAATTTAAAAATATCAATACAATTAATTGATTTTAATATATTAATTTAACTCATATTTACAATGATATATTAATCTATAAAATTAATTTAATACAATATTTCATTCAATTTACTTCACTTTAAATATTTTTAGTATCTTTTATTTGAGTTACTTATTAACTAAATAATTTCTGTTTTAAAATTTTAAGAATTTAAAGTAATATTTAATCTCTAAAAAATTAAAATATATTAACTTGATAAAAATAACTAATTTACCTTTCAAAATAATATTTATAACCTCAAATATTATATTTTTTTCCAATCTCGATGCTTAATAAATACTAAAATCATAAAAGGTTATTTTTTTATACTTAACTTATTATATAGGCCACATTCATGTAATAGTATTGATAACTCACAAAAATTGATCTGAAGGTGTTAATGTTTGAAGTATGTATATAAAATTAGTTTTGGACTAGTCGGTAGTAAATTTACATTCTATTTTTAACCATTAAGTAAACTTGTTTTTTCCTTAATCGCAGAAATTAATTTTAACTATTTTCACAAATCAATATGGTCAAAAATTATTTTGAGCCTATTAGATAATATAAATTGTTATAATTCAAAATATAGAATACATTTTTTCAAATTCAGCTTATATAAGTGGTGGTATTTTATTTAAAATTAATCTTGCATATGTGACGAGAAAGCAGGTTTCTGAAAGTGAAAATGTTCAAAAGATTGAAATTTTTTATATCTACATTCAATATGAAAATGATTAAAATGAAATAAATATTATCAAATGAAGTAAAATTGAGATAATTTAACTTTAAAACCATATCAAAATATAATTTAACCTTATAAATTATTTAAATTAAAAGTCAGTTTTTAATTATAACTTAGTATTTTTCACTATTCATCAAAAAATGAAACTTATCTGAAAAATACATAAACTTTACCCTAAGATAATTTTGATATTAAGATTTCAAAAATGAAGTTTATTTTTTCAAATAAATTTTATAAAAGTGGTAAAATTTAATTATAAAATTTGTGCACCAAGCACGATTAACCCGTCTTTTAGAAAAGATATTGTTTTTCTAAAAACATTTCATTTTCTTTTAAATGATTCATATTTTATTTATTGTAAATAGATAACTAGTAAACATATGAAAATTATATATTTTCATAATTTAGTAAATCCTATTCATTCATGTAATTCATATGTCTATGTGACAATAATCATTCTAAATACTAATATTAATAGTATATTGTAGTTTAGTAATACCTGTTATTTTATACAACATAAGATATTGAAGGAACTAATTATTGTGTGTAAAAAAAGAAAGCCTTAGTGTTACAATTAACAAAAGATAAAATCATTGTTCTATTTAGCACAATATTAACTTGTTGTTTCGTATAAATAAATATTTACTTATTGTAGTGTGCAATTTAATCCATCAATAAATTTTATTTTTATTTGAAAAAAATTATAAAAACTCAGATGATTGCATTCTAAACCCTTAAAATGAATTTCTCCCTTCAAATTAATGTTGTTCATCAATGTTCTAAAGATTAAAATTTCCTTTCAAGTAAACCCACATTATAAAAATGAACACTAAAACATCATTTAAAAAAGAAATATAGAAACAAAACGATTACCTAAAGTAACTAATAACTAGGTTTCCATATATGAGAACATAGGTTGGATCTAAATATTTGGATAGATTATTTATCATAAGAAATTTGGTGATCCAAAGAAATTTAATGACCAAAAAACCATAAATCTGTGATGATTTAAGGGTCTATTTGATTCATTAGAAATGATATTACTTGGATAACATTTTTTCCAAAACCCTTTTCCTAAAGTTGAATAATGTTGACAAGGATATTTACTTACCTGATTTCATTCCATTTCATAAGAGTAATCTCATTAATATATTATTCCATGATAAATTTTCACTTTATCTCTTACTATAAGAAATAAATGTGAATTTTTTGTGTCTGAACCACTAATGGATCCTTAGAACCATAAATGTCATCATAAGTCATTTTTTCTATATTTAGTTTTCATCACAAAAACATGGGTATAAAAAGTTAAAAAATATGGATAAATATTCATATTGTAAAGCATTAATCTCCAAAACCTCATTCAAAGTTCAATATAAACCATTCCATAAATGTGTAACCTTTTGACCCTTCCTAAAGATGAAAATCATAAACTTTAGAAATACGGTCACTAAATTTCTGAAAATAAGATTAAAATTGATCCCCTTCTATCATAAATTGTCTCTTGATTGTCACATACCAAACATGTTAATACCTTCATCATGTATTCTCTTAAAACTAGGTAATAACCTTAATTGCTTCAAAACCATATTGAAAACATGCATTCATTTTCATTCCTTATATAATATATTTTCTTATATAAAAACATTTTCATTGGAAGCATGGGTTCATCCTTGTACTGATAGAATATTTGATTCTGTTATTCCAGAGTCCAAGTATATAATTACATGAAATTTCACTAAAGGAGTAATAATAATATTTTCATAGGGATCATTCATACAAAATAAAACTTGAAATTACCAACTAAGAACAGGAGGATGGGTATTTTCTAATTATCATGGTTTATTTCATCAATAATGATTGCAAACTATTTCACTTTATCCTTTTTCTTTAGAGGTTTTTGTGGGTTATCATCCACATTACTACTTTTATAGGGGAAATTATTATCATAATGTCCAAACTCCTTGAAATTGAAATAATGAAGTTTGGGGGTAAATTCTTTGGGGATTTCTTATTATTCACATCATTATATAACCTCTTCCCATTACTTCAGCATTCAACCACTCAGTGAAATTTTCATCCACACTTAAAACATTTCCCCTTAATACAATTCCATATATTTTTCTTACCACACTCTTTTCATAATGGAAATCTCATCTTCTTCTCTCCATGGCTCTTATATTTTTCTTTTTAACTCCGTCTACCTATTCATGTAAAATCATGAGATTGAAATGTAAATTAATCTCTATTTCCACATTGATAGAATATCCAACAATATATTCCTAGCTAAATAAGTATCTTATGGATAATTCTCTTAATAGAATTGGTTTTAAGCCACTAAATAATATATCAAATTTACATTCAAGTTCAATGAGAATAATATAAGAGTACCTCCCAAGTCTTCAAAAATTAGCCTCATAGGTACCAAAAGATTCATCATCCATTTTCTATATCTTGGGGACCTCAGTCTCCATATTATTACGAAGAATAAAATTAAAATACTTATTGAAAAATATGTTCAGAAACTAATCCCATTACATGGTGTCAAAATATTTTTGTTGCCACATATTCTTGATAAGAGTCCATCATTGATCTGATTCACCTTTAAAATAATAGATATTAAAAATTACATTTTCATGTCACGAACATTGGAGAATGTAAAATATATTTTTATTGCTATTGATCCATTTTTCATAAACTAGTGCATCAGAAGACCCACTAAAAGAAAGAGGACATTTCCTCATAAAGAACTCAATGAAATTTTGTTCCCTCCTTTGTTCATTTGGAATTCCAGCATGATTCATAGATTGAGAGTATTTTGTGATCATAGAAATAAAAAAATTTATTCCATCTCCCATTACATTTGGATTCAAAAGATTTCATTCATTTAATTTTCTATCACAATCATCATTAATATGGTTACATTGGGTTCTAACCATTAAATAAATTCAAAATCATAACATAAGGAATAGTAATCCTAAGTAGAAACCAAATAATCATGAAAAACACTTATAATATTTCTATATCATGAAACCTTTTTAATCTATGAAATCATAGGTTTATCCTAGGTCATTCATAGTTATAAATTTTTAAATTCCTCATGATGGGTTTTAACGAGTTTGTGAATTTCCAAATCATATCCCTCGGGAGTGTCAAACCATGTGTGTTGTAAGGCCCATTTTCATGCACAAGTTCCTCATCAATTCTATCTCAATATAGTTTTTAGGGGTTTTTTACCCCAATATACATATTTTCCAGAGAAACATACACTTATAGTATCCAGATAAAGATTTAATAGCACGTCAATCACTCTCTCAATCCTTTACCAAAATTCCATGACATTTTCCTAAACTATGACCCATACATATACTTATCCGAGATATCCCTATACATATCCTTAAAAATATCCCTAGGCATATCACGAAATTTTTTTCATCCTAGTTTCTAAAATTTATCAAACCCTTTTCTTTGATACCAAATATATCAACCTAGTATTCTCATACATTGATATTACATCTATTTTTAAGAATATTCATTACATTACACACAAAATTTCCTAAGGTCCATAATAGTTTAGTGCCTCTGGAATACTCACTCAAACTTCCAGTATAATAAATATAAATATATTAAATAAAAATATTCATATATATAATATCATATATAATTTAATTATGACCTTATATTTTATTTTTATTAATAATTCTATATTAAAGTTACATTTTGGGTAATAACAGCTTTGTTTTTCGTATAACTTTTAATTTGACATATTTTTTTTAATATTACTTTGATCATGGTTACATAATATCCAGAATGATAAAAATTATATAAATATAATATTTATTTATTATATATTTATTTACATTAAATCATGAAATTTAGTGAGAGTAAATTAAATACATTGTTCATTGATACGGTAGGTCATACATACACATGAACGTTGTTTTTTTCATTTTCTTATTGGTTGAAAGAAATAAATGTAAAAAATATATATTATAAATAAATAATCCTAACTATGTCATATATATCAAAAATAATTATTAAACACATCTTTAATACATTCCATGTACATTGTGAACGAATCACATTACTTCGTGAGGCGGTAGTCCGCCATACACACAAATGAAGATATAGTATTCCCAAAAAATGAATAGTGTGAAATTATGTGTTATATAACAATTATATAATCATAATAAAATCATAAATATCATATTATATATATATAGTATTTACATATTTATTATAAACCTTGAAAGGTAGCAATGGAAAATTGAATGACATCAGCTCATGAGGTGGTAGTTTGTCGTATACACAAACGATGATTTCGTAACCCTTTTGATTGAAGTGTGTGTGGTTATAGGTTGTAACCTAAAAATAACAAAATATAAGTATATATAAAAAAATTAGGTTATTATATAATTATGATATAAAAATAATTGATGGTGTTTGAGGTAGAAATAAAAAAATGTTCATTGATGAAAGTTACCTCTTCTTCAGGTATCTAATTTTAGCTTCCATCAAAGCCCTTCCTTGGTTGGATTTATACCATAATTAATTATTATAGTATGAGGGTAGGAAATTTAGGAAGTTATTTCATCCAATATTGGTCATTAAAAATTGCTTTAGATGTGTGAAAAGTGGGGGATAATGAGTTCCCTTTTATAGTTGAGGAGGAGATGAATCCTTTGGAATACACAAAATATTTCACTACTAAGAGGTATCCCTTACCTCATGTGGCACAAAATAGAATAATAATGGAGGGTATAGTTTATTTGTTCTTTAATAACCTCTAACACACACAAAAATCATTTTTATAATGTTCTTTCCTAACTTTTAAGTTTCCTTATTTTTACCATTTTGTGTTTTCACAATAGCAACTAATTTTCTAAACAGGGTAATTTATCCCTTAATAATATATTAAAGTGATACTTATAAGATAATATAGAACCAATTATTAAAAATATTATATTTGTTTTATTAACAAAATCTCATTTTTATTGGAAATTAACTTTAACATAAGCTCAAGCAATACACAAAAGCACTGTTTTAACTCTAGCTGTGCTAAAATTATTTTTACTATTTATAGGTTGATGAGTTCATTATAAAAGGAAAATTGATCCATTAATGAACAATATTTAATATTTATTAACATTTAAAAATAACTTGTAATAATATATATTTTTTTAATTTTATATCATTTAATAAAATATCATTTATTATAAAATAACATTAATGTCAATTATGACATTATTTATTTAAATTAAATTAAAAAATATCAAGACAACAATGGAATTTGAATATATTAATTTCACACATATATAAAATGATATATTTCTTTAAAATGTTAATTTAAACTAATAATTCTTCCAAATTACTTCAACTTTAATATTTTTAGTATCATTTATTTTAGTTAACTATTAACTAATTAATTCTTATGTTGGTGTTTATTAAGAATTTAAAGTAATTATTTAATCTCTAAAAATTTTAATTAATTAACAGGACAAAAAAATACTCTAAAAATATTATTTACTAGATAAAATATGGTTTGTTTTACCTATCTTTAATCTTTATAAATATTCGAGGTAAGGAGAGTTTTTTTCTTTTTCCTTACATAACTTATTATATAGGTTAATTTCATTGAATAGTATCCCAATAACTCATTAAAATCAATATTAATTTGTTAAGGGTATAAATATTCATATAAAATTAGTTTTGGAAAAGTTTATAGTTCATTTTAGACATTATATTCTATGTTTAACCACTAAGTAAACTTGTTTTTACCTTAATTACTATAATGAATTTTAACTATTTTCATTAATAATTATGGTTAAAAATTAATTTTACCCAATTAGACAATATTAATTATCATTATTCCAATTATTTAATCAATGTTTTCAAATTCAAAACACATAAGTGGTGGAATTTAATTTAAAATTATTCTCACAGACGTGAGGAGAAAGGAGGGTTTTTTAAGTAAAACTATTCAAAAGTTTGAAATGTTTTTTATCTAAATTAAATATTAAAATAATTATATTGAAATAAATTTTATTAATTGATATAAAAAAATTATAATTTAACTTTAAAAAAATTATAATTATAATTTACCCTAATAAATTATTTAAATGAAAAGTTAGTTTTCAATTAGAATTCATTATTTTTCACTATTCATCAATAAAAATGAAACTTCTAAAAAACAAAAAAAAATTACCCTAAGATAATTTTGACATTATATTTTAAAAATTTATGTTTATTTTTTCATATAAATTTTTTAAAAAATGTTAAAATTTAATTTTATATTATGTGCGCCAAACACGATTAACTCTACTTTTAGAAAAGATACTATTTTTCTGAAAACATTTCTTTTTATTTTAGATTATTCTTATTTTATTCGTAATCAATATATAACTAGTGAAAATGTGAAAAATATTTATTTTAATAATTTATTTAATCCTATACATTACTAAATTCCAACAACTATGTGATAAATATCATAATAAATAATAATATTTATAGTATATTATAGTTCATTAGAATCGGGTCTTTCACACAACGCAAGCTAACGAATGAATTCAGTATTGAGTGTAACACGAGCCAATATTAGTGTTATGTGTACCACAATATAAACTCATTGTTGTATATAGCACAATATTAACTCATTATTGTGTGTATCACAATATTAACTTTTTGTTTCATATAAATCAATCTTAACATGGTGTAGCATGCAAGCTAATCCATCAAGGAATTTTAATTTCTATGAAAAAATCATAAAAATCAGGGTTTTATCATCCACATGTACACAAAATTTATATTGATGTATTTTTCTTAGTTGATGGAAATAATTTAATAATATTTTATCCAATAATATAATTACAGTCAAGTATATTAATAATACTATTCTTATTATATTTAGGTTTCTCAAAGAAGTTTGGAAGAGGAATGTTATGATGAAAAATATAAGGATTAAAAAATACTCAAATTAAATATTGTGATTTTCTGGAGAATATCATTTGAAATAGTGACCATAGAACATATAAATGAGACTATAGTATTATAAAATTGATACATTCTTCTATTAGAATAAAATGGTATATTTTTAGGATGATATTTGAAGGAATAAGGGTGGCATGAAGGGGTGGAATTGATCCCCTTTTATAATGGAAGAAACAGGCACTTTTGTGCTTACCCATTATTTGTTAACAATTAAATGACACTATTAAAGTTTAAATGGATCCAAAACCTTGAAATAATATAGTTTTTTGTGGAAAAATATTTTTTTTACTATTAAGTTATCTTAATCTCATAAAGAATTTTTTACTAATTAAATGAGTGATAACATATCAAAATATATTTGTAAACCCATATCAAATTCATTATATAAATTTTTTTCTATTTAATTAATAAGATAAAAATTTCACAACATCAACAAAACAATTCATTGAAAATAACCCTTTCACCATTATCATGGTCATTAGCTTTAATATTAGTAATCACACATTTATGTCTAAAAATTACATTTACCTTATTAAATATTATTAAAATATTTACTAAAAATAAGAAATTATTATTTTTATATTTAATATCTACATGAGATATAAATAGATTTTTAATATAGGTGAACAAAAACAATTTTTGAAGTAAAATATTACTTAAGATTTGAAGATGTTAAACATTGTTTTCATAAATTCAACACAGTATTTTTAAATGATTTCTTTTAAATTATAAATATATATATTTCTATATAAAAAAGGTTTCAAAAACTTTTGAGTCGTTCTTTCATTATGATAATATCATAAAAGTGGTGGAATTAGAAAAATCGGGGTTCTCACTATTTACCTAAAAATCAATTATTTAGTAAAAATTAAGAAATTAATTCAAGTATAATAATTACATGATTGATCTATAATGGAATTAATTTTGTTAAATTTAAATTTTAAAATTTTTAAAGTTAACTTTTAAATAAAAATACAGTATATTATGGGAAACTTATTTTATTAAAAAATACATTTTAATACTTATTAATTACATTTTTTATTCACTTATAATTCATTAAAAATATCTTTATTTACTAATGGATTTATTATTATTAAATTTTATTAATAATATTTAACTAATATTTTATAAATCATTTTAGTTTGGTGTTACATGTAGAACAAGTAATCGGACATAGTTTTAATGTAGATAAAATAATATATTCCAAAATTTTGGGGTGGTTCAATCCTCAAACTAATTGTCAATTTAAATGACTATTCAATCCATGGAATATATTTTGAGATCATTTTTAATGGATTTTAAATGATGTTGTAAAATAAACCCTCCCTAGTAGAGATCTCATATAACTAGAGTATTCATTCGTACATTTAAATGGAACTATAGAATGCTTTGTATGGGAAGAGGTGTAGAACTATAACATGCTGAGATAAAATTGGAGAGCATAATATTATAGGACTAGATCATTCTTAAGAAATGTTAGAAAACATTCAAACCATTTAGTAGCACATTAATACTATACAAACTCTATGTAAGATCTATGTTTATAATCATCGATGATATTTGGAGTTTGAAGTTAGAGACAAGGTATTGAATCTAATATTAATATAGAAGAAGGTTATGAAATTCAGGAATCTGGGAATTTTGACCACTAGATACATTATCTCTTTTAAGATCACTGATTGTGTGGGAATGGTAGTTTATCACATTTCACTTCCATTGAACGTCTACCAAATGAATGATGTATTCCATGTATGACCCTTCACATATTCTAAACTCAAGGGTAGTATAATTATAGCATGTTCTCTCTTACAAGAAAAAAAATGTAGAAATGTCAAAATAAAGTGTTAAAGTACTAATAATAAGACCAGTAACCCTTCTAAAGTTCTTCAGAGGACTCATAATTTTAAATAAGTGACATGGGAACCCAAATATCAATTGAGAAAAAAATTCCTTCCATTTTTATCAGATTTATGAAATATTGATGGAGAAATTCTTTTAAGGGGGTAGAATAAAACACCCCCACAATTTCTGTATGTATTTTATTTTAAATTAATATCATGTAATCGATATTTTGTGATACATGAAACACTAAAATATAGTGAAAATGTTTTATTATTATATAATGTTACAATAATAAATGAAATAAATTACAATATAAATAAATGAAACCTAATTAGTAAAATTAATAAAGTAATAAAACCACAAATAACTAAAACTAATAAAAGTTTAAAATTATCCTCATCATTATTTGGAATAAAGATCCTAGAACTAATGAAAAAAATATAAATATTATTACACTAATGAGGGTTGAAAATTCTAAAAAAATATTATTATTCATTAAAAATTCTTCTCTATTTAAATTAAAATACAATTTAATTTACATTTTTTGATAATGTTGATAATTTATAACTGAGTTGTAAATTGGATTAAATAATTATTTTTAATGTTTTATTCATTATATAAATTAAATGGAAAGCCACACCTTAATATTTTTTACTCTAGTAATTAATTTTCGTGGTGCCAAACTCTATGATTTTTAATTGTTTATGTTTTTCTAAACATTATTTAAATAAATCAATCTTTTAGCATTTTTTCTTTTAATATTTGTAAGGCTAGGTCAATATGCTAAGAAAAGGACAAGAACTAATTAACCTCGTAATGATTGTCATTGTATTTATATTGACCATAATTGATGGAAACAAACCATTTCTTCCCCCTCTAAATTGAATATATGACTCCACCTCAAGTGACCATATAAATTCCCCAGGGTTAGTGAACTTACTAAATAAATTTTTCCAACATCCTACCCTAAGATCATCCAATGAAAACCCAACTTACCCTGATATTGAATATATCATTTCAGGAAATCCATACCAATTGATTATACCCTCTTCCACAGTTTTCTATAATGGGAAGCCAAATCTACCGCGAATACCTTCCCAAGTAAACATGAACCCTCCATCAATCGACCATGGACTCCCCTCTAGGCACATTAGATCATGCTTTGAATCACCATGAATCTACATCATTAATAAGTTCCATGAGTTTTTATTGATAAAATATGATCCAACTAAGCCTAAAAAATAATTTTTTGGGGAATCCAAATTTATAAATTGAAATCTAATTCTGATGAAAATGAACTGTGAACTTGAGAGAAAGTTTGAGGTTGCCTATGATAAAAAATTGATATTTGAACCTGAAGATATAGATTTAGGGTGAAGCAGAACATGTGGTCAAAAAATTTGAAGATTTTACCTGCTTGAAGAAGATATGTGAGCCACCAATAAATTTATACAAGCAGTTTCAGCTTTACGAATTCCAACTGATATTTGTTAAGAAATTAGAGAGATGAAGGAGGCATTCTCCGAATACTGAAGATTTGAAATACAATCCGATATAAAGTGTTTCGATCCAAGATGATTGAAGGATATTGATCAAGTTTTTTCATGAATGTTTTATCTATATGTTTCCCCTTTGAAAATAAAATTTTGAATATGTATGATGCCTCAAATTACTATAAATAAACAAACTATTTTTATGAAAATATATAATTAAAAAATTTACCATATGAACCTATTTTAGCTTTAAGAACTCGACTTATAAGACTGAGAATCATCCACTTGTTAGCTTCCACAATCCTATCTCATCTAAGAAACACAATTGGGGTTTATTCTTTGCAAAATAAAACTCTGAGCATCATGGAAACAACACAAAACCACTGCTAAAGTCTGAAATTATTTATAGTATTTTAGAAATACCCAATTGAGGATAAATTCATCTTTATGCTCCTCTTTGATTCCATGAAGTAAAGCACTGATGGATCATTGAATTTAATTTCTCTTGAACTGGTTGTGATTTTCATTTTATAGGACCATGTTTGAAAATCATGGAGTATCAAAAGTTTGACCAGGATATTAAGTAAAGCCTCATGATGTTAGTTCTAATATGCCCCTATATTTTTCTAAATTAAAAACGAATAATAGTGAAATTCAATCACAATTCCACGACATGGGACAAATATTTTCAAATTCCACTATTCATGACTCCCAGACAGTTGGCATGTGAAATTCATCATCTGAACTTTCCGAGAAGCACTCATATTTCACTACAACTTAAAGTAGTATAGCACTTCATCTTAGTTTTATTCTTTAATGACTATGGGATTCAATCCTAGGAGCAGAATATTTTAGTTGGAAGATTTGACTAATATAAATCATAACCCATGATATTGTGCATATGAAACTCTTTAAAGGAAAGAGAAGCTAAATGTTTATCACTGAATTCATGGAAGATGAAGAAGATGTTCTCTGATTCTTGTAAATATATCTCACTTCTCTCGATAGAGAATATTTGGATCCTACCAAATGTAACTAGGGATTTATTACACTATCTCTAATTATGGTTGTCATTTTCAATATATTCATATTTTATTTAGTATCTTCTCCATTATACTTTATGTTTGTGTTTTCTTAAAACACTATTCTATAATAGTTATCTATTAAATCTCTATGAAATTGGATTGTTCACCAAAGAGTTTAAATTACTAATAGAGTTACATTTTTTCCTAAATCCCCATTTGAATTTCTTTAGTTTTAATTCAATTGTGATGGATCAGATAAAGTTTTTAGGGATTAGTGTGGTGACCATCCTCCTTCCCCGGTATTATTCTTCTTTCGTTCCAACCTATAATAATCCCCCACACACACACACGGTTTCATTTCTCTATATATATGACATAATAAATAGGTTCGGATCATGAAAAACATACAATGGATTTGGTTGGAGTTTGATGGATTCTCTCTGATCATGGCTTATTCATTAAACAAACCCATAAAGAGGTATGATTCTGTAGAACTACGACATTTCAAAAATTGAGAAGGATATTACAATCTCATTAGAGGATAGTGATGAATAAATGGTATTGGTTTCATTGTCAATTGGTTGTAGATAACATGATTGGGTAATAGAGGTTATTAATCTATGTGCTTTGGATCCATCCCTTTCCCCAAATAACAACTATATAATATATATTTTTCATAATTATTTAATTACTTACAAAAATTCAACAACAAAATATTCTTTCAATTCACTATTTTTAATGTTAAATAGAAATATATATATATATATATATATATATATAAGTTTTTTGGAATATTGAAGACATGACCACACACAAATCCTTGGAAAAAGACCCTGGTGAGCCCTAAGTTGCATCCTAGGAAAATAAAATTCTATTTAGCCATGGACCATGACAAATACATGATCAACTTGGTGTAATTTATTGGGAGTTAGGTTGGAAATTGACTTTTCCTTTTCATCTTGTAAATAATTTTATTCTTTTAAAATTAAATTCCTAAAAAACAAATTATGGGTTCCCTCTCAGAAAAGATTATCATACACTCTATCATGAATATTTAAATGTTCAATAATAATTTCATAGGTGAACATAATCAAAATAAACTCATCTAAAATGAAGTGATGAACCTATTTTATAAAATCATATTCAATTATCATATATTAAAAACTAAATGGGGTTTTCCATTGAATTATGAACCAAAACATGAAGTTCTAACATATGAATAAGACATCCTAGAGGTAGAATTAATGAAAAATCATGCCCTTACATACATTTCAGAGTTGTTACCAGAGGCACTCTTGATGCAAAAAAGATATACCAATTGATTCTTTAGAGGGAGATAACTTTTACCTTGATAATTTTTATCAAAACCTTTTCAAAAGTGAACCACATAATGATATTTTATTTATTAATATTTCAGAATCATCCATATTACTATAGTCCCCATTAGTTGAAGATAAAGTACCCATGGGTGAAGAGAAATATATTGAAATTGAAATAAAAAAGTCAAAAGATAACATGGTGCTGAACAGATTTTTATTAAATGTGGTTGATGGGTTTAAGGGAAAAACGATTATAAATTAAAGAGGAAGATCCCCCTTAAAAATTACAAGAAGATCATACAGAGGGTGGTGGAAAATAAAAATAGGAGGGACCATATTTTATCCTCCTACCCAATCAAATAATAAATTTGTATTTCACTACCACGGGATTAGACACATTGCACATTACTGGAAATAGAGATTGCCAAAAGAAAAAAAATTTGAAGAGTTGGGGAAAAGGAAGAATTTGGAGTTTCATACCAGATAAAATTAACCTAAAAACTATGGATAATACCAATGGTTTTCATCTATAGAAAGTTTAAATTTCAGCACCAATTTATGGGGTATCATGACACGAACCAATGGGGATCAAGACACTACCAACCCAACCCACCTACAATAGTCTAGAGGATGGTGTATAGTGCTGAGTAGGTATATCACACACATGTGAGGTATTAGACTATGGTACCTATATGTACACACCCACAAATATCACCATTAAATAGTGCATATTTAATATAAAATATAAAACAAATGCATGCATACATATATCCCAAAACAAGAGAATATCGAGAGTAATAAAACTGTAAAAGGGAAAAATAAAATCCCACCAAAAACTATAAAGCATCCAACCTGCTAAGAAGGAAGGGATCACTCTCAAATGAAAATGTCAGAATGCTCCTCAACCAAGAACCAGAAAACACCCCGGTCTATTTATTCCACTATGATTCTCTCAGTTTGAGTCCACCGAGGACTTTATCAAAAGTCCTATCATCTGCATAAGACACAACATGTATGGGAAAATCTTGTGTAAGGGTGAGTATAACAATACCCATTATCTTCCAAAACACCCAAAAGAAAAGGGAGAAACTAAAAGGCAATAGTCTAATTAACCTAGCCAAAGGGAACCCAAACAAAAGAGAAACTCCATACCATCTATCCTCAACTATACACAACTATTAAACTCTATCCAAATGGGGTGTCTCTAAAGAAATGTGATGACAGCGTAAGGAATTCCAAAAAAACAGATCTACTCATCTATGAATCCAAGTCACATGAGGTTCTGACCTCATAGCGAGCCACATAATTCTACTTGAGGTTCAAAGGTAACACATTCCTAGGAGAACACACTCAATGAGCTCATCCATCCCAGATGACACTCGTATGAGAGATACACTCGTTCATGAATGGATCGCCTAACATTAAAGGTCAAATAACCACTATCTTGCAGCCTGTGCAAGGTTATAAGAACCCAATTGGAGAGTTCCACCTCTCACCACTTCATAAATTTTAGGTAGCACTACTCCACACAATACACTAAGTGCATCCTCTCTACAAAGAGAGAGAGAGAGAGCGCGTGAAGGGACCTTCACCTCACTAGTGACCTGTAGCCGAGGTAGTACTACCTCCTAACTATCCTTTGAAATCATTGATGTGCCTGTAGGGAGAGGCTCTTACCTCACTAATTTGAGGGATCACTAACTCCTAACTAGGTATCTCACATAAAAAACTGATTGCCTCCCTCCTCATAATTGCGTTCTACAACCGAGGAAGCTTTAACCCAATGGAGGACCTACTCCCATCCACTACTTAGAGACAGGGGAGTACAACTCCGTAGATAAGGACCCACCCCCGATTATAATAGGGGAGTACCAATCAAAGATAGAGTACCCATACCCTAATACAGTAGGGGAGTACAACTCAAAATGTCTAATAATAACATGGGACCCACACCCTTGACTTGGTAGGGGAGTGCTGACCCCAAGATAGAGGACCCGCACCCTGGTATTGCGGGGGAGTACCACTCTATCGGCACATCACAAATGGAGGACCTGTATCCTGACCCGAAAAGAGATTACTAAATCCAAACAAAGAGAACCCACACCCTGGTATAGAATGGTATTACTAATCTATCATCTCAATAAGATGGTGGTTCACTCCCTGATACAATAGAGGAGCTTTATCTCCTTATGAACGAATGATGTGGGGGACCCGCACCTTGGTCCAATAGGAGAGTATTAAACCCATGATGACTACTCCATGGATAGTGTACTTACACCCTATATGGGGTAGTTTATTCTCTACCAAAAAGAGAGGTAAGGGAAACCCACACCCTAAGACTATAGGGGAGTTCCAGTCCCAATGTCTCTCTAAACAATCCACACTAATCATATCATCAATCAAGATCCGCTGAAAGTAGTGTAATGCAAGATATTCCACACATCACAACACTACCATGGGTAGGGGACCCATACCCTAATACGATAGAGGAGAACTTCTCTACTAGCCTAAGAGTCTAGGGGGCCCACATCCTGAGATTATAGGGAAGGGTACTGACCATGATGTCAACATAGTGATCCACCCTGATCAATGTCCATGATCAAGCACCACAACTATAGCATAATTCTAGAAACATGCCACACCATATCTCCAAATCCATTTCTAAGTCTACCACCTCATTATATGTGGAAAACTTCTCAATGTAGGCTACTCGCAGGCCTGAACCCGAGTCACAAAGAAGAATATACACAAATCAGAAGTCTCTAATAAGATTATACAATGTGTAAAAGGTCAACACGACATGTGAACCCACCTAAACACCTAGTTTTTTACTCTTCTACACATATTGGCTGGATATTTGAGCTAACATGGTGTTTATATGCTATATAGGGTGTGTCTCACCTCACTCAGACCACTAGAAATATCTTTCTTCACATGACTTTTCCATCTGTGTCACTATACATAGCATGTCCTAATGGTACATGGCATTTCTCAACTACCCAGCCTCTTGGCCATGTCTCTTTCCTATGGCAATATCTGGAACCACTTTTTTGTGTACTCTGGTCATGTACTCTTACAGGACCATATACCATCACACAGTTACCCTAGCCATGTCACTTGACCAAATGACATAGAGTAACAACACGGTGGGTAACCCCAATACACAGCATGTATTACCCAAAAGTCAGATTCCCTGAATTGTAAGAACAAACATTCAGTGACCCTATACTACACATCATTTGATCAAGAATTATGAATTTGAATTCCTCGTGAGCCACCCGAATCACCATGGTTTCCTTTGAAACCTATAGATCAACCCTCATGGGGTTCCTAGCAGTCATAATAGGGCTCTAAAACCTTTAAAAATTCATAAAATATGTTATTGTAACATAAATATCAAATTTTACAACCAATTGGAGAAATTCCAAAGATTCAGATGTAGATCCGCACTCTAAAGCTGCTGAACCATGATCCGAGAGTGATCGCCCTCAAGATCAAAGATCAGTAATGCTTATTATCCCAATTTCTTCCTTAGTTTTTCCATTTCTCCAACGTGGGAGTGGATTGATCATATCATCATCTATTCTTTTTGAACTAAATGGGGGAGGAAAAGGGTTAAAAGTGTTAATTTTATTAAATTAAGTAACCTCTTTTTAACACCCCACCAATGACTCACCTCCGACCCAGCACCTAATAATGACAAACATTATGTGACGCCTAGGGTAAACCCCACATTTTGAACTCAACTAAAACCTCATATTTTTTATATGAGACTCTACATGGTAGTTATTCCACATTTACAATGAAACTACACACACATGATATAATTTATTTAATATTTTTAATATCACCACACTGTGGCTCTTCGATCCCAAGAATATCACGCCAACTCAGTGCCTTTCTTCAAAAATATTCTTAAAAATACTCCAACCTTTCATGTAAAAACCTAAGTCACTACATCCTCCCCACCATAATTATTTTTTTCCCCAAAAAGCAAAATCCAAGGAAGAATGAGCAAAATGATCTCTCCACAAGGACTCTCATGCCTACGATCTCACCAAGGGTTCTCATGCTGCCTACAAGCATGCACTCAGGGGAACCTCAAGGACCATAGAACACCCAAATTCCAACTCAAACTTGTTCAACATCATGAAACAAGGAAGTCTCAAGTCTCCTAATATGTGATGGGTGAGAAAATACTAAGCACCCAATCCATTTGTGTTCATAGGGTCTAGTGGCACACCACCTCACTAACCTAACATAGATACTAACAAAATCCAGAATTTTTTATCCACACCTGGATGAACTGTACTATTTCCTCTTCAAGAATCTCACATAAAATTTGATACTGAGAATGTGAGGGTATAAAAAAACAAAAAAGTGCTACCCAAGTGTCTGCACTGGGTATTTCTAATAACTCCATCTACAAAACTCCAACTGCCACAAACAATAGTGTAAATCCAACCGATCAAGGATGGTATGAAACCAATCCACATTGAGGTAACATCACAGGGCCTCTTTCTACAACTAAGGAATGATTCTATTAAATTCTCTCCCTCCACTAGTTCCTCCAGTCATACTGGTTGAGAAAAGTCTCCACTAGCAATGTCAGTGTTTTCTCTGATATTTCATCATGTAACCACACCCCAAAAACACATGTCAAAATAATTCATTCACCACACCTTGGCATTATCCGCTTTTGGAGGCACAAACTCAATCTCACAATTTTACTCATGTCACAAGAATAAGTCTTAGTGGGGAAATCATTAATCTTCCTATTGAATCTAAATATAAATCAAAAAACACCAACATAAGGTTCTACCAACATCCCACATCACCCTGGATCATCCTTGAGCAAGAAGTGGAAAGAAAAGGGTACCTCACAACTGTTTCTAACAATACTACTATGGAAAGTAGAAAGGAAACATATCATACCTCTCTTAATATATGGAACCTCTGATTCAAAGGTCTCTGTAGCCTATAGTTTTTCTTTTCCCCCATCCTCTAGCTCCTTAATATTGGCATTGACCACCTAGTGGTGGTGGTGGTGGAAACACCATGAACCATCAACCACCTCCTACTTATCTCTTCACTCCTCTTTAACGTCCTACATCATGCAGAACTCCATGCTCTAAGTGATGACTCTGCCATGGTGGTACATTAACCAGATCCCTCTCATTATCATGATGGTTTAAAAAATCTTGTGTATTATTTCCCCAACCATTTCAAGAATAACACTACCTCTCCTACAACTGGAAAGGTTCCCGACGCAACTCATGTGCTATAGACCCACATGTCTAATTCAAGTCATGAGTTTTCCTCATACGATGAGACCTTGTCAAATACCTTCTGCTAGCTGATGCAGATAAATTAGCCTCATGATCAACACCATTTTCCACACCCACCTGGTCCTCCTCCAAGAATATTTCTTCCACCAGATCTCACTCACGTACTCCTGCATAAGAGGGAAGGCACCAGGAGACCACAACTTCTTGGACGTCTCTACAGAGGTATTTATCAAAGGTCTGAGATCTGAAAAATATATCTCAAACCATATCCATAGAGTATTGTGACAGTTTTTTGAACCTCAATGAGTAATCTACCATATAAATTCTACCCTTTTTGATGTTTTAGAAGCTCCAGGATATGAACTGATCTCAATGTGGATGGATAGAACTCTTCCCTGAAGATCCACTCAAACTCGACTCTAATAAGTGTTTCCTTGTCATGGTTCTATTTCAACAGACTCCACCATCGCCTAGTTGAACCCTGGTGATGGATCGCCACTAGGACTACCATCTTATTAGGATGTTTCCTCACAAGGTGGGAAACATGTGTGACTACCTCAATCTAGTCATCAGCTACCTAGGGGCTCGGGTCACCCGATTCCTCATAGGTTGATTCCTCTATAAATCATGCAGTAAACTCAATATGTGGATATCCTTGTCCTACGCTATTGGAAGAATATGTTGAATAATGGGTAGTGGCTGAACTGGTGGACCACCTAGAGGTACATCCTCAAAACTAGTGCCCTGCACTAAAACCTCGTCAAGGGGTGTATCGAAAACACAATCCCACTATGGATCCCTGACTAGTTGTCATATTGGTTTTAAACTAAAATAGAATTAAGAGGTTTCATTGTCAAAGAGTATATCTGGGGAGTTAACTCAAGAAGGAAACGAAACCCAAAAACCAATCTTATATGATGCATGTACCCACAACCTAGGATAATAAGGAAGGGTATCGACCTTGATATCAATATAGTGATCCACCCTAATCAATATCCATGATCAAGCACCACAACTTCAAAATCATGATCAAAACATGCTACAACCTATCTCCAAATACACTCTTAAGGATACCATCATGTTCTATGTGAAAACTACTCTAGATAGGATACTCACAGGCCTGAAGCTGAGTCATGGTGAAGGTTATATGAAAAGAGTACATCTCCAAGAAGACTATACAGCATGTATGGGGGTAAACATAGTGTGTGAACCGGCCTAAACACTTGGTCATGTCCTCTAATACATGGCTTGGTTTTCCATGTGAGCTTACATTCTGTGTACATTTTGTACATAGTATTTCTCTCCTTACCTGGGCCTCCGGTCATTTCTTTCTTCACACGGCTCAGCCATCCATGTCTATGCACATAGCGTACACCACTGGTACAAGGTGTGTCTTGACAACCGGACCACTTTGCTTTGTTACTTTCCTCTTCCCATGCCCAAAACCTCATGTATATGTACTCTTTTAATGTACTTACACATATCCATATACCATCACAAGGAAACCCCGACCATGTCCCTTAGTCACATGACCTAGGGATTTTACACTTCATGTAACCCCAGCACACAGAATGCAGTCCCCAAAAGTAAAATTCCCCAAATGGTAAGAGCACATGGAATTTGACCCTGCACTACACATCTTTTGATCATTCATTCTAAATGAGAATTCCTTATGAGCTACTTGAATCACTTCAACTTCCCCTGAAACCTACATATCGACCCTCATAGGGTTCCTATCTATTTTAATAGGTCTTGAAAACCATAATACAATGCATAAAAAATTTTATCAAGAATTAAAACTCAAATACACCTACCTATTGGTGAAATTTTGAACGTTCGGGTGCAGATCCATGCCCCATAGTCACTACACCACGATCCAAGAGTGATCTTCATCAAGATCGAAGATCGGTGGTTCCTCTTCTCCATAGTTCCACTTCAGTTTTTCCGTCACAATAAAGGTGGAGGGGGTACGCCTCTACTATTTTCCCCATTTGGACCAAATTGGTAGTGTAAGTTTTAATTGATTTAATTTTATTAAATCAATTAATCTACTTTTTACATCCTTCCAATGAATCCCCTCTAACCTGGCACCTAACACTGACAAATTTTATGTGGTTCCTAAGATAAAAACCATATTTTTAACTCAATAACGGCCTTAATTTTCCAATATAACTCTCTACATGGGAGTTATTATGAATTTCCAAAGAAACTATGCACATGTGATATAATATATTTACTATTTTTAATATCACCACATTGAGGCTCTCCAGACCCTGGAATCAAGCACCAGCTTAGCACCAAGATTTAGAAATATTACTAGGAATATTCTAGTCTTACAGGTTAAAAATAAATCTTCTAAATCCCCCCCCCCAAACATAAGTATTTTCATCCCCAAAATGAGAAATCCTAGGAAGAAGGAGAAAATTGAGCTCTCCCCTAGGACTCCCATGCCAGCAAGCTCACTATGGGTTCTCGTGATGCCTTCAAAAATGCACAAAGGGGAACCTCAGGGAATAAACCACACCCAATTTTGAGCTCAAACAACATCAGTGTCATGAAAAAAGGTGGTAACATGTCTCCTCAGCTGTGATACATGGGAAACACTAGGCACTCGATCCATCTACAGTCATAGGGTTTATAGGCACACCACCTCACTAACAAAAATGTAGATACTAAAGAAACATGATATTTCTCATTTTCCCTTGGATGGACTAAACTACTTTCTCTTTAATAATCATACATAAAAAATATAACTTAGAATGAAAGGATACTAAATAATATTAACGGTCTTCCCAATTTTACACACTGGGTCTTACTAGACCCCCCATTTGTGAACCTCCAACTACCGCACACACTAGTGGAAATCCAATTGACCTTGGATGGTAGGCAACCAATACACAGTAAGGTAACATCATAGGGACTCTTCCTATCACTAAGAACAATTATACAAAATTATATCCCTCCACTAGGTCCACCAAGAATATGTTTTTAGAAAATAAAATTTCCACTAGAAATGTCAAGGCATGTTCCAACACTTTAACATGCAACCACACCCTAAACTCACAAGTCAAAGGAATTTTCCACCATACCATGACATTATCTGATTTGGGAGGCACTAAATCACTCATAAGTTTTTACTCATACAATAAGAATTACTATCAATGGAGAAAGTGTCTCTCTTCCCCTTGAGTCTAAATCTATATCAAACAACACAATTATAGGGTTATACTAATGCCACATCTCACCCTAGATCAGCCTCAAGCAAGAAGTTGTAAGAAAAGAGTTCCTCGGAAAATTGTATAACGATACTATGGTAGAATGGATAAAGGAAATAGATTTTACCTATATTAATCCTTAGGGACTCAGGGTCAAAGGACTCTATTCCCTTCAGATATCCTCACCCCCATCATTTATATCCCTAAGCATGGCGTAGACTACAAAGGGGTGGTGGTGGTAGCACATTGAACTGTCAGCCACCTCATGCTCCTCTCACCACTCCTCCACCATATCTACCATCATGAGGAACTCCATTCTCGAATAACTACCTCTTCCAGGTAGGTACATTGACCAGATCCCTCTTAGAAATACAACGTATTGGAAAATATCATGCAATATATCCCCAACTATCACAAGATAACACCTCCTCTCTTATGGATGTATGTGTCCAAAATTAAACTCATTTTATGTAGACCCATGTGTCTGAGTCTAGAAATGAGTATGTATCTTGTTTTGTGACCCTTTTGATTTTCATAATCTAGCTGATGCAGATGACTCAGCCTCATGATCAACACCACTAACCACATCTAACTAACCCTCTTCCAGGAAGCTCTCTACCCCAAGATATTTCTCTATCACTCCCTCTTAATGGGGAAGGCACAAGGATATCGAACCTTCATGAACATCTCTATGGAGACCATTCTCAAAGGTCAGATCTCTGAAAAATGGATCACAAACCATATACAGGGAGTATTGTCATAGGTGTGTGAATCACACCGAGTACTCTACCATGGATATGTTACCCTATAAAAGCTATAGTAGCTCTTGGGTATGCATCAATCTCAATGTGGATAGATATAACTCTTCCCTAAAGAGCTAGTCAAAATCCACCCAAGTGAGAGTCACCTCATCATTGTCCTACATCACCAGACTCCACTATTTCCAAGTATGACCCTTCATAAGTCTCACCAATAGGACTATCGTTTGATCGCTAAGTTTCCTCACAAGGTGGAAAACATGTGTGACTTCCTCAATAATGCCATTATTTTCTTGGAGGCCTAGATTTCCCCAATACCTTTGAGGTCACTTCCTTTGAAAATCATCCAGTTCACTTAGCCTACACGCATCCTCGACTTTCACTACGGACATAATCTATTTCTCAATGGGTGGTGGATCAACTGGTAGACCACCCAGAGTTATATATTCAAAACTTGTTCTCTGCACTAAATCCTCTTCATGGGGTGGATCATCATCATAATCCATCTATGGAACTATGTCTAGATGTCATCATGGTGGAATCCTAAAATTGAATCAAGACATGTCACAATCAAAGATTATATCTTGGGAGTTGACTCAAAAAATACATGGATCCCACAAACCAATACAATATGATTCATGTATCAACATTTTCATGAAACTAGTATCCTAAAGTACCAAGTCAACAAGTAGGTTATCAGACTCTTGGTGAATGGATACGTAGAACGTCACACCAAAACTAGAGTCCCTGATCGAAAATTTGAACTCGAAACACTTCAACGTTGTCTCTACACAACCCAAACCAAACTCACAACACTGTGATTACAAAGTGAAACCTTCTTTGATACCACTCTTTCATGACCTGACCCAATGGAGCTTGAGCCATTACCACCCCAATCCTGCCTCCAATTAGATAAGGGCTGGAATCTTGCACCGAGTAGGCATATCACAAAAATGGAAGGCCTTATCCACAGTACTTGTATCCACACACCCACAAAAAAACATTATGAAATAGTGCAGAGATAATATATACTGTAAAATAAATGAATTCATACATCTATCACACACAAAAATTACAATAAGAGTACTAAAAGTGTAAAATGGAAAACTACAAGACCACTAAAAACTATAAATCATCCAACCTACTCAGGAGTGGATCGCTATCAAATGAAATTGTTGGAAATATCCTCGGAAAGCACTAGAAAACACCTTGGTCTATCTAGTCCACTAAACTCTGCATGATCTAGGTCCACATGGGACTCCATTGAAAGTCATATTGTATAAAATATAAAAAACATGTGCACTCAAAACCCATGCATGGGTGATTTTAAAAATACCCAATAGGCACCCCAAAACACAAAAGAAAATGGATTAACTGAAAGGAAACAGTTTGATCGACCCTGCCAAAGAGAAACCAAATGAGAGATAAGCTCCATACCATACATCCTCAATTATACACAACTTGACATCTCTATCTATATTATGTGACAATAAAGAAATGTGATAGCCCCATATGGAAATAAAGAAAATAAAACCCATATATAGTTATCTCATACTAAATGTATCATGAGGTTCCAACCTCATATCCAGCAACAAGATTCTACTCGAGGCTCAAAGGTAACACACACCCAGGATAACACACTCTATGAGCTCATCCATTTCAGATGGAACTCATCTGAGAGATAAAATTAATCAGGAACATATCAACAAGAACCATAAGTTCAATCCTTATTGTATTGAACTGTATTCAAGGTTATAAGAACTTAATTGGAGAGTCACACCCCTCGCAGCTGCATATATTTTTAGGATAATTGCTCCACACCATGCACCATGTGCATCCACTCTAGAGAGAGAGAGTGGAGGGACCTGCACCTTTCCACTGACATGTAGTTGAGGGAGTACTATGTCCTAACCATCCTATGGAACCGCTGAAGTACCCATAGGGAGATTCTTGCACCTCAATGCATTGAGGGATAATTAAATCCTAACCAATTATTATGCATAAGAAGTGGAGGGGGACAGTCGTTGGAACTTTTCTCCATATTTGAGGGATCACTACTCCAGTGGAGGACCCACTCCCCACCACTTCTCAAAGACTGGGGAGTATAACTCTGTAGATGAGTACCTACACCCTATTTTGATCAGGGACTACCGCTCAAAGATAGAGGACATAGACCCTAATATCGAAGGGGGGTACTAGTCAAACCATATAATCGTAATGGGGGACCCACACCCTAACTTGGTATGGGAGTAATGACCCTAGGATAGAGGACCCACAACATGGTACGATAGGGGAGTGCCACTCAACCTACACATCACATATTAAGGACCTACACCCTGGTCCTATAGGGGAGTACTAACTCCAAGCATATAGGACATGAACACTGGAATGATAAGGGAGTCCTACTATGTCAATTCAATGAGTATGGAGATCCTATTCAATAACATGATAAGGGAGATCTTTCCCCATCTGCACAAATTATATCAGTGACCCACACCTTGGTCCAATAGGGGGTTACTGACCCCTATAGAACTACTTTGTGGATAGTGTACTTGTACCCTGTATGAGAGAGTTTCATATCTACCAATCAGAGAGGTTAGGGAAACCTTCACCCTAAGACTATAGGGGAGTTATAGTCCTATAATCTCTTTAAATTATCCACACCAATCTCAGAA
Source organism: Viscum album (assembly GCA_963277665.1). Lineage (NCBI taxonomy): Eukaryota > Viridiplantae > Streptophyta > Magnoliopsida > Santalales > Viscaceae > Viscum > Viscum album. The sequence goes on along the minus strand of OY728150.1, from coordinate 778,960,172 downwards.
TTGGTCAAGGACCACTGAAAGGAGTGTCACGTTCATCATGCCTCGCATTTTAACACTTCCATAAGTAGGAGACCTCCACCCTAATATGACATGGGAGAACCGCTCTACTGACCTAATAGTCTAGGGTAACCACATTCTAATATGATAGTTAAGGCTATCAACCCTGATGTAAACATAATGATCCACCCTAATCACTACCCACAATCAAGAACTAATACTACAACATCATACTTGAGATAAGCCACATCATATCTCAAAATCCACTATAATGGTTACCATCATGTTTTGCACAACAGACTTCTTAGGGTAGGCTACTCGCAGACCTGAATACAAGTCACATAGAAGATCATATTCAAATCAAAAGTCTCCAAGAAAACTACATGGTGTGTATCGGGTTCAATATGGCATGTTACCCCACCAAAACACCCAGTCTTGTCCTTCAATACATAGGTTGGATTCCCATGTGATCTTACATGGTGTTTACATGTTGTACATGATTTTTACATGCTATACATAGTGCTTCTTGTCTCACCCATGCCTTCAGTCATTTCTTTCTTCACCCAAATCGGCGCGTCATGTCTCCACAAATGTTGTTTACCACTGGTATATAACATTTCTTGACTACCTAGAAACTTATCAGTGTCTATTTCATATTCCTTTGTCTATAACCCCATTTTTATGTACTCTAGATTTTTACTTCCACACAGCCATATATGATCACATGGCTACCCTATCCATGTACCTTGGCCACATAACCTGAGGTCACTATATGGCGTGTAACCCCAATACACCATGTGTAGTCCAAAAAATTCAAATTCCCCCAATGGGAAGAAACCATAGTATGTGACCCTGCACTATAGGTCATGTGATCAAGAATTCCAAATGGGAATACCCTGTAAGCCACCAGAATCACCCCAATTTCCCCAAAAACCAATAGATCAACCCTCACAGGGTTCCAAGTAGTCATAATTGGTCTCTAAAACCTTAATAACACGTAAAAATGCTATCTGGGCATGAAACTCAAATATTACTACCTCATGATGAAATACCAAATCTTTGGGTATAGATACACACTTTAAATCCTCTACAGCACTATCTAGGAGCATTCATCATTAAGATCGAAGATCGGTTTCACCTCTTCTCCTTGGTTATGTTGTGGTTCATCCATCACTCCAAAGGGGTAGGGGGTTTTCCCTCTCCTCTTCTCTATTGTGAAAACCAAAGGGGGATGGGAAGGGTTAATTTATTTAATTTTATTAAATCAATTAACCTTCATTTAACACCCCCTCCAATGACATGATTTTGAATCGGCACTCGATGATGATAATCTTTATGTTTCACTGTTGAAACTCCTTTCCTTCACAGAGTCCAACAAATGGAAAAGGGGAATACTGTAAGCACAAAGAGGGTCACCATTTGAAGAACATCGAAAATTGACAAAGGAATGAACAAGGAACCCTTTAAGAAGAGGTCGTGCAAGTTTCCTTCTGGTCGTGCAAGTCACTTGCGCACCCTATTCTTTTTTTCACCCAAGGTGCCCATTGGCCTATAAATAGACCTTGTGGGCCCCCCATTTCGAGGACGAATTTTCAAAAACTCAAATTCAAGCTTTGGTCTGCCAAGTCTTTTTCTGACGTCATCAGAATACTTCTAAGGTGATTCTTTACCTAGAATAGAATCTCTAAAGAAAAATAATAAGACATAAGTATTAGAATTCATCAACGCTTGCACGCCTAAGTGCCCACCCCTTAGGGGAAATGAAGACACTTGCGCGCCTCCTTGCCCTCACAAGGAAACTTGTGCGCCACACTTCTAGAGGCCTCTAGGGATGATACTAAGGGATTTAGTTCAAAATCACCCAAGTATGACCCTATGGACTCTTCATCGCTCAAGGTGACTCATTTTTCACATGTGTACTTGCATGGACAGGACTTGCACGCCAGAAAAATACTTGCGTGCCTCCTTCTTAGTCACCTATTTTCCTTAAATCCACTTCTCCACTTCAAGATACAGCCTTCAAAACCCTATTCAAATTCATTTATGGCATGGTTCCTTTGTTGGATTCCTTGTCTGAAAGGAATTCTATGAGAACCTCTCTTAAAACCTCATTACTTACATGTTTTATGTCACAGTGGTTATAAGTTTACGATATAACCTCATCCTTTAAGATGAGAAGATCCTTAACCTGGGCCTCCTTCTCAGAAGTTATCCGAAGTCATAATCCCTTTAACCTGGGCCTCCTTATTAAGAGTAATCCCCAGTCATAATCCCTTTAACCTGGGCCTCCTTCTCATGAGTAATCCACAGTTATAATCTCAATTAACCTGGCCCTTTTTTTTAGGAGTAATCTTCAGTCATAATCCCTTTATCCTGGGCCTCCTTCTCAGGAGTAAGCCCCAGTCATAATCCCTTTAACCTGGGCCTCCTTCTCAGGAGTAATCCCCATTCATAATCTCTCTTAACCTAGGCCTCCTTCTCAAGAGTATGCCCCAGGTTAAAATTCCAAATCTCCATAAAGTACAAATACCTTTATGGACCCTGCTTCTTGGGCTTATTTCTTAAGTACTAGTCTTCATTTACATGGGCAGTCATACATACGTAAGCTCCACATCATTTCTCATAACTGCATCATTCATGGAACCATCTTCAAGTTTACTAATACCTCTTGTTTCTCACACTAATCATGACTCACGTGAGCTTAGAGTGTAAAAGTAATCAAGACATCTCTTTTTGGGTCATTAACTATGCATAAACCCCATATTTCTTTACCTGAAGTACGTGGAATTTGATCTCTTCCTTAAAATTAGAGAACATAGGAAGCCTTTATCAGGTTCAAGCCCATCTTTTATTAATTATTTTCAGTCACATATGACGTTAAATTATATCCTTTTTATCAAACTACGTGGGTTCTGATTCCTTTTTAATAAGGATACGTAGGTAGCTCATCTGCGGGTACGATCCCAACTTTAAAATAATACCTCTATGAATGATAATAAACTTCAAGTGCCCCACTGAGTGGCTTTAAAACCAGTATGGTTATCATAATGACCAAGAGAATTCAATATAATGTGTTGAAGGATACCATTGACTAAGAGTCTCTAATAAATACAGATGATTCTCTATCGATGAAGAACCTCAAATACATATAAAAGATTCTCTAAATCTCATACATATCAATCATTGATTTCCAAATATAATGGAAAACTAATTTTCATACTTGGAGAATTAATAAGGATTCGTGGACATAACTTAAATCTATAAGAGAGTCCCAGAGTAGGTAATAATTGCCCTCAAAAAGGTGTGATGAGCCTGACCTCCCATCCTCTCGACCAATGAAAATTCTTAAGCCTCATCGGTCCACAACTACTGAGAACCTACATTTAGAAAGTAAGTCCAAATGGATATAGAATCATTGGATATTTCCAGTTCTACAAATAAACCCGTTATAAACCGATTGGAAAGTTTGAACCTTAAATAAACAAGGTCATCCCCATTTCTAGATGAAACAAAAAAATGGTGAACCTGACGTTAATCCTTAACCAAGTTAAAATGATGTTTTACTTATTTGTTAGGACCCTATTAAAACTCAATATGAGGACCAACAAAGCAGTCAATAACATAAGCACTCATCCAAAAGATGTAGTCTGTCTAGACATATCTTAATTATGTCTGTTATATCAAACAGGCACACTTTTCCAAGATCTCTTTGCAATATAGAATGGATTATTTAAAGTTTACACCTATGAATGATTTGGCCACTACTCCTACTGAATCCTCATCCTCTCTGAGGACGACATCACCTACTCAGTGTCTTCAACGCTGGGTCTCAAATGCATTGGTGAAGGAATACCATCAACATGGTACCATCCCAACTCTGGAGGCCACTCGATAAGCCCTCCAAGTTAATAACTCACCCTGGTTGTCCGGACAGCGATGATCAGTGATCAAGAAGCAGGCAGTGCTAACCACCATCTCAAACCATTTCGGGTCGTTATCCCTAGAATGCAACAACCAGTCCCTCCCATATTACAGGGAGGTGAATGAAGAGGTCACTCAAGGCCTCAGTTCAAGAAGACAGGAGTCCTTCTCAAGGACTCCCATCAACAATCACCACTAGACTCGTGCGATAGTGCACCCTCAACATGATGAGGGTATCACTTCTAGGGGTTCAGCTCAGGTCCCTCAGACCCGAGCACACAAGTTGAACCATCAGAGGAGAAATTTGGCCAATAGGGAGCAGGTTCTTACCTCTGTCCCCTTCAGATAATTCCATCAACCTAACTTGATGGAAAGAAATGAGCGGGCACACAGACTCGTCCGTTCTAATCCTTTTGTCCAGCAGACTCGTCTGAAAGCAACCCGCCAATCCCGCCAGGCAATTCCGATGGAGTACTATAGGCAGGCACATACACTTGTTTATAATCACCAATTCTATCAGCAATCTAGTTTGCCGATATTGAAGGAAACCCTTCAACCATACTTGACGGAGAATACACAGCAGACACGTACACCTACCAATTTTCATCAAGTCTGCCAATAGTCTCGTTTGGTAGCACCCGGAGAAGTCAGTCGGAAAGCTCTGATGACAAATTTGGAGCAGAATCAACTCTCTGCCCTTATGCATAAGTACTGTCAGTATCTGTTGATAGGAAAAGGAGGATAGGAGCAGGCACATACACCTAATCCAGACACAGAATAGATATATATTCCCATTTTTGCAGCTGAAGTCACCAAGCACATTCTGACAATGGTGAAAGAGCATAAGAAAATCCCTACCCATATTCTAGATACATGTCATAATATTATAACTACTTCAGAGACAGTGACATCACCGGGAAAGAAACATAAATCTATCCCTATTAGTAGAGTGACTCATCCACATGTCACTTCGGAGCAGATACACACCTCGGTTCCAGTCCAGGAGGGTCGTGGTGCATACTCCCCCGTGTCATATGGACAATCAAGTCAGGCACATACACCCGATTTAAATGGAGATAATCATCCTAACCTTACCATTTATCCTGAGCAGGAACACACACCTGCTCATAATAACAACTTTCATCAACAAGTGGTTTCCAAAGTGAGTGAGAAGGCATCCAAGAAAAAGACTCATCTAACATAGTTGAAAAATCAAGAGCCAATCTGCAATAAGGCCTTACTCAATGATTGAGTTCTTAAAGCTCTCAGACAATTATCTGTTACAATTCAAGATTCTACTCTCTCATTTCAAAATTTCATAAGTAACAACAATAATTCTGAAGTTCTTCATCAGAAACATCCTCATGAAGGCTTTCTTCATGACAATTTGGTCAATCTCAAAGTATCATATTTATATGAGAGTCACGAGAACCCTCTGTGTGTCGAGAAGACTAAGGACCAAGAGGTTTCATCTTTTTTTTATTACCCACCATGGTGATCCTCCCCATGATGATGAATTTAGCTGCGAAAGTCCTCTCCATAGTAGTAATTCGTATTGCCTGGAAAATTCTTCAATGGACAATGCAGTAATGAGAAATCCCTCTTATCTTGAGGCACTTGAAAATGCGAAGCTAGTCATGTATGATGATTTACCGCTAGCAGGTGAAATACTTTCTCAATCAGAAGATATCTCGGGGTATAGGTCATTCTCTGAACCACCCCTGGGTCATTCATCTTCTAATTTGATAAATGAATTCTCTACCAATCTTGTTGAATCTGATCAAGCAACAAAGAAGCACCAGCTTTGTTCTAATCAGGTATAATAATATTTATCGAATGAAAAAGAGGAAGTGCTGAATATGAGAAAAAAATTGGAGAAAGGTGAAATACCAGTCATGTTTTGGCCTTTGGATGACTCTTAGTATGATATTCTAGAAACGTTGAAAGAAGATTGTATTCACGATATTTGTCTCAACATATGGAAAAAATTTTGTCACTTAGAAGAGAAAATATTATCTTATGATGAATATCAAAATCATGTCACGATAACAGAAGGGTTGCAACACCAAATTGACTTGGCATCTCTCTCAGTTTCCCGACATCCAAAGGTTGAAAAGCAGTAGAGATTCCTTCAGTTTTCATGCTTTGTGCGTTAAAAAGGTTGCGCCAGTTAATTACCAATGTCCCATCTGGTATTCATATCAGGGGATGGGGTGTTCATGGAGCATTGCATTTTACTATGCTCTCCAGCCAAAAAAATTCCACCAAAAGTTGTCTCATGCAATGTTATTTCCCATGGCTATCCACATACAACTGGTTTTGTTTGTAATCAGATTCTTTCTCAAGAACAGGCCTCAACTAGTTCTTCCCAAATTCAAGTGTCTAAAGAACAAGTTGTCGAATTACTCTTTCATCAAGCAAATGGGAATATCGAACAGGCTTCTCGTTTAGAGTAGGCACATCATCAAGTGACAGAAGTGTCAGAAATAATCCAACGTTCATCTGAGCCAGGTGATTTGAGTGGATGTAGGATGATTCATCCGGCCAATTTCCAGACTACAATCCACAAAATCATGAGAAATTTTAAGAAATTCTCAGATGTAGCAGCTCAAGAACAACCTCAACTTTCCAGGATGGGGACTCCTTTAGCCCAACCCTTATGATCAACAGATGGGATTCAAGGAGTTGAGTAGGAAATGCAGGAACAGCCCTTGTCCACCGGACTGGGGACTTTTTCAAATCCTCAATCTCTTCCTCAGCAAAAGTCAATTTTCTCTCTGTTATAGAAGAAGCCACAAGTGGAACGTAGAGCCGAATTTTCAGGAGATTCCCTCCAAATTACGATTCATCAAGAAGTTCCTAAGGGATCAACCAAACAAAAGAAAATCTCTCATAAAGGACATGGAAGAAGACTGTATCGCAGAAGCACTGGCAGAAGGGATGCAATGAATTATGCATCGATAAATTTCATCAATGTAATTGTCACCAATCCCCCATAACGTGAGGCTCACTTAGGGGAATTAGGTGAAGAATTTACTATTCAAGAGGTTGTATACATAGAGGCAAATGAAGAAGGTGTGTGTACCCGAAATCAAAGGCTTACCCAGAATCAAGGTATTCCTTAAAATAACCAACTCCCCCCTCTCCGAAAGTCATACAACAAGGGGAAAGGAAAAATTCAGGTTACATTCCACCCTACCTCTGGAGAAGGTCAATCACTCTCATTAGAGAAAAGTTCTGCACAGTAAGAGGAAGAAATGAAAGAGTTAAGAAGATTAAATGCAGAACTACTTCAAGGTAGTCTTCCTCCTAAGCATGTTGTAGTTAATCACTCAAGGTAATTTGTTGCAGCTACTGGTATGGATCAAGAATATCCCCCTTTACATGTACACCATCACAGGTCTAGTCATATGGGTCGTACGTGACAGCAACCGGTAATGCTACCATCAGTGACTGTACTGGTCTCCACACCCGTCCAAATTCCAGTTCTTGCACCTGCACAGGTCCAAGCTCAACCAAATGTTTCTCAAAAATTAATGACTAACATTGAGTCATTAACAGCTCGGTTGGAAGCTATGGAAGGGAAGCGTGCACCAGATTAATCAGAGAAGAGATCTTACCCTGAATGGGTGGATTCAATTCTTCCCCCGTCAAATTTTTTCGAGTACCACATTCCCAATTTTTAATGGTTCGGGGGATCCAGAACAACAATTCACACATTTTGTTTCTCGTTGTGATCCTATGATAGGAACTCCTCAAAAAACAGAATCAGTTAAGCTTAGGTGTTTTGTGCAGTCATTATGAGGACTTGCTTTCGTCTGGTATACAAGCTTGCAGTCTCGGTCAATTATCAGGTGGGAAGATCTCCGTCATCGATTCATTCTTCAATTTTTCTCAACATTTCCAAAGACGACAGTTTTTGATATTACCAATTATAAGAAAAGGAAAATGAAAGATTTTCGGATTTCATTGCTCGCTGGAATGGATTAACATATTCCATAAATTTAGCACTCCCTCAAGAAGAGTTTCTGCAAATCTGTGTGGCAAATTTGCGTGATGAATTACACACACCGTTGATCCATGTGAAATACACATGAGGGTTTTGAGACCTTACTTCAATCGGTCAGCAGATAGAGGACTCTCTAATGAAGACTAATTCTAAAACTCATATAATTATATCAGTTCTAGGAAGGAGAATAGGTAAAGCAGACTGCTATAGTTACACTTAAACAAGCATATGTACCTGCTTCCACTTCAAAACCTTCATCATATCTAAGGGCTCCACCTCCTGAGCGTCAACAATAGTGGCCGCCTCATCAATATGATCAAAGATATCAAAGATGGAAATAGTTTGAATATTTTAAGAACAAATTTTATTCTTTCTAGAATGAAAAAGTTTTAGTCTACTTCATCTCGGGTCTAGAAAACAATCTGGTTCAGTTTCCAAGGCCCAAAAGGCCGAACAAGGAAGGAGATGAATACCTCCCCAACTATTTCCCGATTCATCAGATGTTAGGGAATCCCATTCAGGATTTTTTTGTCTTCAAAGACCTTCTGCAAAAGATAGTGGACTCGGGACAAGTAAAACTGAAAGGTTCTTCAGCCCAAGTAGCATGTGTTACTACTACAGATCCAGAGGAAGAAGGCGAGTGGCATGAAGTCAAAAGTAATAATGCGCATAAATATGATGATTGTATGGTCAAGCAAATGATCAACTGAGCTCATTACATTTTACAAACACAATTGAATCAACCAATTGTGTCTTCTACAATGAATTCCACAGCTAAACCCCCTTTATTAGAAAGAAAAGATTAAAAGAAGCAGCGTAATTTGAAGAAAGAAGAGCAGTCAGAAGAAGATGAGTTTTTGTCAAAGCCTAAATTACCTTTGACTCTGGCAGATTTTATGCCATCTACTTCAAAACTACGGGCACTGCCCCACCAAACAGCATATATTGAACTAGACAATCAGGAAAAATCTTCATTAGATGAAGAATTGATCTTTGGTTCTGTTAACATGATTCATTTAATAGATCCTTATGCCAATGACAGTTTTTATTATGATGAGCCTAAGTTTCTTTTATCTAACAAAGGAATTAGAGGAAGATATAGAGTTATGGGATATAGGGGAAGATGTGGATATTCCATAAACCACTATTTCAATCCTACCCCTGCAAGAACTGTATATGCGGTAGAAACTCATGGAAAATCCCTCTGGCGGGCTCAACATGAACAAGAAAATTCTTCCACAAATGGTACATTCAGTTCTGATGTAGTTATTTTGGAAGACAGATTAGAGGTCACCCCTTCTTCCTCTCATCAAATAGATAGACCTATTTGGTCTAGTCTACTAAAGCCAGGAGTATTTCCAACTCCTACACTAATATGGGATGCATCTACTACAAAATCATCAACTTCCAAGGAACCTAAAAAACCACATTTTTCTAAGGGGAAATGCAAACCTTTAGACCAAAAGTATGATGTCTTGAAACATTTGGCCCAAGTACCGACCAAGTTATCAATTCTGGATGCCTTGAATCTATCAAAAGATCTTCGGGAGGTGCTTATTGAGGCTTTGTCAAGTCCTAAAGAATTCAAAACTGAAATTGATGTGGTTGAAGTTTACCATATAGAGAATGATCCTGCAAAATGTCATGCAGTGATGTCTTTTACAGATGAAGATGAAGATGGTGTTGTACATGGACATATTAGACCTTTGTATTTATCTAGAAAGGTCAATGATCTAGACATCTGACGATCTTGCATTGATAATGGTTCAGGAGTCAACCTCATCCCTATTCATACACTTCGTCTATTGGGCCTCACCTAATCTGAATTATCCCCTTATACTTTGATATTGTAAGGATATGATAAAAATGAACAAGAACCTCTAGGTGAAATTACACTCAAAATTCAGTTTGGAGACCATGTATCTAATTCAGATTTCATGTTTGTTCATCAGGACACAACCTTCAACATTTTTCTTGGAAGACCTTGGATACAACAACATGTGGTCATACCTTCATCACACCATCAATGTCTCAAATATTATTTCAATGGTCAAATCGGGACATTTTATGGTGAAAAAACCCCATTCAAAACATGTGAATCTCAATACATTGAGGCATAATTTTATCACATGGATGGAAAGGAAAAATCCACAATGAAGAAGGTCACCAAAATTAGTGCTCCATATGGTTTGGAAAAGATTCCAGTAAATCCATTCATACAAGTGAGTACAGATTATGTGTTTCCTATCAGTCAAATAGATGGGATAGACCCAAATCCAAAAACTCTTATGGAAACTTCCATAATTTCAATTATGGAAATTGAGCCAGATAGCATGGGATAAATTGTTGATTGTCCAAGCAATGACGAAAGCTTAAATGGAGGTGTCTTTATTTCATCTGCTGAAATCCATCAATTCCATACTTCACCAACCAGGTCAGAAGAAGTTATAGCAATACCAAAAGAAAAAAATGATGTTGATTCTCAATCCATCATCTCCTCTCTATCACCCTAGGAAGACCCTTCATCATCAATAGGGTCAGAAATGGAAACCACTTCTCCAAGATGTTCAAATTTTAACTTCTCCCTAACCATAGAAGTTCTGCTTCGTTATCTACTATACAAGTAGAAACAGAGGAAGTAACACATATTGAAGAAGAAGAGGAAGATCTCATATATGCTCCTACAGCATTTGAAGAGGGTATATCTACCACTTTGGATGAACTCAAGGAAATAAATATGGGTACAAAAGAATATCCACACCCCACTTTAATTATTGTGGCCATGACTTTTGAAGAGAAAGAAATGTATACTTTATTTTTAAAGAAAAATCGAGATGCATTTGCTTGGAATTATAGAGAAATAACAGGACTTGATCCCGATGTTTCCATCTCATCATTTGGGTTTTCCAGAAGAATATAAAGGATTCAAGCAAGCCGCAAGAAGAACACACCCAACATATGCCTCCAAAATTGAAGTTGAAGTTGATAAACTTATCAAAACTAACTTTTTCAGAGAAGTTCAGCATCCCAAATTACTGGATAATATTGTCCATGTGAAGAAGAAGAATGGACAAATTAGATTTTTCATTGAATTCAAGGATCTTAATCAACATTGTCTCAAGGATGATTTTACAGTTCCGATCACAGAACTCTTAATTGATGCAACAGCTGGCTACAAAGATCTTTCCATAATGGATGGTTATTCTAGGTATAATCAAATATGAATGGCCCAAGAGGATAAGGAGTCTACAGCTTTCAGAGCTCCTCAATGTGTGTTTTTCTCTCGGGTAATTCCCTTTGGCCTGAAAAATGAAGGTGCAACGTATCAACGTGCCATGCACCATATCTTCAAACCCTTTTTAGGGAAATTTATTAAATGTTATGTGGATGATTTGGTGGTTAAATCTAAATGACGTTCTGATCACTTGGCTGATTTGGAAATCATATTCAACAAACTTTGACAACACAATTTGAAGATAAACCCCTTGAAATGTGATTTCGTGGTAACCTTAGGAAAATTTGTCGGCTTTTTTGTATGCCATCATGGTATCGAAGTTGATCCTGAGAAGACAAAATCAATCCTTGGTATGTCACCTCCTTAAAATTTGAAGGAATTGAGAGGTCTTTAAGGACACTTGTCCTATATTCGGTGTTTCATCTCCAATCTGGTAGGAAAATGTTTACCCTTCACCAAATTAATGAAGAAGGGAGTCACTTACCAGTGGACTGAGGAATTTCAAGAAGCATTTGATATTCTCAAGATATATCTCTTGAGTCCACTAGTATTAATGCCACCCATTGAAGGAAGACCACTTATTCTCTATGTGACAGCTTTAGAGCGATCATTGGGTGGCTTCCTTTCCCAAAAGAATGATGCTGGGAATGAAAATAGCCTTTACTATCTCAGTCGGACTATTCTTGAGGCAGAAACTCGATATTCAAGTATTGAAAAGTGCTCCCTAGCATTAATATTTTCAGTTCAGAAATTGAGACACTACTTGAAACATCATGAGGTCCAATTGGTATCTCGTAATAACCCACTCAAATTTATTCTTACTCATCCAATGCTTAAAGGACGTCTGGAAAGGTGGGTAGTTATTTTGTATCAGTTTAACATCTAGTATGTATCTCAAAAGATAATAGAAATCCAAGATCTAGAATATTTTCTTGCTAAACACCCTTAAGTATAAGATACATCTTTAAATATTGAACTTCCTAATGAGGAAGTCTTCTCTATTCAACAGAATACTCAAGCATGGGAAATGTACTTTGATGGCACCTCCAGAAGTCCAATAGGGAAGGAAATGGAAGATCCTAAATTCAACAATGTTGGGTTAGGAATCGTACTTATTTCCTAAGAAAAAGCAGTGCTAACCTATTCCTTATTATTGTTGGAAGGCGGTACAAACAATGAATTAGAATATCAGGCTCTCATTGCAGTCTTGGAATTGGCACTTCAGGCACAGGTGAATCACTTGAAAGGGAAAGGTGATTCAGATTTGGTAATCAAACAAATCAATGAGGATTATGCCATTAGAAAAGAAGAGTTAATCACTTTGTGTGATTATTTCAGAGAGTTAATGGTGGAATTTCCCTTGGAACTGACATTTTCTTATGTCCCGCGATTACAAAATGCTCAAGATGATGCACTGGCTAATGTAGCCACAGCTCTGGAAGATCCAAATCGGGATGAAACAATCATCAGTATTTCCCACCGTCGTGTAGTTTCACCATTTGTTCAAATCAGAACAGAGGAAATCAATGAAATCATTCTCATTTCTGAACCATATGGTCACACTCTAGGATGGATGACACCTATCAGGTAATACCTTCAAAATGGAACACTCCCGCCTGATAGAGCTGGGAAAGAACATATCCGGCAACATGTGGTTAATTTTACTCTCTATGATAGCCCATATCACCAAAAAAATCTCTACCAGTGAGGTTTTGATGGAATTCCCTTTAGATGTATTGATGTTAAAGGGACAATGGTTGTCATGAATGAAGTACATACAGGAGTTTGTGGTGCCCACTAGTCTGGACATAGACTATCTGATCAAATTCGAAGGCTTGGATACTTATGGCCTTAAATGATACAAGATTGTGTTTATTTCACTAAGAAGGTTCATTCTTTCCAGGTATATGCCAATTTCATTCATCAACCCCCATAGTTTCTTCATACAGCTAAATACTCATGGTCATTTTCCACATGGGGAATGGATGTAGTAGGACCTTATCCTCCGGCTACATCCAAGTAGTTTAAGTATATTCTTACTGCTACTGACTTCTTTTCCAAATTGGAAAAGGGAATACCTCTAAAAGAAGTTAGTTCTAAAAGCATTGTTAGATTTTTCAAGTCTAACATCATTACCAGATTTGGTGTCCCTCATACCATATTGACGAACAATGGCACTAACTTCTGTTCATCCGAGGTGAGAAAGTTGTATTAAGAACACAACATCAAATCCAACCATTCATCTCGGTATCATGCAGTGGAAAATGGCCAAATAGAAGCCTTCAATAAGACTCTTTCAAATTTACTACAAAATATGGTGGATAAAGATAAGAAATCATGGCCTGATAAACTTTTTCATGCTTTATGGGTTTATCAGACCACCACCCGCACTGCTACATGATCAACTCCATATTAATTTGTATATAGAACGGAAGCATTATTTCCCATTGAGGTTCAATTACCTTCACTCAGAGTAGCCATTTGTAATCATCCATCCACCGACAAACAATCTCAGAAGCGATTTTATGAATTTGAACAATTAGATGAAAAAATATTGTGCACCCTACACCACTTGGAAGTCTATTAGAATCGAATATCACGATCTTTCAATAAAAAAGTTCATCTTCATTCATTCATTCAAGGATAATTGGTATTGGTCCTCAGAACTCCAATGATACCAAGAAAGAAGCCTCCAAAGCTTGAGCCAAAGTGGGAAGGACCTTACTCAACACATAAGGTCTACCCCAATGGAGCTTATTCTTTAATCTCAATGGATATAGAACTCATTACAACTCTAACCAATGCAAGATTCTTGAAGAAGTATTTTGTGTAACACAAATACACATCTTTCTTGTCCCTGCTACATGACACTAAAATATGCAGCACTAATAGTCCTCATTGCAAGACTTTAAACTGTACGGTCCCTATAGTCCACACTACAAGACTTTAAACTGCAAACCTCCTCTATCGTTCAACATGACGTTAAACTGTGTCCCCTTTTTCCCTGCTACATGACACTAAATTGTGGAGCACCAATAGTCCTCACTGCAAGACATTAAACTGCATGGTCCCTACAGTCTTCACTGCAAGACTTTAAACTACATAGCTTCTCTATCATCCAACATGACGTTAAACTGTGTCCCCTTTGTCCCTGCTACATGACACTAAACTATGTATCACCAATAGTCCTCACTGCAAGACATTAAATTTCATAGCTCCTCTATTATCCAACATGATGTTAAACTGTGTCCCCTTTGTCCCTTCTACATGACACTAAACTGTGCATCACTAATAGTCCTCACTGCAAGACTTTAAACTACATGGTTATTATAGTCCTCACTGCAAGACTTTAAACTTCTTAGCCCCTCATTCATCCAACATGATGTTAAACTGTGTTCCCTTTGTCATTATACATGATTTTAAACTGTATATTTTCATCCTTCATGACGTTTAAACTATGAAAAAGTCCCTAAATATGTCCTACATGACGTTAAACTGTGCACATGTCCTACAAGATGTTGAACTGCACAACCATACATCCTTTTTCCCACATGATGTTAAACTGTGCATCATTAGGGTTATTATTACCTCTTGTTTCTCACACCGATCATGACTCACGTGAGCTTAGAGTAAACTTCAACCGTAACACCCTCTCTGGGCCTCTAACCATGCGTAAGTCCCAACACCATCTTCATGTTGTCCTCAAGTACAACTTGATCAGCAATTCATTCTCAATCGAACTATGCGGACTTTTATCCTTTCCTTCTAGGTTGGGTACATAGGAAACCTCCTAAGGTTCAAGCCCAAAACCAATATCTTCACATCGGTTCACCTCTATCTCATACAATGTTGATCTGTGAAGCCCCCCTCCGAAACCAATATATTCACATTGGTTCATCATCGTCCTTTATATATGACGTTAAACTATACAGTCCTCCATTTTCCTCATTTCAAGACATTAAACTACATAGAAATACGTCCTAGCTACATGATGCTAAACTATGTAGCACCGGTCCATGCATATGACCTTAAACTATTCGCACTTTTGTCATGTACTACAATAAACTACAATAGCCTCTAACACCCTCACCTAATAGGGAATAATTATTGACAATGATTTCTAATCATGTTATATTCCAAGGACTACGTGCATACATGGAAATGCATGAACCTTTAATCTTGGGTCCAACCATCATTGTATTAAATTCTCCTTTCACCCTTCACATGTACGAACCAAATCTATGCATAGGGTATTTCAAGAACTACATATGGCTTGATTCCCATCCTTATAGGATATGAAAGAATGTTCAAGCATCCCTTGAACCTAGCCCCAAGTCTTTAGGCCTAACCCCAAACTCTACTTTCAGTCCCTTGGATGAAAAGTCCCCCTACGAACACATGAATGTGGTATGAAAACCATGTTCTTTATTCACATCAGGTTTATAACAAACACACAATGTGTCTCCCTCATTATGGTCTGAACTCTACGACCTTAAACTAAGATCTCCTATGCTCTCGTCCCACATGACATTAAACTTTATTTCAAGAACAACATATAGCTTGATTATCATCCTAATGAGATATGTAGTGAAGTCTAGAATCTCAATTCAGGACCCATCCACAACATGATTATGGTCAGCATTGGTCTATGTATCTCCTTCATGTATTGCACAATATCCATTTTCATGGGTCATACTCCTAACCTTAAATACTTCCAGATCACCATAACCCTTTTCTTGACTTCTGATCATAAAATGTCTGATACCCGAGAGTTATTTTGTCTGACTATGCAGCACATGCCCTTAGGCGGCATTACATAAGTAGTCTACATAATGGACCTGTCAGCCAAAAGATGCTATTATTTGACTATGCAGCTAATTCCCTTAAGTGGCCCTTCATAATTCAAACCCCCTAACGGGAATTTAAAATAATGGTAACTTCATTCTTGGGGGGAAAACCTCTTTCTTCCTTATTGGTCTTAACGACGATATATAGGGATCTGCAAAAATAGTCATCCTTAACATATTTTTCCCATACTCTTTTTCATAATATTAAAGTATTCAAGTCTATGGTTTATATTTCCCCTCCCCACATTTCGGTTAGACCTTCGCAGGAGTGATATTCATCCAATTATTTGACAATCTTGATTGAAAATATCCTCTCCATATTCAAGTACCTATCTCCATATAGAAGACTCTGTGCTTTGGAAAATTTGAATCTCCATAAACATCCAGTGGCATTTAGCAATAGAAAAGTAAAATTTCTGAGAGTTCTTTTTTCTGACTATGAAGCACGTGCCCCTAGGTGGCCTTGCATAAGTAGTATACATAATGGACTTTTCAGCCAAAAGATTCTATTATTTGACTATGCAGCCAATGCCCTTATGTGGCCCTACATACTTCAACCCCCTAATGGGTTTGTCAAGTAGTGGTAACTTCACTCTTAGGAAATACTTCCTATAATGCCTTTTAGCCCTTTTCTCATATTATCCCTCATATTCAAAATTTATTAAGTCACAGTTTATATGTTTTCCCCCATACTGAAATGTGGTAATATGTTTTCAAGCAAATTATCAAGGAATTGAGTCACTTTTAATCCATTCGGTCAAATCTATTCGACCTTAAACATTAGCCTTTTTATGTTCGACATGAATGACTTTAAACTACCAACAAAAGACAGGGTACTCATTAAATTTTGAACTCGTAAAAGGAACACTGAACAAAAGTTGAGTCCCAGCTCGCTAAACATACATATTGTATGATTTAGGAAATATTGAGCAACAAAAGATGCAATGTTTGTGGGGTTGTTTGTATAATCCTATAAAAAATCAAACTATGCTTATTAGGCCCATTGGCTTAGGTAAAATTAATTAAAGTAGGTAGAAAAAGAATGAAGGTACAAATAATTGAAGATGAAAGTGTTTTTCATTGATGCACAAGAGTTAGAAGGACATCCACAGATTGGAGTCTCTTCTCTTTTTCAAAGAATTACAAGAGGCTTTCAACATAACAGTTCATTTGATTTAAGAAATTCTGAGCTTCATCAGCAGCCCCTTATAATCCATTCATTCAACTGGATACAATAAGAGACGTAGTGATATCGGCTCTTCTTGAAACAACTATAAAAGAATGTTCTTGAGTGAGGTTTGAGAAAAAAAATTGCTGATCAAACAGTGACCATGTTTCTGTCCAAGAGACTTGGAAGATGGATACATGGATTTGAGAAGGGAACATTGGAAGTAAAGATCCATTTGGAGAGAGTACTCTTTTCAGATATTGTTCTAATTTCATGATATTCTTCTCTCCACCAACCGGCAGTGGAAATCATATCATCCCATGGGTTTTTTATTTTCATATCTGCAAGGAAATGGCATGGGGGAAAATTTTGAAAGTTCAAACCATTTTTGCTGCTCTTAATGCACAGCATAACTGAAATAGAGGGATAAAAGTGTGGATGCATCTTGAGCGTATGAGGTTTCAGATCTGGGAATAAGGGATATGAGGCATTATGAACGCCTTATCCACTATTCCAGCATTGAAAAATGATCATGCAACTGAGACATTTGCTGAAGTGAAATTGGTGTAAGTCTGAAACCAGAAATGAGGAATATAATTCTTTTCCTCTGGAACATTGACTCCTTGCAGATGACAGTGGCCATATAAAGTCAAGTAAATGCTTTGTGGGAAATTGACATGATATTTCTTCAAGTACTTATCCAAATCTGGGAGATTGATGCCACAGATATCATAATATTCATGGCCAATGATGTTCATCATATCATCTATTCTCTTTCAAGCCAAATCATCAGTCGATCCAATTATTTTGGGAGCCATTGAATCTGCACAAGGATCAAACAGTTAACTTTTCAGTAAGTCTATTTTTTATGAAATACTTGTAAAGTAAACAAAAAATGGATAAGGAATTATGTCGTGCAAGTGTGGTCATGCAAGTGTGGTTGCGCAAGTGTGGTTGCGCAAGTGCGCTCATGCAAATCAAAATCTTACTTAAGAAGCGCGACACAGGAAACAAGTGGGTGACCAAAGAAGATTCAGACACTTGCACAACGAGAGCTCAAACACTTTGAAAGTAGGATAGTTTGCGTGAAGTGACACCCATATATATAGGCAATCTTGTAACCCTGAGCACCGAAACCTGCATGCCATAACCTGCGCGCCTACCACCTACGCGCCGCCGAACTCTTGTTTCTCATTTTCCTCAGAGTTAAATCCTATTTCCTTTTTTGGATCCAACTCTGAGGGTGGACTTTTTTCGATGCTCCTTTCCATCACAGAGTCTAACTAATGGAAAAGGGGAATACCTTAAGCATAAGAAGAGATGTCCTTTGAAGAACATCAAAAATTGACAAAGGCATGAATAAAGAACCGTTTAAGGAGAGGTCACGCAAGTTTCCTTCTGGTCGCGCAAGTCACATGTGTGTCACATATGGGTTGCGCAAGTTACTTGCGCGCCCTATTATTTTTTTCACCCAAGGTTTCTACTGGTCTATAAATAGCCCCTATGGGCCCCCCATTTGAGGGGATGCATTTTCCAAAACTCAAATTCAAGCTCTGGTTGCCCAAGTATTTTTCTGACGTCTTACGAACACTTATAAGGTGATTCTTTACCTAGAATGGAAGCTCTAAAGAAGAAGAATAAGGCCTAAGTGTTAGAATTCATCAACACTTGTGCACCTAAGTGTCCAACCATTAAGGGAAATGAAGACACTTGTGTGCCGCCTTGCCCTCTCAAGGAAACTTGCATGCCACACTTCTAGAGGCCTCTAAGGATGATACTAAGGGCTTCAGTTCAAAATAGCCCAAGTACTACCCTATAGATTATTCATCTCTCAAGGTGACTCATGTCGCGCAAGTATACTTGCATGACCAGGACTTGCGCACCAGAATAATACTTGTGCACCTCCTTCCTAGTCACCTCCTTTCCTCAAATACACCTCTCCACTTCAAGATACAGCCTTCAAAACCCTCTTCAATGCCATTTATGGAATGGTTCCTTTGTTGTATTCCTTGTATTAAAATAATTCTGTGAGAACATCTCTTAAGACCTCATGACTTACAAGTTTTACGTCACCATGGTTAGAGGTTTCCTATATAACCTCATCCTTTAAGATGAGAAGATCCTTAACCTAGGCCTCCTTCTTAAGGTTAATCCCTAGTCATAATCCCTTTAACCTGGGCCTCCTTCTTAGGAGTAAGCCTCAGTCATAATCCTTTTAACCTGGGCCTCCTTCTCAAGAGTAAGCCCCAGTCATAATCTCTCTTAACCTGGGCCTCCTTCTCAGGAGTAATCCCTAGTCATAATCCCTTTAACCTAGGACTCCTTCTCAGGAGTAAGCCCCATTCATAATCCCTTTAACCTAGGCCTCCTTCTCAGGAGTAAGCCCCAGTCATAATCTCTCTTAACCTGGGCCTCCTTCTCAATCGTAAGCCCCGGGTTAAAATTCCAAATCTCCATAAAGTACAAATACCTTTATGGACCCTACTTCTTAGGCTTATTTCCTAAGTCCTAGTCTTCATTTACTTGGGCAGTCACACATATGTAAGCCCCACATCATTTCTCATAACTGCATCTTTCACGGAACCATCGTCAAGTTTACTAATACCTCTTGTTTCTCACACCGATCATGACTCACGTGAGCTTAGAGTGTAAAAGTAATCAAGACATCTCTTTTTGGGTCATTAACTATGCATAAACCCCATATTTCTTTACCCGAACTATGTGGAATTCGATCTCTGTATTAAAATTAGAGTACGTAAGAAGCCTTTATAAGGTTCAATCCCATATTTCATTAATTCTTTTCAGTCACATATGACGTTAAACTATATCCTTCTTATCGAACTACGTGGGTTCTGATTCCTTTTTAACAAGGATACGTAGGTAGCCCATCTGCGGGTATGATCCCAACTCTGAAATAATCTCTGTCTTTCTGAACGACAAAAAACTTCAAGTGCCCCACTGAGTGGATTTAAAACCAATATGGTTATCATAATGACCAAGAGATTTCTATATAATGTGTTGAAGGATACCATTGAATAAGAATCTCTAATAAATACGGATGATTCCCTATCGATGAAGAACCTCAAATATATATAAAATATTCTCTAAATATCATAAATATCAATCATTGATTGCCAAATATAAATAAAAACTCATTTTCATACTTGGTGAATTAATAGGGATTCGTGAACAAGATTAGAAGAACATCCACAGACCATTGGTTCTCCGGCTTTTCCTTAGAGTCGGATCCTCTTTCCTTTTCGGATCTAACTCTGAGGGGGGACTTTTGTTGACACTCCATTACGTCATAGAGTCCAATGAATGGCAAAGGTAAATACCTTAAGCATAAAGAGGGACACCCGTTCAAGAACATCCAAAATTGACGAAGGCATGAACAAGGAACCCTTTAAGAATAGGTCGCGCAAGTTTCCTTCTGGTTGTGCAAGTCACTTGTGTGCCACATATGGGCCGCACAAGTCACTTGCGCGCCCTATTCCTTTTTTCACCCAAGGTGCCCAGTGGCCTATAAATATCCCCTGTGGGGCCCCCATTTCCAGGAAGAATTTTCCAAAACTCATATTCAAGATCTGGTCTCCCAAGTCTTTTTCTGACGTCTTCCGAACACATATAAGGTGATTCTTTACCTATAATGGAATCTCTAAAGAAGAGGCCTAAGTTATAGAATTCATCAACACTTGCGCACCTAAGTGTCCAATCCTTAGGGGAAATGAAGACACTTGATCTCCACCTTGCCCTCTCAAGGAATCTTGCAAGCCGCACTTCTAGAGGCCTCTAGGGATGATACTAAGGGCTTGAGTTCAAAATCGCCCAAGTACTACCCTATGGATTCTTTGTCACTCAAGATGACTCATGTCGCGCAAGTATACTTTCCCAACTAGATTTTTCATGCCAGAACAATACCTGAACGCATCCTTCCTAGTCACCTCCTTTCCTCAAATCCACCTCTCCTCTTTAAGATACAACCTTCAAAACCCTCTTCAAATCCATTTATGTAATGGTTCCTTTGTTGGCTTCCTTTTCTGAAACGAATTTTGTGAGAACCTATATTAAAACCTCATGACTTACAAGTTTTACATCACCATGGTTGGAGGTTTCCTATATAACCTCACACTTTATGATGAGAAGATCCTTAACCTGGGCCTCCTTCTCAGGAGTAATCCCCATTCATAATCCTTTTAACCTGGTTCTTCTTCTCAGGAGTAAGCCCCAGTCATAATCCATTTAACCTGGGCCTCCTTCTCAGAAGTAAGCCCAAGTCATAATCTCTCTTAACCTGGGCCTCCTTCTCAGGAGTAAGCCCCAGTCATAATCCCTTTAACCTGGGCCTCCTTCTCAGGAGTAAGCCCCAGTCATAATCTCATTAACCTGGGCCTCCTTCTCAGGAGTAAGGCCCAGTCATAATCTCTCTTAACCTGGGCCTCATTCTTAAGAGTAAACCCTGGGTTAAAATTCAAAATCTTTATAAATTATAAATACCTTTATAGACCCTACTTCTTAGGATTATTTCCTAAGTCCTAGTCTTCATTTACCCGGGTAGTCATACATACGTAAGCCTCACATCATTTCTCATAACTGCATCTTTCATGGCACCATCTTCAAGTTTACTGATACCTCTTGTTTCTCACACCGAGCATGACTCACGTGAGCTTAGAGTGTAAAAGTAATCAAGACATCTTTTTTGGGTCATTAACTATGCATAAACCCTATATTTCTTTACCTGAACTATGGGGACTTTGATCTATGCCTTAAAAGTAGAGTACATAGGAAGCCTTTATAAGGTTCAAGCCCGTCTTTCATTAATTCTTTTCAGTCACATATGAAATTAAACTATATCCTTATTATCAAACTATGTGGGTTCTGATTCATTTTTATCAAGGATACGTAGGTATCCCATCTGCGGGTATGATCCCAACTCTGAAATAATCCTTGTCTTTCTGAACGACAATAAACTTCAAGTGCCCCACTGAGTGGCTTTAAAACTAGTATGGTTATCATAATGACTAAGAGATTTATATATAATATGTTTAAGGATACCATTGACTAAGAATATCTAATAAATACGGATGATTCTCTATCGATGAAGAACCTCAAATACATATAAAAGATTCTCTAAATCTCATACATATCAATCATTGATTTCCAAATCTAAAGTAAAACTCATTTTCATACTTGGTGAATTAATAAGTATTCGTGAACATAACTTAAATCTATAAGAGAGTCCCGGAGTAGGTAATAATTCCCCTCAAAAAGGTGTGATGAGCCTGACCTCCCATCCTTTGCGTCAATGAAAATTCTTAAGCCTCATCATTCCACCACTAATGAGCACCTACCTTTGGAAACTATGTCCAAATGGATATAGAATCATTGGATGTTTCTGGTTCTACAAATAAACCTGTTAGAAACCGATTGGAAAGTTTGAACCTTATACAAACAAGGTCATCCCCATTTCCAAAAGAAACATTCACCTAGGGAAAACACCACATTATAAACTCAACCACAGACTCATATTTATGATTTGAGACTCAAAACAATAGTTATTCCACATTTCCAAAGAAACATCATATGCATGATATAATATATTTAATATTTTTAATATCACCACACTGAAGC
Source organism: Viscum album (assembly GCA_963277665.1). Taxonomy (NCBI): domain Eukaryota; kingdom Viridiplantae; phylum Streptophyta; class Magnoliopsida; order Santalales; family Viscaceae; genus Viscum; species Viscum album. The sequence goes on along the minus strand of OY728150.1, from coordinate 778,937,364 downwards.
TCTTCGAGTCCCGGAATCTCGTGTCGACTCAGCATCTGGATTTTGAGATATTCTTAGAAATATTCTAGTCTTATAGATAAAAAATTGAGTCACTATAGATTTACCCATTATTCTTTTCCTTTTCCTTTATTTTTTAATTATTTTTAGTTTTGTATTTTAATTTTAAGTAAACATTTATATTATACTCATTTTATTTTCTATGGATGGAAAAAGTGGGAAAAACTCATGAAAACGTATTAAGAATATTAGAACCTAGTTAAAATGATTATTCACATCCTACCATGGTTTTCCACTTGAAAAGTAATAATATATTTCAGTTTGTGTCTTTCTATTCCACGTTAGTATTTGTAGTCTTATCATAAAATATTCCTAAAATATTTATGGTAATAGTTAAAGTTACTTTTATGAAATATTTGAAATGAAGTTTCGGGGAGGAGAGGAAAAAAATGGCTATATTGGTTACTATTTTCTATTTTTTCCCATATTTTAGTGAATTTGTTGAAAAAACATAAAAAATATGCCATGTTTTAAGAACTATACAAAAATATAAATATCCTTTGATGTTTTTTTTTTCAAACTTTATTTGATCTGCAAGGAAAAATACATACACATTTAGACTCTAATTTATTTTTGAAGAGATTGATCATATTATTTAAGCCTTAAAGATAAAATTCTTATTAAGGTGTATTTTTTTCTTAAGCTATGATTTTTTTGTATTTTTATAGATTTTAATTAACAATTAAAATCTAATAAACACTTGTGACTAAAAAAACTTAATTCCCATCTTGAGATGTTTTTTAACCCCTTTGACATCTCTTTTTTGATACCCTAACTTATTGAGAAAATATTTGAGTTTTTATTAAATATAAATTGTGTTTCATCTATCTCAAATATTTGGAACTCATGAGGTACTGTGAACATGATGGAGTCATTCGATAGGTTGGCCCCTTGTTTTTCCTTGAGAACAACCTTGAATATCAATCCTAGATAGTCCATTAGATAAACATTAATTTTATTATAGATTTGACCCACTTTTAAATCCAAATCATAACTTACCTACCCTCGCTCTAAAATAAATTTTCATAATTTATTCGATTTAAAGTGTGGGGAAAGAGTCTTTCATGTGTTTTTCTGTAGGAAATATTATATTAAAAGGGGATTGTGAGAGTTGAAAATCATTATTATGAATAATTTGGAAGATTGAACTGATCTTGGGTGACTATCATTCATTGTATTCAATTTTATCATCCAATAATATTAAAAAAGTGTATATTAAAATATAATAAAAACAATTGATGAGATTAAAAAAATTGGTATCCTTATTTTAGTGATTCAAGAACCTAATAAATAGAATTATAAGATCACAATTTATTATATTCTTTTTATAACTCATTCTCCTTGAAACATGTACATATCGAAAAATGAAAAAAAAAGGAAAGAGGAGAATAATAATGAGACATTTTTTTGATTCATTTTCAAGGTTCACAACCTAAAAAAGGAATATATGAGAGTATACATTTCACATCATGTTTTGGGATTTACTGAGGAATATTCCAATTCATTACAAGATAAATCATGCATTGTATTTAAAATTGGAAAACCTCTCTCATTCTGGATGACATTGTTTCTTCAACACTTTACCACCAACCTCAATCCAAAGAAAAACATTCTCAAGCCCTTACGATTGGATATATTTTCATGATTCATAGTGTGGAGAGGTGAAAATTTTCCCAAGATATGTTAAATAATCACTTTCCAATTATGAATATAACTCCATATTATTACATTCTATTGAGTGAAGAGTGACATTAAACTTCATGTGAGGTAGGTCATGAAATGGCTCTTGTATGGATATTGAATGATGTATTTCATGTGGTGAAATTAAATATATTTTTGATGGATGATCTAATTTTTAGTGTAAATAACCAAAATTTTCTCCCTCGCCTTTTTTGAATTAATTTTATTTTATATTTTCATTTCAGTGATTGAATTTTCTAAATCAAACTTGGATTTTAAAATCTATTTGAATGGTTAAAATCTGAATAAATCTTTCATTATTTAAATTTAATGATAAAATTTAATAAGAGTGAAAAATTTCAAGAATTGAGGGTTAATGAGACCTAAAAATTCATGACAAAATTATTTTAATTCATTGAAAATTCCCTTTTATTTCCATTAAAATACTATGTAATTAACATTTTATATGATATTAAGAATTTGTAATTAAATTTTAAAATTTCTTAATTAGTGATTTTAAATGTTTTATTAATTATAAGAATTAAACAAGAAATAAAAACCTTGTTTTTTTACCCTCAAACATAATTTTAAATGGGCCAAAATCCATGATTTTTAATTGTTCACATTTTTTGTAGCAAATTTAGATAGGGAATTCTTTAATCATTTTTTTCATTTTATATGTAGGACGCAATATTAGTATACCAACTATAAAATGAGAACCAATTGACCACAACATGACTGTAAAGATCAGTATACTAACCACAAGTGATGTTAACAAATTATTTCTTTCCCTGTAAACTAACAGCATGAGTTCACCTCAAGTGACCAAATGATGCCCCCATGGTTAGTGCACTAACTGCACAAAGGATTCATGTATCCAAGTGCAATATTATCCCATCGTCACTCAACTATACATGGAATTTAAGATATTACACCGGATGATCTATCTCTACTATCTGTTCCCTCATCCATGGTTGATCACAAGAGGAAAAACAATTGGCCATGAATTCCTTCCCAAGTGATCATACACCATCTATCAACTAAATTTTCCCTTACCTCCTCCCACATTGTACCACATATTGCATCACCATGAATCCATAACATTGATCGACTCCATGACCTCCACTTGCTCAAAAATAACCCAATTGATCTTATATAAGGATTTATGAGGGAAACCAAATTTAGAAATTGAAATATAATGCTGATGAAAATGAAGTGTGAACTTGGGAGAAATTTCATCATCATCTATGATGATATATATCCATACAAACCCTAATCTATCAAGCCTATGTAAATAATAACTTGATTCTATGAACCTTGAAGATCATCCCAAATTTAATAAGATATGTGTTCCACTTATGAAATTCCATTAATAGTTTTTTCTCAATGAACACCAACTAAAATGGGTCAAGATATTGGATATATGATGATCTCATTTAGGTGATGTTGAATATATTAAATCTAAGTCAATATTGGGTGTTTCAATCAATGTATAATGAACATGTGGCCTTAAACCTTTAAGATCTTCTTAACTTCAAGAATAAATGTGAGATACTAATGAATTTACAATTGAAATGGCTTGAGTTGTTGGAGATATGATACACGAATTTGTTTGATTATGAAGATCAAAAATCCAAGATGAAATAGGGAGTTTTAATATAATATGAATGAATACTTTGATCAGGGCTTCCAATGAATGTGTTCTCTGCATATATTCCCTATACAGATCCAATAATGAAGATAGAGGAGGCCTCAGCTCACTCCCAATTGAAGAAACGTGGTTATGATGAGGTATTTTTTTAATATAAGTTTTTCAAAAAAAATATTATTAAAATAATGAAAGTTAAAAATTATTTTGAAAATTAATGTGGAAAGGAGGCATCGCCGATGCTACCATTGGGTTAAGTCAAAAGGCGGCATCAGATATTCCACCTTTCATCACAATAAACTTATTTTGAATATAAATGTTTGTATATTTAAACATATATATGTTTGTACATTTTGATATATATATATATATATATATTTATTTATTTATTTATTTATATATATTGTGTTTATTTTATTTTATTTATAATTATGTCCATTAATATTTGAAAGTGAAAATTTTATGTTTTTAAGCAATGAATTTTGTGACATTTAAATTAGCTTTTACTTAATATAATTATGGTTTTTTTTAAATTTTCAATTATGTTTTATATGTTGAGTCACTTTTTCAAATATCATTTATATTGTATTTAAATTTTATAAGTTATATGATTTCAAAGTAACCTACATGAAATATAATAATTTTTGAAGTTGGTGGCTTTGAATGTTTATAAATAATAAAGTAGAAATATAATCTAAATGAAATATGTCACACTTACTGAACATATAAAAATAATTCAAAATAAAAAATAATTTCATAAAATAAATTAATAATAAATAACTTTAGTGGGGGAATATATTTTTGTTTTAAACCATTACATTTGTATTTATAATCTTTTTTGACATTCCTTTTATTATAAATTATTTATTATATTTATGAAATTATTTTTATTTTCATCCAATTTTTAGATGATTACGCTATGTTTTAAGTTTTATTTAGATTATTTTTATAGTTTATATTTTATAAACATTTAATGTTACTTACTTGAAATTTAATAAGATTTCTTATGTTTTAATAAGTCAACTTTGAAATCACATAAAATATAAAATGAAACTACAATATATATATATTAAAATTGAAATAGTGGCTAAAATGTAAAAACGGTTGCTAATAAAAATAATTTCATCATTTTAATAAAGATACTCATTTATAAGATAGAATACAATTTTGTTTCAAATCCATTAAGTCAATAGTACACATATAAATAAATGAGTACAATCATTGTTTATGATGATGTCATGTCCCACAATATGTTGTACGTATGGGATGCACATATCAAGATCATCGAACTCTATGCTGGGGTGAAGTATGATGACTTGGATAGGGATGATCCTTTGGTATTGGAACCTCGAATATTAGATGATATAGATGTGAATCATCAGGAGATGGTATTAGTTGGTTTTCATCATGTGCACTCAATCCTTCTCCAACTATGTGTGTAGAAGGACCTGTCATCATCACCTGGGGGAACCATACAGCCTGTGAAGGCATAGGTACAAATTCTAGAGGCATTGGAAATGACTCCGGATAGAAGGTCAGATAAGTTAAACCCAAAGAAAACTATGGATATCTGGAAAATACAAATAAATATCATGCCTTCTTATGCACATCCAAAATTTGATAAGGATGGAATTCTAGAGGGCCAAACTTTTCCTGTGGAACATGTGAGGCCTCACGTGTAGCATGACGCAGTCTACGTCATTGTCATTATCATGGATCCTCAACAATAATATATATAAGAGTACATTCTTGAGAAGAACCTCCAATCCCTTGGCAGGAATGTCCTCTTCTTATAATAAATTGTTGAATATACTATCGTAAACCATACGGTAATATGGCATCATCCCCTACACTACATCATGGATCACTACCGAACTAGAAACCTCCTCATCAGATAGATGACACATGTGGATAATCTGTTGTAGTTGAGTATATTGTAAAGTGAATCAAAATGAATTATAAAATGGTATAATAAACAAACTAATAGAAATTTATTGACTTACTCAATCTTGAATCTTATTTCCATGTGGAGTAAATTATGATATAGACTTAAGTTTATACCATGGTGCATACCGATCGGGTAGAGGGAATCACATCATATGCACACCCTTGATGTAAAGTGACACTCGTTTATCCCATATATCAGGATACATGGCATGTCATCAGCCCCAATTGACATCCTTCCCCCCTGTCGGCTTCAAAGAATAAAGTGATGGTGATTGTCTTGGTGGAAATTTAATATGATAAACACATCCAAACTGATGGATGAATCTATCTGGGTGATTCCATTTAATAATCAGAAAGTGAATGAGATGCACTAAAACCATTGAATCATGAAGTCCAATAGTGAAGTATGTAGTAAACTTTCCTAATAAAGCCCAGAATGGTATCCATGTAATCTGAAATGACATGATATATTGTTCAAAAAAAATTATGAAAAAAACAAAAATAATTCTATTATGAAATTGGTTAGTCAGGGAAAGATTATATGTACTTACATTGGTGGGTGGTAGATTATCTCACATGAGATATTATGAAACCATATTGTGCCTTAGAGCCTTGAAAAGTGGTGTTCCTAAATTGATATGTAGAATACTACATTAAAATTGATAAATATTAAGAAATTAAATTGAATAACTCCTACTAGAATCAGAAACCAATAGAGATGTGTGATCATACCAACATCAATACAGAGTGTCATGCAACACATATATTTATATCAACTTAACCAGTAGAAATAGGGGAGATGGGGGGGATGTTCTCTCATGCCCACATCTAAATACGGATGACACATCCCTAATATTAGGGTGATCTAAGAATAATTCTATGCATAAGGATCTATTTGTGTATGCCAAGAATGAAGATCCCCACATGTATCTCCCGACCTAATCAAAATTATCTACTAGGATAAAATACATCATGTGAATGTGAATTAGAGTGATCAGTTCATAATGTCCCTCCAATGATCTGTAAGATATCAGAATCAGTATGACACATGACGGTCTACTCGTCATCGTTAGTGGGAAACTGTGAAAAATATATCTTCAAACATCTCATGAATATGGAACCACCATCTATAGAATCCTCAAAACCTAAAATTTCAAGGCCTAAAAATCGTTGTACAATATCAAGACAGTCTCCACGAGTGGGTTTTATAACTACATCCTCTTGGATAGAAATACTGAGAAGGAATGCCACATCCTAAAGGGTGATGGTCATCTTCCCATTAAGAAAGTGGAATGTGTGTGTCTTCGGTATCAATATATTAGTGAGGGTAGCAAGTAGGTTATTATAAATGAATGTAAAACTAGATACCCCAATTCTGTAGTATTAACCACAAAGTAGGTGTGTTATAATAGCAGATGGAAGAGGAATGTGATGATAATGGTGTGTTATATGCACCCTAATATTTCAAGACTCATGGAATGCAATCATGTCATGTGGAACATTCCTATATTGATCAGTGAGTATTGTAGTATCCTTTATCTATATGTAATGAAATTAAATAATTCTTAGGTGTAAAAGGTATATATATTGTAATAGTTATCATAATTTTATTACTAGTAGAATGTAAGATATGGCATGTCTATTCCCATTTTTTTATAAAGTTTTTCTTAACAAAATAAAAGGGAATGTCTTTAGGTTTTTCAAATCATATTTCTAAATTATTTTTACATATATTTTTACAATGGAAATGTTTTTTTGTAATATATGGTTTTATATATTTATATATAGAAACATTTTTATTCATATTCTAAAATTTTATTAGCAAATAAGTCCTGAAATGTTGATGTAAAAAATAATATAAAACATTAAATAAATTTATCTATCTATAATAAAATGATAATTGTGATCATATAAATTGAAATGGAAAATAACTAACCCATGAAATAACACATGGATTATTTACAATGTAAAAGAAAAACATTGACCTTTTTTAGAATAATAGAGTTCAAATGAGATGATCCTAACTTCAAAAGTGAGGTAAAATCCATCTTATGTTCCAGTGGTAGCTTAATAACATCTTCAAAAGAGATGTACTTAACATCTTAATTTTCTAAATATTTTGACCTTCTAATGAAATATTCACTATATGGGGAGTCATTTCATTAAAAGGCCAAAAGATTTTGAACATTCAAAAGTTAATTACATCCCTTTAGAATATGTTATTAAGATACCACTTGAAAATAAGCTTTATTTTTCTCAAATTTATAGAAATGTTACTGGTGTAGTATCAATGATGTGCTTTTGGGGGTATCCATGTATTAATATCCACATTAATTACCTCATTTATTTACCTATTATAGTAGGATATCAAATATTCACCCTGAATGGGGGTGAAATTGGTGTTGATACATGAAAAAACTAACTCCATGATTTGAAGTTTTTCTTCTCTACAATGAGAAATGCAAGCAATATAGGTGAACAGTTTCCAGCTTGGGCTGCTTCAATCAATAATAATCCCTCTTATTTTCTGTATAAAAATGTTCCATATATCTGTATTAAATATTTCTAGAAATGGAATGTGCAAATACAAGGGAGGATTATCTATAAAAATCAATGAAATTAAACACAAGATGGATCATGTTGGTTATCTTGAGACACATGTTTGTTCATATGAATATGTTAGAAAACTTGATTATTATGTCTCAGTATGAATATAAATTATAGCAACAGTCGATACGAGTCATCACAATCACGAAAGACCCTCAAAATTGCCTTTTGTTTCTCTATCCATGCCTTATTATAGGAAATCGTATAATCAATGGTTTTTTGTATCCTCTCTTGGATAAGGGCTATAGGAACATCTTGTAAGGTCCTAATTATCTGTATGATAATAGATTTCACAAATTCACCATCCAATGAAGTATGATCTTCTTTCTAGTTTGGATGAATTCAAGCATGAGTTTCCTTACTCTTCAAGATTCTCTAACCTCCAAATTCAATGTTCAAAATCACCCTCAAGAGAAATATAAAATCATTCATATATTTATCACACCATATGATGTATTTTGTATGGATTGATTCCTAAACTAAATATTTATAGTTCCTCTCAATATGAAATATTTTTAGTATGTTTTTCAATACATATTTAGTTGGAAAATCCCTTCCAACATAGAAGGTTTTGTCTATCTCACTAAACCTATACACTATAACTCTAGGAAACTCAGTTGCAGGTGTGATAATATTCTAATAAAATTCAGTTAAATGTGTCATTGTATCTTTACCAAGATGTGAAGAGTGGTATATGATTCTTATGGTTTGAGGCTTTTGTACAACTACTTAATTTCTAGAAACTTCCTCCATAACTTATTATGTTTCCTCCTCATCAGAATTATTGTCTCCATATATTCCATCATTGGAGAATTCCACATCATATTTCTGATTAAAATGTATATATGGGAAACCATCTAGGTTTTCATCTTCCACATGATAGGTAATAACCTCAATCTATTGGGATAGACCTTATTCTACCACTCTTATAAGTACACATCTTCCTACAATTGGAAATTTTTGGTCTATAGTAGAAACATCACCATATAACTCCATCATGTAACCATATTAACGCTAAGAAAACAATTATTTATTGGTCCCAGTGCTCATCAACAGACAATGGACAAGCTAGATGGAAAATTTTAGTTGGGAATTGCAAATTTCTATAGCTAGTAGACTTGATCTCTTGATTAGGTCCCAAATTAAAGCAACCAAAAATTCATTCTTGATGTTCACTTAGGGTTACACAGTCAGTTTTCCTAGCCATTGTTGTTGATTATGTACTATAATAATCTCCTTTCTCAGTTTTAATAAACTTCTCATAATAATAGATAAACGAAAACATGATTATCTACATGAAGAAAAATAATCAAGATTATAGTATTGTAAATACTATTTACAGTGAGGTTTGACCATACATTCATTATTATATTGAAATTTTAGAACATATTTTTATATCCTAAAAGATGGCAATAATTTTTCATAGTATAATTTTTAATATTCCAAAAGATATGTTTAATAGTTTATAAATAGAATATAAATCATCAGAAGTATATCCCTCAGGAGTTTCAAACTAGGTGTGCAGTAAGAACTGTTATCATTCACTAGTTCTCAATCGATTTTAGATCAATGCATTATTTTTGGGTTATACCAATAGGTACATTTTTTCAAGAGCCACACCCACTTGTAGTATCCAGATAATAATTTTATTTATTCAATAACCACATAATCTTTATGATACCAAAATTTTATAACATTTTCTTATATACTAAAATATGACACTAATGGTTTGTAGTAAAAATTTTAACTTTACTAAAATTATGTTCAATAGTTTATAAAGAGAATGTGATTCATCTAAAACATATTCATCAAGAGTCAAAAAACCAGGCATGAAATAAGGTATGAACCATCTAAATCATAGGAGTAATAAACCATGTGTGCAATTAAGCCTCTTTGTTATCCAGTTTTTTCATCTTTCATCGTATGTTTATTCTATGTTAAACCAAAGTTAATCAATAACTAATCATTAATTAATTATTAGTTAATAATTATTTAACTAATAATTAATCCTATATTAATTATATCGAAATAAATCATTAATTAATATTTAATCATTAGTTAATAATTCTTTAATCATTAGTTAATCATTCATTATTCATTAGTTAATCATCCTTTAATCATTAGTTCATCATCCTTTAATCATTATTTAATCATTCTTTAATTATTAGTTAATTATTATTTGAGAATTAGTTAATCCTTATTTAATCATTAATTAATCATTATTTAATCACTAGTTAGTCAATAGTTAAACATTAGTTAATCATTACTTAATAATTCTTTAATCATTAGTTATTCATTCTTTAATCATTACTTAATTATTCTTTAATCATTAGTATATCATTATTTAACCATTCTTTAATCATTATTTTTCTATTAGTTAATCATTTATTAATTATTCTTTAATCATTAGTTAATCATTCATTAACCGTTAGTTAATCATTCTTTAACCATTGTTTAATTAGTAGTTAATCATTATTTAGTAATTCTTTAATAATTAGTTAATCAATCTCTAACAATTGGTTAATAATATTTAATCATTAGTTAATAATTAGTTAATCAATATTTAATCATTTTTTGTCATTATTTAATCATTAGTTAACCATTATTCAATCATTATTTAATTATATTTTAATCATTCTTTAATCATTAGTTAATCATTAGTAAATCATTTATTAATAAATATTTAATCATCAGTTAATTATTCTTTAATCATTAGTTAATCATTATTTATTAATTAGTTAATCTTCTTTTTATCATTAGTTCATCATCCTTTAATCATTATTTAATCATTCATTAATCATTAGTTAATAATCCTTTAAGCATTAGTTAATCATTACATAATAATTATTTAATCTTTAGTTAATAATTATCTAATCATTCATTAATAATTAGTTAATCATTATTTAATCATTAGTTAATCATTATTTAATCTTTAGTTAACCATTATTTAATCATTAGTTAATCAATCGTTAATAATTTTTTATTCATGAGTTAATCATTATTTAATCATTTTTTAATCATTTTTTAAACATTCTTTAATCATTAGTTAATCATTATTTAATAATTAGTTAGTTAATAGTTAATCATTTTATAATCATTAGTTCACCATTCTATAATCATAAGTTAATCATTAGTTAATAATTATTTAATTATAATTTAATCATTATTTAATCATTAGTTAATCATTATTCAATCATTAGTTAATCATTCTTTATGTATTGCTAATTCAATCTTTAATCCTTACTTAATCATTATTCAATTATTAGTTAATCATTCTTTAATAATTAATTAATCATTAATTAATCCTTATTTTTTCATTAGGTAATTATTAGTTAAAAATTACTTAATCCTGAATTAATAATTTCTTAATCATTACTTAATCTTATGGTATTCATTGGTTAATTATGGCTAGCTAATCCTTATGAAATCATTATTTAATATTAAGTTATTCATTAGTTAATTTATACTTAATCATTACTAAAAATAACTATTTTTTATAAACTATACCTAACTAACTAAACTATTAAATAAATAATATATTTATAACTAACTAAAAACAAATCAATTAAATAAATAAATAGCTTTAAAATAAATAAGAAAAAACACCTCTAAATGATGCATCATAAAAATTAGCACTCCCTTTAGGACATCAAAACCATCACGCACAAAGGAAGAATCATAGGGATTATTATAGAGAGTGAGAGAGAAACAAAGTAAGAGAGATATAGGGAATTTGGAGTAAGGGTGGGAGTGTGTTCCCTTTTATAAGATCTTCACAGAAAGGTGGAAGCACTGGTGTGCCTTTCACCTTTACTTTTGGTGAAAGTTAGCATCACCCCTACTTCCTTTTCCTTATCATTGATCAGTATTTATTAAAGGAAATGGTGGAATTAGTCATGTAGCATTATAATTTATATCAAAGGATTTAGGGCCTCTTCCACCTTTCTATGGTAAATTTCAAAAAAAAATATAACCTAGAATTATTTAAAAACAATTCTAAAACAAATTACAAAAAAACTCTGATGATGAGATATGCACTAAGGGTTCTTGAAAAAATTAACATATAAACTCATTACATATTTAAGAACATGACTTAAAAGACTAAAAATCATCCCCACACAAATTTCCACAATCCAAGCTCATATGAGACAACCAATCAAGGTTGAGGTTTTGTCCAAGAAAACTCTAAGTACCATTGAATAACCAAATTAATATCTTCCTCACATAAAGACCCATATATAGGATCACTTCATCATTAAGATCCACCTTGATTCAAATAAGTTCAGTAATGATGGAATAATTAATTTTATTTGACTTGAACTAATTGTTATTTTCATTTTTCAGGACCATGTTTCAAATTAACGAGTTATCAAAATCATGACCAAGAGCTCAAGTGAATCCTTGTGATGTTAGATCCATGATGACCCCACATTTTTCAAAATTAAAAACTAAAAACAATTATGTCTAGGACCAAGTCCAAGACCAACCCTAAATTTTTTCAAATCCCACTATTCTAGAAGCCCAAAATTGTGGCACGTGTAATTATTCATGTGATATTTCCAAAAAAACACTCATGTTCCACTAAAATTTGAAGAAATCTAGCACATAATCCTGGTATTATTCTCTAAGAAGTATGGTATTCAATCATAAGTGGTGAATATTTCAGTTGGAATATTTGATTAATGTCGATTGTGGCCTTTGAAGTGATGGACATGATACCCATCCAACGAAGGAGAAGCTTGATGCTCAGAATTGAATTCAAGAAGGAGAAACAAGACATTAACCAATGATTATAAATATGTTCTCCTTCTTCTATTATAGAATATTCAATTTTTTCTAATAGTAGTTAGGGTTTTAATTCTCTCTAAAATTATTCTTGTAATTTTTATTTCATTCATGCTCTGTTTAATGAAATCATGTTCTCTCTTCTTCATATGGATTTATGTTTTTGATTTTTTCAATATTTATTTAGTAATAGTGATATATTAAAAATCCTTGAAATATTAGTAATGAATCAATGTCATAAATTCTCCTGGGGGATCCATTTTTCCTGAATCCCCAATATGATTTCTTCAGTTTTAATTTAGTTTTCAAGGTGTATTGGGGGTGTATTGGGATTGGTGTGGTGAACATCAAACTTCCCTAGAATTATTTGTATTTCATTCCAACATTTTTGATTCATCCCTCATGTTTTGTTTCTCTTTATATATTATTTAATGGAGGGCATTGAGGCATGAACAACATAAAATGGATTTTGGTGGATTTTTATGGATTGTCCACTGTGTTGGATCGTGTTATACAAAATATGCACAAGAGGGGGGTGAATTGTGTCTTTCAAAACTTCTTCTAGAAATCTTGGTGATAATTAATTCTGTCCTTTTATCTTTATCATATTGTTTATGTAGTGAAAATAAATAGATATTAGGATGCAAATATTTATAGTGGTTTGGGGCACGAATATCCCCAAGTCAACTCCACCAACACTCTTCTCTATGAGCTTGGTGATTTTAACTAGTTGATCCTCTTTTCACAAGACCATCCACAATTGAGTGTAAGCAGTTGATACCTTTACAATTTAATTCTAAAACAGATCCTTCTACTTCTAAACACAGAACCGATCAAACAGCTTAGTACGAGAAGACGATACTCAAAATAAATAGGTATTTTAAAAATACATTCCATTTTATCTTCACAGTTGTATCAGTATACAGCTGACCGTGAATGGATCATCATTTTTAGAAAGGTTGTTCTTCATATAAGAGAAGTTCTAAATTGAACCAGTTGCAATTGATCTTGAAATATATTCATAAACAAATCAGCAGTAGATTCACAATATATTTCTAATGTAGAATAAGTAAATCTTCATCATTTCTTTTTCGAACATAAAATAAAATCTGATCATTATTTATAGCAGTAGGTCTATAAAAGATCTCTTTAAAGAATTAGTACATATCTATTTTTGTGAAACTCAAATATCTCCATATTTGAATCTTATAATATCTATGAATTGAAGATATATCTTTCCACCCATATATATTACGAAAATTCAGATACACAGAATATATAGAATAAAGACGAGCACTTTATTCATAAATTCAAATCCACAAAAGTCTCCTGACATATCATAATATTCAAATTTTTTAATAGCAGAGCAGTCGTTACTTCCCTTAAAAATAGCATGAAATACTTATCTTAAATCTATATTTTGAAATACGTATAAACGGCTTTAAATTGGTTAAAGATGCACTTTAAAATTGGGTCATGAATCTAGCTTGAAATCAGCCTGATATTCCATAAAATACCATTGCACAATAAAGTCATAAATTCAAATCTCTGACACCGGAAGAAGTCAAACATAGGGTTCCAAAAGTAAGGTTGATTAAAAAAATAAGTTTTATGATCCATACTTTTTCATTCTCCTTCAAATGTATGGTATATAATTCATACTTTTCTTTTCTTTAGAACGTAAGATACATGATCCATACTTTTTGATAAAACGTAAGGTTCATTACAAAAGTAGGGTTGATGATCCATACTTTTGTGAAACAAACGTATGGTTCCATACTTATGTAAGGTTCATTATCCGAACTTACAAACATAAGGTTCCTTCAAAACATATGGTTATTTTACCATACTTTTTTGTTAACATAAGGTTGATTAACCATACTTTTCTGAACCCTCGTAAAATAAATGTAGGATTTAATCCTTATGTTATGCTCTCCAACGTACGGTATGAACAGTATTTCCAGAACATGCTGAATATATTTCTGAACACTTTGACAAATATTTCACGTGAATCATATGCTTTAATATTATTCCAAAATTGGGAATATAAAGAATATTAATTTCTTGAAATATAATTAAATTAAAATCATTAGAATAACAAATAAGGGTATTAGTGAGCATAAAAATCATCCTAAAAATATATAGTATTGTTGAAACAATACATTCTCAACAATCTCCCCCTTTTTTATGATCAAAAAAATCATACAAATTATTTACATGAAATTTAGAATTTTATAAGGGAAAAAGTATTTAATCTTTACATCCAAATATTTCCCTTGAAAAAAAATATTTCACCTCCCACAAAAGTCTACAAAAAATTTTCTTTTCCTTTTACTTTATAAAATATTATGTTTATCCAAAATTTCTCCCCCTTTTGTAATATCAAAAAGAATGATAGAAAAAAAATAACAAATTTAATTTAGTACTGAACTTGTAAGAAAATATTATAAGAAACTGTTTATCAATAAATAAATCTGGATATCTGGAGGCAATCATATATAGACATAAACAAATGTAAAAACTCTTCGAATAGGATAAATAAGAAATTTCATTGATAAAAGAATTTACATGTACATGAATGAACAGGAATAAAGTTTTTTGGGCTATGGGTTTGACCAAAGGGTATTTCAGCGACTCTGAATAACATCTTTTAACTTTTCCAACTATAACCTTAATCACTTCATTAAACTATATCCTAGCTGAATGATCAGATCCCTTCCTTCCTAGGTCAAATGAATATCTTCAATGAAGTTTACTTGGAAATTTTCAATAAATCATTCTTCCTTCTCCATAAACTAATTTAGCTTCTCGGGGAATCTATTCAGTAATTATCTAATACTCGGTTCACCTAAGGTAAGTTGATCAACAAGGAATTTCTAATTATACAACAAGATAAAAAAGGGAGTGTTATTACATTGTAAATCCTACAACCTTTCATTCATGTTTCCCATTACAGATGTAATAGCTTGGAATCTCTTGATTAAATCAGTCAAAGTACCTAATGTACTTTCTTGACTTC
Organism: Viscum album; assembly: GCA_963277665.1. Taxonomy (NCBI): domain Eukaryota; kingdom Viridiplantae; phylum Streptophyta; class Magnoliopsida; order Santalales; family Viscaceae; genus Viscum; species Viscum album. The sequence goes on along the minus strand of OY728150.1, from coordinate 778,921,621 downwards.
CTGTGAGAGTTACAAATTTTTTCTTCGTATAATTTTTCAAATCTTCCAAATCGGATATCAACACAACTTTAGATTTCAACTTTGCAACCTCTGTCAGCAATTATTTCTTAAAAACATCAACTTCTTGCTTTGAAACAGAACTGTATTTCAGATTTTGAAATCTCTGTTTCTCATTCTCTAAATCTATTCTTAAAGCATCATTCTCGGATTTAGCTCAATTAAATTATCTGACAAGTTCCTCAATATGATCATGCATAGAATTAGAGGCACCATGTGCCTGATTCACAACTAGATCAACTAAAATCTGTGGTAAAGATTGAGAATCTGATTCTTCTTCTTCATTATAATCCACTGTTTTCTCAACTAATTTGTCTCTAGAATTCTCATCTGAGAAGGATTCATTAAGAACTTCTGTTTAGATTTTAGTGAAATGTTCGTGAACTTGTGATTATTCATTCCCTACTTCTAAAGGAAGGTGCTAATTTTAAGTAATTTCTTCTTGTATTTCTTCTTAAATTTGTTGTACTGAGTCAATCTTATCCATAGATTGATTGATAATTTCCATTTACTAAGATTTTTCAACCTGAGGTACTCTCTCAGTTCTTATCTCTACTTCAGCCTAAGACAAAATTTCCACTTCTGCTCGAGAAGCAGCTTTCTCTTGAATTTCTTCATGAATTGATTCTCTCCCAAACTTATAACTTAAATTTTCTCTGGTTTCAAGAAATGTTTCTGTAGAAGGTTCCTAACAAGATTTTCTATTTCGTGAGCAAATAATTCCTCTCTACCATTCTCCATCAGTAGGTGAATCTTCTATTTTAAATCTGAGTTTTCTTCCAGTCATAGAAACTTCCCCTATTCGGGATTCAGCCAAAACTTCTTTATATTTTTCATGTTGCTCCCCCTGACCAGATTCCTAATCCTCATTAGCTCCAACAGGCATGATTTTACCTTTTACATTGCTCTAGAAAAATCTGATCTTTCCCAAAGTTCTAGCATTCATCAAATTACTATAATGGCATCTAACACTTGCATCAATCAGCCACACCATGTCTTTCTTAAACAATAGCTTTAATATAGTCCTTCCATAAGGATAAAAAAACTCATCCTATCCTTAGGTTGATAAAAGTAACTCAAATATCTAATAATGTAGTGTGTAAAATTATTCTTTATATCACTTAAAAATATAAACATAATATACATATCTGGAAACAGAAATTTCTCCATTTCTGACATCCTTGGGGCTATCCCAGTCTGAATAAATTTAACCAAATTTTTTTTATCTGGTTCTAAATCTTTGACTAAAATTTTCTTGATGTTAGTATAACCAAATAGAAAAGATATTTTATCTTTGGATTTATGATTGTTATCCCCAATAGACTTTAGATCAAAATGAAAAACTGCCTAATGGGGGTAGTTCAAGATTCTCTCAATTTCAACGAAAGAGATCGATAACTGTCTATCTTCGATCATCACAACTATCGAATCTCTCATATCTCCCAAACTAAATTTAATATTTTTAAAGAAACCTCACAAATCATCTTTATATATAAATTCAGTGTAGTCCTCAATGAACATCTTTTCAATACCTTGAAAGAGTAATGCTTGCTTCATTATAAGATTCGTCTGATATATCCATTCCAGATCAACGACCATTCTCTGAAGAATTTTTCGTCTGGTTGTATGCTGAAGCTTTACATCATTGGGTTCTCCTTCTTCGATTATCTTTGTTTTTTCCATTTCTGTCGAAATGTTTGAAGTTTTGAGATTCTAGGGTTTCGAAGGTGTGAGAAAAGGAAGATGAAATAGGTTAAGGGTTTTAGTAGTTCGAAAGGTTTTGAGAAAAAGAGAGTTTTTTGGAATTCGAAAGGTTTTTGATAGAGCCTAGATTCCCATGTCATTACATACATAATAATCATTACATAATTTAAAAATTAATTAAACTGTATGTGATGTATTTAAAATTTATTTTAGGATAAAAATAAATGTATAAGTTATTAAAATATGAATAACTAAATCTTAAAATAATATGATCAAAGAAAATTAAGATTAAAAATAAAAAAAAAATAATATTTAAAATTAAATAAACCCAACTCCCCCTTAATAAAATTAAAAATCAAAGTGGTAAGTGGTTTAGTAAAAATATCAGCTAATTGAAATTTCGTATTTATAAATTCTAAAAATATATCTTTTTTAAGAACATGATCTCTTAAAAAATGATGTCTAATATCAAAATGATTAGTTCTAGAATGACATATATGATTTTTAAATATTTTTAGCACTATTATTATCACATAAAATTGGTTTATTAATAAAATCTAGTCCAAAGTCCATAAGAGTATTTTTCATCCAAAAAACTTGTGCAAAAAAAAAGTCTGTAGATACATATTCTACCTCGGCTGTTGACAAAGCAACTGAGTGTTGTTTCTTACTAGACCATGACACCAAAGATTTTCCTAAAAAGTGACAAGTTTCAAAGGTGTTTTTTCTATCTAATCCATAACTTCCAAAATCATTATCTAAATATGAAATTAAATTAAAATCATATTTTTTTGATAAATAAGAGATTGAAAAATAGTTCCTTTAAAATATATAAAATTCTATTTACAGCTGTAAGATGTGATTCCTTAAGATTTGATTGAAATCTTTTACAAAGACATACTGAGTACATAATATCTATCCTGGTAGCAGTAACATACAATAAACTACAAATCATACCTCTATATAACTTGTTGTCTACTGGTTTTCTAGTTTCATCCAAATCAAGTTTTATATTAATGCACATAGTAGTTGAATATGTCTTACTATTTTCAATTCCAAATTCCATTATTAGATCAGTAATGTATTTTATTTGATTAAAAACATTTCAAAAATCTTTTTGATAGATATGAAGTCCTAAAAAAATTAAATTCTCCGATCATACTAATTTCAAATTCTTTTTTCATTTAGTTTGAAAATTATGAATATTTTTTTATTTGTTGATCCAAAAATTCCATCATCAACATAAATTTGAACCAATAGAATAATAGAATTTATAGTTTTCTTAAAAAGTTTTGGATCTATCATACCCACAGTAAAATCATTTTTCAAAAGGATAGAACTTAAACTTTCATAGCAAGCTCTCGGTGCTTGTTTAAGGCCATAAAGAACTTTAGTAGGTCTAAAAACAAAATCTGGTTTTAAGAATTTTCAAAACTGGGAGGTTGTTCTACATAGACATCCTCTATTAAATAACCATTTAAAAAGGAAGACTTAACATCCATCTGATATAATTTAAAGTTTATATGAGATGCATAAGCTAAACAGATCCTAATGGTTTCTAATCTTGCTACAGGGGAAAATTTCTGATCATAATCTATACCTTCTTCTCGATTATTTCCTTTAGCTACTTGTCTTGATTTATTTCTAGCTATAATTCCTTAATCATCTTGATTATTTCTAAAGACCCCTTTAGTTCCAATAACAGGATAGTTATTTGGTCTTTCAACTAATTTTCAAACTTCATTTCTTTTGAAATTTTTTAGTTCTTCTTGCATTACTATCATCCAACTTTCATCAATTAAGGCTTATTCTATTGACTTAGGTTCTGATTGGGATAGAAAATAAGAAAACTCAACTAGATTTACTATATTTCTTCTTTTTTTTATTCATGTGTCTAGGTCTCCTATAATAGTTTCTAAAGGGTGATTCTTTTGAGTTCTTGACTATCTAGGTAAAACAATATCAATTTTATCAGTGTCATGTTCTTCTGAATTGGACTGAATTTTTTTTATATTATTTTTAAAATAAACTTTTAGGTTTTCAAGTCTCATGTTATTATTAGGGTCAGATTCATCAATTTGATCTTTCCTTTTGTCAAAAGGGTCGGATTCATCAAATTTCACATGAATTGATTCTTCAATAATCCTTCAATTTTTATTAAAAACTCTATAATCTTTGGAGGTATCATAATATCTTAAGAAAATGCCTTCATCAAATTTTGGATCAAACTTACCAAGATTTTCATTGGTGTTCAAGATATAAACCATGAATATAAAAACTATAAGGTATTTTACTTTAGGTTTTTTGTTATTCCAAAGTTCATAGGGTGTCTTTTTGAAAATTGGTCTGATTAAAACTCTATTCATTATAGACCACACTGTTCTTATAGACTCTACCCAGAAATAGGTAGGAAGACTATATTCATTTAGGAAAGTAATTACCATCTCCTGAATAGTTCTATTTCTTCTTTCAACAATTAAATTTTGTTGAGGTGTTCTTGGTGTAGAGAGTGTTAGTTTAATACATAGATTTGAGAAAAAGGAATTGAATTCCTGATTCTAAAATTATCAAACATGATCACTTCATAGTGAAATTATTTTAAAATATTTTTCATTTTGAAAGGGTTTACAAAAACATTCAAATATGGTAGAATCTTAATTTTTATATTTAGAAAATATATCCATGTAAATCTATAATAGCCATCAACTAAAACATATATATATAATTTTACAGCCAAATTTTCTACTCTTGGAGGTACAAACAGATGTATATGGATAAGTTCTAAAGGTTTAGATGTAGCAATTTTGTTAATTGATTTGAAAGATGATTTATTTTTCTTTCCAATTTGACATTCATCATAGAATCTTTCACTGTTAAATTTAAGAATAGGCAAATAAAAAACTAATTGTTTCCTAGATAAATTATGTAAAGAATAAATATTGAAATTTCCAAGTCTTCAATGCTAGATCTAGGATTCATTTATTTTAGTAGTTAAACAATTTAATTTTTGTTTACATAATTAATTTATGTCCAGGTTATAAACATTTTCAGTTCTTGGTACTCTAAATTTAAGTAATTTATCTTTAAAAACAAAACATCAGTTGTTAGAAAAATCAACACAATAACCATCATCACAAAGTTGATATATACTTATCAGGTTATGTTTCAATCCTTGTACATAAATTACTTTATTTATTGAGACAGCATCCGGATCTCCAGCAATTCCAATACCAATAATATTTCCTTTGGCATTGTCACCAAAGGTGACTAATCCACCATCCTTTTGTCTTAAGATTTTAAAGTTTTATGAGTTTCCACTCATATGCCTAGAGCAGCCAATATACATGTACCATATTTATTTTCTACTTATGTGACATGCTTCCTACAAATGTATTTAAACAAAGGTTTGTTTTGGTACCCATGTTTTCTTGGGTCTAGTAGTGATATCTAACAGTGATCTGGGTATCCATATTTTCTTTTTTTTCTATAATGATTTGAGTCAAATAAATAGTTTTAAATAAAGACATTTTTAAATATACTATTTAGGGATTTATTAAATAATAGTTTTTAGTTATATGACCATTTGTTCCATAGTAATTGCAAATTACACTTTTTGAATTTGGAACAAAATATTTTTTGTACAGTTTAAGTTTCTCATCTTTACTGCCTATTCCATATCTTTTTTTATTAATCATATTATTAACAAGAATTTCATTTAAAGAATTTTCTCCTTTAAAAAAAAGAGAGATATTATTTTGTAGGTTTCTACTTAATCTTGTATTGTTTTGATCTTGGTTTCATAATATACACTGTTTGTTTTAGATGAGTTATATTTTTCAGTTAACTGTTGATGTTGTTTTAGTAAAGTGACTCTTTCTCCTAAAATTGCATTGTGAATGTTTTTATTGATTTATGATTTTTTAATAAGGAATCATATCTTTTTTATATAATGTTACTGTAGGTTGTAAGTTTTTCATTTGAACATCTAGGATTAGAATCCTAATTGCAAGAGTAATAAGATTGTACCTCATTATCTTCGGCCATGAAGCTCATGTTTTCTTTTAGATTTGATTCTTCTTTTTCTGAGTCATACTTGGATGAGCTGTTAGAGTCTTCAAAAACACTCAATATAGCTTTCATTGCTCTTTTATCTTTCTTCTCATAATCATTATTTTTGAAGAAAAAAAATTCCTTTCTCTATTTAGTAGAGGATAGCCAGGTCTTATGTGACCCATTTTCTTGAATTCATAGAATCTAACTTCCTTTGGATATTTCTCGTCTTTCTTGAAATATTTTATAAATCCTTTATTTTTTTTCAAAAATTTGATGAATTTTTTGGCCATTTACGCCAGATCCATTTTTTAATCAGATGATTCAGAACTTTCTTCATTTTTGATCTCTTTTTTTATCTTTCTACTCTTCTTCTTCTGAGATGTAACTTTCAGAGCATTATTTTCTCTTTTTATCAAAACATTATGCTCATTGGTTTCATCTTCCATCTCAGCTTCATACATCATCAGGGTTTCAATCAATTCTCTCATAGTTAGATTTTTAACATGTGATGATTGCCTAATGGCTGCTGATATCACATTCCATTGGGTTGGAAGTACTCTCAGTACTTTCAAGGATTTATCTTCTTGTTTAATAGGTTCTCCCAAGGAAATAATGTTTTTTACTATATCTTTAATCCTTACATTCATCATATTGATTTTTTCACCATCAAGAATTATAAATGTATCAAATTTTAATTGTGTTGTAGCATACCTCATTTGTCTGACATTGTCAGTTCCTTCATAGGCTACTTCAATTGTCTGCCACATCTCATATGCAGTAGGGAATTGAGATACTTGATAAAATTCATCTAGTCCTAGTCCACCGATGATATAATTCATATCTTTTGATTTTATCTCATACTCTTCTTCAGTAGATACACTCTATGTTTCAGGTTTCTCAAGAATTTCATAAGGAGTAAAAAAAATTAGTAGACTCTGTATCCAAGATTCTTCAGGTAGATGATCATCCATAGTTTTCACCATTGAATTTTGGATCTCGAATCATTTACATTCCCTCTCATTTCTTATCCATAGAGATATCTATATAATATTTCATCTTATTATATATTTAAAAAAATGAACCACCTCTCATACCAATTATTGGATCATGTTATACAAAATATGCACAAGAGTGGTGAATTTTTTCTTTCAAAACATCTTCCAGAAATCTTGATGATAATTAATTATGTCCTTTTATCTTTATAAAATTGTTTATGAAGTAGAAATAAATAGATATTAGGATGCAAATATTTATAGTGGTTTGGGGCACAAAGATACCCTAGTCCACTCCACCAACGCTCTTCTCTATGATCTTGGTTATTTTCACCAGTCGGTTCTCTTTTCACAAGACCATCCACAACTGAGTGCAGGCAGATGACACCTTTACAATTTAAGGATAAAACAGAGTCTTCGGGTTATAAACATAGAATTGATCAAAAATCTTAGTACAAGAAGCTGATACTCAAAATAAAAGAGTATTTGAAAAATTATTTCTAGTTGATCTTCACAGTTGTAGCCGTACAAAACTGATAATGAATGGATCGTCATTTTTAGAAAGGTTGTTCTTCGGATAAGAGCAGTTATGAATTGACCCAGTTGCAATTGATCTTGAAATATATTCAGCAACAAATCAGTAGTAGATTCATAATAGATTTCCAATGTAGAATAAGTAAATCTTCATCATTTCTTTTTCTAAAATAAAATAGAGTCTAGTAATTCTTTATATTAGTAGATCTGTAAAATAACTCTTTAAAGAATCAGTATATCTCTATTTTTGTGACACTCAAATATCTCCATATTTGAATCTTGTAATCATTTTGAATTCAAGAGATATCTTGTCACCCATTTATATTACAAAAAATCAGATACACAGAATATATAGAATAAATACAAGTGATTTATTCATAAATTCATATCCACAAAAGTTACTTGACAGATCGTTCAAATGATTGAATAACATAGAAGTCGTTACTTCCCTTAAAAAATGGGATGAAATCCTCCTCTTAAATTGATCTTTTGAAATACATATAAATGGATTTAAATCAGTTAAAGATACACTTTTAAATCTAGCCTTGAATCTATCTTGAAATCAGCTTGATATTCCGCAAAAGGCAGTTGCACAATAAAGTCATAAATTCAAATATCTCCCACCTAAAGAAGTCAAATGTAGGGTTCCAAATGTAAGGTTGATTGAAAATGTAAGGTTGATGATTCATACTTTTGTCTTCACCTTCGAAACGTATGGTATGTAATTCATAATTTTATTTTATTTAGAATGTAAGATATATGATCCATACTTTTTGGTAAAATGTAAGATTCATTATAAAAGTAGGGTTGATGATCCATGATTTTGTGAAGAAAATGTAAGGTTCCATACTTGTATAAGGTTCTTTGTCCAAACTTTTCTCATATAAAAACGTAAGGTTACTTACAAATATAAGGTTCTTTTACCATACTTTTCTATTAACGTAATGTTGATTAACCATAATTTTCTAAACTCTCGTAAAATAAAAATAAGATTTAATCCATACGCTACGCTCTCTAACGTATGGTATGAATAGTGTTTCCAAAACATGCTGAATAGCTTTCCAAACACTTTGAAAAATATTTCACGTGAATCATATGCTTTAAGATTATTCTAAAATTGGGAATATAAAGAATATTAATTTCATAAAATATACTTAAATTTAAATCATTATAATAACAAATAAGGGTATTTGTGAGCATCAAAATCATCATAAAAATATAGAGTATTATTGAAATAATACATGATCAACATGAAATTGTGGCTTTTTCATCATATAAATCCATAAAGGAGGAGATATTATATAAAACAAGGTGATTTCTAAAATGGAAAAGGATATTTCAATCCCATTAGAGTATGATGATTCATAAATGATATTTATTTTATTATCACTTGGATGCTGACAACATAGTTGGGTAATTTAGGATATTAATGGTCAAACCTTACATTCATCCCATTCCCCCAGTAACAACTATTTAAGATTTATTTTTCATACTTCTTTAATTACTCAAAAAATTTTAAAAAACATCACATTATTTCAATCTACTTATTTTTATTGATAAATATAAAATAAAATAATTATTTATAAGATATTTATAATAATGAAGATAGGACCACACACAACTCTTTTGGAGACGATCTTGGTCTACCCTATGATACATCCTAGGTTAATAAGAAAAAATTGACCATGTCCCAAGACAATTTCCCAATAAAACATATTATAAATATAATAAAAATCTAGAAAAAGCAATTATATTATATTATGGATGAATTTATAGATATATGTTAGGTTAGGAATTTAATATTACTGTTATATATATGATCATTCATTATATGGTCATTGTACATGTAGTAAATAGATATATGATCATTGGATATATTTGTATCCAATAGTTATATTGAAGTTATTTAATTTTTAGTAAAAAATTAAAAAAATATAACTCATATCAAATAAATAATTCTGGAAGGAAATAAAAAGTTAATAATTTATTAAAATTCATTATTATAAAAATATGTACCTTTATTAATTATATATTATTATTATTAAAGAATTATTTGATGCAAAATTCCAATATTTCATAGTATGTTATCTCTTCAAAGTATTTTAATAACTTACGTTACACACAACACTGAGTTCGAGCGCACCATTACTTACCATACTAGCCGTTCAAAAAAGAGGTTATGAATAGTATTAACTACATTTTAAATTTTATATATCCTATATAATTTTAACATTCATAATTTTTTTCTTAGACAAAATATAAGAAAAATTCAATTTTTAAGATAAAAGAGGTATTTTTCAAAAAATGCAGTTTTCCGCCTTTTAATAGATAACCCTTTCTAAATAAAATATTTAACACTTTTATATATTAAATTTAGTGAAATTTAATTCTTATTTAGAATAGAGACATAAATATTAAGTTTGGATAAATTTTTGGTACTTTTCTGATAACTTTCATATTTTAATGAATAGTGGAAAAGATACTAAATATTAATTAAAAACAATTTTATTATCGAAATAATTTATAGTGTTAAATTATACATTTGAGTAATTTTAAAGTATAATTAGACTATAATTTTATCATTTAATATAATTTAGTTCATTGGATTTAATTTCACATTTAAACTGGACATAAACAAGTGTTAATCTTTTGATAGTTATTATTTCTTAAAAACACGCTTTTTGTTTTGACCACAGAAATTAATTTTAATTTAATTTCTTCCACTTCTGTGTTTTGAATTTCAAAAAATGGATTCCATATTTGGAATCAGGAGGTCCAAATTGTGTAAATAAGTATCTTTTATTTTTATACATTAAGAAAAATTACTTCGGTAAATATTATATTTACCATGGTTAAAGGGTAAATCCGGAAAATAAGGGTAAAAAATAATATTATAATAATATTAAATTATTCTAACATGTATCCTATTCCTATTTATTGATACATGTCCGACCATGGTCATCCTTGTGTCTCTTTTGGGACCCCATGGAGCCACTTGGGAGTGATAATGTCATTTTATATTAATTAATCTAAAGTAAACACAAAAATAACAAAAGCATGTATCTTTTAGTAAAACATTTTTATATGGGGTTATATAATTGATATCCTTGACTATAAATATTAATTTGAAAGATAAAACGATTTCCTACATGATTATATTTTATTTATAATTTTTAGACATAAAATATATATTTATTTATGACTCAATAATGATGCAGTATTTTCCTTCTTAATAACAGAATAAAATAAACTATATTGTAAATATTAAAATAAATATAATTTGAAAGTTTTGATGCCATCCAAGAATTTTCAAGGTTAATATGACATTTTAGGGTTTATTAAATGTATTTGGTTGTAATTAATAAAGTTGCGATGACTTTCACAAAAACCAAATACTAAATAGTGTAAAAATTGACATAATTGAGTTTTTAAAAAAATTCTATATTATTAATTGATATAATATTCATAAAAAACTAATTTTTGGCCAAAAAACTTAAATAAAGTCATATATATTAATATTGAACCACATGGGGTTCTCTTGGTAGGTTATAGTAACTTTATTAAGAATATAATATAAAAATATAAAGAGACATAGTAAATGTAAAATTATTTAACTTAGAGTTAAATCTAAAAGATAAGGTTAATATGATGAACTAAACCTATATAAAACATATTGGTTGAAATTTTTTCAACCCAAAACAACCTTAGCCTCTAAATAATTCATTTTTGAGCCATTATAAACCGAAAAGAATTTTATTATAAAATAATATTTCAAGCTTTTCCTAAAGTGACCCTCACCTCTCTTATAAAAGGGAACTTCCCCTTCTCTTAATTTCACACCTGAAAAGCATTTTGGCTCAGCCAACCCCTACCCATATATTCTACCAACTTTCCTACCTTCATCTTAGAGGCCTTAATTTGGTCATAAAGCCAACTTAAAGATCCCTTTTGATCAAATCAAAAGGAAGAACCCGAAGAAGAGGTAAATATTTCATCACCTTTTTCAAGTTCTTTTCTTCTTCCACTTCCTCTTTCTTTATTGTTTCCATTATAAAATAATAACTATAGTATATTATATATACTATGATGTTATTATAAAAATGGTACAACTGTATTCATTATTCTATCCATTCTATAAATGACAAAGTCACCATACATGCGTACGTACGGATTATCGTCTTCACATCGTGGTGTAGTTTGTTATACAAACACTTCATTATTTAGATGGGTATAATAATGAGTATAACTGATGTAAATAATAAATATAACATGTTAATTATTTGTTATATATTATATACCATCCAATTACATATTATTTTACCATCAATATAATGATATCGTTGCTCGTACGTACGTATGGATTACCGTCTCCACGACACGATGAGATTCATTCCCACGTTCACCATTCAATGTTGATTATAAAAATATATATTATTAATAAGTATGTAATATATGAAATAATAATTCTACTATATATATATATATATGTATATATGATATATAAACTTACATATATCTTATTTACTTACTTCCGTTCAATACGATATGAAAATGGAAACAACGTTTATGCGTACGTATGGCCTACCGTCTCCATAAACGGTGTCTTCCATTTCATATATATATATATTATAAATATTTATATTCTATATATATTTTATATATAAATCAATTTTTATATTCTTTAAGTATTTAAATCATGATATAAATGATACTATCAAGAATAACAAGTTAAAACACGTACGATAAAGAAAGTAATTATTACCCAAAATGTTAATTTAACATGGAAATTGTTATTAAATGGTTAGTATAAATTCATAAATGAATATTTCATGATATAATAAATATTAATATGGTTCTGTAATAATTTAAAAAACATACTATGGTCATTATACGGGGATTTTAAATGTACCCTCGACCAAAGGAAAGTGCAAGGTAAGGGTTAATTCCTCAATCTCATTATTATTCAAGATTGTTTATGGGTAAGTTTTTACTGGGAAATATTTATTATCCATGTACATGTTTCATAAATGAGTTTTCAAAGGGATTCTTTTTATGGTACACTTTTATTAAAACATCATTTTAATTGTTTTAAATATTTATTCTCCTAAATCATTCTCATTAATGTCTATGTCTTCAAAATGGCTTTTTTAGGATTCATTTAAATGGAAATGAATGTTTTTAAAATGTTAATTCCATTCAAAAGTTTCAAATTGGTATGGTAAAATTTTATTCAAAAATGTATTTAAATTTCTTCCTTTCTAAATTGGGTGACTTCTAAATGTTTTCATGAAAAAGGTATATTTCTCTCAAAGAGTTTTTCAAAAAAAATCCATCTATGTCAACATCCTTTGATGGATTTCAAACTTGTTTAAAGTTTATTAATTATGATACAAATCTTCCATATTTTATTGAAGGTTTTGTGATATGTTTGATAGTGGATGTGTTATTTTTATACCATTCATGGTTTATGGAAAAAGTATTGATATTTCATATGCTAGTTTTAATACAAATGTTTATATTATGTTTCAACCTCTTCATATGAGGAATGTATTGGACATAGTAAGTGATGGGTGGAGCCCGCTATATATCCTCGATTCATAGGTAGGTATCATGAGACAATTAGATGTGGAATTGGCTGAGGACTTTCCCAATTTGATATATGGTTTTGGCTAAGGCCATAATCATTTTAAGATGTCTTCGTCATGGCCTTGACAAAATGTTTTAGAATGTCTGGAATTATACATTCCCTCAATATGAAAATAATATTGACGGTTCATGTGGTTATTACACTAGTATAATACCCATGACTATATTTTATTATGGTATTATTTACTCAGCTCATATTTTTTCAATAAAGTGTTCGTGTTTATTATTTGTAAATTCATGTGTTTTCAATTATTCATCGTGCCTATTGTTTATGTTTACTTTCTCTAAATTGTTTACCCTTACTGAGCATGTGATCTCAACCCTTTCTTATGTTTTATTTTCCTAGGATTTTCAAGAAGTGTATTATCACCGACCTACAGGTATAGTCTAAAGGATATAAGTGTGTTAAAAGGGGGAAAATGTTGTTAATGTTTTTATTTCATGATGTAATATAAAACTTATGAATGTATCTAGTACTTCCAAGGCTACTAAACTAATCGGTATTTCGGGACATGATTCCTTATATCATTCCAATGTTATGTAATAAATCACTTACTCTGGGTAACTGGGGTTGGGGTGTTATAGTTGGTATCAGAGGAAGTTTAGTAAAAACCTTGGAAACTAGATTTAGAAAAACTCTAATTAGAGAACACTACCCTAAGATAGACTTTGAGGATTAGTATAGAGGAACTTCCAAGAATTTTGGTACTGTAGATATTTTGTGATTTTTCGAAACAATACATCCATGTATGGATACGAGCAAGTAGAGGTGGCTCTCGCACAGATGTACCTAGGAGTGAAAACTCCGACAAGGAGTTTCGGGCTTGCCCCGGGGTATCCTGGTATACGACAACGGGTCTTGCTGCACTCTTGGTTACGACACTACTGGGGGATATGATGAGGATAATTCACAATTTATTTACAAACCATTATAAAGGATACATGAGTAAATATTCTAGAAAAGAAACCATTTTTATGATTATGAGACTAGATGTGTAAAAATATTCCTTTAATGTTGAGAATTTTTCTAGTTTTTTGATTATACAGTATGATATGATCTAACCTAGTTTATGCTATTTTTTAGAAATGGAGCCAAGTGGATGGAATGGAAACCGTATCAACGCACGTAATCCAGGTAGAGATTTTTCTCCTACTCAAGATAATTATAGTGGATCTAGTGATGCAACTGGTGCTGATCATCTTATCACCATACTGGGAAAACTCACTCAAGTTATGAATAATAACCTTACCTGTATGGAGCACCCTAATACGCAACATAGAGGATCAATGTTAGACTGATTCATGAGTCAAAAAACACCAACATTAAATGGGTCTACAAATCCATTTTTTCTGAGCAATGGATAAGTTCCTTAGATAAAATATTTCATGCTTTGGGGAGTAGCAAAATAGAAAAGTTGTTATGGAAGTTTATCGCCTCGTGGGAGATGCAGATCAATGGTGTTCATTAATTCAAAATAGAAAAGAGGATGAAGAAGTATCATGTTTGGAATGGAGGGAGTTTAAAGATATTTTCTTAGATAAATACATTCCTCGTGACAATATAACAGATATGGAAAGACAATTTCTTGAGTCTGAGGAAAAAGGAGGATGAGAATCTCGCAAAGTATGAGGCTAACTTTACAAGGTTAGAAAGGCATGCTACAGATTATATACGTAACCCAAAAAGTAATATTGATCATTTATTTGATAGGTTAAAACCATTTCTCCATCAAGCATTAGTCTCACAATCCTTCTCATCGTACGAAGATATTGTCTCATGCACTATCAATACAGAAAAGGAATTCTCTAAGTCTTACGACTTTAAAGCAAGGAAAGAGAAGAAGAGATTTGCTGAACACTCTCAGAAAGGAAATAAGAAAATAGGGAATAAGGGAAGAGTTGAGTTTCCACCCTATGATAATTGTGTAAGGAAGCACCCCAGTGCCTGTCTAAAAGGAATGGGAGTTTTTTATAAATGTGTAGAAAAAGGTCACCAGGCTTGTGATTGCAAGGGAAAGAAAGTGGTTGTCAATGTTGAATGTTAAAATTATAGAGAAATGGGTCATTATGTAAATGAATGTCCTAATAACCAAGGAAACTTACTTCAGAAAAAGGCCAAGGGAGCAAGGCCAAGCTTATGTTGTTACTACAGTTGAAGTGGAATAATTAATGTATTTGTGTTTTTGGATTCAAGAATTATTTTTTGGTTATAAGAAGAATGTGATATATATATGGATTGTATTGTAGTAATTATTTTCATTAAGGTTTTAATATAATGAAGGTAATAATATTTTTAGTATGTGACAATATGAGAAAAAATACATTATTCGGGGAATCTGATGTTGTAATTGATTTTGGAATTTAGAGACCTTTTAGAGAGAATTTGGGCAGAAGTATTTTGGATAGATATAAAGGTTGGAATGTATTAAGTTGAACTTTGGATAGTATTATTTTTGGAATATAATAATACTATAGTTTTAGAAAAAAGTACAACCTACAGGTTGGGTGATAACCTGTCAAGTTGGACAAAGCTGTAGGAATCGAAACCACAACCAAAGTGCGACAAGGATTTATGACCTACCACTAGCCTACAGTAATTAATTGGTTATTATAAATTAGTTTTCTTCACGGTATATGTCTTTAACCTTATATGATTAGGATTAATATAATATTTTTGAGTTCTATTATCTTTTTGGAGTGAAAGATTACTTTTTGATTGAAATTAGTTAAAGGATGCAACTCTACTTGTCAAGTATATATATATATATATTATTCTATGAAGAAATTAATTCTTATACTTTAGGTAAGGAATATTAAAACCAAAAATGTTTTATCCTAATACCTTATGTTTTGTTGAACTGATGATATTCTAAATCATCATAGATTTATGGCTTTGAGGCCCTCAATTTTACACTTGTTTGTGATTGATGACCTCAATCACACCCTATAAATATTTATCTTTTTCCCCCAATTATGTGTCTCTAATTTCCAATAATGTTCTCCTAATCCAAGTCATTATTTTGTGGCTACTTTTTCATTTCTCTTTCCCTCTTATTAAGACTAAATTTTATTAACCCAATTTCTGATGTGGGTTTTCCAAAAAGGTATTTTTCTATTTTAACCTTTTATTTTCAAAAAAAATTAAATTGCGAGGAATCAATTTATTGATGGAGGGGAGAATGTAAAACCCCAAGATTTCATAGTATTTTATATATTCAAAGTATTTCAATAACTTACGCTACACGCAACACCGAGTTCGAGTGCACCATGACTTACCAAACTAGCCATTCCAAAAAAAGGTCTCTAATAGTATTAACCTCATTTTAAATTTTATATATCCTATATAATTTTAACATTAATATTTTATGTTTCTTATAAATAATATAAGAAAAAATTAATTTTTAAGATAAAATAATTGTTTTTCAAAAAAACGCAGTTTTCCACCTTTTAATGGAGAACCCTTTTTAAATCCAATATTTAACACTTTTATATATTCAATTTAGTGAAATTAAATTCATATTTAGAATAGAGACATAAAAAATTTAGTTTGGATAAATTTTTGGTACTTTTATGATAACTTTCATATTTTGATGAATAGTGAAAAAAAACTAAAGTTTAATTAAAAAGAACTTTTTTTAATAGAAATAATTAGTAGTGTTAAATTATACATTTGAGTGGTTTTAAAGTATCATTAGACTATATTCTTATCATTTAATATAATTTAGGTCATTGGATGTAATTTCACATTTAAACTGGATATAAACAAGTTTCAATCTTTTGATAATTATTATTTCTTAAAAGCATGCTTTTTATTTTGACAACGGGAATTAATTTTAAATTAATTTATTCCAATTATATGTCTTGGATTTGGTAAAATGGATTTCATATTTGGAATCATTAGTTCTAAATTCTGTAAATAAGTAACTTTTATTTTTAGACATTATGAATAATTACTTCCGTAAATATTTTATTTACCATGGTTAAAGGGTAAATATGATAAATAAGGTTAAAAAATAATATTAAATTACCCTAAAATGTGTACTATTCCTATTTTTTGATACATTTCCAACCATGGGCATCGTTGGGTTGATTTTGGGACCCCATGGAGCTACTTGTGAGTGATAATGACATTTTATATTAATTAATCTAAAGTAAAGTCAAAAATAACAAAAGCATGTAACTTTTAGTAAAAAAAATTTATATGTGGTTATATAATTGATCTCTTCAACTATAAATATTAATTTTACAGTTAAAAATATTTACTACATGATTATAGTTTATTTATTATTTCTATACATAAAATAAATATATTTATTTGTGACACAATAATGATGCAGTATTTTCCTTATTAATAAAATAATCAAAAAAATTATATTTTAAATATTAAAATAAATATAATTTTAAAGTTTTGATGCCATAAACGAATTTTATAGGTGAATATGATATTTTAGGTTTTATTTAATTTATTTTGTTTGAAGTAATCAAGTTGTGATGACTTTCACAAAAACCAAATACTAAATAGTGTCAAAATTGGCATAATTGAGTTTTTAAAACAAATACAATATTATTAATTAATATAAAATTTCTAAAAATCTAAGTTTTGGAAAAAAGACTTAAATATGGTTATATATATTAATAATTAACATCATGGCATTATCTTGGCTGGTTATTATAAGTTTATTAACCATATAAAATAAAAATACGAAGAGATATAGTAAATGTCAAACTATTTAACTAAGAGTTAAATCTAAAAGGTAAGGTTAATATGATGACCCAAACCTGTCTAAAATCAATTTTTTGAGATATTTTAGACCCATACCCATATTATCCTTTAAATAATTCATTTTAGATCCATTATAAATAGAAATTTATTTTATTATAAAATAATATTTCAAGTTTTTCCTAAAGTGACTCTCACCTCTCTTATAAAAGGGAACATCCCCTTCTCTTAATTTCACACCTCCAAAGCCTTTTGTATTGGCCAAAACATGACCAAATATCCTAAAAAAATTCCTCCCTTAATCCTTGAGTCCTTAATTGGGTGAGAAATAAAACATAAGGATCCCTTTTGATCAAATCAAAATGAATAACCTGGAGAAGAGGTAAATATTTCATCACCTCTTTCAAGTTCTTTTCTTCTTCCACTTCCTCTTTCTTTGTTGTTTCCATTATAAAATAATAAATCCAGTATATTATATATAATATGATGTTATTATAAAAAATTTACAACCATATTCATTATTCTATCCATCCTATAAATAAAAAAGTCACCATACGTGTGTGCGTACGGATTACTGTCTCCACGCCGTGGTGTAGTTTGTTATTCAAACACTTCATTATTTGGATGGGTATAATAATGAGTATAACTAATGTAAATAATAAATATAACATGTTAATGATTTTTTATATATGATATAACATCCAATTACATATGATTTCACAATCAATATAATGATATTTTCGCTCGTGCGGACGTATGGATTACCATCTCCACAACGCGATGAGATTCATTCCCACGTTCAACATTCCATGATGATTATAAAAATATATATTATTAATAAGTATGTAATATATGAAATAATAATTATACTAGATATATATATGTATTTATGTATGTGTGTAATTACATATATCTTATTCACTTACTTCTGTTCAATATGATATGAAAATGGAAACAAAGTTTATGCGTACGTACGGCCTACCGTCTCCATAAATGATGACTTCAATTTCATATATTTATATATTATAAATATTTATATTATAAATATATTTAATATATAAATCATGTTTTATATTATGGAATTATTTAAACCATGATCTAAATGATACGATCAAGAATAACAATTTAAACACGTACGATAATGAAATGGATTATTTCCTAAAATGTAAATTTAACATGGAAATCATTATTAAATGGGTATTATAAAGTCATAAATGAATCATTTATGATATAATAAATATGAATATGGTTCTATAATAATTTAATAACAAACTATAGTCATTATACAAGAGGTTAAATGTACCCTCGACCAAAGGAAAGTTTAAGGTAAGGTTTAATTCCTCAATCTCATTATTATTTGAGATTGTTTATGGGTAAGTTTTTACTGAGAAACATTTATTTTCTATTTATGTGTTTCATAAAATAGTTTTCAAAGGGATTATTTTTAAGGGACACTTTTATTAAAATATCATTTTAAATGTTTAAAATATTTATTCTTCTAAATAATTCTCATTAATGTCCATGTCTTCAAAATGGTTTTTTAAGAATTTATTTATATGGAATTTAATGTTTTTAAAATTTTAATTCCATTAAAAAGATTCAAAGTGGTATGGGAAAATTTTATTAAAAAATATTTTTAAATGAATTCCGTTCTAAATTGTGTGACTTTTAAATGTTTTTATGAAAAATTGATATTTCTCACAAATATTTTTACAAATCATTTTAATCTATGTCAACATCCTTTGATGTATTTCAAACTAGTTTGAAGATGATTTATTATGAGACAAATCTTCCATAATTTATTGAAGGTTTTGTGATATGTTTGAATGTGGATGTGTTATTTTTATACCATTCATGGTTTATGGATAAAGTATTGAAATTTCATATGCTAGTTTTAATACGAATGTTTATGTTATGTTTCAAACTTTTCATATGAGGAATGTATTGGACATAGTAAGTGACGGGTGGAGCCCACTATAGCTCCAAGATGCATCGGTAAGTCTCCTAATAAAATTAGATGTGGAATTGGTTGAGGCCTTTCCCAATTTGATATATGGTTTTGGCCAAGGCTTTAATCTTTTTTAGACGTCTCAGTCGAGGCCTTGAAAAAATGTTTCAAAATTTCGGGCATTATACATTCCCTCATTATGAAAATAATATTGATGGTTTGTGTGGTTATTCAACCAGTAGAATTCCCATGAATATATTTTATTATATCATTATTTACTCATCTCATATTTCTTCCATAAAGTGTTCATGTTTATTATTTGTAAAGTCATGGTTTTTCAATTATTCACCATGCCAATTGTTTATGTTATCTTCTGCTAAATTATTTTCCCTTACGAATCATCTGAGCTCACCCCTTTCTTATGTTTTATTTTCCCAAGATTTTCAAGAAGTGTATTATGACTGACCTGCAGGGATAGTCTATTGGATAAAAGTGTGTTCAAAGGGGAAAAATGTTTTTGATGTTTTTATTTCATGATTTAATGTAAAACTTATGAATATATCTAGTACTTCTAAGGCTACTAAACTGATCGGTCATTCAGGACATCATTCCTTATATCATGCCAATGTTATATAATAAAGCACCGACTCTGGGTAACTAGGGTCGGGGCGTTACATTTGATGAGTTTATAAAATTAAAATAAATATTATAATACCAATGTATTGATAATATTTAATGGTTAGAAGACATATAATTTTAATGGGATGGGATTAAAATCATTTAATATTAAAAAGTAATATTTTAAAAATAAGTGTGTTTTCCTAAGTATTATGTATCATTTATCTTAATAATATAAATTGATACATTTTAAAGGATTATTATAATAAAATATAATGTTTATATTAATAAAAAATAACTTCATGCATATTTAATTTGAAATTTATATAAAATGATATTAAAACACTTAATGTTTAAAAAACTCATTTTTTATGAAAAAATGTTTTTTTATATATTTTATGTTTTCATTTAAAAAATAAATTCTCATATTTATAAATTGAATTAGATTAAATTAATTCCAAATTTTTAATCATCATATCAAAATTAGGTAAGACTATCAATTTCATTTTTAGACACAAAAATGAGTTACCAAGGTAAAATTTTAGTAATTGTGATAAAGGTAAAATGAGGTTAAAGTGTTCAATTAATGGGTAAAGTCATAAACTATCAAAAGAATATTTATAAATGAGTTTATCAGGGAATTATCAACCTCGCCTAATGTTTTTTCCATTTTTCCACTTTTTATCCACTTTCTTAGAAAATGACACTCCTTTTATATTAAGAAATGAGTATTTACAAAAATAAAACCACATCTCAGATATAAAAGGGACCATATTATCCCCAATTCAACTCATAAATTACCTTCCTTTTCCTATTAAATAGCTACAAAAAGTTACTCTCTAATAATCTTATCCCATGTTTGGGAACCTCTAGTCATAATAAGGTGTCACAAAACATTCATTTTTAAGAGGCTTTTAAAGAGAAGATTCAAGTATTCAATGTAAGTGTTATCATATACTTAGTCATTAATTTTTATAATTTTCAACTAACTATTATTAAATAAAATTAATCAAAATGATAATTTTTTCTTAAATATTTAATCTTATAAAAAATTAAATTATTACTATAGAATAACATGTTCTTACTCATTCAGTTGTTATAACATGTTCTTTTCTGGATCTGTTTTACCACCTATGTGAATTATATTATAATGTGTACATCATGAATGACTAATGAAATTTAAGTAAAAGTAATATTATATAATAATTATTAACTTAAAAAAAATTTATAATCCTATATTGGTAATATTAAAAATCACATTCAATATTAAATTAATTTATTTTGTTAATTCAATAATTACTAAAAAAGATATTTTAAGCATTACTTTTGAACCATAACAAACAATTACACTAAATTCTCAATGGAGTCGAAAAATATATCAACAATTTATTGTAAATCTTAATTAACATTCTATTGTTGATGAACCCATTATCATGGAGTAAGGAATGGAACCAAAAAAATCATATATGAAAAAACATTAAAATTAATACTCAAAGAATATTTTCAACAATAAGATATTAAGATATGAGTAATAAGTAATTATAAATTAATTTAATTAAGTAAAATAAATTTGAATAAGGTTATTATAAACGTTAATAATAAACCTAAATTTATTATACTTGGATTTTTAGTGCACTAACCAAGAAAAATTTCGAGGTAAGGGTTTGTTTTCCAATGTCACTTTGAAATTGAGATTATTTATGACTGAATTTAAATTAGGTGAAATTAAATGTTTTTTCTTATAAATAATCATCTATTTTTTTCTATTTTTTTATTTTTGGGTCAAAATTTACCATTACCATTTCACCTCCCTTTCGTTCACAATTCAACAAAAAGGATTCTTATAAGTGTATACGACCTTATCTTTTATTTTCGTTCAGGAATATTTCTCCAAATTTTTTGATTATTTTAATTTTAATTTATGGATATAATTTCCTTAATTATATGTTTACTTAAGGTAATTTTCTATTTAACTTGGATTTCATTACAAAATTTATAAATGGATCTATTTTTAATTTTTTTCACTCTCTTAATTTCTCTTCCCATTTTCATCAATTTTTTTGAAAAGATTCTTTTCCATGTTTTCATGGTATTCCAAAGTAAATTTTTATTTAATTTATAATTAATTTTATAAAACTATTGTTTTTATATTATTTACACTTCAAATAAATTTTATTAATTTATAAAGGGTATTTCATGGCATGACCTGGCCCACTAGGGGGGCCATTCGGGCTATTGGTTGGCCAATTATGCCACCCTAAGCCCGCCTTCAATGTGCCTAGGTATGGTGACTAGCTCTGAGTAGGCCTATCCCACAATATGGGGTGCCATATACTATATCAACCTTTAATAAACACTAATATCTAGCATATAAAATAATAAAAAATAGAATATATATAAATTATTAAATTATACACAACACATGAATGAGATTAAAAAATATAGTTAAAACACCACAAAAATAAATAAAATGGATATGCACATATAAAAAGCCTATGAATTGGATAAATACAATATCCTAGAAAGATCATTCTCATTACACATTCTTTAGAATGATATATGTATTAAATGGTCATTTTATCCTTCAAAGAACCACCATGTACCATCATGTTTCACTAAGCATCATCAGGAGTCAGATCCAAAAAAATGACTCCAACTCCACATCAACTAAGGCCATCTATGAACCATTTTTTCATCTATAGAGATAAATGTATGGGGTCACAAGACATGTTTGTGTGCAATTACAAACATAATCAATAGGATTCTATGAAATCCCATTATAAAAATATATAAAAAACTATAACCGCAACCCCCCCCCCCAATACGAGGAAGTAACCAAGAGAAAGAAAATAAATGATATTCTAGATATGCCTAACCATTATAAATATTAGGGTAATATAGATGTATCGATCATCTCAACTCAAGTTCATAAAGGTGAAGACCTTATGAGAAACTAGGGATATTTTGAGTACAGAATAATTCATCAATTTAGAATTCAATAGCCCAAACGTACATCAAATCTTTGGGGAAAACTAAGGATTCTTGAGGTGTCACGTGTCTTGAAGAATCCAACATTATTTGAATTTATAACTACCTCACAAATAGCCAAAATCCATGAAGTGGAACCTAATCATCACTGATGCAATATAATTAGTTAATATAGTAATACACCCTCTGTTCTATCAATATTATACCATTGATCATGAAACCAAAACCAATGCCATGAAAGCATGAAACCTCACCAAAACCAAAGTGTACAAAAACCACACCTTGTTGGAATACACCTCAAATATAGTAAGGCATGTAGATAGAGTATCTTGATCCCTCGATAAATGGGTTAATACCTTACCCTACGTGTAGGATGGGATAGAGGGTCCTATGTCTTAGGTATACGAGGGGAATACTTAACTCTATCTATAAACTAAAATATGGATAAAAGATCCCATTCCCCAAGTAAATGAGGGGAAAACATAACCCTAACTGTAGTATAAGATAGAGAATCACACATTTGAGGTATATGGTATGTGGATACTTAATTCAATCTAAATATGAACCCATAGATAGAGGATCACATGCCCTAGGTAAATAAATGGAATACATAACTTTACTTTTAGGGTAAGACACTCTGATTATTATGCTCAAACATTATCTTTAGCCCTATAGAGACAAATATGAAATCAACATATAATACTTATCAAATAAAATTGTATGGATAAAAATAATTAACCATAAACATATACATGAAAAAATACTCAACATTGAATATTTATTTTCCTAAAATAGGAACACGTATGAGAGTTCACTAAAAACACCCTTGGGGATGGAACGAGCCATGTAGCGAGCCCCAGGTGGACCACATGGTGTGCTATAGGTTGGTTGATACATTTTTTAAATTTTATGTCTTATTATTCCTAGTGTTTCATGTAGGAATGTGGAACCCCATTCATATTACATTTGTCACACCTGAACCACCCTTCCTCATGTCAGGTTGGGGTGGAATCGACCCAGACCAGATTGGTAACCTAGCAAGCCATGTATCCCACTCAACTTTCTCACATACCACTTAGAAATATATCCACCGTTTTATTCCATGGGTATCATATGGTTTAGAGTAAGGTTTTGAGGTCAGATCTCCCCCATGTCACACATCATGATATGTTGCGCTTTTCCCACTATCTGATGTCATGACTAGCTTTATCCTATGACATTAATCACTACACCAGTCTCATATAGCACCACACACTACCCCTTCCAGGGGTTTTTTTTTACTTTATTCCACACTTTTTCCTGTATTTTACATCAGTATTTCCACCTTGACCCCACAATACTGCCTTCATCACCTCACCTTAGGCACCATGATCTCCACCTTCTCTCACATCTCTAGGCATTGACTCAACCTTCTCCACTACCTCCCTTCACTGCTATTGTAAACTAATATGGTAGAAAAACTCTTTATATTTAAATGAAAATAATTTAATTAAAAGTATGTAAAAAATAAAATATAAGGTAGAGGAAGAGAATAACACTCATTCTTAATCAATCCACTAATGGATTCACATACAGAAAAAAAATAGTGTTGAATTTTGTCTATCCTAGTTGAATAATCCAC
This sequence comes from Viscum album, assembly GCA_963277665.1. Classification (NCBI taxonomy): domain Eukaryota; kingdom Viridiplantae; phylum Streptophyta; class Magnoliopsida; order Santalales; family Viscaceae; genus Viscum; species Viscum album. Next base: position 778,896,740 of record OY728150.1, on the reverse strand, counting down.
ATAAAAGGATTATTAGGATTTGTGAATTATATTTTTTAGAAGTAAAATAAATTTAATCAATTACCACCTGAATCATAAATGGAACATTAATAATCCATTCTTTATAGATTTCAACTAGAACTCTAGAAAAAATATAGAAATATTAAATTTTATAAATATTATAAATAGAAAATAAAAATTATGATGAATAGTTTACAAGAAATCATGTAGCCCAACCTTGAACAAGGATCACTCATTTATAAAGGTTATGTCTATTTCTATCATCATTGATAATCCTTACAAGAAGTTTTTCAGTCCCTCTCAAGAACTCCTCTATATTGGTGCTCTCAATTCGTAGATTTCATGTGAGAAACCCAAGAAATTGAAATAAATATCATTGTATAGAAATATTCCCACGATGTAGATAATTTAATAATCATTAATGTGATAATAAATATATTAAAAATTTCTCTTTCAAAATGAAAACTTAATCCTCCAATGGTAGATAAATCCTAGCATATTTGATGAAAATCAAAATTATACAACCCCTAGAGTAAAGCTCATGTTCCTGAAGCAAATGCGATGTTGATTTTTCATTATAACACTATTTTTTAAAAGAAATCATAATTCTCAAAAATGCATGTAAATGGGATAAAATTAATATTTTTATTATTAATATATTTCTATTGAGGCCCTATCACACCCAAAATTTCACATTGTCTCACTCTAGTTTTAAAAACCACACCTTAGAGTCCAATGAATGATTATATAATTTTTATGATACCATTTTATATGGTAAATTACCATTATACCCCAAAGTAGGTGTAGTCTCTCAGGTTGCCAGAACCCCTTTATTTATGTTTTCATGAGTCCTGTAGGTGTTAGGAGGGCATTTAGGGTATTTCTCCCTTTGAATTTTAAAATTTTTTCTCATAATTACATGACTGATCAAGTGGTCGGTCATTTTTTTATGTGGTCCATTGTTTCCATCATTTATTCATTTGGTTTAGTCATTTGGTGGGTCAGTCTGTTATTTCATTAGGTCATTTTTTCATGTATTTGATCGATTCATCCATCTGGTTATTTATCTCTCTGTCTGGTTAGTCTATTCTTTATAATAGTTCAAAATTTTATCAATGGAATTTCTCTTATTATATAGATGAGTCATATTTTTTTTCATATTATATAAATATCATGCATCGCATTATATAACCAAAAAACTTTAATTATATTATTTTTAATATTACATTTGTATAATAAGTATTTTCATAATAATTGAATGTATTAAAATGGTGAAAAATATAAAATAATATATCTATAATATGAAATTTTGGTTTTGCTCAATCCCATATAATAAATGCACTCACGAACAACACTGTAGAGATGAAACAAAATATTAGTAATGAAATATTAATTTTGAAAATTAAAATATATATAACCTTGAGAAAAAATATAAGTGAATTAATAATTAATTAAATATGGGGTATTTATATAATGTAAGGAACTCATAATATCGTTACAAATTTGACCATTAGAATAATAATATGACCATTGGAATAGTAATCTGACCATTAGGAATTGTAAAATGGCTATTAGAATAGTATCTTCACCTATAGAAGTGCAAAATAATACTTATGTATCTTATTAAATAAAAATATGATGTATTTATATAATGATACAAGTAAATAAGTGGTTTAAAAATAATAGAATAAGTGTTTGTGTTTGTGTAAAACATATGTGTTTTATTGAAATCTATATAACTAATAGAATTATTTTAAATGAAATTTATTTTTAGAAAATAGTTTTATAGAAAAATATTATTTTCCATTATAATGATACTATAATTTTACTAGATCATAAGTAATTTTTCAATGGGGATAAAAATTGATCATAATATTAAAATTTATATTTTTTAAATAAATAATAATTTTATTTAAAAAAATAATTATCTCATATTTATAAAATTATTTTAACAAATTTGATTTAATTTTTGGAATCTACATGTCTTTAAATGGTTAGGGTGAATTTTTGGTATTTTTCTAAAATAATTAAATTTTTTGGTGAATAGTGAAATAAGGTAAAATACCGTATTTAAAATTATAAGTAAAATATATTATTTATTTCACATGGGATGATGTAATAATTCATTATTTAGAACTCAAATGATATACTTTTCTGTATATAGTAACAAGAATTTACACTATTAGTATTCATGAGGAAACATAACAAACAAATGATATATAATATTCAAAAAACACTCTCCTCCTCCCCTTATAAATACCTCTCCTCACCACCCCATATCATCACACCTTCTAATACATTTATCTTACCCAAAATCTACCCAAATCTCCCTTAATCTCTCTACACACCTCCCTAGAATCGTTTTTCTTCCAAAAATGCTAATCCCAAGGTGCATTAAGTGAAAGCCTGAAAGGAGGAATCCAAAGGAGATGGTAACACTCTCAATGAATAATTATTTATTTATTTACTTCTTCTACCTCCTCAAGAAAGATTTATCCATTATGGTAAGAAAACATTAGTATTTTTAATATACTTAATTTTTAATATATCAATGTATTATCCCCTTCCTCTCTTATATTATTCTAAAAACAAAAATATCATCCATATTATATCAGTTCACTACCTCTATGTAAAATGAGATTTTGATTTAAATTAATACCTTCATGGTAGGTTTAAATTCACTTATAATATTATAAAATTACCTAAATATGTATATTATATATTTTTCACATTTTTTGATGAACATATATATATATATATAATCTTAAATAAAACTAATCTAGTTCAGGATGGTTTGTAAAACCACCTAAATGAACTAACCAAACAGTGTTAATGTTTTTCTCTAAATGAGTCATCCCTATATAAGAATAAGTATTGATATTTGGTACCATGTTAATTTATGTAAGGACATGAATATCATTTTGATTTACGTCTGTATTTTTAGTCCCATTTTACAAGTACATCATTAATTATCCATAAGAGATCTGACCTTGGAACTATGAAACAAACACCCTCAGAACAGTAAAATTAAACATTATATCTCACTAAAATTGTTTTAAATGAACATAATATAATTATAGTAAATAAATTATATATTTAAAATGTTATTAATTAATATATTTTTCAATATAATTTGATTATTTAGGATGTTAAGTGCAATTGAAGATTGATTATGGACCTAAGGTAAGGGATCCCTCTAAACCAACCTATTTTCATTTGGTTATGATTTCTCTCTATTTACCTCACATTATCTCTATATTATTATTATTTGATTATTCTATATTATGTATATATTTCCCAAAAATATATTTATGTTTTGATTCACCTTTCCAATATGTGGATATATATATGTTTTAAAGGTTCCCTGCTCACTTTCTCTAATTAAGCAGAGCAGAGTAAAGGCAACTTCTCTATTTTCATTACTTATTTCATGTACCACTCAATGAAATGTTTTTAACCTTACATAGATTCTAAAAACACTCATTTTATTATGTAAAATTATTTTAGTTCATTTCTAGTTTTATATAAATTATTATTCCCCTACCCTCTTTAATGGTTCTTTCCCATTTTTCCTAAAACCCCACTTATAAGAAATATATCCAAAATTATTTCTCCACTCATTTTTATGTATTGAATTCAATTAGAATTAATTTTAATTTTCTATGGTTTTATATTTATCTACAAAAATCAAGGAATTATTTAAACCATTATTTCATATAATTCATTATGATATGCAATTTTGATATATTATAACACATGATCATGTAACCCATTTCCTTTTCATGGATTTTTTAGATGCTTATGTCTTATGTATTATTTTCTTATGTGGAAATGATATTCATGTACGAGCTAAAATAGTTTCACCTAGATAGTTATCCATTTAATTGGGTAATTTTTATGTCTTGTGAGATTTTATGTATGGGATTAGAGATTAAACCCAGTCCATCATGGGACTCTATCCACCATGTGATGTTATCTTGGAAGTTGGCCTTGAATTATTCATATTATTGGTTTTATTTTGTTTCCCCATTCTTATGATGCCATGATATTTTGATTCTATATTCCTTGTTTCATTCTCCCGTATGATTATTAAAAATCATTATCATTTATGATATCATAATATGATTTTTTTTTTAATTGTATGTTTCTTCATCATATTTATTCTCTTGCTGGGATTTATAGATTAAAATTTTTGTTTATGTATTCATAAGGTTATATGATGTAGTTTTATGAGCTCAATGGCATTTAGGATCTCATTACAAAGATTAAAATATTGATGTTTTATTTTAGTTTCATCTTTAAGTTTGTACCTAGTATTCGAAATACACAAGGACTCTTGATCCTTGTGTTTATTTGATAATTATGTTAAAAATCATGTAATTATATGTGTTAAAGTATTGGGTCATTATATTCCTCATGTGGTCAATAAAATTTGTTATGAAGTTGATTCTTCACACATTCAGTCCATGCAGTCTCTTTACCCCTTCATGTGGTTGATCCCTTCATGTGGTAGCTTAAAGGGTTTTTAAAATCAAAAAATTTAAAAATACCAAAAAAAATATAGAATAACATAAATTAAGGATTTTAAGCTTTAAATAAATTTTCATAAATATTTTTTTGGGTATTAAAACTCATCCTTTAAATCCTAAAATTAAGTGGTTTTAAATGGGTCTTTTTTATGTTTTAAATGAAACTATGTTAAAGTTATATGAAAAGAAAAGTATACATCCTTAACCTCTTAAGGATATTTTTTAATATTTACCTTGAATATTAATTATTGGTAATTCCTATGATTAGAGTATTTATTTTCATGTTGATTCAGGACTAATTAGAACATTTTTCTTGATTCTTGAGTGTCATCTTCCATAACCTAAACACTTCATGATCATGATTCTATAAATGTTCAATGGATTATTTATCCTTCTATTTCCTATAACACCATGTTTCATTTGAGTTATAATTTATTCCCCATCACCTTTTCCTTATTTCTCTTCAAATTTTGTGTGTTTGGTCAACCTTTTACCTTTGTAACATCCATGGAGTGAAATTTTACCTTTTTATTTTGTTTCAGTGTAGCATGACATGAAACCCTTATGGGTAGTCTATCCTATTTCCTTATAATTTTTTCATCTATATGATTATAATGCTTATATATTATATTGGTTTGATTCTATAGATTTAATAATGAAGATAATGAACTAGATTAAATTGAGTCAAAAGGGAAGGGGTTCATTCACATGTGTTTATCTATTTCCTTACCTTGTCATATTATTTTCTCTTAAAACATTTAACCTATTATCATATTCATATTATGTATTTTATGAAATTTTAAACCCCTATTGTGGATTGATAACCTCTTATTGTGCATCATTTTTTATCTCACCCTTCATAAATGTCTTAATATATATATTTATCTAAGAATCAATTTTCTATTTAAATATGGAACCATGTGAAAATACTCATGCATGAGACAAAAAATTAATAATAATTCACCCTTTAAATTAATTTAGGTGAAATATGTGAACTATTTTATGTTATTTTGTGCTTCTAGTATATTTGTTGTTGTCCTTGTGGTTGTATGGTATTTTTGGGGATTGAACAGTGATGGTGGTGAATGGTTCAGATGTGGTATGTTTTTTGGGTAGAGAAAGTGAAGTGGTTGGGTTTTCTTGTTGTGAATTGTGTGATTTGTAGTTATTTTGATGATATGATTCTGTTACGGTGGTGGTTTTGGAGGAGGTGTGATAGTTATTGTGGTCAAGAAGTTGGGATGTTGTATGGTTCCTTATAGTAGTATCTTAATAGAGATGGAATCAAACTTTTAATGGATAATTAAAATGGTAGTAGCTAGAAATTGATAGATATGGTATATAAATGAATAAATAAAGGTCGTAAATTGATTTTTAGTAATTGAATTAATGTTCTAATAGTTAATTAATGGGTTGGAATTTCATGATAATATGTGTGGAGGTGGTTAGAGTTGTTTGTAATTAGATATGGTTTTAAATATCCATAATTAAATGAATAGTGGTTAATGATATATAGGTATGGAAAGGGTTTGAATCATTAATTTAATGAAAAGAAATGGTGGGTTGTGTGTGGATTTTTGGTGAGGTGGAGTTACATTAGGTTGGGGTAATATATGGTAATGGTGGTATGGTGTTTTTTATAGATGGAGATGGTAAAGGATTGATTTTAAACATTTATACTAGGCTTGTGTGTTGTCTATGTATATGTATATGATTTTATTTTCATTTTAATTATACACACTTCCCACCCACATCATGTACTACTTGATTACACCCAAATGTTTTGGGTATGTTTTCCCAAACATCCAGGATGGTGAGGGAATGGATTATTGATTTTCCCCTCTTATATAATCTGTATTTTGTAGTATTACATGTAGTAGGTACCTATTTTATGGAGAGTACGAATTGATGATGTTATAGTTGGTAGTTATGGATGATGGTGAAAGTATTTAACTTGTATTGGGGACCATGTGTGGTAGGAGGAAGGAATGAGATTGATGCCCTTCACGTTTAGGATACTCTACTACTCTGGTTTTGAGGATGCAGTTGGATGTATGATGATGATTATTATTATTATTATGATTATGATGGTGATGATTTTGGGATAATTTCAAAAGATATATGGATACTTAATAATTCTAAAACAAGATTTAGGGCCTTGTAGGAGGCTCAGGTGGGTCAGGTTGTGAGTTGACACACATTTAATACAGTACAGTATGTGATGACTGATAGAGGCATGGAAGGGATGGGAAAATATGATATTGATAATGTGGAATGAGAGAAGAAACTCAGTGGAGGAATTATATGTAGGTTCCTTTGCTGATATTATCTTAATATTTTCTTACTAATTTCTTATGTTATTTGGTGAGTGAGTTGTGGTGAGGTTGGGAGGATAGTTTACCTAATTCAAAGCTTGTTGGTTTTGTTTTCTATTCACTAGTGCATTAATATGATATTTTCATTTATCAATGGGAGACCTTTAGTATGATCCCACTGAGTAACATGTTACTCTCACACTATGTATATATAAGATATTTTTTACATTTCCAAGAGGATTATCAGGACTATGTTGGGCTTTATTATCTTAGAGGTTAGAGATACGGTGGTGTTGCTTTTATTGGTTTTCCATTAGGTTCTATTTTAACTACTTTTTTATAATTCGTGGCATATATTATGGGTTTTTTTGGTTTATTTATTTTATGTGATGGATTTATTTTGTGTTTTTTATATTATTTCTCAATCATTTTCATATATTAATAGAAATGGCTCCCATTTGAGTGTTTTACACCCTATATTATCTTTTCCAACGCAGGTCCTATTGGAGGTAGAACTCAAGGGAAACTCTTTATCTTCCCTACTATCCCAAGTGGGGTACCATTGGAGGGGGTTTCATGATAGAGTGTTATTAAATACTTTGTTTAATATATACAATGGAGTTTGTAGTTAGGAACTATTGAGGCTTACATGGGAATTATATGGAAACAATATTAGTCACAATTAGTGTGTGATGTGGAAAAGAAGACCGGCTAGGGAATAGGTGTTTAGCCCCCCCCCCCCCATTATTTTATGTAAGGAAATTAATCTTAATGAGAACCTAGGTTAGATAATTCAGATTTTGGGGTAGAGACCTAGGAGAGTTACATTTATCATGAATGTTTGTGCTTATTATTTAAAAACGTTTTTTCAGAAGATAAAATGAATCTTGAAAAATTAAGCTTGATAAATACAATTCTAATAGGATTTTTATTTTTAACCATTGTGTTTTCATAGATGAATCTTGGTCATAAATTTTGTGGAGTTCTATAGATATAGGTTTAGTAGCATAATCTAGTTGATCATCATAGGATTGATCATATAAATGATTATGATACATGGTAGAGGGAGTTTCATAATTTCTAGCATAAGGTTATAAAAAATTATGAGGGTGGAGTCTTTGATCTATAGATGGAGATTTGAAGATAGGTGCTTGATATTACCTTTAGTCTGATTCATACATGAGCTAAGTACTAGGTTCCATTGGTAGTTAGTCATATGTGAAGAGAAACACATCATTGGTGGGTTTTTTATCATAGAGAGTGGTATGAAGTAGATATTTCATAGGCTAACATTCATAAGGAGTTTCATTTAGAGATACTATCATCAATTATGATGGTTTCCAAGAGTTATGAGCTTCTCTCCATTATGTAAGGGATCCTGATAATGAGAGAGATCAATTTCAGGTTCAATGACATTTTGTTCTCTACTCCAAGTCTATTTTCTGATGAGGATCCTAGATCATGAAATCTCAAGTGAGATATTTATCTAGTGATTAGATATATAGTCACCCCTTTTATTCTTTCTACATATCTAGTGGTGAAGAAGAAATAAAAAGTGATCGAATGAGTACACTCACATAGATGAGGGCCTCAATATGGAGGCCATCAGATCTTCTATTGGTGCAAAGCTTCAGGTGGGGGTCATGGGTGTTTGGGAAATAAAATTTTATATTATCAAGGATTGGGTCATAGTAGTCGTATTCATTTCTTCTTGAAGATTATGATTTATAGGAATCTACTAAGGGATTCTAATTTTTCATGTTATTCCTATAGAGGTTTTGGTCATAGATGGGCTTAGTGCCTGACCAATTTGAGGCCCCTTTCCAATATCAGTATCATAGGACAACATTTTTTGTTCAGTAGTTGAGATGAGATAGAGTTGGTAGAGATCATCCACATGATGGTATTATTGATTGGGGTCTCATACTAGAGTATTTTCATGGTGGTTGTTAGCAGTGTGGTAGAGGAGCTAGGAACAGGTAGGTTCATTAAATAAAGGTTTCAAAACTAAAGGGACCATAAGGTATTAGAGCTATATATATATTATACTCTATCATAGTTTCCAATTTATTTGTTTCTAGATATTTTTAATCCTTTATTTCACCTACCCAGTTTTTCATATTAAAACTAAATGTAGAGAGTATTCTAGTGCATCTAGTGTTATCCACACTAGTTATAGGATAGTTTTTCTTCTTTGATGTGTGTTGAGGATGTATAATTTTCATGGGGAAACATCACTCTTTAGGGTATTTCTTCTTATGACCAATACACCCATACAACGGTATACTCGACAAGTATTTGATGTATACAATAAGTGTAGTCATTAATTTATAACAAAGTAGGGTGTGTTTTTAGACGTGGATAGTTAATAGGTGGTTTCCATTAGAGGGTGAAGTTATCATATTTGAGGTAGGAATTTAGAGCCTCTTATATCTTAGTTAGTGGAGTTTTTAGTGGATTCTTAGAAGATGGAGGTTCCTAATATTGTGAAGGAAATTTATATATATCTTCACGAATGAGGTTTTGACACTACACCTTGACATTATTTTGATCTTGGGATAGATCTAAAACTAGGTTCCACATTATTTATGATGTCTCTTTATAATATGGAACAATTGGTACTATGTATGTTGAGACACCAGATCATAAATTTATAGCATAAGGTATTTTTCTAGATTAATGTAACTCCTTAGGGTTCTTATGTTTTGTTTTCCAAGAAGGGGGATGATGGTATGAGGTTGTGTCTATACTACTAGAGGTTATATCAGGTAACAATCAAGAACCATTACCCCCTTCAAAGGATAAATGAATTTTTTAACCTGATAAAGGTATATAGTTGATTTTTAAAGATTATTTTGTGGTTGGGATATCATTAGATGAAGGTGAAAGAGGAGGATATCATAAAGACTACCTTCTAGGGAATGTATGGGCACATTGAGTTTGTATTCATGTCATTTATTTTCATAAATTCACTATATGTATTCATGGGGCAGACAAAATCTATGGTCCATAAGATCCTATAATGATGCATAGTCATATTCATTAATGGCATCCTTGTTTACTCAAAGTTAGAGGAGGAGAACACCAAATATATCAAAGATGTCCTATAGGTTATTTGACACAATCAAATCTTTAAGAATTTGTCTAGGTGTAAGTTTTAGATTTATGAGGTTCTCTTACTTGGAAACATGGTGTCTCATTAGAGTTTTCTCATGTACCTATAAAAGATCAAGGTAGTTATTTCATGGGTAGCACCCGAGAACATGGTAGAGATTTGTAGATTCCTATTCTTTATAGGCTATAACTAAAGTTTTGTGACCAATTTATCTTGGATTGTTTCCCATCTAAAATATATGATTATGATGGTTCAATAATTCATTTGGACTATTTCATTTTAGGCAGTATTCAACTACTTGAAGGAAATATTGATAGTGTACTAGTGCTTTTGTTTATTAAGGGGTGGTGTTTGGGGTTTTATGTGATGTTTTTCACCTAGTATAGGGATGTCTCCTGATATATAAAAGGAAAGTGATGTCTTATGAGTCTATTTAGTTACATACCCACTAGAGTAACTATGCCACCCATGAACAAGATTCGGCTACAATTGTGTTTTCCCAAAAACTGTGGAAACATTACCACACTGATGATCGTTTTTTTCTTTCATATACCACAATAGACTGAGGTATGTTTTTTATCAGTAGGACCTAAACTAAAATCAGTGTCCACGTAATTATTTTCTATAGGACCAAAAATTTTATATCTCCTACACCAAAGGAAATGGGAATGTGGTTTTTTATGTACTAATCCAAAATTCATGGAGGGTATTGTTTAGGAGTCTTAGGATATGTGTAATGGGATGTAAAGCTTGTTACAATGCATATTAAGGTGTATGAAGTAAATAGAATAGGTTTTCTCTATCACATGATATTGGAATCATATTTGATGTGGTAAGTGGAGGATTATTAGTGGGGATACTAAGAGTTGGTGGTGATATAAGACTATGTCGGTTATGGTGATGCTCCAAGGGGAGGATCAAGGATGTACATAATTAGATGTTGTTTCAGGAGAGGTTGTTTTTCCTATTATCCATGCATGAGGGATATTTTCATGAGTTTCACATCTCACCCTTAGTGGTGTATATATTCATATCTAATATGTTTTGTAGTTTTAGGAGAAAACTTTTGTGGCCTGGAATGAAAAATAAATTTTTAGATTTTGTGGCATGGTGTCTGGTTTGTTAGGAAGTGAAATAGGAACACTATATTATGTTAAGTTTATTAAAGCCCTTATATATCCCTGAGTGGAAGTGGGAGGAAATATAAATGGATTATTTCAAAAATTTACCCCAGTATTAGGTAGGTTGTGATGTTGTTTTGGTGATTGTGGACTGAATAATTAATTTGTCCCATTTTCTAGTGATCATGGAGTTGAGTGATTTTTATGCCCTGGAGATATGGAACATGGATGAGGTGGTGAGACTCCATGGGTATCGAGACCATTGTGTCTCACCAAGATTCTGATTTTACATCCTAATATTAAATTGTATTTTATCATTCCTTTGGCTCTTAGTTATACCTTAGAACTACCTTCCACCCCCAGATAGAAGTGCAAACAAGGAGGAAGATCTATACATTGGAAGATATGTTATCAAATTCTTTCTTGGAATTTTTTTGAAAATTGGTGAAGTACCTATAATTATTTTTAGTTTTATTATAAAAAAATTGATCACTCATCCATCATTATAACTCTGTTCGAGGTATTTTATGGACAATAATTTCATTCTCTATTATGTTCGAATGATGTTAGGGAGACATCGGTCCTTAACTTAGATTTAATATAGAGCATGATAGAGAAGGCATGAATAGTTTTATAAAATATGATGGTGACACACGAATGCAAAAATTACTGTATATATCATAGGTGGAGGCCTTTAGATTTTTTTCTCTTTAAGGTTTCCCCTCATCGGGGGGGGAGTGCAAGTTTGGTCATGGGATAATATTTCTCTTAGTATTTTTATGACTTTCAAGTTATTTGACTATGTTGTCTATGTATCTTATTGGTTGGAATTCACACCATGGATGGAAATGGTTTGTGATGTATTCCATGTGTGTCATCTTTTCATGTGTCTTCATGATAACTCCCATATCATTTACTAGGGAGAGTTTTACATTAAATAGGGTGAAATGTTTTTTGATGTGACCATTTGAGATCAAGGATTAGTGAGAGAATGTGTTTTGTGGGTGAGTTATCCCCTGGGTTCGTATATTGTGTGTGTAGGCATGGTGGATTAAAGTAGAGAACTTGAGATCTAGATTAACCAATGCATTATCAATACTCGGAGTTTTTCTATGGTTGATCTTTCTTGTTTTGATACTTTATTTATTTCCTTACTATTAAAACAATGTGTTTGACCTTATGTTATTTTATGTTAATGACTATCTTCCATGTTAATGATGTTTCCTTGTTTTTTTCCTTTGATCTGTGGATATGTTCTTATTATAGAAATATACTTGAGAGGTATCTCATGTTCTGGTTATTCAAACCCATTTCCCCTTCCTTTGGGTTCTATATTAATTCTTGAGGACTATAATATTTCAAAATTTATCCTTTATAATGTCTTTAATTTAAAAAAACCCTTCCTTTTTATTTTACAAAGTCTTAGAGATGTCAAGAGGGTGTTCAAGGTTTTCCCCCATTTATATTTTTCATTTTTTTCTCATGGATTCTTAATTAATTGTGTTGTCAATCACTATTTCCATGCAATCAGGCAACTATTTCATGAGTCTTCTTGGTTTTCTCATGTGATCAGTTGGTTTTTTATTATAATTTTTCATTTGTTTTTGCAGATTATATATTCCTCTATATAGTTGATTAATTCCTTTGTGTGGTTGGTCGGTTCTTCTTTTGGTCGATCTATTTGTTCATGTAGTTGATTCTTCACATGGTTTGTCTTTGAGGTCACTCGACCCCTTCATGCAGAAGCTTCAATAGCTTTCAAAATCCCAAATTTTTAAAAAATCCAGATTTTATTTCAAAAATTACATAAAAATGATTTTTAATATAAAATAAGGATTTTAAGGTTTAATAAAATTTGGTTGAACAAATTTTGTGTGGATTAAACCACACCTTTGAAATCCTAAAATTCAATGATATTAAACGGGTCATTCCACATGTTTTAAATTAAACCGAATAAAAGATATTTAAAAAAACATTGACTGCATTAACATCTCAGAGATCTTTTGAAATCTATATCTAATGTCTTAAAGTACTTTAATTCCTCTGGTTGGATCCTTTCTTGTTTCCTTTATGTTTGGAAAAACTAGAACCTTATTTTTTTTATCCTTTAAAGTTATCTTCCTTGACTCAAACCCTTCCTTCTCATGATTCCTAGCATGTTCAATGGTTTTTTTCCAACGTTTCCCACAACACCATGTGTAATTTGAGTAAAAGGTTTTTCTCTCCTTATTTTTTCTTCTTTATATTCAAAGTTTTTATGGTTTATCAATCCCTTTCCTTTTTGATATCCAGGAAGTGACATCATCACACTCTTCTCTATATTTTGGTGTAGTACAATGTATAACCCTTCTGGGTAGGATATGTGTATTATCACTTTTCTTTGTGCATCTGTGATATTATAATGATTCAATTTTATATTAGGTGGATATTACAAATTGACTAATAAAGATAATGAACTGGATTAAACTAAATAAAAAAGGGAATGTGTGTATTCGCATTTGTTTATCTATTTCTTTGTTTTTAATCACTTGTTTTCCCTTGAAACATATAACTTGTTGTTATATACTTTTTGTGGATATTGTTAAATTTTAAACACTTTTTATGGATTGATAACATCTTATTTTGGATCATTATTTAACTCACTCTTTTTAAAAAGAATAATACATATATTCAGTGCCAACGAGCATGTACCCAATTGGTAAAGGCTCCTGCTTGGCATCCAAAAGACCCAGGATCAAATCTGGGCAGGGACTAATTTTCGAGGTACTATAGCAGCACTGTAGCAGGGCACTGTAGTACCACTATAGAAGACATGGGACTGTATCTGTGGTAGCACTATAGTGGTGGATGTACTGTAGAAGTAACTGTAGCGGTGGCGGTACTGTAGTAGGTATTGTAGCAGTCTGGGTACTATAGCAGTATTATTCACTGAAGGGCTATTTGAGCCAAAAAAAAATGGACTTTCAGGCCTTGTATTCAGACCACATGGTCTTTGGCCTTCGAGCTATGTAATGGGTCCCCCTCTACCCAGTTTGAAAGAGGTCTTTGATTTAAATAATAAATAAGGCTTTGGCCCCAACCTTTTAAAAAAAAATACATATATTCAGCTAAAAATAATTTCTTATTTAAATATGAAACTATTTTAAAATAACCATGAATTATATAAAAAATTAATGATAATTTACCATTTAAATGAATTATAATGAAATAATTGAACTAGTTTATGTTTTTGTGTGTTACAAGTATGTTTTTTTGTTGTCCTTGTGGTTGTGTGGGGTATAAGGGGATTGAAAAATTATGGTGGTGATCAGTTCAAATGTGGGAAGTTTTATGGGTTGAGGAAGTATGGCAGTTTGGTTATGTTTATGTGCATTGGTTGATGTGTGGTTATTTTTTTGAGATGGTGGTATGGTGATGGTGGTTTTGGAAAGATGTGTTATGGTTTTGTGGTGAGTTTTTTGGGATGTTGTGTTTTGTCATGTATTAGTAGCCTAGTAGCGATGGAATAAAACTATTAATGTATAATTAAAACGGGTAGTGGTTGGAAATTAATAAATATGGGAAATAAATGAATAAAATGGGATATAAATTGATGTATAGTAATATAATTACATTTCTAAATGATAATTAAAAGGCTATACTTTCATAGGAATATGTGGGGGTGGTTATAATGGTTTTCTTCAGATATGGGCTTAAATTGATTTAATTAAATAATTGGTGGTCGATAACATGTAAATCTATAAATTGGTTGAATCTATAATTGAAATAAAGTAAATAATGGGTTTTTTGTGGCTTTTTTTATGGTGGAGTTTCATTTAGTGGTTGAAGTATGTGGTAATCATAGTATAGTGTTTTTTATAGATAGAGATGATGAAGTATTGATGTAAAACTTTTAAACTATGATTGTGTTTTTTCAATGTATATATATATATACTTTTATTTCTATGATACTTATATAGGTACCCCACCCATGTTGGGTTTTTTTTTTGAAACCCAAATTATTTGGGGGTGTTTTCCTCGACATCCAAGATAGTGAGGGAATGGATGATTGATTATCCCATCTTCCTCACTCTTCCTTTGACAACAGTACATAGAGGCAATACCTAGTTGGTGGTCATTACCAACCGATGATGGAATGGTTGGTGGTGATTTCCAATGATGATAGTATGATACATGTAGTGGTGTTAGTACATGATAAGAGAAGGCAATGAGGTTGATTCCCTTAACATTTAAGATACTATATTACTGTGGTTATGAGGTTGTGGTTGGATGTGTGGTGATGATTATGAGGTTATAGCAGCATGTGATAAGTGGATACTAATTGATTCTAGCATGGGATGATGGGTCATGTAGGAGGATGGGCTGGGTATAGTTTTAACCCAACCCGCTTCTAATACATTGTGGTATGTGATAACTAATAGAGGAATAAAATGGATGGAATAAAAAAAGTTTGAAATTGGGGAGTGAGAGCAGAATCTCATAGGGGGGAGTGGATACATTTCACCTTTATCAACATTCTCTAGATATTATCTTAATACTTTATTATTTCATTTAGTGAGTTATCCATGATGAGTTTGGGATAGATATTTGACATATTAGGTTCTTATTGGTTATGTTGTTTATCCACTAATGCATTAGTATTCACTTTTCAACATTTTCACAAGATTAATAGGGTATGATCCTACTAATTATAAATTTTTTCTCACCAAAAATATATATATATACTATTTTTTAGGTTTCCAGGAGGGTTACAGGGACCATTCTAAGGATTACTGGCTTGGAGGTTTCAGTTTGGTTTTATTTGGGTGACTTTTATTGTACTTCATGACATAAATTATAGGATGGTTTGGTTTATTTATTTTATGTGATGGAGTTTTTTATTGTTGTTTATCTTATATCTTTATCTTTTTTATATATTAGTGGAAATGACTCTCATTTGAGGGTTTCACACCCTTGGTGCTAGTCACCTATTAGGGTCCTACTAGAGGCGGGACTTAGGAGGTCACTCTTTACCTTCACTACTAGACATGTAGGGGTAATAGTAGAGGTTGGTTCATGATAGAGTATTATCAAATGTTTTGGTTGAGATAGGATGGAGTCTTGAGTTATGAACTTGTGAGGATTCCATGGGAATGATAGAGAAATATTGTTAGTCAGATTTGTCATGTGATGTGGAAATTGATACGAGATAGGGAAGATGTGTTCAGGGCCCCTAAGATTTGATGAAAGGACCATAGTCTTACTAATAACCTTGGTGAGATAATGTTAGAGACCTAGGATAGATACATGTATCATGGTTGTTTTCACTTATGATTGAATTGGGTGTTTCCATGAATTAATATTAATTTAAATAGATGAATCTTTAATAAATTGTTTATAATTTCAAGAATTTTATAATAAATTATGAATCAAGAATCTATTTTTTGGGTACTTTATAAGATACCACCCTTTTACTTTCTAATGATCCACTTAAGTCTAGCTTCCAATAAAAAACAAATAGAAGAATTTGTCTTCTTAAATCTAGAATGGTCATTTTAAAATCATATTTTATAGTCTATTATCTCATAATATTCCCAAAGAAACCTAAATATTATATCTTAACTCTTCCAATTAACGCAAATAAATAATGATATTATCCATAAAGATAATGATGATGAAGGCTATAAATAAATGAGATATTATGTTCATTAAATCCATGAAAAGTACCTGTGTGTTTTTCATCCATAATAGAATTACTAAGTACTCAAGGTCACCATGGTTGAAATCCTATATTTTTGTATATGATTATTGTTATAACTATTCAAGCCTCAATCTAGGGGAGTTTGGGGGTTGATCCATTTATGGTTGATGATATAAGAGATGAAGCGGTTAGGGGTGAAGACCCAGTTACATGATGACATAAGAATGGGACACATGAAGGGTCCCTTTGGGATTAAAAGGAGGTATTTAATTCCATGAGGCCTTTGGGTCCTAAAACTATAATGGGCCATCTATGGAGTGTTTTAACCCTTGGATGGGGTACGTATTATCCTTTCCGTTCTAGGGGTGTTTGTGTTGTTTCCTTCTAAAAAAGGCAAATTTTTATTTAGTTAGATCAATGTGAATCATCTTTTTTGGAGATGAAAAAGAGGTTTATTATGCCTCTTATCTATATATTTACATAATTAGGTAATGGGTTTGAATTATATTGTGGTGTTTATTCTATAGTTCCTAGTAAGGTTTTGATACATGATCATTTTTGGTAGCCTGGTATTTTCTAAAAATATACCTTTTGAAATGAATTCTCATACTTACGATCTAAAGTTAGTCATGGTAATTGATTCCTTAAATTACTATAGTTCCTATATATTTAAAAGGTGATTTTTAGTATACACCAACTAAATAATAATAAATTATATATTTTATCAATGGGATCAAAATTTGTGCCAGTGTTGGTGGGTTAAATACCTACTATGTTTTGATTTTGAGGTTCTTTATACATATTTAAATAGAAAATTTTCAATTGATTGCATTAATTAGAAGTCTAATCCTAAAATAGTGTAGGGGTAAATGAATAATTAATATTTATGTCTATGATGATAAGGATTAACTTTGAAATATTTGAGGATGAAAATGAGATATTTTTAAATCATTTTAATCATACATCATCAACGGTGGACCATTTAAAGGATTATTAAATATTTAATCCTAATTGTACCTCTATTGGAGAGACACTTGATTGTGGGGATTCTTAAATTCTAATATCAAGATTTCAATTATTTTTATATACACATGGAATATTAATAGTTCCAACAAGCATGAGGGAAGAGGTGATGAAGGAATTCCATTCTTATCAATAAACTGCTCTCCTTGGAATCTTCGATATGTAGCCAGATATTTTCATGTAGTTTTGGTGGCCTAGCATATAATGGGAGATATCTTATTTCATTTCATGATGTTTTATTTTTATAAGGTCAAATTAGAACATTAGTAACTCATAAGAGAATAAAATCCACATCCTATTCTATTATGTAAATGGGATATGATTTTAATGTATTTTTTCATAGCCTTACCTTAATCTCTAAGAGGCCAATATACTATTTTGGTGATTATTAGTATCATGTCCAATAAAAAAATTTACTATTATGTAATCTTATTTTATAGATACTCTATATAAAATCTATTTTGTTGAAACCATAAAGATTCATGGTGTATAAAAAGGTATTTTTTCTAATCGAGACCTTATTTTTACCTCTATATTTTAGTAATAGTTTAGAACACTATTAATATTCAGTTGAAACTAAGTGTAGCTTATTTTCCTAAAATGGATTGTTACTCAAAGAGACCCATTTTTTAATGTAGGATAATACCATGGCTTGTATACTTGATTTATAAAGCTCCTAGGATTATTTCTTATCACTTTTAATGTTTTTATACAATAAGATTTAGTAGCCATCAATCAATATATCTTGTTTTGAGTATCTCTATGGTAAGCCTTATCATTAATTATTATTACATATGAGGATCAATTAGACATATTTAATTAGTCCTAGTATATTTATTGATATGATATAGTAGGTACTATTAAAATAGGAATGATTGATTGTTGTAAAGGGTCATTGTAAGTCTTATGTTAATTGTTAGTGATTCCCATTGTAACCAAATCATTGATTCAGTAATCCCTATGAGATCTTGGATCATATCAAAGATATGTCTTATCCATCCAATGGCCCGAATACCTTCAATTTTTTTATTATAATAATACCCCCTTTTAAGGGAAGAAGGGGGAACCGAGATAGACATCAGAAACTTCAAACATATCACGAAACGAAATTCTTAAAGAACAGATATGTCTTATATATTGTCATTTTAAACACTATTTAGTGTTATTTACAATATCTTACAAGTGTACATATTGAGGAGATACATACCTGATCCAACTCACATTATTCGATATGATGACATCGAGTTGGAAACTTTTGGTTCCTATATGGAGAATATTATTTATATCATTGAACAAAGTGGGAAATTATTATAAAGAAATTTTATTCCTTGGGTTAGAGTATGATGGAAATATATATAGCTTCAAAATGAAACATAGGATCATAAAGATGAAATTCAAATTTAATTTCCAGAGTTGTTCCTTCTGGAATCTTATTAAAGATTCTTGATTATGAGAAGCCCAATTGTAGGGTGTTTATAATGAATCATTTCATTACAAGTCATTAATTACATTAATTTTTAGTGTTTTGTTTTTTAGGTTGGTAATCATGAAGGTTTAATAGGGAATATAAATAGATGTATGAAATAATAGAGGATAGGTGATGGAGTTAATGAAAAGGTATCACTGGATACCCAGTGGTATCTTATGTGGTATATAGTGTCTAATGGTATTACCACTATGTACCTAGGGGCCTTAAAACAACTACTCAATAGAAACCTAGTATTTTACATTTACGTGGGTTTAAAATAGTAATTTTATATCTAAAAGTTACTTAGTATTTCCCTTATTTCAGTTTTCTAAAGTCTTCTCTTTCATTTCTTACTCTTTCTTGTAATTTTCCTCCAATATTCACCCAGTTTCATAATTTAAGCGTTTCATGACCTACCTATCAGTGAAGATATGGTAGGGATACCCATACTTTTCCTTGTTCTCTACTATTTCATGTTAGTGGATATAATCCATAATTATAATTTTCATCTAGATTTGTAAATCAATCTTCTTCCTTGATCATTATTTATTAAAGATATAGAATGAGTATTTATTTTATAATCATAAGGTAAAACATTCTATCTTGATCGTCATTTATTTTATTCCTATGAAAAATATTTAAATCCATAATTTCCACTGACTTATGTTCTTTATATTTATTATGTGGTGGAGTATTCTCCCCCACTGTTTTATATTTTAGGCTTTACTGAATTATTAAACAGGTGACCCCTCCTCTTCCATTATTTTTTCATAGTGGTTATGATAGTAGAAACATAAGGTAGAGTATTGAATTACTAGAAATAAATACTCTATTTTATTTTTGAAGTTGTTTTAATTACACTAAAATTTTATTAAATTCTTATTCATCCATGAAATATTAAGTATTATTCTTTAATATGATTTATAAATTTGTTATGCCAGTTATATACATGTAATATAGGTCTACATTTTATAACACATAAACCTATTATTTTTATTCTATGTTATATGTTGAGATATATTTTATAGTAAATTATTCTTTGATTATGGGATCTCATACATGTTTATTTTCATTATTCCCTAATTAGGGTCTTTTATGTATATCATTTTCATTATACTTTTATTATAAGATTCAATGTATATTATTTTCATTATTTAGTGATTAGAGGATTTTATGTCTGTACTCTCATTATTTCCAGGATTATAAATTTATATATGTGATGTTGGTTATTGAATCATTTTCCTTGTTGTATATTACATATATAGGTATTATAGGACTTGATAAAGGGGTTTATGGATTGATATGTGTATACCAGGAGAATGTATGGATATGTGTTTGGGTGTGTGAGTGTGTGTGATTGATTATGTTCCTCCCTATGATGATATAGGCCTCATAAGTGAATATAGATATATATATGGATATAGATATGGATGGATATATGTGTAAATTTCTTCCTATGAGAAGGGAAGCCTATGATGTGAGGATGGATATATAAATATATTCCATTACATTATTCCCAATTAGAGGAGAGGACTCCCTGATGAGGATGGATGTGTATATGTATGTATATAACCCGCTGTAAAATATGTCTTCATATAGGTATCATGTAAGGATAAGAATACATATGTAGATAATTTTCTTATAGTGGATAAGTACCATAACATAGATTTCAAGCATGGATCAAAGTGGGCCTAACTGGTTTACATTTTTCCTTATTAGTATATTATCTAATCATAGTTATTTTTCTTTATCCAATAATTTAATGATAAACTATTATTATTTATTATACATCTAAAAATTATTTATATTACCACTATTACACTTGATCTTATTACAAATAGTTTGGGGTCAAGTAGTGACCTCTAACAAGGTATTGTTGAAACCACTATGTTTTTATGTTATATTTGTTTTTAATGAGAAATAATTTTATAATCATGATGTTAATATATATGAAATATGAATATCTTATAAGATATATAGATTTCCCAAGATAGTTTATGAGAATAAGGTTGGAGTTCCAAATAAAGGTATTATTATACTTGATGATTTTTGAGTATTAAATATAGATTAAAGAAATGCCTTGAATCTTAGAAGTGAAGTTATTTTCTATAATATTTCTATGAAAAAAAAGTTAGTTTCTATCATTAGATATGTTTTTATAACTATTGATATATGAAAATGGTTGAAAAAGTTCTTGATTTACTGGGCACATTTGAATTACATGAATAGTATTTAGTTGGAAAATATTGTTTTAAGATTTCATTTCTTAATATTTCATATGAATAATTTTTTAAAAAATATTTAATGTAAAGGATGAAATTTATATGGAGTGTTCATATTGATCCGTATTATGTATCTATAAAGAATGTTTCTTGTATTTTAATGAAGTTCTAGCATTTTCTTTAGGAGTGTTATGCCATGTGGGAGTATGGTTAGATGATTTTTGGAGAATAAAATATGTATTGGTAGTGAAAGATTCATTGAAATAATCTAAGGTGTATTTATATATTTCATATCCTTTGGAATATATTTGGTTTATTATTAAAGATTATTTAGAGTTTTTCTAAATCAATTTGAACTATTTGAAGGGGGTTGAGTTGAGTTTTGAGATTATGTGTTACGGGCTTGGAAATTTGGACAAATTGTTTGACACGTAATATATTTCCTATAATTAGAAATTTAGAAAAAAAAAATCCACCCTAAATATCAAAGATCATATATAGATCATATGTATGATATTCTTTTAAAAAAATTGTGCTAGAAATGGGTAAGTTATGAAAGATTTCATAAGGGTTGTGGATATTTCATAATACTTATAAACTTATGATGACTTTTGGACAATTTTATAAGATTAATGATAATTTTGATAACAAAATATGGTTATTTCATAAGTCTTAAGTAATTTTCATATGAATAATTGTCATTTCATAATACTTAGAAAAATTAAATGCATGTGGGGATTTTGTATGACTTGTGGAGGATTTCATAATACTTATGGTGAATTTTTTCGCCTTATTCAAGAACACATAGGAGTATTTGGATGATATAAATATTTCAAAGGTTATATCCCTTTAATGATTTCATAAAAAGTATTATTCTATTTGAAAAGATTTATTTGTAAATAAATTGAAATTTTGAAAAAGGTACTGTGTGTAATACTTTTTTTAGAAAACATATGAATCCTTTTTTTTATAAGAGACAATAGTTATCCAAAATATGTTTTCACCAAAAATTAATAGAGATATGGATTTTATAAAAGTAATTTATAGAAATTATATTGCAAAAAGTTGAGTTATTTTTTATTGCTATAATATCATGTTTCTTTGAATAAATCAATGATTTATTATAAATACTGTGGAGATAAAAATTGAAGAGGAAGATCAAGCATGAATTTGAGTTTCAAGTGGATATCAGCTAAAGTAGTTTTTTTAGTCTAAGATCCAGTTGTGTCCCTGCTAGGTCTAGGAGATATCATTAAGTCTTTAAGTCATATAAAATTTAGAAATTATTTTAACCTAACCTGTAATAACTAATAAAACGTAGAATAGTGGAACGTTTGGGGTCAATCCCATGAGGAAGATGGAAGCCCAGTGATAGTCTTTAAAACTAATTTTTTAGTCTCTCTAATTTTTTCACTTATTAATAATTAAAATAAATTACCCAAAATTAAAATAAATAATTTTAAATAAACAAATATCTTGACTCAAACCAAATAAGAAAGGATGAAGATAGGGCAATTGATATCAGGGGATGATTTTTCTCAAATCAAAAAAATTCAATATAATTTATAACTTAATCTAATTAACAGACATGAGAATACATGAATTGAATATTACTACCACTTGGCATATACTAGGTTACCTAATATAGAAAACCCCTCACTCAAGGTAATATAGCTATCTTATCTTCATTTTGTTTGATATTAAGGTGAAAGATGAAATTAGGTCATCTCTCACTTTTTAATTTCCTTAACTTCTTTGTATATCAACCTCTAATCATAAATAATCTCAAAAGGTGATCAGGTAATAAGATAAAAATTTGGTTCAATAAAAAACTATTTTAATTAAAAGAATCCATAAATAATTAAGAATATAAAACCAATTACACACAACCCATGAAATTATAACCACATTCTTCTATGAGATTATCCATTCATGGTCGATGGTTCATTGGCCAAGGGTAAACTAAAGGTAATTGATGAGGGAATATAATTTAAACTAAAATAAAAGTTTTGAGTAATGAAATAAATACTACCTACAATTATTTCTCACAATCAAATTACAAATCCATCAACTAAAAAATTAATAATAGAAAAAAAATGAAATCTAACAATGTAAAATCTTGGTGTTGAATCCAATCATTATTTTTCTTATCAAATAGTTCCCCTCCATTAAAACAAGAATGTTTCTTATTTTTATTCTTCTTCTATCTCCCCAAGGGTAGTTATGTCCATCCACCCCTATTTGAAATATTGGCTAACTCCTTTATTTTAAATCTACTGGAAAATAGGATTATAGAATTATAAATGGTATTTTTACTTATTCTATAGTGTGGGGAGAGTAACTACACCATAGTTATATGTTGAGGCCACAACTGTTTACCTATGGTGTAATTTAATGTTTGTGATGAAATGTAAAGATTTTATAAAAACTCATATTTAAAAACCCTTGAAACTCATGGCAGCCAACCTCTTCTCCATGCAGATCATGGGCTTGGAGGACTCCTTCCAAAAATGTTTTCTCATAGAAAAGACAAGACAGCGAAGCCTCCAGTAGAAACCTCGAACAAGAGAAATCCAATCCATTTCTATTTTGGGGTGGTCCACATCGTAGGTGAAACCCTACAATCTAGGCTTGTCATTTTCAAACTCTCCATGGTGAATTATAAAGGTTATGGTGTAATGGCCTTTTAATACCCAAGCTACCTTCCTCCTATAGAATAGAGGCATCCATACGACATAGAAGGTCATCCATGGTGTTATGGAATCTTCCTCAATTCAGGATCTAAATCTAACTACACCACATTACCTTAGTTGTCGTGTAGAAACATAAGAAAACCTAGGGTTCGAAGCATTGACCATAGAGATTTTGTAGTGCAGTGATGAATTTTTTGGTGCAATAGTTGTGTCGACAGTGAGTTTCAATGGACTAGTGTAGTAATCATGTGGTGAGATAGTGAGTTAAGTGGTGAGTATTATATCTAATAATGGTGATGTGGGTCATGAGTGAAATAGTAGGTTTTTTATAAATTATGAAAAGTGCCCACTCCCATATCCCACATCAAAAATGTGAATTGTTTGGATTTTCTTAATAAGTAAATCCCTTTATATTGGTCGATAATAATCTAGTGGGTGTTGGAGGATTCCCACCACCACCATGCATCGACCCACACTGGTGATACACTCCTTCCACCTCCACATGGATTCTCATCTTATGCACTAATTTTGGTTCATGTGTACATTCTCACACCCCCGCCCCTGTACCAACCCACATAGGGTCTTGGTTGGCTACCCTATATAAGATATCTAGGTGGATTTACCTCCTTGGTTGAGGTTTGGCTAGTTGTTGGATCTTTTTTTTGTTTATAATTATATATAATTAGCCTAAAACCAACTTCACTAGAATATAATTTCAAGAAAAATAGCACACACGTTACCTATACAAATCACGAAATCATTGTCAAACCCAACTAAAATTATTTTTATGCCATAATTTATTAAAAAAATAATTATTATACATAATTGGAAATTAAATTTCAAAAATTAATGAGGATATAATATATATACATATAATAGTAATCAAACACCCTGACCCTTGAACCATTTCACATCCTCAAAAAAAATATACCTCAAATAAAAAGGATACAGACTCCATAAGGGAAATTGTAACTAACAAACCTAAATACCATCTCAAACTGGTACTCAAATTGATACACCACATACCATAAAGAAATTATTGATCTCTATAGGCTAGAAACTACCACTTGGGAATCAATAATAGATATAGAGAATGATTTTATCCAACTTAAAGAAAATTCATGGAACCTATATAACATAAACAATAGAGAAAGAGATAAATATCTTCTATAACTAAAAAAATAACATAAACTAAACAACTCAAGGGAGTTAATAGTCTTAAAGTAAAAGTAAAACAACAAAAGACCACTAAAATGGGAAAATCAACTACTCCATGTGAAATTATTGTAAGACTCCCACCATCTCACCGCCAACAACCCATCCCAGCTAACAAAAAACCTCGCTACCTCACTATGGTGCCTTGATATTCCCTACATCAAAATAAATATCCATGACTATGAACTGTTTAATAGGTATGTCGGGTGTGAGTTGACAGAATCAGTAGGGTCTCACCCAGGTGTTCTATATTAAGTCTCTAAAAAATAATCCAAGCATTCTCAACATTAAATAAAACAAGGCATGATGATAGTTTAATAGTTTTTATATAAAAAGAATGTAAAAAAAATTAATTTCCCCTTTTCATATTTCAAAATAAAGAAATTAAATATTTTTCAATCATTTCATATCAAAATGTCTTAGTAGATATATCAAGTCAAAAAAACATGCATCTTATATCATATCAAAATCCATGGTAGTACAACAAAATAGTTCAAACCAAAAGTAGCCCAAATTGGCCATGAAGCATAGGTAACAACATTCTAAGGATCACACTAGGTCAGGATATCAAGGTAAATCATAATTAACATAGACAATTGAATACTAATTAAGCCACAAGAAATATGCATCGAGTCAATATGGAAAGAAACACCCCAAAAAGTGAACCCCCCAATAGCTCTAACATTCCACAAAAACAACAGGCTTATAATGAATAGATAATCCCCATGAGAACCCTGATAGTGGATGATACCAATTATTATAGCTTCCACATAAGAACCCAATGCATCTCATGTTCTCTATTTTCCAAATCAATTCATAAATCCAATTAATCATTTCATTCTTTGAAAACCATTTCATTATTACTTGAAAATCCTTTTCATTTACAAAAACTAGGGGAAAACGATATTTTATAAAAACCTAGTTCCACAAAAATTAATCAAATAAATCATATCATTACATTTCATTTAATAAAACAATTTATCAAAATAAGAGCAATGCAATTCACCAACACAAGCTAGATACAGAACCACCTACCTTAAAACTTGTGGTCACACACCCTAGTAATAGAACCCACTACAAAATGATTCATCAATGAAAATTGAGTCTCTAGAACCAAGCTAATCATATTATAATTTATTCAATTGGTGAAAATTAATATCATAGAAGAGGAATCAACACATTCCTCAAGAACGTAATCCCTCTGCATCACAACCAAAAAAAGAATGGACCCCAGAATAAGATCACATAGTTGATCTAGAAGTAAAAAAGAAGAAACATCACAATGGGTCAACATATATGATAACATAATGTAATGGTATTACCGAGATCAAATAAATGAATAAGCAGAAGGGATCACTCGCCTGGAGATATGAAAACCAACTTTAATGGTGATAAATCCCCAAACGGATTAATTTGGATTGAACATTGACTCCAAGAATCATCAAAGAATCCTTATATATAGAGATCCAAAGGATATATGGGATATTGAAATAACATATCACTTTCATTACACCCTAAAGTCCCTACTTGAGACATTTTTCATGGAATCTAATACATTTAAACATTGTTTAATCCTCAACAATCAGATACGCAGAAAAACCCATCACGTTTGTAATCAAAAGAGATTTTCTATTATTACAGGGTGTGTAATATATACATGGTGTGTACTCACTTCAAACTATGAATCAGTTTCATAGTATCTTCCTTATAGAAATTTTATATTGTGTACTCCCATTGCATGACATGTGTCTCTCCTACAGATTGACAAAACTATAGATTCTTACATGAAGAACCAAAAAAGCAACTCAGACATTCTCTAAACTTGAGGAGAATACTGAAAATATATTACATGTATATAACTAAATTCCATTAATTAAAATAAATATACATCTCTAAAATTTATATCATTTTCCCAAAAAAAATCTCTTTATCCTCAGGAATCCCAAAACGCACCCAATTTAAGAGGGAAATGATAAAATAAAAATGAATCACTTGAAAGAGGGTAACGGGATGTTTCAAACTCCCCGCCATAAGACTTTCCATTCTTGAGAAGTCATGCGGAAGAATTAATTCTGGTAAAGATGTGATTCCACTAATACCTCGTTAATGATTCTTACTCCAAAGTATCATGATAATCTAATATATGTCACCATAACACTCTGACCAATGGAATCAGCTTCCAATGTAAGTCTTTCACATGAGATTCAATGATCCCTACTGGCTTCTCCAAAAATGTAAAAATCTAGATCTAACTCAATCTCCTACAAACTCATAATGTGAGAGGGATCAATATGATATTTATTAAGTTGTGATATTTGGAAAACATCCTGAATTTTTATCAAATAAACTAGAAATTTCATCTAATAAGAAACATTCCCAAAATGATCAACGACCTCAAATGGTTCCACATATCTTAGATCTAACATTCCTTGTTTTCTAAGCCAATGATGACCCAATCTAGGAGAAACTTTCAAGAAAAATCAATCACAAATGGAAAACTCCAAAGGATTATGATGTTTATCCATGTAATATTTTTGTCAAATCAGATCTATAACCAGATACTGGCATACATATAGAATCCTTACAAACGTCTCCTGAACCAAAAATCAATCCCACAAAAGAAGCATCGTCCCACTCTTCCCAACAAAGAGGCGATCTTCATGGATGACCACAAAAATATTAAAAATGACCTATTTTTATTGTTGATTTATAAATATTTTTATAAGAAAACTCTACCAATATCATATAGCCTTTCCAAGATTCACAAAAATCCAAGACACCGACACAAATCATGTCCTCCAGAACTTGAATAGTATGCTACATATGACCATCTATATATGGATGATAAGTTTTGAATAATATGACATGAGTCCCCATTTCCTCTTGAACACTTATCTAGAATCTGGAATTAAACCTAAGATCCCAGTCTGAAACAATAGAAGAATGAACTCCATGTAACCTCACAATTTTCTACACATATAACTTACCCAGAACTTCAAATTTTGTGGTGTCTTTAATAAGAATAAAATAAGAATAATTTTTCAACCTATCAATCAACACCTATATATAATTCCTCCCTCAATGATTCTATAGTAATCTAAAAAAATCCATGGATACCTTATTCAATTTCTAAACCAACATAGGAAGAGGCTGAAGTAAACCAAAAGGTTTTAGATTCTCTTCTTTAATTTGTTGCAAGTATAACAATGGGAAAAAATAGAAATGTCACACTTTATACCTAACCACAAGAATCTCCATATAATGTCAAAATACATCTTCCCAGTTCCCGAATGAACATCCCATGATGAACTATGACAATCAGAAAAAGTTGAGCTCCTCATAGATGTTGGGATGAAAAACTGATCCTCAAAACTGAGAACACCATTTGTAGAGAGATACTAACTAGAAATTTTCTCCACACCATATAGGGTTTCTTGAATTCTTTTGAACTCATAATATTTCTATTTATTCTTCAAAACATATTCAAGGAGAGATGAATATAACTAAACATTGGTCAAAACCATGCCTGAAATATTCTCCTATATATCCAGATGCAACTATTAAATAATCCCCATAAGGTTACACTCATCCTTCAATTATTGAACATTTTGTGATGGGACTTTCTTTATAAGATCATCTTAAATGACATTCTTCTTCATTGAGGTTTATATGATATAAAATTAAAATGTCTGAAGGTATTCCACCCACCGCCTCTATCCAAGAACCAATTATTTTGGATAAAAGATATAGCTCAAAATATTATGTTCAAAAAAGACTATGAACCTTTCCCAAAAAATATAATCCTTCCAACACATAAGTTCATGAATAACTATAGCAAGACCTGAATCATGATTTGGGTAATTCTTCTCATAAGGTCAAAGTTGATTAGAACTATAATTCACCACATGATCATTCTACATTAGCACACAACCCAAAACAATTCCATAAGTATCACAAAAACCCACATATCCTTTATCGAGTTCATGTAAGATAAAAATAGGAACCATTTTCAGAAGTTATTTCAACTCATCTAAAGAAGACTGGCGCTTTGAATCCCATATGAATTTCACCCCTTTCATGGTAAGATCAGTCAAAGGTGATACCAACTTTTTGAAATCTATGATGAATCATCAATAGTATCTGGAAATACCAAGGAATATTTGAATCTCAAAAAAATATTATAGTTCTTCCCATGAAAAAACATCCTTTACCTTCTCAGGGTCAACTAATAACTCATGCTCTGAAATCATGTGCAACAAGAATTTCACTTCTTGAACCCTGAAGTTTCATTTTGAAATATTTCCATACAAACAGAAATTCATCATTGTTTTGAAAACCATACTCATATAGTACTCATGCTCATGGTAGGATCTTGAATAAACCAAAATTTCATCTAAGAATACAACCAAAAAAGTATTGAGATACTACAGGAATATCTAATTCATCAAATCCATAAACAATAAAGGATAATTAGTCAAATAAAAAGAAATTACAATATATTTTTAATGGTAATCCCTTCTCCTAAAAACTATCTTTGGTATATCATGCTCCCAAACTCTAAGATGATGATAACCCGACCAAAGAACAATCTTTAAAAACCGCTTTACCCCCTTTAACTAATAAAAAACATCATCTACACGAGTCAAAGGATACTTGTTCTTAACTTTTTCCTAGTTCAACTTCTAATAATCTACATATAATTAGAGTGAACTATCTTCCTTCTTAGAAAATATCATTGGGGCTACCCAAGGTGAAACACTAGGTTGAACAAAACCCTTTTTCACTAGGTCATCAAACAAATTCTTAATCTCCTTCAGCATCATTGTTTCCATATGATAAGAAGGTATCAATATTAGATATTTCCCTAAAACTAGGTCATTCAAAAACTCTTCCTCCATCTCTAGATAAATACTAAAGAAATATTCTGGGAAAATCAGGAAAATCATGAACAATAGAGAAAATATTGATAGTAGAAGAAATGTCATCGGGATCAACTTCAACAATAGAAAACAAACTTTTAAGCTTTAGGTAGGAAGAACCTTCCTGGACAGACCTCATATCCCACTCTACCTAAAAAACCCATGATCTACCATCAGCCATGAGAAATGATACACACTAACAATAAAAATCAACCTCAATATAATGAGAAACAACCCAATCCATCCTAATGAAGATGTCGAACAAATCCAAATTCAGAATGAGAAAATCTTAGACTAACTCCACATCAACTATTGATAATGCACAAGAAAAACACTAAAACCCACACTCTTTCCTATTCCAAATATGTTTCACTAAATCCATAACAAATAAAATGATCTCCATTGGAAGATTAATAATATCAAGAAAAAGGCCATAAATAAACGAGTGGGAAACACCAGTATCAAATAAAGAAATAACTAATGAGGATGCAATAAATATAGTACCACTCACTATCAATGGATCCATGTCCAAATCCATTATAAACTCATATACTACATGAAGGTGATTCACCCCTAATACCTATGGATAGATTTCGGTAGTCTTTGAAGAATATGACTGCTCCACAGTAGCCTTTGGAGCTGAAAATACCTGAAAATATCAAGGAGTACACATATCCTAAAAAAACACTGCATATAACCATAAAATCAAAAACTATTACACATATTAGTTGGTGAAGTATAATAACACAATGTTTTTCCAACCTCTCCATACTAATAGTAAGATAGAGGCACACCACTAGCTATAATTGGAGGTGCTGAAGAGGCATGCTACCAAGAACCACCTCCACCCCTCCTATGATGATCCTTCTGTGATTATTTTTCAATAGTGTGCCACTAAAGATTCCACTAGATGTAAGATAATGGGAAAAATATCCAACCTTTCAAATAAAATTAATCTCTTTCATCATATCCATATCCACTATCTTCTCGTAGGTTTAAAGCTTTAGCATAAATACCTACAATCTAATATCTAGTCACAAACCCTATATGTACTTCTAAGATTTTAGTTGGTTATTTTTTACAACTTATGGTAAAAGTAGAACCAGATCAGCAAACAGATTGGTGTATGCTGACACTGAGATCTCTCCTTGCTGCAAATATAGGAACTTCAAACAATTTTCCATCATTAGTGACTCTGGAAAAACTGCTTGAAGAAGAAATTATAAAAACCCTTCCTGTCCAAAACCATGTTCCTATATTCTCGTACCATATAATTCCACTAACATGTATAGGGACCCTCATGTCTAAATATTGTATAATTTACTTTAATACTCTTAGGGATACCCATCAAGTCATAGATTTGATTGATCTTTTCAAGTTAGTCCTCCACCTCTTGAGGTTCATTCATAGCTTTAAAGGATGGTGGCTTCATAAGAAATAACTCTTTTGATTAATTTTTTCTCCTACAACTCTAGTATATACCTTAAAAACTTCATTCTCAACATGTGGCACATTCTGGTGTATAGAAAAAACTACTCACATAAGAGATTTGATAAATTTATGATCTATCAGAGGATTACCTTGTGGATCATTAGTTGTTCCATCTTGAGGAACACATAGAATACATATTAAAGGCATTTTTATACACACCACTAGAAGTGAAATGATCAAATAATAGAAAAATATCAGTTCAAACTAAAAACCCAATAAGAAAAAAATGATATTAACAAAAAGAACTCAAGAAAGGAGACACACATCTTAACATCTCAGGGTAACTTGAGTCTCATCATGGTAAGGGCTAGCTAGGAATATACTGCAATATACCTCCCAAGTCCTAAAAAATTATATCTCTATCTACTAAACTTCCCAAGACAAGGGAAACCCCTAAAACCTAGGGATCTGATACCAAAATATAACAAACTGACCCAAATACCCTATCAAACTATTACCCGACCAGATACACGACATACTTGAAGGGAGTTCTCGGTCCTCATCTCAACTCTTTTTTCCTTTCCCATCATATTAGACCCCATTATTTGTCTAGCATGATGGTGCACTTGGCATATTGGGATTGTGAGTTATGTGCTGATTGGGTGCTTAGTTGTTTTGTATTTGTATGTTTCTCTCGTAGTTTGGTTCTTTAATTACATGTGGTGGTGTTTATTTTTTCTTCCTTTTCTCTTCCCACCAGATTCACTGTGCTTGACCCCATTTTGTTTGGTGTGATGACCCTCAGTGGTGGTTTGGGATGGTATTGGAGGAGTGTTTTTCATCACGAGGGTGTGACCTGTGTTTGTGGTGTCAGCTTCCAGAGGAGATGATGAGCACATGTTTAATGTCGGGTTGGTGTGTTGGATCTATCTCGATGACTTTCTATTTGAATTGAGTGGTTTGGCTCCATCTTAGTGTTTTCAAAGGGAACTTTTTGGAATTGTGTAATCCTTTAAATTTTTTAATGTTACTTCAGTGATGATCCTGAAATGTTTGGTTGGTTTTTGAGTGATTTATAGGTTATGGGTTTCACTATTGGTCTATGACAAGGGATTTTTTATCACAGTTCTAGTGGTGTTTCTCTCTTCGAATTTTTTTTCAGTGAGTTGCAGCAGAAATGATGTTTAGGATGAAAATTGGCCTCAATAGTTGAGGTGTTTGTTCAAAGATGGGGACTCTGATGTTATAGGGTGTTCATTTGGTTGTTTTTCGACAACGACAATGGTTATTTAACGAAGATGGTGATATAATTAGGTGTTCTTCCTTGATCAAGGATTTGGTGAGATAAAGGGGTGATTTATGTCAGGTTATGCATCCCGAGGTGGGTGGTAGCCCGAGGTAGTGATGTTTGTTATAGTTTGAATGATAAATTTAAAATTTTAAAATTTGAAATTTGAATTGGTTTTTGTGAATGATTTTGTGGCAGTGGTTTTGTAAGGTTCCCATTTTTCAAAAAGTATCTTTTTAAAATATTAAAAAAATGGTTTGTGGAGGATAACAGTTTAACGGTTTTATATCTAAAGCATGGAAAAAAAACATTTTAATTTCCCTTTTTTTGACATTTACAAGTAAATATGGTAAATTAGTTTCAAATAATTTCATATCCAAATATCTCAGTAGATATACCAAGTCATAAAAAAGAATCCATCTCATATCATATCAAAATCCATGGTATTACAACAAAATAGTACAAACAAAAAGTGTCCCAAATCAGCCATATGCATAGGTAACCACACACTAAGGATTGCACTGGTTCGGGAAATCTATGATATTCATACCTAACATAGACAATCATGTATGCATTAATCCATTAAAAATATTCATCAAGTCTAGAGGTCATGGGAACACCCCAGTAAGTAAACCCCCTAATGGGTATATCAAGTCCCTAGAACAAAAGACCTAGAGAGTAGAGATAAGCCCTATGATAGAATATCGTAATAGTGGAAAGGCCTATTACTATACCGTCCACCTAATTATTTAAGGCTTCCCATGTGCTCTATTTTATAAATAAAATAATTAATCCATTTCATCATTTCATTCATTGAAAACTATTTCAAAACAATATTTCACAATGCTCTGAAAACCCTCTTAATTTACCAAAACTAGTAAAAAAACATTTTTTATAAAAATCTAATTCCACACACATTAATAAAATCAATCATATCATGCCATTTAATTTAATAAAACAATTTATGAAAACAAGAGCAATGTAGTTCACCAACATAGGCTAAAGATGGAACCACCTACCTCAAAACTCAGGGAGGTATAGGTCCACAATGGAACCCACCACAAAAGGATTCAAAAATGACGGTGGAGGCCATATAACAAAACTACTCATATTAAAATGGATATAATTGATGAAAAGGATTAGTATAGAAGAGTAATCAACACATACATCAAGAACACATGATCGTCGCACCACAAAAAATAAATGAATGACCCTTAGAATAAGATTTCACAATAGATCTAGAAGGAAACAAGAAGAAACATCATGAAGGAAAACAAATCTGATAACGCAATGAAATGGCCTTACCGTGATCAAAGAAATGAAGAATAATAAAGGATCTCTCTCCCAGAAAGATTTAAACCAACTGTAATAGTGATCAATCCATAAATGTATTAATCTAGATCAAAGGGAGACTCCCAAAATTTTAGGAGAATTTTTATAGGTTAAGTACTAAAGGAACTATGGTAGAATGAAATAACATATCACCTATACACCACCCTAAAATCCGTACTCATGACATTTACACATTGTGTAATCTCTTTACATATTGTGTAATCCTCGGTAATCAATAAAAGGACTCAGCCTTAAACATTACAAAATATTTAATTTTAGTCAAAAAAATCCTTTCTTTCACATTAATGATATTTTTAGGTTTAGAGTTTTAGATAATTGGTCCATAACTCATACATAAAAAAATCCATAAAATATAAAGTGGAAACTTATGAATAATATCCATTTTTTCTATAATCTAAAACTTTTAAAATTAAGCAAGAATTATTTTCATGGAAAATCTCCAAGACATTAAAGATGACTTGTTCATTTCCCTTACCCATCCATAAACCTTATGAAAACATTTTAAAACCCTCTTATTATCACAAAATATTAGTACGGGATAAAAAAGAAAAGAACCCGTCATGGGATAAAAAAAAGAAAAGAACATGTTAGTTCGGTAAAAACATGAAAAATCATATAAAGGTTACCTTTATCTTCAAATTTCATTGATAATATTAAATAAATAATTTTAATGTGAATAAAAAACACATTTTTCTCAATTAAAATCCATAAAAACCATAGTAAGCAATTAATCCTCTTTTGGTGACTTAGAGAATCATATATATATATATAGCCCTTTCAAACCCCTTTTAATTAGAATAAACATATGGAAAACTTCCAACATTATCATTAACCAATGAATTGGTGATATTTAATGGGGATCACCATTCATATAAGCTATATTAGGATCACTCATGAGCTATAATGTGTCTCAACCCTTCATATAATCTATATTGGGATCACCAGTTTCTCATGAGCTATAATGGGGATCAACCCTTCATATAAGATGTATTGGGCTCACCCATTTAATATAATTCTCAATTACTATATCAAGAGTAAAATAATACCATTATATAACCCTTTGAAAAACTCTTTTTGAACCCATATGAAAAACACTTTCAGATAAAAATACACTTTTCTTTTAAGAATCCATTTTCAATACCAAAACACTATATTCATTGAAAACCCATTTTCAATATCAAAATACCTAAATTATAAGGATGATTTTTTTCAATTAAAAAAACATGAAATATTTTAAAGTAATCTAAAAATAAAATAAAATCCATGATGGTGTAAAATTCATTGTCACCTTGTATGTTAATAATGGGACATTCCTTTTATAATTTTTCAAAACGTTCTATATAAAAAGCATAAAAATATTCCTTTTAAAACCCTTTGAAAAATAGACATAAAATTTTCTTTATAACCCTTTAATATCTGTATAAGTAAACATGTAAAACAATATCATGAATATTGATATGGAGAAAATATTTTGAAATTAAATCTTTAAACACTAAAAGTGTCCCAATCCACTTTGAACATTTAAATCATAAGGTCCATGAAATAATAACATTTAAATAAACCTTATAAAACATTATAATAGATAAAATATGGATATATAATGTCATTGGGTCTGTATATACACCTTATAAAAGAATAAATGTGCATATCATCAAGAAATGCCTCAATGAAAGAAGATTGAGACGACATCCCTTACCTTGAGTCTAACTTGTCATGACTGTCTTAATATTATTAAATAATAAATTTATTTTAATTATTTACATGCTTAAAAACCCTTTTAAAGTTTATCAACACTTTAATTTCACTTATTATAATTTTTTAAAACTACTTAAACAACTACGTTTACATCAGGTACTTTAACCATATTCAGTTTATGTGTCAAAAATGAATTTGGTATGTTAACTATAGTAAAATGGGTCATCACATAAAAATATAAAGAATAATTATCATGAAATAATTATCATATTTATACATAAATTACACTTTTAAAACCAACCATGAAATATTGTTATGAAAAATGAAACAATGTTACAATCATAGAGATGGTAGGTCGTACGTACGTGTGAGTAACGTTGCCATTTTTCAAAGAACTTTATAGAAATAAGGTGAGTAACATTTATATTTATAAAAAGATAATTATATCATATTTAACATATTATTTAATCATACATACATGTATATATATATATATATTTATTTTTATGTAAAAGTAATCACATCATGTCGAGGAGGTGGTAGTCCACACGTCCAAAATTGATATTATCACTTTTTTAG
Organism: Viscum album; assembly: GCA_963277665.1. Lineage (NCBI taxonomy): Eukaryota > Viridiplantae > Streptophyta > Magnoliopsida > Santalales > Viscaceae > Viscum > Viscum album. The sequence goes on along the minus strand of OY728150.1, from coordinate 778,860,094 downwards.
TGTGTGAAAGGGTAACAAATAAAATTATATATTATATTTCCATAAATTTAGTTATGTAATGAATATAATATATATTTCATTTATGTTACATATTTTTAATTAAACTCATCCTTAATACATTCCATGTAATTTTTGAGTGTATTGCATCGCTTTGAGGAGGTCGTAGTCCACACATCCACAAACGACATTATCATATTTACACAAAATGGAATGCATGACGGTATGTGTATATAACAATTAACTAAGTATTAATACGTAATATATATCATATAAAAATATTTTTTCCATCATTATGTACCACCATGAGTGGATCTAAAGAAAAAATGAATGACATCGTTACGTGAGGTGGTAGTTCACCGTACATGAACGATAATTTCGTTACCCATTTGATGGAAGTGTGTGCAGGTGTAGGTAAAAAAATTAACAAAAACATCATATTATATTTATTATACTTATGTTTTTATATAATCATATAATAATATGAAATTAAGGTATTTAGAAAGAAATAAAACATAAATGTGTATTAAAGAATGTTACCTCTTTTTCAGGTAACTCCTTTTAGTTTGCACCAAAGAAATTAATGATTGGTTTTATTCCCAAAGTGAGGCCTCTAATGTGAGGGTATGAATGTTTTAAAATTACTTGTCTAGGTTTTTGACGAGTAAAAAGGTCTTTAGAGTTGAAAAGAGAGGGGGAGGAGAGGGGGCCTTTTATAAGAGGGGAAAAGAACGCATTGGGCATTCTTGAAACGAATTGTGTTCTTTCCACGTTTTACTTGTCCCCCAAGGGTTAAAAATCGAACATTACATATACTTAAATGTGTAGTGGTCCAAATATTTATATAAAATAATTTTTTTTCAATTTTAGGGTCATTTTTACACCTTATTTTCCAATTCTTGTCATTAATTAAGTTTTTTTTCCTTAATCACTATAATTAATTTTAATTACATTCACTAATAGTTTTGTCAAAAAATAAATTGATATTATTAGACATTATGAATTATTATGATTCAAAATATTTTATCCATTTTCCTAAATTCTAAACACATAAGTGGAAGAAATTAATTTCAAATTAATCCCACAAACGGGATAACAAAGTAGGTTTTTTAAGTAAAAATGTTCAAAAGTTTGGTAAGTTTTTATATCGAAATTCATTGAAAATTGTTTCCAATGAACTAAATTAGTTTTAATGATATAAAATTTATCTAATTATACTTTAAAATAAATAAAAATATAATTTATCTATATAAATAAATTGGATGAATATGTTGTTTTGAACTAAAATTTAATATTATTCACTATTCATCAAAATATAAAAGTTCTCAAAAAAAATACTAAAAATAAACCCATAGTAAATTTTTATATAATGATTTTAAAAATGAAGTTTAATTTTTCTTATAAAATGATAAAATTTTAAAAAAGTATATTTAAAATAGGTGTACCATTAAAAGGCGATAAAACTATTTTTTTAATACCATTTTTAAGCATAAAACTTGATTTATTCTTATATTTTTTCTATAAAATTTGTTAGATAAAAGTAGAAAAATTATATAAACATTTTTAAACATAATAAATGTATCCCTATTCATTCCCACTGATACAATGTCTAGGCGATAACTTCTATATTAAATAATAATATGAATAATATATTATTGTTCAGTATAACTTGGTTTTGTGTGGAACACAAGCCTTTGGAGAAACTCATTATTTTATGTCATGTACACTATTTTACATAGAATCCATCTTAAGGTAAAATTAATATCTATTTCAAGAATATTAATAAATATGAAAAATACTTATTCAAACATTACCTGGTATGTTACATCCTTTATATTCAATTGGTCATTGTTTTCATTTATAATTAATTGGTAACCAATGAATTTATCTTAAAAACAAGTATAGAGAATAATTTCAAAATTTATTTAATATATTTCATTAATTATATTTCAATGACTAGGTTATGACTATCATAATAATGTTAGTACTATATTATTTTTTGTTAAGACTCAGGTTTGTGTGTAACATAAGTCATCAAAGGCAGTCGATGTTGCGTGCAATGAAAGATGAACTTTATATTGCATGTGATGCAAGATAAACTATGTATAGGATGTAACACAATACATTAAATAATTTAAATTAATTTAAAATAATATATTTCATAAAATATTGGGATGTTTCATCCTGCCCCCCTTAAACTGATTTTCTCCCCTGAAATTCTTCTAGGTTATCAACAGTTTAATACTTGAAAGTTACTTTCTTAGAAACCCACGTTGTAAAAATTAATACTAAAACTTCCTTTAAAAAAGTAATTTTGGAACCATAAAAGTTACCCTATGTAACTCAAAACTAGGTTTCTATATAGGAGAAAATTGGATGGGAGTCAATATGGAAGAAAATATAAATAATTATAGAGAGTTATAAATATCATTGATCGCTATTAAGTGAATGATAAATGAAAAGTTAAGGGACTCATAAATCTATGATTATTTATAAGACCATCAGTTCAATTAAAACAAAGTTAATAGGATAAATATTTTTCAATCTCATTTTCTTATAATTGAATAATTATTTTACTATCTATGAACATAAGGAAATGTACTTACTTGATGAGTAAGGATTCATAATTTAACTAACTTCCATAAAAAATCATCTCTTTATACAAACAATGAGTATCAAAGATGAATCTTTATTCCTAAATCACTAGAATCAACTCTTAATAGATCACATAATCCTCAAAATGATAACACGATATTCCTCCTAACATTATATATTAACCAAAACCAACATGGTTAGCACATAGTAAGATAATTCAAACATTTTTGTGATGAGATAATGCATTAATATATAAATTCAAATAGTAATACCAAAAGTTAAAACTAAATCATTCCATAGATGTATAACCCTAATATTCACCAATACTATTAAACCTACACCCACACAATTAGAGGTATTCTTCCTAAAATAACTTTTCAATATATACCTCATACATCTATAGAAACTCAATAAATGTCTCCCAATGAATTTTCATAATTTACAACATTAAAATGGGGGTTAATAAGAAATTGGGCTTATGATCAACCATTGAAAAATATATAACTCCATGGATCTTTCATCACTTCACCAAATGGCCCAACGTTATCTTTAGAAGTATCAAATGATTTCACCATCCCTTTTTTCTTATAATAATGTTTATTTCCACCCTAAGTAAGTTTCTTCGGAAACATGTTATCATAATGTCCCAACTCATTATAGCTAAAGAATAATACTATTTATTGGATATATGTAACCTCATTGATGGATTGTTTAGACACTTTTCCTTGAAATCATGAACCTTGTGACCAAACTTACTACACCGGTAACACTTTCTAGATTCTAACATACATCCCCCAAAATGTATTTTACCACACATGGAACACATTTTAGGCTTACCTATAGATTTCTTAGTTGGTTTATTCTCTATTTCTTTCCACCTTGACCATTTCTTACTCCTCTCATCCTTTGGTCTGTAAGAGTACAAAAAACCATTTCAACTTTCTCAATATAACAAACTTATTTTGCATAAATTTTAAATTCTCGATAGGCCAAATATCTTTGTATACTTTCTTTCAATCCTGAGTAAAATATATTAATTATACTATCAATTCCTATAATAAATTTTGGAACATACATGTCTAATATTGTGAAGTTTTATTCATATATAGCCATATAATCTTCATATTTTTTCCTTAAGTCCTAGAATTATTTCTCCATCCTAAGACAAACAACCTTAGAGAAATATTTTTCAAAAACAAATCCTTGAATGTTTCTCATTACATTAAATCAAGATCACATTTATTTATATTATTCTTAACCAAATACCATCATCAATCAGATTCACCTTCAAAATGATATATTTCAAGAGTTACCTTTTTATGTTTTGAACATCTAATGAATTCAAATATATTCTCCATATCATTGATCCATCCTTCAACTACCACTGGGTTAGATGATCTAGTGAATGATGAGTGATTTTTTCTCATGAAATGCACTACTATCCTCATGTTATTTCATGGTAGGATGTATTCCTCTTTTTCATGGATACCACCACCGTTTATATCTTCTTTCAATTAATCCTTCATTGAAAAAAACTATTCAGTTCTGATTCCAACCATCATAAGATATTGATTTGGAAGGATTATTTTCCCATTAATCCTTCCCAATGTAGATTTATTATTTCCTCTTCAGAAAACCATTATTAACAATCATATTTTAGATGAAGTAATATGGAAATATTAAATTCTATTTCATTTTAACTTAACCATAAAGTAAAATCATCTAAAGGAATTCTATTAATACTATCATAGCCTTTAGAGTTGTCCAAATCTTTCCTTTGACACCAGCTATAAGGAAATTTATTTAAACATTACATAATCTTGAGATTTATCCAAAAAATTACTTTCCTTCACATTGTAGATATTTTTTGGTTTAGATTTTTATAGAATTATGAAATAAATCATACATAACAAAACCATAAAATACAAAGTGGACACTTCAAAATAGTATCCATTTTTCCCATAATCTATAACTTTTAAAATAAATCATGAATTCTATTAATAGAAAATATCCAAGACTTCCAACATGAATTATTCCTTTCCCTTACCCATCCTTATACTTAGTGAAAATATTTTAAAAACTTGGGATGATCACAAAAGATCAGTAAAGGATATAAAAATTAAGGAAACTGTTAGTTTTGAAAAAAACATGAAAACACATATAATGTTTACCTTTATCTTCAAATTTCATTGAGAATAAGAAATAAAACATTTTCACATGAATAAAAAACACACTTTTTCTCAAAAAATAATTTAAATGCATAGAAAACAGTTAAACCTATTTTGGTGACTTAAAGCATCATATACATAAAACCATTTCAAACCCCATTTAATTGGAATAACCATAGTTCCAACTTCCAACGTTATCATTACCCAATTCATTAGAGATCTATAATGGTTATCACCCTTCATATAAGCTATATCAATATCACTTGTTAGCTATAATGGGGCTCAACCATTCAAATAATCTATATCGATCTCACATGTTTCTCACGAGCTATAATGGGGCTCAACCCTTCATATAAGTTGTATCAGGATCACCTGTGGGCTAAAATGGGTCTCAACCTTTTGTATAAGATGTATCAGGCTCACTCGTTTCATATAATTCTCATTTACCATATCAATACTAAAATAATATCATTATAAAATCCATTGAAAAACTCCTTTTAAACCCATATGAAAAACATTTTTTGGATAAAAATTCCCTTTTCTTTTAAGAATCCATTTTCAATACCAAAACACTTTTTTATTAAAAAATCATTTTCAATACCAAAATACCCAAATTATAAGGATAGTTATTTTCATTTAAGGAAACATGAAATATTTTAATGTAATTCAAAAATAAAATAATGGACATAGCAGTGTAAATTTTATTTTCATCATGTACGTTAAGAATGAAACATTCTTTTTTGTTGTTTGTCAAAATGTTCTGTATAAAACATGTTAACATAATCCATTTTAAACCCTTTGAATGAATTTAAATATAGACATACCCTTTAATATCTATATAAATAAATATGTAAAATAATATCAATAATATTGACATGGAGAAATGATTTTGAAATTAAATCATTAAACATTAAAAGTGTCCCATACCACTTGGAAATTTTTAATCACAAACCACATGAAAGAATAACATTTAAAAAAACATTAAATAAAATTATAATAGATAAAATATTAATATAGAAATTCAAGGGGTCGATATATACACCTTATAACATAATAAAGGTGCATATCATCAAGAAATGCCTTAATGAAAGGGGATTGATATGAAATACCTTACCTTGAGTCAAACTTATCACGTGTGTCTTCATCTTCCTAAAAAATAAAAATATGTTAATTATTTAATTTATTCAGAACCTTTTTCAAGTTTATCATTACTTTTATTTCACTAATTACGATGTTTTAAACAACTACTTGAACAACTAAGTTTGCATCGAGTGTTTTGACCATATTCGGTGTATGTTACAAAAAGGACTTGGGTATATAAACTACGGTCAATGGGGTCATTACATAAATATATCCAGAACAATAATAATTAAATAATTATCATATTTATACATTATTTACACTTTTAAAACCAATCATGAAATATGGTTATCAAAAAATGAACCAATGTTACAATCGTGGAGATGGTAGGTCATAGGTACGCATGAGTAACATTCCCATTTTTCAATGATCATTATGGAAATAAGGTAAGTAAAATTTATATTTAAATAATTATTATTATATCATATATAACATATTATTTAATCATATATAATTATATATATAATTATTGTGATGTAAAAGGAATCGCATCACATCAATGAGGTGATAGTTCACACATCCATGAACGATGTTATAACTTTTTCAGTGTGTGAAAGGGTAATAAAGAAAACAATATAATATATTTAAAGAAAGGAAAATATGACATTAATACCATATATAATCCATTTATGTCACATATTTTTAATTAAACCCATATTTAATACATTCCATTTAATATGTGAATGTATCACATCGCTTTGAGAAGGTCGTACTCCATACATCCACAAACGACATTACCGTATTTAAATAAAATGGAAAGAATGAATTTAAGTGTATATAATTGTTAAATAAGTGTTAATAAATCATAAATATCATATATATATATCATATAAAAATATTTTTTTATCATAATTCCCAACCATGAGTGGTGGTAGTGGAAATAACGAACAACATCATTACATGAGGTGGTGGTTCATCATAAACGAATGGTAATTTCGTTACAAATTTGATAGAAGTGTGTATAGGTGTAGATAAAACCATTAACATAAAAACATATCTGTATATCAAGGATACTTATTTTATCATATAAATATTTAATAATATTAAATTAAGGGGTGCATAAATAAATGAAACATAAATGTACATTGAAGAATGTTACCTCTTTCTCGGGTAACTCTTTTTGGTTTTCACCAAAAGGCTTCTTGGTGGTATTTATGCCCAATATGAGGAATCTAGAGTTAGCGGAGGGATTTTGGGAACTTATTTGGGCATGTTTTGTCTGATAAAAAGGGGCTTCAGATATTTAAAGAGAGGGGGATGAGAGGAGGCCTTTTATAAGAGGGGAAAAGTATACATTGTGTATTTTTGAAAATAATTGTGCGTTCTCCATGTTTTACTTGTCCCAAAAGGCTTAAAAATCTAATATTATAGATACTTTGAGTTTTAATTATCTAAATATGTCTGTAAAATAATTTTTATACAAGTTTAGGGTCATCTTTGCACCTTTTTTCCAAGTTTATTCATTAATTAAGCTTGTTTTTCCTTAATCACTGTAATTAATTTTAATTAATTTCACTAGTTTTTTTAAAAAAAAATAAATTTACCTTATTTTAAATTATAAATTATTAATATCATAAATATGGAATAAATTTTCCCAAATTAAAAACATATAATTCTCATGAATCAATTTAAAATTAATCCCACAAATAGGACGACAAAGCGGGGTTTTAAAGTTAAAATGTTCAAGATTTTGGTAAGTTTTTATATATAAATTAAATGTGAGATTGTTTCTAATAACCTAAATTAGTTATAATGATATGAAATTGATATAATTATAATTTAAAACTGAAAAAACATAATTTAATCGTATAAATATATTGGATGAAAATTCATTTTTGATCTCAAATAAGGTATTATTCATTATTCAACAAAATATGAAAGTTCTCATAAAAATAACAACAATACACCCAAAGTGAATTTTGATATTACACTTTAAAAAATGAACTTTATTTTTTCATATAAAATTTATTAAAGTTATAAAATTCATATTTAAAATAGGTTCTCCATTAAGAGGCGTTAAAACAACTTTTTTAGAAAAATACCATTTTAAGCATAAAACTAGATTTATTCTTACCTTTTACATACTAAAATTTTTTAGATGAATGTTAAAAAATTATAAAAAATTTAAATATAAGATATTTTGTCTTATTAATTCCCACTGATACAACTTCTAGGTGATAAATTCCATATTAAATAATAATATTAAAAATATTTTATTGTTCTGTATAACTCAGTTTTTCATGGAGAGAAAGGCTTCATAGAAACTCATTGATGTGTGTTGTGTAAGATATTAGACATTAAATCACTCTAAAGGTAAAATTGATATCTAATTCCTAAATATTAATAAATATGAAAAATATTTACTCTATCATTACCTGGGATGTTACATCTTTATACTCAATTGGCATTATTTTAATTTATAGTTAATTAGTAACCAATTAATTCATCTTATAAACATTTTTAAACTATAATTTAATAATTTAGTTAATTTATTTCATTCCCTATATTCTAATGGATATGTGATAACTATCATAATAATATTAAGAGTATATTTTTTTGATAAGACTCAGGCTTGTGTGTAACATAAGTCATCAAAGGAAGCCAATATTGCATGCAACACAAGATGAACTTAGTATTGTGTGTAATGAAATATAAACTATGTATAGCATGTGACACAATACATTAAATAATTTAAGTTAGTTTAAATAATATATTTTCTAAAATATCAAGATTTTACACTGAGATATGCTGAAAAACCCCATCAATTTTTTAATAAAAATTGATCTTTTATTATTATACGGCATGTAATGTGTATACAATGTGTACTCACTTCGCATTGTGCATCGGTTTCACGGTTTCTGCCCTGCAGAACATACACATAATGTACTCCCATTACATGGAATGTATCTCTCCCTAATATTACAAAAAATACATATTCTTACATGAAAACCCAAAAACCAACTCGGGCATTCTCTGAACTCGAGGGGGAATCCCGTAAAGCCATGACATATATATAAATTGATTCAATTAATTCAAACAAAAATCCATCTATAAACTTTAATTCATTTTCCATGAAAAATTATCTCCATGCTTGGGAACCCAAATATTCATACAATTTAAGAAGAAACCCATAAAAGATACAAGAATCACCAAAAATAAAGTTACAAGATATCATATAAATTTTTAAAAATCACGATAATAAAGAGAAAATTATGAATAAATATTTTCAGAAATAAAAACTCCACCAAAATCAAGTTCCAAAATAATGATTCATTTTAAATTTCAAATTAAAAACATTTATTTCTCTACCACTCAAATCATTCATCCTTTTATTAAATATCCATTCCCAAAATGATTTTCCTCACCATGATGTCTTTCGCCCATCACTCAAGAGAATTTGAATACTCGGTCTCAAGAATGTGTGTGTTATCCATTATATTACAAGTTCTCTAAATCACCAATTAGAAGTTGAACTATAAAAAATAAGTGGGACTTTCATTTATTTTCTAAGGTATCAAAGGCTCTAGATGTCTAAGTCATGATGTACAAATTAAAATTCGGAGGCAAAAAATGAGGTAAAATTTATAAAAGAAAAATGTATGATATTCAATTAAAGATCAATGAAAAATTCTTTATCCTTTAAATCCCTATAAATGATAAAATCCTAATTACCTTCTCATTATCACAAGAAAGATTCATTATTAAATATTAAAAATAATGTAAAAGCATCCTCTTTTTCTCTAAGTATTTTTTCTATTATTTTTTTGTGGAAAAAGTGTAATAAAAATATATCAACCCCTGGTAAGTAAACCCAAATAGCACCTTGATCCCCCCCATAAATATCCTAATAAAACAAATTTAAATATTTAGTACAAAAAGGGGTAAGATTTTATTATCTATGGGTCAATCATAGGTATCATGTATGCTCATTTTTTTTCATTTGTCTTCTTTTTTATTTTATTTGTTATTTTTTTAAGCATTTATTAATTCACAATGAAAAATAAGGAATGTTTTTCCAATATCCTAATATAAAAACCCAATTTTCATTCTAACACCTGAATCTCCATTAAAATACCAAAATTTTCTTTTATTATTAAATGAATAAGTATGCATGTATACTCAAAGAAATAGGTTAGGAAGGATAAATTGGCATGTAATGTAAATTCCTATCAAGTAATTTCATGGATTATATAGGTTTCTCAAACGATAAATTTTTAGTAGGTCATAAGGTAAAATGATCTCAAATAATATTAATTGATTCATCAATCATGTTTAACCACCTCAAAATCATCATGTTTTGACTAGAATAACAAGAAATTTTGAGTAGTCACACACAACCTGAGTTCTCTTAGGAGTGGAATTATGTGAAAGAATGTGTTAAAAATAAATCAAAATCCTCTCAAGAATTGTAATTAAAAATTTTATTCAGAAAATTCTTGTCATAGACATGAATAATTGATCTTGTAAACACAATTATCTAATAAATAAATTCAAGAATAATAATAATATCATAAATCATGTTTCAAAAACTTAAAATTGGAAAAAGAATACTAATTTACAAATTTTATACTAATATATTTTCCATTTATGGGGTTGAAAATTTCAAAATTCTGAAACATGTGAAAAAATATCCCATAAGTTATGATATCTCATAAGTCATCTCAAAAGGAAACAAAATATAAAAATGTGGGGTATCCAAGGATTCCTATTTCATACATAAACTTAACATTATCCCCAATGTTCAACTATGTTTAAGGGGATGTAAAAAAATTACATTCAATTTTAGCATAAGGAATATATCAAAAAGATATGAAATGAAAAAAATTAAATTCTTACATGTTAAGTGACTTCTTTTCCATGATTCCTTGAATGATTCAATTTAAAACATTAAAATCATAGTAGTTTTTTATCCTCTTATTTTCAAGGAAATTTTCTCTTCTCTTTCTTGTACTTTTCATATTTGGACCTGTAAAAATAAATTTAGCAAGTGAAATCGCAAATATTGCTTCCATTTAAGTTTAAAAATAAATAAGAGTGAAAGACAACCACCAAGAGTGTTTCTAAATATAAAATGAAATTTAATTTTAAAATATAAATTTGAATATAAATTAAAACCTAGAAAGTAATAAAAATTATGTTTGCCTCCCATGAGGGATTTATTTTAGGTCTTTAGTTATATCTCTTACATTGGGTGTCATATAATTGAAGGGTGAAACATTGCTACCCGATATGGATTGAGAAAAAACTTGAAATTATTATTATCCAAGATATAAATTCTCTTCCTACTTCATGTTATATTCTTGACATTAATTAATGTTAGAAAACAAATGTTGGATAGATTTTAGGAATGAACAAATAGATTGATGTTTGTCTATATTTTCTATCATTTATAAGACAAAGCTTCTTTATTCTTGTTATAGTGGGATAATGCAACTGAATTTTGAATTTTAGTAACCTATTTAAACTTTTTATGTGCTAGAGGAACTTATTTTTTAATGAAATCAATATATTTCTATCATTCCTCCCCTTTTAGAATCTTTTACTTTTCAAATTCAAAGAAATCAGCTCTATTGAACACCTCTAGTTACATCTCTTCAAGTTGAATAATTTGTTGTTCAAAGTATGTCATGTATTCCTCTTCCTTCATGGGAATTGGAACTACTTCTTAAAAAAATTCAGCACTCACCATCTAGTTCTACTCCACAACTTTATTTTTCTCTTTTGGCTTTACTTATTTAATTTCATAATACTCTTAATGGTCTTTCATCACTAAAAAACTTGATTTTTTTTTGTTTTTTGAAGGTTGTGACCAATATTGGAATTTAAAAAACTATATAATCATTTTTAAGATTTTGAACTTCCTCATTCATGAAAATTTCAGTAGATTTATCATGTCCAATTTCTTTCATCATTCATTACATTTCATAATCATGTTCTATGTTAGGGTTGGGAATTTTACCAATTGTGGTCTCCTTTACAAATTTTGGAAGTTCCTTTTTTCTAATTGAACCAGTGGGTGAACAAAATTTTCTATCTTTACTGAGTGTGGAGGGTTCTATTTCATTAAGAATTTTAGTAATTCCCCTATACACTTATATAATCCTATCATTTTTTCTTATTATTCCATTATTGTGATGAAATATGGAATTTTAGTAACCTCTATCCCCTAGTGCACCTCTCCCAAGTGGGTTTTAACATGGGATTATCTCTCTCTTTTAGCCACCATTTATATAATGAGAATCAATATGGTCTTCTCCTATATTTATTATAACTGGAGAAATAATAAATCCCATTTTGTTTTATTTTTGAGAATTATAGCAAGGTCAAAGTAAATTTCTCCATTATCCTCCTCTTCTTCAACTATAATTATTTTCACTTCTCAGTGTGTTACTTAAAGTTGAATGAGGTGTTATCCACTATTTCATGTGTGGTCTTCTTCTTCCTTGAAAATTTATGCATGTCCCAAACAATATTCTTTTTTATTTCTTAGGATACTCTTGACCCACTACTTATATTCATTCACAACCACTATTTTTTAAATGAGTTTCATCGTGGACTCTTCTTCTTCCTCTTTAATATAAAGGAATGTTGATTGGTTTCCTTTCTAAAAGTTCTTTTCTAAATCCAATATTTATTTTGGGAGTTCATTATCATTGGTTATTGGTTTCTCTTTAAATATTTCATCTTTCTCAATAAGAATTATTTCATCCATTCTATCTTCCATTACAACAACATTTTCTTCCTCTTGTTTCCATTTTTCTTCAAATGCGTTATTCCATGCAACAAGACATGCCAATATATTTTTGAAAATTAGCTCAATATTCTTCAATGATTTTATGTTTTCCACCGTAATATTATCACAATCCTTCAATTTCAATTCATTGATAGAAATGGACTTCGAGAGTGTGTTTGTTAACTCTTGATCTACACTTTTCTTTTTTATCCAATAAAGTTCATAATTTTTATCAAAATTATATTCACATTATATATTATGAAATTAAAGAGTTACATCACATGATGAATAGTAGTTTGTAGAAATCCACTGTTTTTTCTAGAATTCATCATATTAATACAAGTATGAATTGTTCCATCCCATTTCATATTGTGACCACTATATTGAATTTGGTACCACGCATAAGGTTGAATCCTTTTGATATCCAAATAACTCCAGTAGTGGTGTGGAATCTTATTCTCTCTTCTTATATCTCATCCTACACACCACTATGAACACAAAAATTTAGTAAATAAATAAAATATAATATAAAAATAAATAAAATAAAAAGATAAACTAAATTTAGGAAATGGAAATGAGGTATGAAAAACTTTACCAAATCAATCGGTTCATAGACTATCACTAGTTTTCATTACATCCCTAAAAATAGAGCTTAAATTTTAAAAATACTATAATAAATAAATAAATATTATGATTATATCATATTTATAATTTATTTTAGCACATCTTACACTAACTACTAAAACATATAATAGTGTAAAGTTCAGGGTTGATCCCATGAAGAAGTTGGAAGCCTAGTGATATTCTTTAAATCTAATTGTTAGGTATCCTTAATTTGTCACTTAATTAAGAATTAAAATAAATTAAACTAGATTAAATTAACTAATTTAAAAAATACAACCAACTAGATATAAACTAAATAAGAAAGTATAATGATAGGGAAACTGATGTCAAAGGTTAGTTTTTCTTAACTTTAAAACATTAAAATTCATTTATGAATTAATCCAATTAATAGTCATGAGACTCCTTGAACTAACTAGTCCTACCTCACATAATATACTAGACGACCTGAGACAAACAACACCTCTCTCAAGGTGATCTATCTATCCTAAGTGTAGTTGGGTCGATCTCATAGAAAAAATATGAAATTAGGTTATCTCTAAATTTCCACATCCCTTAATTATATTGGATTTCATACCCTAATCATCAATACTTTCATAAGAAATTAGGGGATAAGATACAAATTTGACTCAATAAAACACTATTTAATTAAAAATAATTCATAAATGATGATGAATATAAAACCTATTGTACATAACCCCTTATATTAGTACCATTCTATTCTATGATATTTTTCATTCATGGTTGATGGTTCATCATCCATGGATGAACTGAAGACCATATATGAGGGAATATAATTTTAACTAAAAGAAAAGGTTTGAGTAATGAAAGAAAAACCGACTCTAATTTTTGTTCACAATCAAAAATATGCATTCAGTAATTTCACAAAAAAATATAAAAATGAAATTAAATATAATAATGTTTCATCTCAGTGTCGAATCAACTCTCACTTATTCTTTTCTAAGAGTACCCTCCTTTAAAAGGTAAGTATTTCTTATTTTTGTTCTTCTTAATTCTCCTTAATAATAGTTCTTTACATCCACTAACTATTTGAAATATTGTAAAACTCCCTTGTTTTAAAACTATAAAAAAAATTGTAGTCCAAAATTGAAACTGAAATTATTTATTCTTTTACAACTTTGTAATAATAATTACACCATATTCATCTTCATGTAGAGTTCTCAACAATCTACCTATGGAAAAATTAAAAGGTTTTGGAGAAATTTCTAGATCGGATAAAAACTTATATTTGATAGACCTAAAACCCCATGGAAGCCTACCTCTTCTCAGTGAAGAACATTAGATAAGTGGATACCATCTATTAGAGATATGGTGTAGCAAAGATATGATAGCTAAACCTACTATAGATACTTGGAACAATAGAAATCCAATACAATACCCTTTTGGGGTGCGCAACATCATAGGTGAAACCCTATTCACGAGATTTTCATTGTCAAACTACCCACAATGCAATGAAAGGATTTGGTAAAATGGCCTTGGAATGCATGAGATACCTTACTCCTATGACATAGATACATCACTATAGGATAAAATTCAGCCATAGTGTTGTGTAATATTCATCAGTTTGGGCTCCCAAGTAGACTACACTATATAGACTTGGTTGTGGTGTAGCAACTTAATAAAATATAGTGATTTGAGCATCTGGTATTGAAATTTCATGGTACAATGACAGCTTCTACAGAACAACAGTGGTGGTAATGGAGGGTTCTAGTAAACTAGTTCAGTGGTCCAGCAACGATATGGTGGGTGAGGGTGGAACAACTTATGTATGATGAAGTTTACTAGGATCGTAAGTAAAATAGGATTTTTTTGTAAATGATGAAAAATACCATACTCATATATCCCACATTAGATATTCATATAGTTGGGCTTTACTTAATAAGTAAATCCCTTGCTCTTGGTTGGTAATAAGTTAGTGGGTGTCTAAGGAAGATTTTCATCACCATGTGACAACCCACACTAGTGAGACACACCTCCCTACACCACACAAATTATCCTCCCATGTGCCAGTGTTGTCTCTTGTATGAATTTTCACACCCCTTCCCCTGCACCAACCCACACATGGGCTTACCGCACATGCACATCCATCCTAGGGGGTTCTTAACTAACTTCCCTCTATGGGTCAGCTAGGTGGATTTAACTCTATGTTTGAGGGATGGAAAGGTGTTGGTCTATATTTTTTTATTCTTCCGATATATACTTAACCAAAAACCAACTTCACCAGAATTAAAATTCAAACACAATAGGTACACATTGCCTATAAAAATAATCAAATCATTGTAACACTCAATTAAAATTAATTTTTTTCCATAATTGAATAAAAAATATTTATTATAAATAATTGGAAATTAAAGAACAAAAATTAATTAGGATATTATATATATATGATTCATCGTCCATGAGTTTGGATTCCATGATAAAATTATTCTAACTCAAAGGAAAGTGAGGATTCACTTACACCATGAAGCATTGAATTACACCATGAAGTTCAAAGAATATAAACATTAATGATCATATGGATAGAATTTTCATTAAAAAATTTAGAAATATTTGAAAAAGTATAATCTTGAGGCCCATAGATATTTAATTACAAGTTCGATCAAATTTTTTATTAGGAGTGAATGATAATTAAGAAGGAGATATGTTTTCCAAAATCAAGGAGATTTCAATATTAACATATTTAAAATATAGTGATTATATTTTTCATGGATGATATATATAGTAGAAGGATAAGAAGAGAAAGTGGAGAAATAATTCGGAAAATACCTTCTATATCATATTAATCAAAGGGGGAAAAATATAGATCCAATACTTTATCTGGTTATAGACTTTGAGTATCAAGGAGAAAGAGATCCACCCATATCATAAAGTTTCACATTTTTTGTGTTGAATAATTTAAGATAACCAATGTTTTCATCAAGGATTAATCCTACTCATTGATGAATGGGAAAGAGAGTGAAACCTTATTCAGACTCCTATGGATCATCATTTGTGTCTGAATAGAAGAATATGTTTCCCTTTATTATTGTATTAATGAGACAAACCATTAATTATTATGTTCAAGGTATCCCCTGTGATAATTGGAGTATGATGAAGAAGATCATATTCATGTTTTCTAGGTGGTAAATGATCCTATACCATTGATATTACTTTAAGTTGGTGTATATTTTATCATGGATTAAAATAATTGTATGTCATTGCATGAATTGTACCTAGTTTGTTCAAGGAATATGATTCCAAGTATTTTCACTTTTCCAAACTTTATCTTGATAATAAAACAAGAGTTTTGTTCATGTGGGATAACAACTGCCAAACACTAGGTACAAATCCATCCATCTTGGAGTTAAACTACATTAATAAACCCCGGTGTCCTTTTTTTAGTGATTTCCTTTCCATATCACATACATGAAAACAAAACGTAAGTAGAAACATAGGATTATATCTATTCACTAATGAATTTTAGAGGTAAATAACGGTAAATTTTTAAATTGGTTAATAAGTTACCAATATTTATTCACCTCCCTCACCCTCCCATTATTGATCATACCCTAACTTATCCTAACAATAATGATGTACTCACACCCTATATGTGTTCCTTTGTATTACATATAATACATATTATATATGATCTATATATAGGTAAAACACCTATTCACAAGGGGGGATGGGTTTAAAAGCTAGTATTATTTGAGATTCAGAGCAGATGATGGTCTTATTGTATGGATATGGTCTTGGGTATTTTTTGTTACTACTTTTTATATTGTATCATGAGCTGTATATCACACACATCTAGCACTTGTTTTCTTCTCTTTTTGGATAATTTTTATTTTTCTGTGGGTTTCCTTTTGGTTGAGTCTGGATTTATGTTTTAGGTTTTTAGTTTCATAGAGTTTTCATATATATATATATATATATATATAATATGGTTCATAATTTTATACAAGTTATACAAGTTCCACTTTGGAATAAAACATTTCGTTCCTAGTAAAACGGGTTTTTTATTTATAAATTCTATGTATGTATAGGTCATGTTAGTTTTCTAATATGACATAATTATATTTTCTATTAAAATTCAAAGATGTGAAATAATTTCCCATTATTCCAACACATATACCTCTGTATTTATGTAAAACTTGATTGACCAGGAAGCTCTCATAATGTCTTGGTTATTTGAATTGATTTGGTTAATTGGTGATTTTTATTAGGTCATTAAAATTCATTAGACATGGAATTTATGATAGAATTTGAGATATGATATCAATATTTTATGTTATTTTCAATATGAATTGTGAAGTCATATCCCTTTTTGTGGGTGTTTTTTAGGAAGACCAGTGGGTACACAATAAATTATATAACTAGATACCGTATACATGGAGGATGAGTCTCAACATTAGTTGAGGGATACATATAGTGATTTTTTGAATGGTTATAGTGTTTTAACAATTACCCCTCTTTGAGTAATCAAGGGCCACATTGAGGCATGGGATGAGATTTAGAGGTCTTAGTGGCCTCTATAAATGCATAGTTAATGAGGGGCCTTTTTATTATTTTATTAAAAAGTGTCAATATGTATATATAATGTTATCCAGTGTGTATGATTAAATTGATCTTTGAGAACCCATGATATGAAATTAATCATAAATATTAACATGGTAATTAATGGTATGCATTGTGTTGTTTTTTATAAACTTTACTCGTTGGTGATAGTGCCTTAACAATTACTCTTATCCAAGTAATCAAGGTTCAGATTGAGACATCAGCTAAGAGCTAGAGTTTTTAGTATCCTCTAGTATTTTATAGTTTATGTAGGACCTTATTATTATGATATTATAAAGTGCTAATATATTTAATGGTATTTGGTGATAATGATTATAGTGATCTATGAGAAATATTGATATTACATAAATCATGAATATTAATATGATTCTTAATGGTATTCATTGAGGTGTTTTTTTATACACAATATATATTGTTGATGAAAGTAGAAACTAGTGGTTTATGAGAGTCAATTTAATGCTATGAAAAACTATGAAAAGTATTATTATTCACCCATATATGCACACACATGAATCTTCCACTCTTGTGTCCATTTATATCAGTAGGTTTAAGTGGTGGCTAATCTTGGATGTTGGGGATTGATGGGGATATGGGAGTTTATGGTTTAGAGTCTCTATTAGGTAGGCCACATGAGAAAACCTGAACAAAACCATCCCACATTTACATGTTTTATAAAAAATATTTCATCACCTACATATCCAAAACCTTTTAGGGTTATATTTTCAAAATATTAGGAAAATCACGTCCATAAAAAATCATTCTTTCTCTACTGAATGAATATTTTTTCACAAAAAATATCTTTTAAATGTTACCCTTACTTTATTCAAGGTTAGACTATAACAGTTATAAATTTGACTTTATTATTGTTTATATTCATCCTTAATCAACATAAAATTATTTAAACATGGTATTAACATAAAAAATCTTAGTAAGGGGTATAAGAGAAATACAATACCAATTTGGCCATTAAAATTTATAAAAAACCATGAAAAAGTGTCTCCTTTTAATAATAAACATTGACCTTATAAAAGAACATAAAATTACATTCAAACATGAAATCAAATTCTTTTCTCAAAGTGTTATATCAAAACAAACTCATAGAAAATCTTAAAGGTAATAGCGTATTAATAAAGGTTTCTTGGAAAACATGAGAACACAAGAAAAAGATTTTCCTTGAAACATAAACTTTTAAAAATTAATAGATCCCAAACAGACCTTTAATCATGAACTCAACCTATTGTATCATGAAATTAGAATATTTCTATTAAAACTCATAATAAACATTAGATAATCCATCAAAACATCTTAGGATTTCATATTAATTATAACCCTTATAAATTTCCCTTATAATGGAATAACCTATTTGGTTAATTCCAATATATCTTCTCAAATGAATGAATCATTACCTAATACATTTTGGGGATATATCTTGGCCCCAACCATTATCTTCTATAATTACCAAAAATAATGACATAAGTAAAACACATGGGATCTTGAATTTTTAAATAGCATGGATAAAACACATAAAAACGTAGATTTCATCCCATAAAAAATAAAATTGTATTTAACCAACAAAAATGAATTTAGAATAAGGGGTTTACCGTATCCCCTATTAAAAGGTAAATGAGATATAAGTATAGAAAATTTATAGAGATCAAAGTGAATAGATGGAAAATTATTTAAAAAAATTGAAAGATAGTTATAAGAAACAATTTAAAACTTAAAAGTAATGTTTTTGAATAAAAACTGATTACCTTGAGTCCCAACACACCTCAAAAATTCTCTACATCAGGAATAATAAAATTATATTAATTTAATACTACATTAAATCAATTTTCATGTTTGTTATTCCTTTTAATTTATTCTTTGGTTGTATTAATTAATTTTTATTATGTTGATCATTTGAGATTGTATGGTCAATATGTCCAAAACAGCTTCAGTAAAATAGTATCAACAAAATATCATTTTCCAATGGTTATATATACTCTATATGTTTCATGGTGAATTTTGGATATTATTATATAAGAAAATAACTTCAATGGATTAATAAATAGGTAGAGGAATAGTGTTTAAAAACTAATAAAGAATAAGATGATAATTCTATTGCAGAATTAAATCTTCTCTAAAGTATTTCCTAGAAATTATTATAACCAAAATCTAAGAGACATGTATAAATATTATAAGAAATGCTATATTAGTATTATATTTATAGAAAACAAAACTCTAGATGTTTGGAAATGGTGAGGTTAATACCCCTTTTATAAATTAAACATGATGGATTTTTTATAAATATATATTTTATATGGATTTAGCATGTGATTTTAGAATGTTAAGTTGATTATAAATAAAAATAAAGGATAGATATGTAACCCTTATAATCTCATATCATGAGATTACCTATTGATTTATAACATGAAAGATCATTTCCATGATTTATCTATAAAATATAGTTTCTTAACTTTTATTCTTATTCAAATAACTCACGTTTCACCCTATTTCCTATAAACCCTATCTTATTAAATATTTTAAAATCTAGTATTTTGATGTTTTCTATACTAAATAAATTCATTCATTCCTATTTTTTAAAAAATACATGTTGATATTTATTATGTTTTCTAAGATAATATACTTCTCTCATTGTCCGTGAAAACATCAGAAAACATTTTAGTTTTTATAAAAATAATAATCTATATTTGATATTTTGATACATTCCATAAGTTTCTAACATTAAAATAAAAAAAAGTTCATTTAACTATAATGAATTTAAATTAAATTATTTTTATTTAATAAATTTATTAATTAATGTATATTTCTACATATTTTCTATTTTTATTACTAAATGGAAGGCATTTCCTTATTATGAATTTACGTAAATTTTGAGGAATTTTAGAGTTGAATATAAAAATAAATTCAATGAAAACATTATTATTATTAATAAAATAGTAAAAATGAAGCTTTATAGGATTAAATTTCATAGAGGATAGCTATGTAAGAATAGGTTATATCAAATTTCATCAATTTTGTTTCATAAAAATAAAATTAGGGTTTTTAAAACTTATGTGGGAATAAAATAGCAAGAAAAATGGATACATCAAAATAACATAAGTGTTTTGCATCCGTATAAGGTGAAATATGTGTTCCTAAAACTTTTATAAGAATCGTCTGGTAGAAAAAGTGGCCTAAGTATGAATTAGAAGGTATGGGTTTGGGATCATGTATGACTGACATGAATATATAATGTCTCACATAGGATTAAAACCAATCCACATCATATCCCTCATATAAGATTAATATTGAGTTGTGTTAAATTAAATCAGCACTAACTATAGTGTGTTAGATTAAATCAATTTCTATACTAGACTAATACTAAGGACCATTTTAGATTAAAATTTTCATCGCATCAGATTAAATATATGATCTTATGAAAATAATTTGTAGGTATGTGTCCTGCATTGGATTCAATATGTGTTAATTTAGGATTAACCCACTTTGGAAGACTAACTCAACATATACTATATCATATTAAATCCTATGATATTAATATTCTATGAATTTTAAACTTAGAGAAAAATCATTGATGTGATCTATCTCCTTACACCGTAAGTTCCAAACTTCAAGGGAAATGAGATCAAATTAAAAAAGACAATTCACATTGTTTTTTAGTTGTATCATAGTGCTTGAATATGATGATGATTAATAAGAAACCTAAGAATATCAAGATTTAAATTATTCTATGTTTATCCATCATTATATAATAATAGTTTCAATATAAAAATATAAACTAAAAATTATAAAAATAATTCATACCATCATTAGAATCCCTAAATATATTTATTGTGTCATTTCTAAAGATTAAGGGTCTATGAAGTGAAATAATACATTAAAACATTTTTAAAATACTTTACTTATTTTGTCCAAATAAAAATCAGTACAATTAGTCATAAAGTGGTAAAAATTTTGAGAATGAAGTTATATTTTGAAAATATAATTTTAAAACATCTAAATTAACTTTTTTATAAAATAATTTGACAGAATCAAATTTGAAAATTTTAAAATCATGGTTTTTTCAAAACATCACAAGTTTTTTAAAAAATAAAAAAAATCCAAATTAAAAAAATATAAGCTTCTCAAAAATCTATATCATATTTATCTTCTTTAAAATAATTATGTTCAAGATATTTTAATTATAATGTGAAAATTTTGAAAATAAATTGATGTAACTTTCCATGTCGAGAAAGATGAAAAAGTTCAGAGTTTAAATGTGGTCATAAAAAATCCATGATCCATGGAAATTTCGAGGTATGGAAGAGGTTTTTATATATAATTTTATTTTTTTCAATTGAATTGAATGATATAAAATTATTAAAATCACTTGAACATGATTTTTTATTAATAATCAGATTTAATTAATTTGGGATGAATAAGATATTTATTTTATATTTTCTTCCTTTTATTTTTATTAATGTTCTATATTCTATTTAAAGATAAATAATTTAAAAATAAAATGAATTATCAACTACCAAAATTATTACATTTTTTTCACCAAGATTTAATAACCAAAATTATAAACCTAGAATTTATCTAAAGTATCTAACTATTGATACTTGGTTCTCTCTATTTCCAGCAACCAAATAAAATTAAATTTATTTTCATGACTAAAGATAATACCCAATATAATATGAATAAACCATCATATAAATTATTGATCTCAAGATATCAAAACCCTTAAAACCTTTAATTATAACAATGAAAACACTTTTTCGACTTTGGTTATGTTATTTTTTATACACTAGTTTATTTTCATCCAATTCCCATAAATAATTAAACTATAAAAATTTCCAATAATATTCTTGATAAATTCCAAACCTAAAAAATAGAAAAATCATTATCACAAGTTCTCCCAAAATCAACTAATCTCTTGTTTTTAAATAACATCAATCATTTTGACATAAAACTATAATAATATTACCTATATCTCAATTATATTTTCTCTTAAAAATTAACTAAATATTTATCCCTTAAATAATTTTTATCATTTTTTATAAAATCACATGCTAGAAAATGGTTTTCTATATATTCCTTACTCATGTATATTCCCAAAAATATAGTAAAAGTTTTCCTAAATAACTTTAATCACTATGTAACCAAATCAATTTTAAATCCCCAATGTTATTTATATTTGTCAATATATATTCACAAAATCAATTTACCCTTTATCCCAATTAACCACAATTACCTCAACATGAAATAACATATGAAACTTATGTTTTATTTATACCTCAATCATGTATTATTCCTAAAAAACCCAATTAACATATCTCAAAAATATTTTTATTCACCTTAAAAAATAATCACATAAGACCTAAAAAGTGTTATATATATGCCATTGAATTTATGATAACACTTAAAATTATTAACCCATAATGGTCTCTACAACACTTTAATTATCTTAAACATAAAACATATTATTCTCTAAAGTAATTTAAACTATAATATGATGCCAATTTTAAAGGAATGAATATAAATATCCCATAATTACATTGATTATAAAAAATATCACATCACATACACACCCAATACCTTTTAGGTTTAGTGGTTTTTTTAATTATGAAAATATATTACATAATAAAACCCAAAAATAATCACTAAATTTATATTTTCTAACAAAACCAAACTCATTAAAATGATATATCTACTTAATTCAAGGATATAATATCATAATAAGAACTTTGAATTCATAATCATTCGTATTCACACTTAATATCTATAAAAATCATTTCAAAATGTTTTATGAGCATAAAAAATCTCGATATTGGCTATAAAAGAAACAGAAACCCCATTTAGAAATTAAAATAAATTAAAACTCGTGAAAAAGTTTCTCATTTAAATAATAAAATTTGATAACATAAAATATCATAAACATATATTCAAAAATGAAATCAAATTATTTTCTTAGATAATTTCAATAAAAACCCATAGGTAAGAATCAAATCAACATAATATTTGTGAAGGTTTCTTGGGAAAACATGAGAACTCGTGAAAAAAAATTCATTGAACTAAAAAAATTTAACCTTTAATGAATTTCAAAATTACCTTTAATCATAAAATCAACTTATTATCAAATTAAATTAAAATATTTCCATTAAAACTCATAATAAATCATAGATAATCCCTAAAGGAATCGTGGGACATGATATTAATTATCACCCTTACAATCACCCTTATAATGTAATAAATTATTTTCTTATATCCAATATATCTTATTCTTGGAAACAATTGTTACAAAATGCATTGGAGAACTATATCTTCATCCCTTCCATCATCATATATAATTCCCGAGAACCATAATGTGAATAAATCTCATAGGATCTTCTATTTTATCATATCATGAATAAAACTCATAGAAACATACATTTCATCCCATAACCTCAAGAATTTTCAGTTGACCCATAAAAAATGAATTTATAAGAATGGGTTAACCAAATTCTATATAGGAAGGAAAATGAAATTATAGTAAAGAATATTGATAGATTTCAAATAGATAAGAAAGAAAATTCTTAGAAAACATTTTAGAGAGAGTAAAGAGAATTAATTTAAAACTTAAAAGTATTTTTTTAAACCCTTACCATGAGTTCTGACATGACACATATATTATATACCTCATGAATAGTAAAATTATATTAATTACTTACTTTAGAGTTTTTTTCAAGTTCATTATTCTATTTGATTTATTTTCTTATATTATTTAATAATTTTTCTTGCATCAATCATTTTAGGATTGTATGGTCTATAGTTCCAAAATATATTTGGTATAATAATATTAGTAAATGATCCATTTACAATAGATCCATAATCTCTCTAAGTGTTAAGGTGTAAGTTGGATTTTATTTTATAAGAAAATAAGTTCAATAGTTTGATAAATAGTTATAATTTTAAAAATATTCCTTAGTAATTTAAATTATTATACTTATGTTTCACAATTCAATCTTCACTAAAGTATTTATATTATAAAAAATATTTAGAAATCCTACTTGAGACCAAATACTAGGGGACGTTTATAATTATTCTAGGAGAAGGAATATGGTAAGAATACGAATAGGATACAAAACTCTAAATATTTGGAAGTAGTGAAGTGAGTACTCCTTTTATAGATAAAACATGATGGATTTTCGATAAATAGATATTTTATAAGGGTTAATCATAATAATTTATAATGTTATGTTGATTTTAAATAATTGTAAGGGATGGATTTTTAACCCTTACCTTTACACATCATAATATTCCTTAGTGATTTTCCATGAAAGCTCATTTCTAGTATTCTTTCTATAAAATATAGATTCCTATAATTTATTCATATCTAGAGAACCCATATTGAACCATATTTCATATAAACCATATCTTCTTTAATATTTTAAAATCCATTAGTTTGAATTTTTATGCTTAATAAATTCATTTGTTCCTATTTTCTAAACCTATCCATAGTAATATTTATTACATTTTTTAGTATAATATATTTCACTCCTTAATTATGCAAACATTGGTAACATTTTTATTTTTATAAAAAATTAATCTTTATTGTATATTTTCATACTTTTCATAAGTTTATAAAATTAATAATAAATAAAAAATCATTTATATATAACCAATTTAAATTGTATTATTTTTCTTTACTGAATTTATTAGTTAATTTTTATGTCTTCCTATTTTTACAATTTTTATTACTAAATGGAAAGAATCTCATTATTATAAATTTAGTTGAATTTTAAGGAATTTTAGAGTTGAATATAAAATAAATTGAAAGAAAAGTGTCTATATAGATATAATACAGTATAAAATAGGCTATGTAGGATAAAATTACATAGATGATAGATACATAGGAATAGGATACATCAGATCACTTCAATTCGATTTTATAAAAAGAAAGGTGGGGTTTTAAACCTCATGTAGGAATAAAATAGAAATAAATATGTCTCTATCTAAATAACATAATTGGGTTATGAACACAAGTTTTAAAAAAAAATTATAATCATAAAATGGACCTATATAAGAAGAAGAAGGTGTGGTGCTAGGATCGCTTGTGATTAACCTGAATATATAAGATCTTGTGTTGGATTAAAACCAATTCATGTCTGATCTCTTATGAATGAGTAAAACTATATTTTTCCAAATTAAATCAATGTTAACCAATCAATGCTAAACTAAATCAATACCTACATAGGATTAACACTATAGACCACATCATATTAAAACAATTATTATATCAAATTAAATCTATTCTCTAGTGAGATTAATTTTGTAGGGATGTGGTCTGTGTCAGATTAAATTTTAAATTATGTAATATTAAACCACTTTGGAATATTAACTAAATTCGGACCACATCATATTAACTCATGTAAGATTAATTTTCCTCAAAATTTAAACTTAGAGAAAACACATTTTTTTATGTGTATCATTATGCCACAAGTTCATAATTTCATAAAAAATGTGATAAAATTCCAAAATATAATGCATAGTTTTTATTGGGCTACATAACAGTGATATAAGAAGATTATAATCAATGTGAAACTAAATAATCATAATATTAAACTTCGATCATGAAGGATATAAAGAACTGGTGTTAAAACCTAACCAAAGGATCTTATGTCATTACTGGTTGTTAAAAAATAATTGTTGGGGCATGATGTGGTATTATGTTCCATGAAATATGAGATGATTAGATAAGGTATTACGATAAGATACTTATTGCTCCATGGTTTTATACCTATAGTGGATCTAAATTCACCAGCCTCTTTATTATTGAAATATATATAAAATAAATATTAATTTTTTACAAAAAATAATAACAAAATATTATATTGTTCCAAAATAAGATCAGTTCTAAAATTATCATAATATTATATATAAATTTTATAGAATTAACAAAAATATTCATTTATAAAATAATAAATTAAGTTGAAATATAATTCACCTTAAATGTAATATATTTTATGGCATAAATATAGTTACTTTGTTAATATAAAATGAGTAACAATTAGATTATAATTACCTAATTGATCATATTAAATTTACTTAATCATATCTTATATCTTATTTTGGGGATAATATAATGGTTTACCTCAGTAACTACTTCAACTGATATATAATGACTACTCTAAATGGTCATATTTTTTCCTATAAATAATAATAAATTCAATTCTATCACCTCATTCTTGAAATTCCTTCCATATGTATACTTGTTTTCCATCTTCCTATAGTTATATTTAGTGGTATCATCTTCCTGGGGAACCGCAATGATGAATATTTTAACTTTTTTATTTTGTTGTATACTTGTTTTTTTAATTATATTTATGTTGATCTTATATAGTATATTCATCCCAAATATGTATTATTATATTAATGTAATAATATTTATTTATTTTGTGTTATACTAGAATTTTTACGTTAATTTATATAATTTATTATGATAAATATATAATTTATGAAGAGATAATACATACTAAAACATGGATTATTACACCACATTTGTTTTATCCATTTTCATATATATATTTCATTACATCTATTCATGATGTCTTATTTATTTATGGAGATTATTATATTACTTTATATTGTATTATGGAGATTTTTTTCATATATGCATGATATACATTGAATTATTTTTAATTTATATATATTTTTATGGATAATGTTTCATGTTATAAGGATATATTATATATTTAAAGGTGATTACTCCCATTATTTTATGTGGATACCTCAATGCTAGTCATTATCCCATGTCCTATTAGAGGTTGGATTAGATATTTCACTTACTAGTAAGGTAAAATTTGATAATAGATCATCATCAACCTTACTTTTATACCACTCTAACATAACTTGGCCCTATTGAGACCCCACATTAGTTATTGATGAGATCAAGAGTGTAATCACATGAATTTCATACCAAAAACCGAATCAAACCATATTCATAAAGAAAATAAAAAATAAAAATGAAATTATACAAAGGCGTAGACAAGACTGAAACAAAATAGATAGGAAAATTCATTTTATATTAGTGATCCTTAACCGTGAAAATCCAACTATGTTTATAGACCATTTGTAACATCACTACAGTTACTACTATCCCTAAAATGACCCCCCACATACCGAGTTACAAATTTGAAACATGTTGAGGTTTGGAATATGAGGAAATGGGAATGGTTTTGAAATATTTATTTTGATGATAGATATCACCGGGTACCCAGTGCCTTGGTAACATGTATCTAATGGCTTGGGTGGGGAGGGTAATGACCTAAGTGGGCCATTGGATACTCAATCACCTCTGGGAGGGTACCTGGTGGGGTAATAGGTACTGAGTGGATGGGGAATATGTACTCAGTATCCATATTATTCTTTTAATTTTAAATTATTATTGATTTAAATTTTTTAAAATTTATAAACATGCCTTACTTCCCTTCTATTTGGACAAAACAAGTAGACCCTCTCCCCCACTTGGATTCTTCTCTTCCAAGCATTAAATGTCCCTCATTTTTGCTTCGATTCAAATTCTATATATCGTGATGGATTTCTATATGTGATTCTAACCTCTCTCTCTCTCTCTCTCTCATCTATTACAGGCTTTCTTTAATCCAATCTACTCTCTATTATAAATCCATAAAATGAGGTTTAGGCATTTTTGTTCATTGGGATTGTTCCATCTAATGAATCTTAATGAGTGGGATTATATATCTATAAGGTAAGTGATCCCTAAATTCATCTATAATTATATATGTTTTTCATATAACGTATGGTATATAGGGATAGGTTAGCTTAAATGATTAGCTCTGAAAAACCCCAAATATGGGTTTCTTAATATAGAGTAATGATTATGGGCTATTTAACCCTTAATAAACCCTCAAAACCCCATAATTTATATTCATGGTCACTAGTATCCATGTTTCCATTATAAATTGGTGATTTGTAAAAGAATATAACCCACAATGGGTTTAATTTCCTATAACTTGTTTTACGATGCATTATGAGGTATCCTTAAGATTTCCTTGTTGATGGGAAGCTATCATATTTTCTAGAAAAGTGGTGAACAATCCATGATATAAGAATATGGTATATTAGGGCCTACTTTAGTATGACCCTTGTGAGATAAATGGGGGTATGGGATTCAAATTTGTGTTAGGGGAATGCCAAGATTGACTTATAAATCCTATATATACAATATTATGGGTGTGTGTAGCCAAGTTAGTATTTTGGATTGGTGGGACAAATTATTGGGGGGATAAACCATTCACCATGTTTGAGATTAATATTTTCAATGTTATAGTGATTGGTGATTATCTACTCACCCTTGTATATGTAATGTTTTTTTTGTGATTATCCAATCACCCATAAATATATTATATTTATTGTTGATTATTTCATCACCCTTTCTTATGTAATTTTTATTTCAAATTATCCATTCAACTTGGTTTATCATTATGATTATGGTTATATTTTTTTCACCTTGACTCTCTTATGTTATCGGTGATAGCTCATTCACTTTGGGTGTTATTTATGTTATGGTGAATCATATTCACCAATGGTATGCCTATGGTGATAACCCATTCACCCATAGTTAGTTGTTGGAGTGGTGATAACACATTTACCCATACTCCATGTTAATAGTTATAACCCATTCATCCCTATGCTTATGTGACTATAGTACTCTGTCCACCTCTGGCTATAAGAAAAAGATGATTTTTGGTCTATTTTTTGGGGATTTTGAAGTGGTTCAAACCACAGCTAAATAATTTTTGACTCTTTTTAGAATGCATTTTGGATAGAAGTGTTAGGAATCATTTTGAAAAAAAATTTATATAGTGGTGATTCGTTCAGTGGAAGTTTAAATTGTCTCTAAATATCTAACAGTTGTTTTTTATTTTTTAATTTTTTATTTTTTATTTAAAAGATAATAATTTTTTAAACAAAGTATGCATGATTATTTATTTATTATTTTATTATTTTATTATCTCTAGCCTACCTCAACTAATACTCAGGACTAGATTTGTCCCTCCCATCCCAAGCCTAGCCCAGGGTCACCCCACCCTAACCCTGGCCTACAAAATTAATCATATATATGCATAGGGTGAGATTTAAACCCCTTAACTCTTGGTTATTCAATAAAGTCTTTATCACTCCACCAAAATATGCATGGAATGACTAAATAAATATTAATATACTTACATATATGCAGATAAATACATGTAAATGAAAATATATGCTTACATATATTTATTCATAATTTATTAATACATGCATATAAAAATATAATTACATATAAATTTATATAAATATAGATATATATATTTTTATAAATATATATAAATATATATAAATATATATTATATATATAAATTTATAAAAAAAATTATTATATATAAAAATATATAAATATTTATATATATAAATTTATATTAATATACGTGTATATATATATAGAAAAAGTTTGACATAATATATATAAATATATATAAGTTTATATAAATATACATATATATAATGAAATATAATTTAATATAAATATTAAAATATGTAAATATATATAAAAACATGCAAATATACATATATATACCCACATAATATATATATAAATATTAATAAATATATATAAATTAAAATAAATATATATATCAAGATAAATAAATACAAATAAATATAAATAAATTTATATAAATATATATAAACACACACACGCATCTATATATATATAATTAAATATATATTTATATATATATATACACATATAAATATATGTATATATATACAGATAAATATCTATATTTAAATATATACCCACATAATATATATAAATATTTACATAAATATATATAAATATAAATACATATAAATACACATAGATATGTATAAATATGCATAAATAAATATAAATACTTGTAAATATATATATTTATAAATAAATATAAATAAATATATAAATATATATAATTAAAGATAATTATATAAAAATATATATTTAAACACATAGAAATATAAATATATATATACATATATATACAACCATAATATATCTACATATATATAAACATGCATAAATATTCTAAATTACATGTAAATATCTATAAATATATATAACTATAAATAAATTTACATGAATATATATAAAAACAAACATATATATAATTGAATATAAATTTATAAAAATATAAATATAAATAACATTATATATATATATATACATATAAATATACATATATATATATATAAACCCACATAATATATATATATAACAATAGGATGGTGTCAAGCCCCTTAATAAAAACTAAGAGAAAGATAAAAAGGTGGGGGTGGGTCATATAGTCATTCCTACAAACTATCAGACCAAAGAAAAAATAGTTTAATAACCTAAGGTTGGGTACTCATACTATAATGAGGTACTCTTCCACCCCCAACTTCAAGAATGACATCCTGTTCTCCGTGTTTTAACATGCCACCATGGACCACTACCATTAACCATAGACTCATTATCATTAACATTGTTATCATCAATTACTTTAAAAGCATCATATCTTATTTGAATTTCTTCCTCACTACATTTAGAGGCAAGAAAGTCAAAATAATTAAATGTGAGGACCTTATCGCCCACCAGTGAAGGTGAGTTATTTCCTTCTTTATTACCAAAAAGTACATTCATCAATGCCCAAGGATATACATTTCCAAGAGTTTTAGGAGCTTTATAGACCATTGGATAAGTAGTCATAAGATTTTTAATATCCTTGGAACCAACTCTATCAGTTTTAGATGCTATTATACACCCTTGCTGTAAGGCCTAAGGTACAACACCACCTTGAGATATAGTATCTTCCACAACACCGTGAACCTTATCCACATCTATATCATTTTCAAAACTGGATTTATCCATTCTAGGTACTAAATACATAGATGATTCAGAGTTTCCATTGGCCTTTTCAGTATCAATCATGCTTTGGGTGCCTCTCAATTCATTTTAAATTTCAATTGCAGTAGAACTACCCACTACCTAAGCCACAACTGTAACTTTCTCACTCCTAGAGTCTTCCCTACTAATAGTGACTCCTTTATAAGAGGGTTCTCTTTGAATAACCACCACATGCTCGATATCTATAGACCTCACGCTAGAACCCTATACTGGAAGACTAGCCTTTCCCAAGTGACCTCCAAATAGATCAACAGGCTTCAAGTTTTTTTGTGAGGAAGCATCCACAACTTTGGTTTTCCCTTTTCCTTTGAAAATAGCTAAAACATTCTCCTACCACAATCTAACGTCAACATCAGTTTGTATTTCATTCTATATGACATATTTTCCATCCATAGAGTCAAAATGTGACTTATTTATCTCAATACCTTTAAAAAGTAAATCTTTAAAATAGGAATCCCTACATAATAACTACCTATCCTATTCTTCTTCTATGATGTTAGACCAAGGCCTTGATTCATCTTAGGGGAGAATAAGGATAAAACACTGACCTCCATTCCTCAACTTTGATGAAACATGAACATCAAAGGAGGCTTCCTACTTATCATTCTAATAATCCTTAAAAGGAAAATCCTATATGGGTTACTTTTGTCATCTGTGAAGATCCATCCCAAAATTAGAAAAGTTCCACTTCCTCAAGCAGTGATTCTCCTCAGGACTAGACCCTAGAAAAAATATAAGGTTAGGTTACTTATATAGTTATAATTTGAATGTCCAATAGCCTTACAGTCTGAAAAATAAGAAGATAAATTTTCATACACAATTCTTAGTTTGAATTCATCCTTGATAGTGTAGAGGAAGAACTTATGAACTAAGGTGGAGCTAAGATATACTTCTACCAGTATGTGAGAATAATGAAAAAATATAACATGTTTAGTTTCCTTGACCTTATTATTGGAATAACAGGAGATAGAGAAATTTTATATAGGGTCCTAGGATACTATAAAATTCAATGTATTCCATAAACTCTAGACCATAATTTCACCATTGAGATCTTATCCTCAAACGTATTAAGGTTGAAAACTTTCTCTTGAATGTAACAGAACCTAAGATTATGGGATAACAAGACAAACCCCCATGCCTTTATTTTGAGTTCCTCAAAAATGAAAAGTACATGAAAGTAACCACAACCCATCTAGATAAAACTCCATGATTTGAATCTCCAAATAGAAGCAAGAATGTTATATAAATACTCAATCATCTATGGTATAGAACCCCAAAGACAAATAATATGGTAATTAATAAAAAAATTACATATCTCAAGTCGATATGAAATTTATTCCATGTTTTCAACTACATGAGAAATATTTCCATTTTTCCAACACATACCCACCTTTTCAGAATTGAACATAGAGAAGATATGATTCTCAATATCATAGGTGCCTTAATAATTTGTAGGAATCCATTATTTTCAATAATAATTCCATTTGAAGGTCCATGAATCCCAGATGAAGACCCCATAGGTCTTTCAGCCTCTTGAAAAGTCCCCCCGACAACAATTAATGCCCTGAAAAATATAGAATCACCATGAACGTGAGGAAACCCTAGAAAACACCAAATTTTCCATAAATAATCTCATGTGACCACATATTTCCTCTATCATATATATAAATATATATACATATAAAAACAAATAAATATAAATAAATAGACTTAAATAAGTATAAATATCTATATATATAATTATATATATAAATTCTCACAAACATATATATAAATATGTATAAAAATATAAATAAATATACATAAATTTATATATATAAAAACACACACATATGAATATCTATAAACATACATGAACATGCACAATTATTAACCTTGAACTTCCCACTATATATAATTTCCAAGACCACTGAAATTTAACAATGACTTCAATCTAAAATAAATCCTTAGCATCCAAATGAGTTAAGTATCTAGGATTTAATAATCCAATACAATCCTTGGAATATAATATGAATCAAAATAATAAATCAATAAAATATTTAAGTCCACTATAATTTCAACACCATCATATAAATAGGAATGTAAACCCATGGAATAAATTTATACCCCACCAAAAAATGATAATAAGATACAATTTAACGAATCATAAAAACCAGTTAATGATTTAAAAGTTACATAACTTAAAACTCATTTTTGGATCCATTTTGGGAGACTTTTAACCATGAAATATAAGATTTTATTTGAGAGGTTATGAAACCCAGATATAAAACCCAATAAAAATTTATAGTCAATTGAATTTGAAGTTCAATTTTCACCTTCTCTTAGAACATTAATAAATTTTTATTATTAATTGTTACCAAATTAGTATATAATATGATCATATTTATTTTCATAAGATTTAATTTTGACAGGTGGGGGGAAAAATATTCACCCTAATCAAAAGTTATGTCTATTTTAAGCTGAGGTCAAATTTTTATCTTCACTTAAAATATTATTTAAGTAAATAATTTTTTGGTAAAATTTATATATATATATAAATATATGTGTATGTATATATTTTTTGTATATATGTATGTGTGTGTTTATATATAAATATATTAAAACATGTTATAGTTATAGAACCTTTATTAAATATAAAAAACATGGAGAAGAACCAAGGAGGATGGGGTCAAACGGTACTACCCTACCCTCAATCCAAAAGGGACCAAGACAAAAGAAAAAATCAGAATAAAAAACATATTGTTCCAATACCTATAAGTCCATACAAAACTAAAATAGGAATCGGTATATGATCTATCAAGAAAACCTATAGAGGTTTTCCAAGCATGTATATATGGATTCCAATTATTTTCAAGTACTTTATATTATTTTAAGAGAATATAGTCATATTATGATAATCCCCACACACACATGGTAATCCTTAATGTATTTAAGATTTTACCTATTTCCAGGGAATCCTAGTGTCGTCTCCCAAAGTCTCCTCCTCCATATTTTTCTCAACAACACCCCCTGTTTGAGAAACACCTTCCATGGGTGTGTCAATTATATTGATCACTTTGAAGGAATGTTTAGTTTGATCCCTAAAGTTCACATATTTATGTGAGCCCCTATTTGTCTACATAGGACTTTTAGGAGTTCCATCAGCCTCTAAATTTTATTCAACTCTAGAATATCTACCAGTGGTAGTAGCATGTGAAATTGATTCAACATCCACAACTAAACACATTCTTATAGTATGTGAAACTGATTCTGGATATTCCATATTATTAGTTTGTAGCTTCTATATTTAGAGTCTTTGGAGTTTGAAGATCCCTATCCAGAAACTGCTTGTTCATCCCTGTCTTCATGAGCCATTGAAAAATATAGAGAATTAATATCTATATTCCTATGAAAAGTAGTAGAAAATTTCTACCTATTAGATGAAAAATCTAGTTTAAGAGCTGAATTATATGCAGTAATAGGAGAATTAGACCTTTCCACAATAGAGACCTAATACATGATCCTGAATGTATCCTTATAGATGGTAAAATTGTGACTTATATCAGAATTTTCTTCTATGGGACATGATTTAGTGGAACCTAGAGATCCCTGATTCATATATTTTAACTTTATTGATCCCAAATATGAGGTTGGGGTATCATATATGGACTATTTATCAAGACTAACTAGGGTTTTTATACCCAGAACAATTTGAAAGGGAACCTTCATAGGACTTGATGTAGGTAGGTTTCTCAGGACACCACCCTTTTCAGAGTCAATGTTTTTAAAAGAACCTAATAAAATATACTCACTATAAAAATCAATGATATTCCTTGTATTTTAAATTTTTCATGCCTTTATTAAATGCATGGATGACATCAACTGAAGAGGCTTTCTTGAATTTAGCTGGAATTGAATATGTTTGTTTCATTTTCCATATACAGTTTGAGGAGAACATTTTAGCTCTTTCCATAAAAATATTTTCAAAATAATATTTTGAATCCAATTCACAATAATTCTATCCATATTTATAATCATCATCACATGGATCCTCCCCTATGTCTTTTACAAGATCATATCTAAAATAAAGTAGATAATTCATGTAAGTAATAGGGTTTTTACATGTTCCAATAGAACTTTTAAGAATAAGGAAATCCCCTTTAAACTCTCTAAGAGGAGACCAAAAAATTCCAAAAGGATCCAAGGTCTTATATTCTTATAATCTAGAACATTCAACAACTTCTAGATTCACAAAACCAGTGTGAAAAACCATTGTACATAAGACTATAGATCCAACTTCAAAAGATATATCAGAAGGATGCTCCTACCGACCCACCTAATAATTTTATATCCCATAAGATTATATAAGGGTAGATTTATTTGTGAAATTATAGTAATATAGCTTTATCGTCTTCCTACATATCTTCTCATCATTCCCATTTAGGGAACAAAAGGAAGAAATAGTTTTTGTGATAATTTACTTTAATATTCCAACAGTTTGAAAAAAAATCACAGTAAGAAGAAACTTTCTTATATTTTATCTCAAGATAAATGTCATATTAATAATTTGATAAGATAACCATATCACTCAATTAAAAATTCATATCCACTTTAATAAGGATTCAAGAAAAATAACTAAACTAAGCATATTTTTTCTCCCTATCCATATTAATGGGTAATCCAATAGTAGAAACTATATCAAAAATGATATGGGGATCCCATAAAATATAATTCAAGAAAAATATATGGATCTATATCTAATATATATAATTTATAATTCCAAAAGGATTAAAATAAAAATCCCAATCCATAATTTTTATCATGTTGAATTTAAGGGAAATTTAACCAAAACCCCAAGCCCTACCCTTCAAATACTCAGAGTAAAAAATAATATTAAAATAGCATTTACTAATAGGGATAAATATTCAATTTTAGAATCTATATATGGAAGAAATATATAAGATAATATCATCAGTACTCCATGTATTTCTACCAATAGGTAGAACTAATCGTGTTATGATCAATAACTTATAAATTTGAAGTTGATCCTTAATCACATCCTAATTATAAAACACACAACTCATATAATCATTGTGAATATCCCTTTAAAAAGGGAATCCTTTAACGAAAAATTTTTTCTTCTATTAATGTCTTTATTAATCATAATAGCGGAATGAGGAGTCAATTTTCCATCCATGGCCTTTTCAAAATAATCACACAACTACGGTGGTCCAAAAACTCATGCTTGACCAAAATTTCCATGACAATCTCAAGCGTAAAATCCATCAAAAAATGAGAACCCTAATCCCCATGGAAATCTCCATCAAATCTCCTAAGTGTCATTCCCATCATCCAACAATTATATATAAATATATATATATATAATTAAAAATTAATAATTACCAATTAATAATTAATAAATTGGTAATAATTATTTATTATTAAAAATTAATTAAAATTTTTGTTAATTATTATTAATCATTATTAATTATTATTAATTTATAAATGGTTTTTATAAAACTACACTAAAATAAAATAAAAATAAATTTTAGATTTAAATAAAGATTAAACCTTTGCTAAATGGTGGTAATTTTTAATAAAATGGTGTGAATTTTTGAGGGTTTTATAAAGCCACCACTAAAAAATGAAACATTTAGGGTCAGTTCAAAACCACCACTAAATGTTATTTTTCTTGTAGTGTCTTTATTATGATGTACTAGTGATAACACATTCACCATGGTTGATAGAATAGTGATGATATCCAATAAAAACCATACTTATATAGATTATGGTGAACATTCACCATATATTTTATTTTAGATATAGTCATTCATCTTATTATTACATGTTACGGGGATAACTCGATCACCTCATGGTTGATTATAGCGATAACCTATTAACCTATTCTTTTGATGAGTTATGATGGCCTATTCACTCGTAATATTTTACATGGTGCTAATATATTTACTATCATTATGATAACTATATTGATATCCAATTAACCTAGTCATGGTTTATGACTGGTGAGAACCCATTCATCCATACTCGATGTTGATGGTGAGAAATTGTTTGCATAAGTTGTTATTATTAGAGATGGTAACACATTTATTCTTTAGTTATTTTTATAATATAGGATTATATATCCCATACTAGTAAAAGTAGAGGAAATTATGGTCATTAATTAGGGTGGTTGTTTAATACCCCTTGATGTGATGACTGATATATTTATGATTTTTTTATTATCATATCAGAATGTGTATACAACAATGTATTTATTGAATTATTTAGGGTCATTGTTGGTTGAATCCTTTAAACTATTCTTACTCCCACCATGAAATTTCACATTAGTGAGCATTTAGACTTTATAAACATGTATGTGGGTAAGTTCATGGTCCTTAGAATTGATAATTGTGATGAGATTCATGGTAATATTGGGTGATAGGATTGGTAAAAGCCTCAAAACCAATTTTTATTATAGTTATATCCATTATTTTATATCATTTGGACCATATTTTGTATAAAATCATCCCATTGGGTGATCTTATATTTTATATAGTCCTTTTATGACATTATAGTGAATTTTATTCAATTATATCATGTGATTGTTATTTATCATGGTTATCATATCACTATAATATCCATATTATGTTTTTCATTCTTGGTTATGATTTATTTAATTTAATCTATTTTTTATAGAGTTTATAGTCTCATCATAGTCTCATTAGACTTTTGTTTCTAGTTATAAATCTTTAGAATATGAAGAGTCACACTTGATGTTATGTTTTATCATAGGTTTGGTTATTTTTAGGGTGAACCATGTTGGGTTGTTAAAAAGTGGTATAATATCCTTGGTTTTATTTTTTACTATTTGGGGCATATTAGTCTAAGATATGAATATTAAAAAATTATAATGGACCTTATGTGTGTTCCCAAATAATACTTATGTAGGGAATGTATATGTTACTCAATATGGTTTAATTATTCTTCATTTTTTTATAGTTATGATTTTGTGATTTTCTAGGAATTTTATATGTGATTTATGGCTTATTTTTTTACTCTTTCCCAATGTTGGAAAGAGGGAATACATTCATTATTCGTTTTTGGAATGTAATATTCAAACGATATTCATATACTTGTATGTGATTGTTATGATATTCATATACTTATATGCTTTTCGGTTTTTTTGTTATATTATACGATGATTCGTTATGTTTATCTTACATATACTTTATACCTACCTCTAGATTGAGTAAGTTAGGATAGATTCATTCTTGAGTTAGTGAGACATGTTACATGTTACTACTTTTATTAAACTATGATATTAAGAACTTTTATAGACATGTTTAGATATTTTCATTTGGAATTTCAATGTCATGCCCCCCTGAAGATCTCTAATTGAGTTCTAGAAGGGTAGGGGAAAGAATAACCTACTGGTTTTGGTGCTAGAACCCTTATTGTGAAAGTACCTCCTTTATATGGATAGCTTAGGGTGATCTTTTGTAGTTCTTATAGTTTATGGGAGATGAGGCTATGAGAGGTGTTTCATCCATGTCAAACCTAGAGAGAGACTTTTAAATACATAATCTAACTCTCTTTATGGTTGAGAATAGTTCAAAAGATGTTGTGTTATTGATTATGTTTTTGTACACGGTTTCCTATTATATTGAGGCACACTATTAGAGTAGGGTTATTGTCATGATGTAAATGAAACTATAACCATCCAAGGGTTAGTAGGACATATTGTTCAAGGTAGACAAAAGCTCAGTTCTATCCTAAAATGATTTATAGGATTTTTTATTTGATCGGTTATTTTCCTAGAATATGAGGGTATATAAAACTATAGAATTCATGAATCTTGTTGGGGGGAAATGTATGTGAAGTATTATACTATAAACATCATAGAATTGCTTCAGATTATACCCAATTTATTAGGTTGTGAGACCACCAATGTTACTAATTTTGAAGGTGGATTGGGTTATTCAATGTTTTTTCAAGTTAATATCTTTTTCCTTGCACCTTTTATAAAGTTTGTGA
Source organism: Viscum album (assembly GCA_963277665.1). Taxonomy (NCBI): domain Eukaryota; kingdom Viridiplantae; phylum Streptophyta; class Magnoliopsida; order Santalales; family Viscaceae; genus Viscum; species Viscum album. The sequence goes on along the minus strand of OY728150.1, from coordinate 778,820,304 downwards.
GCCAATCCTTCATTACTAAGAGGAACCTATTTGAGACTGGACCATTCAGGATACTCACTTCTTCTACTCTAATAAGAAGTGGGTTTTCATGTAGTAGGAAGTGGGGGTTTGAATGTTATCTCTAACATGATGACATACATATCATTTAGGTTATAATTTTATCTCTTCCTATAAGAGGGCATAGTTCTGTGGAGTTCTATTAGTACAAAAGTATAGGTACTATTTTACTATATTATTAAAAGGTTATTAAATTAATTCTAATCTTTTCGGTTATATTGAGAACATATAGAGATTATATAGTAGTGTTTCATAGTCAAATGGTGGATACAGTTCTGATTAGACTCTCATTTTAAGATTATGGCCAAGATCATCACAGTGGTGTGGTAGTTGGGGTTCTTCTACTCGAGATGGTAAGAAGGATATGGTTCCTAGGGGATGGGGAAGCGTCATTAGTAGGGTGGTACCCCATAAGGTGTCCATATATCATCAACTCAAGGTTGGAGCTCATGCCAGCTTCAGGTTATTCAGAAAACTCTATTAGATTTTTTATAGGGGACATTGATAGTGAAAGGAATGATAATTTGAATATTTTTTTTTGATTATATATTTTTTATATTGGTTATTAGTACTCATTCGTCTATTCTCAAATGGTTGGTGATCCAAGATTGGTTGTAGAGTTTCTGATGAGGATCATGGTCATTGATACACCCATAGGGGTGCGATTTGAGGGTATTAAAAGGTATCCGGGATGAATTAATTTGATTAATAGTTATAATAATCTCTAGGATTTATTTATATTATACATTTATATCTTCAGGGTGATCCTTTGGATGGATTGGATGAATCACTATTGAGAGCACATTAAATACCATCAATAATAAATATTCATCATGCAACTCCCCAACCCTAGTTTCCTGGAGCCAGTGCATTATTTATTATATTATCATAATCATAAGAAATTTGAATCTTGAAGGATTGATCGGTTTAGTATCCTTGTAAGAAACTAGACACACACAAAATTACATTACACTTGAAATGAAATACAACATAAAAACTCCTTTAAAAACATTCTTATTCCCTTTCCTCATCCCTATAAGTCATTCATAATGTACATATTTGTATCCTAGGGAAAATGAAACATAATAATGGGGTGATCTCAGATTCTCAGTAAAGTTAAATAATTAAGAGAAATTTATCAAAAAAAAAACATTAAGGCAATATGTATAATAAAAACAGAATCCTTTTAAACATAAATTTTAACATAATATAGAAAGAATAAATCTAACATTTCCATATAAACATTCACATGGATATTCTATTAGTATAATAATCACATGTAATAACTAACCTTATAAAGAGGGAATACATAATACGAAACATCTTAAAAACACTATCAAGGCTTCGGCCAATACACCATACATAACTGGGTAATACATTAGTCAAAACCCAAAAATAATTACTTCATGAGACATATAGATGCATCGAGGGGATATATAAGGTCTTGTTAGATACTTACAAAGTCCAATTTATTCTTTTTATGAAAGGGGTAAAACATAACCAACATAAACATTCATATTAAAACTAGCATATAAAATGTCAATACTTAAACAATAAGGCATGAATGATATCAAAATATCACATCCACATTCAAACATATCATAAAACCTTCATTAAAATATGGAAGATTTTATCATAATATATTAACCTTAATTAAGTGGAAAATCTAACAAAGGATATTTACATAGATGAAAGTGATCTAATAAAATCATTCAAACTCTTTTAGAAATATCCCTTTTTAATTTGAAATCATTTGAAAGCCTGTATAATTATAAAATAAAACATTTTATTTAAAAATAACCTAGTAATCCTATATGGAAAACTTTAAAATATTAAGGCATTATAATGGTGGAAAATATTTTCTCGTATCGTAAAAGTTAAAAAAAACATTCGTTCTTTAATTTGTCGAAAATGTCATATAGTACCTCATTTGGAAAACAACAGAAATATTCCATTAAAAATGTTTTATAAAAAGTAAAACATGAGTATAAATCACTTTCAAAAATATTCTAGAAATATACATATTATTTTGAAATACATTTATACAAATCATGGATGTGGATGATAAATATGTCTCAGTAGATACTTACGTATAAACAATCTCAGATAATAATGAGATTACGAAATTAACCCTTACCTTGTACTTTCCTTTAGTCGATGGTGCGTTAACCTCATGTATAATGGTTAAATATTGTTAATAAATTGTACTATGACCATATACATATATATGATATCATATACTATCCTTTTACCTTGTTTGCTTAATAATATTTTAGTATTGCCATTATTTCGGGGGTTAACTGCTTTGTTTTCCTATGCATGTTTTGTTAAGTAAGACATATTTTATTTTAATATGATATAATTTATTCAAATATATAATGATTTTAATTTCATAAATATTATATTTACTTATCATATGATGTTTATAATCATTCTTTAATGGTTAATGTGGAGAATGAATCTCATCACCTCGTGGAGACGGTAGGTCATACATACGTATGAGTGGCGATATCATTCCTTAAATGGTTAAATGATATGAAACTAGATGGTATATTAATTTTAAATAATCCTAATCATGTCAGATTAATTTTTTATCTCTATTATACTCTTCATTATACCCACCCAAATAAAGTAATGTTGATTAACAAATTACACCACGGTGTGGAAATGGTAAGTCGTACGTACAAACGAATGGTGATATTATTATTCGTAGGATGGATAAAATGATGAATATAGTTATACCATTATTATAATAACATTTAAATATACTTATGATACTGTATTTATTACTTTTTTATGGAAACAATATATAAATAGGGAGTAGAATAAGAAAATAACTTTGAGAGAAGAGATAAAATGATTACCTCTTCTTCAGGTGTCTTCTTTTGATTTGCACTAAAATACTCCTTAAGTTAGTTTTCTTCTCAAAGGGTGGCCTATGGGATGCTTTGAGGTAATTTTGGAGCATAATTGGGTAGGTTTTGGATGATCCAAAGGGATTTGGGTGTGAATTAAAGAGAAGGAGAAGTTCCCTTTTATAACAGAGGTGAGGGGCTCTTTACGAAAAGCTTGAAATATTAATTTATTAAAAATTTATTTTCGGTTTATAATAGCTCCAAAGTAATTTATTTCTAGGATAAGATGATTATGGGTATAAATTGTCTCAAATAATAGGTTTTAGACAATTTTAGGTCATAAATGCAACCTTATCTTTGGGATTTAACCCTTAGTTAAATAAGTTAACTCTTACCAAGTCTCCTTGTATTTTTATACTATATAGTTAATATAGTTACTATAAAATTCCAAGAGAATCTCAATTGGATCATTAATGAAATTTTTAAAACTATCTAAGCTAGTTGACCTAATCTTAGAATTTTATGAATGTTAAATAATTTAATAAAATATTTTTTTTTAACTCATTTATGTCAATTTTAACACTATTTAGTAATTGATTTTTGTTAAAGTAATAAAAACTTGATTACTTAGAAAAAAATCATTAAATCATCCCTAAAATGTCAATTTTATCCAAAAAAATCGCGGATGTCATCAAAAACTTCAAATTACATTTATTTTAATGTTTATAATATCCTTTATTTCAATCATTCATTAATAAGGTAATCACTGCATCATTATTATGTCATAAATAAATTTATTTATTTAAGGAATAAAAATTATAAATAAAATACCATTATTTAGGAAATATTTTTAGATTTATAATTACTATTTATAGTTAAATATATCATTTATATAACCCCACATTAAAAAAAATTAGTAAAAAGATACATGTTTATATTATATTTCTCTTTACTTTAAATTAATTATTATAACATGTCATTATCACTACCAAGTGGCTCCCAAAGGTCAAATTTGTATCCCAAGTGTTGTATTAGTTTCCCATAACTCATAAAATAGGATTAGGACATGTGTTAGGGTATTTTTATATTTTAATAATATTATTTTTACCTTTATTCACTAGATTTACCCTTTAACCATGGTAAATAAAAATAATTACTGAAGTTACTATTCATAATATCCAAAAATAAAAGTAACCTATTAACATAATTTGGAACCAATGATTCAATATATGGAATCCATTTTTTAAAATTTAAAACACAGAAGTTGTATTAATTAATTTAAAATTAATCCCCATTGTCAAAATGATAAAACGGGGTTTTCAAAAGTAAAAACAATCAAAATATTTACATGTTTTTATATCTAATTTTAAAGTGAAAATAATTCCAATGACCTAAATTATATTAAATGATAAATATATAATCTAATTATACTTTAAACCCATTCAAATGTATAATTCAACACTATAAATTATTTTGATTAAAAAAGTTGTTTTTAAATAAAATTTAGTATTTTTTACTATTCATCAAAATATGAAAGCTATCAGAAAAACCCCAAAAAAATATCCAAACTAAATTTTTATGTCCCACTTGTAAATAATAATTTAATTTTGTCAAATTAGATATATAAAAGTGTCAAATATTGTATTTAAAAAAGGTTCACCACTAAAAGGTGAAAAAACTGCATTTTTAAAAAAATACTTCTTTTATTCGATAAATTGATTTTGTTATTATATAATGTATAAGAAACATATTGGAGGAATATTAAAATTATATGTAATATATAAAATTCAAAATTTGGTTAATACTATTCATAACCACTCTTTAAATGGCTAGTCATGGTGCGCTCGAACTTAGTGTTGCGTGTAATGCAAGCTATTTGAATTATTTAAAAAGAAGCATACCATAGAAGATTGGGGTGTTACATTCTACCTTCATTCAATAAATTGTGTCCTTTCAACTTAAACTTGGGATTAAAAAATAATGGTTTGACATTTTAAAATATCTTTGTAGAAATCCCACATCAAAAAATGGATTAATGTGACCTCTATTTTAAAATAAAGAAAGGGAAGTATGAAGATTACCAGAAATAACATGTACTAGGGTTCAATGTAAGAAAACATGGACATGAAAGAAAATGTAACCATAAATTTATAATAGAGATTGATAGAGAAAATTATTAGGATAAAGTTAAAAACTAAAAAGCTATAAATCTGCAATGATCCAAGGGACTATTTGATTCATCGCAAAAGAAATTACTAGGAAAACATTTTTTGTTTTATGCTCCTTTACCTAGTGTTGTAGAATTAATTTGCTTTATAGGATAAAAACAAAAATTATCATACTTAATTGACATATGGAGTTTCATTTTTTCCCTGATTCATACTACAAACTCATCTTTCTCTTCAAAAGATAATAAAATTCAAAAATATTCTATTTACCTTAATCGTATAAGGTTCCAAATATAAACTTATACCATTTAAATAAGGAAAACTATGTTATTATAACTAGGGACTTCTTTTAGGAAAATGGTAGGCAATAAAGCCTTATCTCACTTTGGTTATGGGTTTGATTCCCACATCCTTTTCCAATGCGACGGGTTGTCGCCCGACCTACGGGTTTTCCTTTTTCTCAAACTATATTATTATAACATTCTATAAATAACCTTAAGAAATGTTTTAACCTCAAAAAATATTATCCAATGTATAAATTAATCCATTCCAACCTTAAGTCTTTTCCAAAATACTTATGTCCAAATTAGCAATCTAAAAATATCTCTAAATTTTAAAAATCAATCGTAACACCAGATTCCCAAAACAATATAATGTATCTATTATTAATAAATAACTTTATAATCTCAAAAGCCTTAATGAAATACTTCATGCTTCCAAATCCTTAAAGAATAATTATTGTAGTAAAATCCAAAATATAGCAATATAATTCTTGAATCCAAAATCATAAATACATTAATTTTTTCACTTCGACTATAGTAACAACATAAGCTTGACCTTGATCCATTTTCTTATTCTGAGCCATATTTCCTTGATGATTTGGAAAATCATTTTCATAATTTCCTGTCTCTTTACAATTATAGCATTGTACATTTATAGCTTATTTATTTCCCTAACAATCACAAGCCTTGTGACCTTTTTCTCTACACTTATAACAAACTATCATTCCTTTTAGACAAGTACCAAGGTGTTTCTTCCCAAAATTATCACATAAGGGAAAATCCTTCTTTTCATTTTTACCTTTATCCATCTCTTACTCCACCATTCTCTTCTTTTCTTACTTCATTTTAATGCCACAAGATTTAGAGAATTCCTTTTCCGTCTTGATCACACATGCGACTATATCTTCGTATGATGAAAAAGATTTTGAGACCAATTCCCATTGGAGTAATGGTATTAACCCATCAAAGAATCGATCAATCTTACTTATTGGGTTACATATGTAGTATGCATCATGCCTCGATAACCTTGTGAAGTTATCTTCATACTTTGCAACATTCTTATACTCATTCTTCCTCAGACTCAGAAATTTCGTCTCTATATCAATTCGTTGTTCACGAGGAAATTATTTTTTATTAAAGTTCTTTAAAGTCCCTCTATTACATATTTGATACTTATTCATCCTCCTTTGTGTTTTGAATTAATTACCATCATTGATCTGCATCTCCTGAGATATGGTAAACTAACACGACAACTTTTTCCCTTTAATTACTCCCCAAAGCAATAAATATTTTATCTAAGGAAATTATCCATTACTCAGCTAAAATGGATTTGTAGTCTCATTGAATTTTGGAGGTTGTTATCTCAATAATCGGTCTAAAATTGATCCTTAGTATTGTGGATGAGGATTCTCTATACAGGTAAGGTTATTATTTATAACCTGATTCAGTTGTCCCATTGTGGTTATAAGATGTTCATCACCAGTTGTGTCACTAGATCCACTATTATTATCTTTCATAGGAGGTAAATCCCTACATTTATTACGTGTATTTATATAGTTTTCATTCCTTCCACTAGGTTCCATTTATAAACAATGGAATACATTAGATTAGGTTATGCATCATAATTCATAATTCCAAACTAGTAAAATACTTAATATAAATTGAAAATTTTATGCATATCTAATCCATAATCATAAAAATAGTTTCTTTGAGGAAATAGTTGATCATAAATTCTCCATAATGGTTTATAAAGAAAATGTGGATTATCCTAAGAATATCCCCCCAGGAGTGTCAAACCATGTGCACAGTAAGTCTCATTATCATGTACCAGGTTACCCCGAGTCAAGCTCGAAACACCTTGTCAGAGTTTTTACCCCTAGGTATATCTGTTCTAGAACCACTTCCACTTATAGTGTCCAAACAGGGATTTATTTTCTAGGAATAAACACATAATCTCTATATTACCAAAATTCTAGGATGTTCTATACTTATCCTGAAAGTCTATCTTAGGGTAATATTCCCTAATCAAGGTTATTGTCTAAATCTAGTTTCCAATGTTTGTACTAAACTTCCTCTGATACCAACTGTAACACCCCAACCCCTATTTCTCAGAGCTAATTCATTATTTATTACATTGGCATGATCACAATAAATTTGAATCCCAAAGGATAAATTAGTTCAGTATATTTGGAAAAAATATATACAAACATAAATTTTTAAATAACAACATGAAAAGAAAGACAACATAAAAACTCCTTTGAAAACATTATTATTCCCTTTCCTCATCCCTATAAGTCATTCATAATGTACATCTTTTCATCCTAGGGAAAATGAAACATAATAATGGGGTGAGCTTAGATGATCAGTAAGGGTAAATAATTCAGTAGAAGCTATCATAAATAACCATAAACTTTTAAGTCAAGATGTATAATAAAATTAGTAGATTTTAGACATAAACTTGAATATAATATGGAAAGAATAAATCAAACATTACTATATAAACATGCACAGGGATATTCTACTAGTCGAATAATCACATGTAATAACTAACCTTATAAATATGGAATACATAATGTGGGACATCTTAAACACACCGTCAAGGCTTCAGCCAAGGCAGCATACATAATTGGGTAAGACATTATCGAAAAACCCTAACATAATCGTCTCACGATACCTACTGGTGAATCAAGGGGATATAGTGGGCCCCTCCTGACATTTACAAAGTCCAATTCATTCTTTTTATGAAAGGAGTAAAACATAACCAACACAAACATTCATATTAAAACTAGCATATGAAAAGTCAATACCTAAACCATAAGCTATGAATGATATCAAAATAGAACATCCACACTCAAAAATATCATAAAATATTCAATACAATATGGAATATTTTATCATAATATATCAACATTAATTAAGCATAAAATCCAACAAAGGATGCTAAAATAGATGAAAGTGATCTAACAAAATCATTAAAACTCTTTTAGAAATATCCCGTTTTACTTTGAAATCATTTGAAAGCCTATGTAATTATGAAAGAAATAATTTCCTTTCAAAATAACCTAGTAATATTTTATGGTATGATTCAAAATTTTAAGGCGTTATAATGGCATAAAATAGATTCTCTCTCCATGTGAGTTAAAAAACATTCTTTCCTTAATTTTTTTGAAAAGGTCATATAGTACCTCGTTTGGAATATTACAAAAAGATTCCTTTAAAAAACTTTTATAAAAATAAAACATGGGTATAAATTACTTTAAAATATATTATAGGAAGATAAATATTATTTTGAAATACATTTATAATAAACATAGATGTGGATGATAAATATGTCCTAGTAGATACTTACGCATAAACAATCTCAAATAATAATGAGATTGCAAAATTAACCCTTACCTTGTACTTTCCTTTAGTAGAGGGTGAGTTAATATCATTTATAATGGTTAAATATTGTTAATAAATTATAACAGGACCATATAAGTATATATTATATCATACACAATCCTTTAATCTTGTTTTGTTAATAATATTTCAATATTACGAATATTTCAGGTGTTAACTGCTTGTTTTCCTATGCATGTTTTATTAAGTAATTCATGTTTCTTATCCATAGGATATACTTTATTCAAATACAGAATGATATTAAGTTCATAAATATTATATTTACTTATCATATTATGTTTATAATCATTCTTTAATGGTTTATGTGGAGAATTAATCTCATCACGTCGTGGAGACGGTAGGTTGTACGTACGCACGAGCGACGATATCATTACTTCAAATGTTAAATGATATGGAACTAGATGGTATATTAATTATAAAGAATCATAATCATGTAATATTCATTATTTATGTCTATTATACTCTTCATTATACTCATCCAAATAAATTAATGTTGAATAACAAATTACACCACAGCGTAGAAACGGTAAGTTGTATGTACGCACGCATGGTGATATTATTATTAGTAGGATGGATAAAAATGATGAATATGGTTGTCCCATGAATATAATAACATATAAATATATTTATGATACTATATTTACTACTTTGGTATGGAAACAACATAGAAATATGAAGTAGAATAAAAAAAGAACTTTGAGAGATGAGATAAAACGATTACCTCTTCTTCAGGTGTCTCCTTTTGATTTGCACAAAAAGACTCCTTACGTTGGATTTTATCCCAAAGGGTTTCCTATAGGATGAATTTAGGGAAGTTAGGATTATAATTTGGTAGGGTTTTTCCTAGCCAAAGGGATTTGGAGTTGTGAATTATAGAGAAGGAGAAGTTTCCTTTTATAAGAGAGGTGAGGGGCACTTTAGGAAAATCTTGAAATATTAATTTATTAAAAATTGATTATTCAGTTTATAATATCTCAAAAGTAATTTATTTATAATATAAGATAATTATGGGTCTAAATACTCTCAAAAAATAGGTTTTAGATATGTTTAGGTCATAGATTTAACCTTATCTTTTGTCTTTAACCTTTAGTTAAATAAGTTAACTCTTACCATGTCTTCTTGTATTTTTATACTATATGGTTAATATAGTAACTATAAAATTACAAGAGAACATAAATTGTATCATTAATAAAAAATTTAACACTATCTAAGTTATTTGGATGATTCTTAGATTTTTATCCCTGTTATATCATTTAAAAAAATAGTGTTTGTTTTAAAACTTGTTTAAGTTAATTTTGACACTATTTAGTAATTGAGTTTTTTTAAAGCCATAACAACTTTATTATATAGAAAAAAAGAATTAAATAATTCCTAACATGAAAATTTTATCCCAAATTTTTTTTTATTTCATTAAAAATCTCAAATTACATTTATTTTAATATTTATAATATCATTTATTTCAATCATTCATTAATAAGGTAATCACTACATTATTATTGTGTCATAAATAAATTTATTTATTTAATGTATACAAATTATAAATAAAATAACATGATTTTTAAAATATTTTTATATTTCTAATTAATATTTATAGTCAAATATATTAGTTATATTACACCATATTAAAATTGTTTTAGTAAAAAGACACATGTTTATGTTATATTTCTCTTTACTTTAAATTAATTATTACAACATGTCATTGTCACACCCAAGTGGCTCCAAAAGGACAAATGTGTGTCCCATGTGTTTTATTGGTATCCCATAACTCATCCAATAGGATTACGACATGTGTTAGGGTAGTTTTATATTATTATAATATTATTTTTACCTTTATTTACTGAATTTACCCTTTAACCGTGGTAAATAAAAATAATTACTGAAGTTACTATTCATAATGTCCAAAAAAACATATTAACATTATTTGGACCTAATTATTCTAAATATATAATCCATTTTTAAAACTTTTAAACACTGAAGTTGTAGTAATTAATTTAAAATTAATCCCCATTGTCAAAATGAGAAAATAGGTTTTTCAAAAGTAAAACACTTCAAAAGATTGACATGTGTTTATATCGAATTTTAATGTGAAAATACATTCAATTACCTAAATTATATTAAATGATAAAATTATAATCTTATTAAATTTTAAATCCATTAAAATGTATAATTTAACAATATAAATTATTTTGATCAAAAAATTTGTTTTCAATTAAAATTTAGTATTTTTTCACTATTCATCAAAATATGAAAGTTATCAGAAAAACACCAAAAAATTGTCCAAACTAAATTTTTATGTCCTGCTTCTAAATAATAATTTAATTTTCTAAAATTTAATATATAAAAGTGTAAATATTTTATTTAAAATGGGTTCTCCATTAAAAGGCAGAAAAACTGCATTTTTTGAAAATTGCCTCTTTTATTCAAAAAAAATGAATTTGTTATTATATCATGTCTAAGAAACCTATAAGATGAATATTAAAATTATATGGAATGTATAAAATTCAAAATGTGGTTAATACTATTCATAACCTCTCTTTAAATGGCTAGTCATGGTTCACTCGAACTCAATGTTGCGTGTAGTGCAAGCTATTTGAATTATTTAAAAGAAGTGTATCTTGGAAGATTAGGGTGTTACACTTATTATATATTAAGGGTGTTTTTTATACCTTCATCAGGGATCAAGAATTATTTAAAATACATTAAATACTTCACCATCAATATTTTTAAATGATTACAGCATTGTTTTTAAGCATTAATATAAGGTATGAGGAGGAAATGAGATAACCAGTCTTTCCTCTGATCATCGACTAGTTTCATGTTGTTTTACTAAGGAATTATCAAGTTTATCACCCAAAAGAGAGGTCAAGTTAAAAATATATTTGATTCCAAGTAATGATACCATATATTAAATAATAAATAATGTACTGGGTAGATATAATAGAGTTAAATGTCAAGATATATGATTTCTTGGTAAATAGATTCACTTTCTTTAGCTTTTCCCCTTGGGGTGCTTCTGTTATATTATTCATGAAGAGAAATGGTTACTTATGATTTTTTTTATATTATTTAAGTTTAAACCAAGTGATTTACAAGAATAAGTATCCTCTTTCTTGTATATATGACCTATTTTATTATCTTATAGGATCCATGTTGTTCTTTAAGATTCATCTAAGGTTGGGATATCACTATTTTTGGGTAGGTCTAATAGATGTTTTATGAACTAACTTCAATAGAAGGAATATCTTATATAAGTTCCTTGTTATTTAATTCAGTTTCAAAATTTAACTAATGATGTTTATATACTTTATGAATAGGGTCTTACATCCATATTTGGATTCTTTTGTGGATTTATTCATTAACAAAAAAAATTCTCCCATATGTAAATGGGTATTGGTTTATATCTATAGATTTTACTAGGCACACAAAGAGAGATTAAAAATATGTCAAACTCTAAAAGTATAATTTTTAGTTTTAGTATGTATGATTCTTGGGAAATGTGATATCAAAGGATGGTATATTAGTGGAACATGAGAAGTTTGAGGGTGTAGTTTCATGGGAGCATCCAAATAACATATTTTATATTCTTATCTTTTAGTTATTTATAGGAAACTATAGAAGATTCATATGAAGATTCTCTAGATTTGAAGTACTAATGAAGGCCCCGACTAAAAAGTGAAAAAAAATTGAGTGTTTTTATCCTTATTATAGATCATTATATGAGGTAAATGGATGGTTGATGATGGAATTATTCCTGAGTTTACCCAAGATAGGTAAGGATTTTACATTATACTATGATATATCAAGATTTAGGCTTAAAGTAGTTCTAATTCATGGTGAGAGAATTGTCACTTATGAGTCCAAGAAGAAGAAGATACCTGAGAAGAACTATTGGATTTATGATTTTGAGTTGGTAGATATGGTGCATGAGCTAAGGCATTGGTTTCACTGCATTTTGGGTGAGATTTTTTTGTTCTACACTAACCACATGATTATTAGGAATATATTTTCACAAAAGTAAATGAAACATCGACATAGAATGTTCATTGAGTCCCTCCATTCAAATGACGTTAATATGATTTTCATCCTTAAGAATGGGAAAATATATGATCTTCCAAATAATGTTTTATCATATTGGGATACCTGATTTACATCTCATTTCTGGTGGGTATTGAATAAACCCTTGGTAATTCATGTATATTTGATAAAAACATTCCATCCTTAGATGTATGGGTGTTCTGAACATATTATTTATATGTTGGAGGATATGTAGTGATCATGCATACTTGAATTCAATAGATCATGAAAGATCCATGTTTCAATATAATATTTATCCCATAAAAGTGGTTATCAAATATATTTTCAAATACCATTGTTTTAAGCCATGAATTATAGGTTGTGTCGATCACCTCTATACTAGCTTGAGGTAAGGGGTTTTATATTATTATATTGAATTTCACATGAGATAATTTGGAGTTTATCTAGTTGATTCATAGGTAGTTCCTGACCACTCATAACTGGAAGTAGAGTTTTCAAACCAATATCATCATCCTATAGAGTTCAATGTGGGTGGATGATTATTCTTAAGGGTTTCACATTAATTGGGAAAAATATAGATAACATCCTTGGTTATGTTTATATTATGGTGATAACTTATTCATCGAAGTTATATATATGGTAATAACTCATTTACTCATAGTTGTTGTGGGAGAGGTGATATCACATTCACCCATACTTTGTGTTAATAGTGATAGGATATTATTCTCAATGTTAATATTATAGTGATGTCACATTCAACTATTTATTATGATGAACCATTGGTATCTGATTTACCTTAGTTTATTATAGACTGTTGATAGACCATTCACCCATAATCATTTGGATTATAGTGAATCTAGTTCACCTTATGTGTTATTGTAATGATATCCATTCACCTTATTGTTATATATTGTGGTGATAACATGTTTACCTCATGATAGATTATGGTGTTGACTTGTTGAATTATTCTAGTAATGATTTGTGATTTCACATTCACTTATACTCTTGTACATGTTATAACCCTTTATCCTTTATTACAGAGACTATGGTGATAGACCATTCACAAACTTCTGTATTCTGAGTATTGATAACCCATTGACCCATACTTGATGTTAATGGTGATAACTTATTCACCTATAAAATTATTGTTATAGATGATAACACATTTATTCTCTAGTTATTTTTTAACTATGGTAGTATCTGTACCATTTTGACATAGGCCAAGGAATCCATGAGGGTGTTTGTTTAGTTCCTCATGATATGAAATTTAATATTTTTAAATTATTTTCTTATTATATCATATTTTTTATGAACTAATATATTTATTGATTTATTTAGGTACACCTTTGGTAGTTGAATACTATGTATTCTTGATCACACTCTATGTGTGAACTATAGTGGGATTGAAAACATTATAAATGGGGTTGTTGTAAAGGTAAATGTTCCCACAGTTGATGGTTTCTCTATGATGAATGGAAATATTTGGATTATGTTTGAATATTTCATACTATGTTTTGAATATGAAAAGAACATTATGTGATATTTCACTCAATGTATTCCATTATGATATTACAATGGATTATATTATATTATAGCTTTTAATGGTTATTTATCATGGTTAACTTATTAAATTAATGTCTAATTATTTTGTTTAGTGTGGATAATGGTTATTTTATTTATTCTATTATTTATACTTATTTTATATAGGTTATAGCCTCCAAATGGAATTAGTAGACCCTGACTATTAGTCAGAAACCTATTGTGTATAGGGATTTACATCTAAGGTGATGTGTAATCACCGGTTCAATTACTATTCTAGTGAATTGCACCGAGTCATTATAGTCCCCATCAAGAAAAAAAATATTTTCACAACAATGAAAATTTCACCAAAAATTTTACCATGAATAATTGATTATAACAATACCTAGTATAACTTGTAGACATTGAAGAACTCTCCAAGTAGTTTTGTGTGTTTTGAGAAAGAACAAACATTGTAATAAGACACATGTAGAAAATCCTTTACGGCCAAAAAAAATCAAAGAAATAAAAAAACTATCTTCTCATTTTATAAGGATAACATGATTAGGATTAATGAGTCATTTACAAAACTAATGACTGTATAATTTACTTACATAATAAGTAGATAGAATCAATACATTCAAAATTTATACAAACATTGATCCCTTTTTATATAAGTTTAAATAAATCTCATCCTCAATGTTGTAAATATAACTTCTAGACATGAATATAGGATTATTCTTTAGATATCACCACCATATGATCATCTATAAAGACCAATACATAAACCCCAACCATATGGTCCCCCTTTATCATCATCTAGTAATATACTTTCCTATTAATCTCATATACATTGGAACACATTTTTTAGAAACCTGGTGTCGATAAAAGTGTTATTGATATACTGTCCAAGAAGTTGATTAATATTTTATTTTACAATATGTTCTTAATCCTTATCTCTCAAAATACAGAAACACAAACACAATATTAATGATTTACTTCTCTATAATAAAACATGGAGAGATCTGTATAATATCTTATAACACTAACCACATAATGATATTGTTCAATGATCGCCTCTTCAATAAAAGTATAACATGAATATTAGTGAGAGAGAATTTTAACATCATACCCATTGATGATGGATTATCTTATTTCAAGTGATGTTATATATGTTTAAATAAAAAAAATCCAAGATCACTAGTTGATATTACTTTTGAACCATGGAGAAACACAACTCCTATATCCATTGATACCAAGTTTGATTTAGGGAAAATAGAGGTAGGGCATAGGCCCTTTGGTTGGATTACAAAATCAATTGAATATTCATGTCCACACTGATGATCAAATAGGGTAATTATGTATATATTATTATCAAATATGGATATAAAAATATATTATTCAATAACTAAAAAACATTTAATCAATTTATTTTTGTTTCCTCTCTAATATTTTACTATATATGGAAACCTGAATCCATTTAATAATCAGATAATTATAAATTTTAGATAACATAATCTTATAGATCCTTTCAAACAAAACTAATAATGTAAAATTCTTCATGTATCTAGATAACAGTAGTGGATTCCTTTCCATAATAATTTCTAAGTATAAGTTAATTATTTTACTAAGAGATAAAGTAATAGTGTGGACATGTTTATGAAGAAACCCAACAACCATATCATACACTATAACATAATTGATTTAGAGTTTTTTTTTTAAATTTTCCCATTTTTATCATTGTATATATCTCATACTTTAGTGATATTGTAAGAAAATATAGTGATAACCCTTATACTATTTTGACTCTAGATAATAATATAAATGTTTCTTTTTTGTCTAAAATTAGATAATAAATCTCCCAGTTTCTCCCTATTATTCCCATAAAATATTATACCTTTTTTATCAGTGCTTATGATTATGATATTACATTCATTTGATAAAAAATTTATAATTGAAAACTTTGGAATTATCCTTGAGAGAGTGGTTGAATTTTAAATATATCCTTTATAAAAGTTCATAAAAACATTTGGTATTCCCTTTTCATAGATACATAGAATCTCTAGGATCATAGAAACATTTGTTATATATATATATAATATCTTCTTATAATTTTTCTATTCTCATATACTCTATATCTCACCTAAATATTTTTTTCATAAATTGAATATGAAAACCCTTCCATCTCAAAACATCAATCATCCATCATTATTGGTTTTCAAAACTCATCTAATATGAACACCTATAATATCTACATAATACTTGTTATTTAATCTACATGTGATATCTAGATTTATCACAAATTTCTCCTTCACAGATTTTACAATAACTTAATTTCATGTATATATGATAACATGAAGTAGCATTGTTGCAGTATGAAGGAATTTCTCAAGAAACTAGCTTCATTTGATTTTTTTCATGGTTGCATCATGGAATATCCTATTATAGTGTGAAAAAATTTATCATATCATTAAATAACTATGAATAAATGTTAATATACAACACTATAGTATGAATCTATCCAATAAAATTTTCTTTAGCACACAATATGATATGGCTTTCACCTTACAATGTGATTATATCTCAACTTACAGAACTATATTTAGTTTGTTTTTCATCCAAAAACTACTTTATAGGGTAATCTTATTATAAACAAAACGTATCCAATTCATCTTATCCATTCATCATCATTAAAACTAGTTTCTTAAATCACAAATCACTCACAAAAACGTTATGATTTTTATTACTTGAATAACAACACAACATCGTGACAATTTATTTATAATTCTGATTTATCCTTCTAGAAATTAATCATATGAAACTCCATGTTACATTTCAGAACAAGTATTATGAATAATACCTTATATATTATAGAACCCTTGCGTATGGACTAGAGAACCCTTACATATCAACACTTATGTATATATTCCTTTTTCATTTTTCCATTACTCTGTAACTCATCTCCAAGATTCATATCCAACTATCTCAACTCATTTCCAATCGATATCAACCATTTTAATTATTATAAATTTATATCTAATGACTTTAAGAATTTATTAACTCTTTATAATTATTTTTTATAATTTTAAAATAATTTGGTACTCAAAATTTCATCAAAACATACCCAAATATTCATTGGTGGTTATTTCTCTATTTTGAAATTAATACAGCACATGTTTTAGATTCAACTCCATTTCTTCTTCATGAAATCATATAAGAGATACATCTATATTAATAGAATACTTCATGCATGATTAGGGATATATCTTCATCATAATACTAGCCATATTATATTCTTCTACAACCTCATCCATCTTCTCATCTTCTTTATAGATTTAGAATATCTATCAATATCAATACTTCGAGGAACTCTTCTCAGCATGTTATCTTTTCAATATCCATAAATGAAACAATATTCCATATTCATTATAAACAATTAGTATATATAATATATTTATACTCTAATAAATATCATCACTATTATCTTTAAATATATTTTTAATCTTGTTTGGAAAAGTAGTCTCTAAGAAATATTATCAGCAACACAAAAAAAACATATTTTTCATGTGAATGGATCTTCAAGAGTGTCTCCAATTGAAGTACCTCACACTTCAATAATATTTTCCAAACTTCAATAAATATATAACCCTATTAAATTCAAGATAATTGGAAACTCCTCACAGCATCCCCCCCTGAAAATCCTTCATTAGCATGATAATAACAACTTGAAGGTACTTTAAACTTCAAGCTTCAAAGTATTCTCCAATATGATAAAATCAATATATAAAGAGGCCTTGGTTGGGAAATTCAATATTATTCTCATATTCATTAATCTTTACTCTAAAAACCTTAAAATATTCTCTTCTCATGACATATTGACTTCATTATTAATGATAAAAAATATAACTTAACACCAAGTGGGTTCAATAATCCCCCTCCATTTGGATTTGTTGTCAATACCTATATAGAAAATTCGTATCAATATGTTTTATTACATTTTTTAATCTCCCCTAATCATTTAAAATAAATACAATGAAACTTTAGAGAGTGTGGTATCAATTCACTTAAATCTATATTCCATAAATTATTCCACTCAAAGTCTATGTGAGAAATGCTTGGTGTGTAAAATAAGAGGGACTAATTTAAACAAAAAAATTCTATAAAAAAAATAATATGATACTAACTCAAAGAATATTTTCTATGGGTAAATTCAAAAAAAATAAAAATTATATAATTATTGAATATATTATCATGATATTTTCAAGCTGAATTCCAACACTCATCTCAACAATAGATTAAAAATATTTTTAAAAACTAGTAGGTCTAGTTTAATAAATCATCCCTTTAATTATTAAGTTTATTATTAACTCTCATATCATTTATCAATTCACTTTTACTCTATTAACATTAGAATTTATTCATATAAAATAATGATGAGATAATATTCAAACATACCTTTTTAATGACACTTTCCAAGAACTTTTTCTAGAATTCTACATTTTTATCATGATAAATGGTTCTAAAAGATTTCTCAACCATCTCACCATCAATATATAAACACTATATTCACTTTATCAAGGTTTATTTATTTATCAAAACACTATTTAAGATACCAAATATTAGACCACAAACAAGATTGTGACTTCCATCATGTTTGTAGTAGTAATTCTAGCTTGCTAAAGTTTTCCAATTCTCCCCTTAAATCTTGTATAGCCTTCAATTACCTATATGAAAAGAACAAAAACACTATGTATGGGAATATGGGCGAACTACTTTACTTATTTTTTATATCAAAAAGGTTGAGAGTTTATTCTTTATAATGATACTCCTTTCTTTTAATGTAACTTGTTTGGGAGAACTCTTTAGGATTTCTCCCTTAGATTTCATTATGGTTGATTCCATGGGAAGAATGTTTCTTTGATACTTTTAGAAATATCATTTTGTGGAATATTCTACTTCACATCACCTATCAAGGAATATTTATATAATGTTGAAATATTAATTTTATTTATAATATCCACTTAGGCTAGTATCATGATTAAAAATTCCTTTGAAATATTTCCAGCCTACTTACACCTCCCACAAAACTCTTCTAAAATTGTTGGAACATAATTTCTTCACAACCACTCATGAAATTTTACTTATTCAATTGAAATTTATTTTTTCCATTTAAATCGTTCCTTTTATTTTTATTCCATTATTTTATTTTCTATTTTCAATTGATTTTTACAAATGATCCTACATTATTTTTGAATATACACAACATTCTTGGATCTTCAACATGGTTTCTTGGGAATTTCCACCACCAAACCAATCCTTCTATTTATTTCTTGGATCTATTGTTCATTTTTAGTTATATTTCCTCCACCAACACTGAATTTCATGGATATTTTACACTCGTCCATTGTTTTTTGTCTTCTACCATAATATAAATATCTCATTCTATTTGATGAGTCATTTTTATTTTACTTCTTGGGTTTTCATTGAATATCATTCTCATTTAGTTTATTTCCTAAGGTAACTCACCATCTATTCCCCATTATTTATATAATTTCCTAAATCAATTCACTCTATAGTAACTAGATCATAATTCCACTAGACTTTAGGCATGCCTCCATATATTCCAAAGGCTTTTAACTAGAATTGAGGGTTTATAGGGTGATAGTGGGGAGAATATACCCTCTAAAGATAAATAAAAACACATAAAAATAGTATAAGAAACATTAAATAACATGTAAAATCAAAACATATTTCACATATGATGTGAAGATTAGTCATCTATAATACCGTGTAAATTATATAAAAATAACTAGGAACACTCTTAGGATAATCACATATGTAAGACAAAAGTACCCAAAAAAACCACCATCCCAGCATTGAGAAACCACTCATCCCATCTATAAAACTATATCAGCCATCTCATGCACTATCTGTGAACCCATCTCTACTAATCTCCGTAGGATGAACCATTACCCTTACCACTAACATGAGACAAAAATTCTATACACATCTTGGAGTTCATATGTAGTGTTTGAATTTAAACTTATTTGGATACCACTGATGATGGCCCTGGCTAATATACATATGTATACCTATGTATTAAAAGAATAATAAATTGAAATAAGAGCACTCCATGTAACCTAATCCACCCATTATCAATGTTCCTCGAGTGAGCCTTTACCTTCCCTATCTAGTACTGTAGTGGGATGAATCATCCACAATCTATCATGTCAAAAGATCTCTTAACCTTCCAACCAATATCATACCACACGAAATCACATGCCTACTATAACCAAAATAATCATCTTAAGTCAACCATTATGCCCCTAATGACACATCCAAAAACTATGTCACAAGACCCATGATCTTCCATACCATTTACCAACTACTAGATTAATGTCCCAAAAAACCAAAGGAATAGACACACCCATCCTTTTCCATGTCTATTTTATCAATCCCATCAGATTATTTATATACATAGAGAATCTCACTCCCATCTATTGTCCTTATAAACCACCATACTTGGATAACTACATTATATCCTCCTCTATATTGATGAACCACATCATTATCCACCCCACGCCACTTAACAATGGAGGATACCACTAAGAAAACAATGTTCAAAATCACCTCATGGGCCCTATCCTATGTGCACATGAATCTAATACCTTCAACCCCCATGGTGAGAAATATCACTAATATCTTAAAACCACACCAAGATGAACCTTCATCATCATATATAGTAATGGTCTAAACCATATACACCACATCAGTGAAACTCCATTTCCACCCATAGTAATGATCATCTCTATCCATATCACACTAGTGTACCCTCATTTCCAACTTCTATAATGGTTAACACCATTTTCACCACACTAAAGAACCTTCATCACCTCCATTATCAGTTATCAAAATCACTATAGTTACATGGGTTACACCCATTTCATTAGAAAAGAGCTAGATAATCCATCACATCTCATGATTCAACTATTTACAACATATTACATTATATCCATCAAACCCTCAAACCACACTATGAAGAAGTGCAATATAAATCAAGTCAAACCATTCATTTTCCACATGAGACTACCCCTAGATATCTCTTATGAACAATATAAACCCCAAGTGGTTCTATTATTGGTCTACCGCATGATCCAACCCATTATAATTTATTAAAAAATGAATAGACACATATATTTCATAAGAAAATTAAAGGAACCACCAACCTATAATTATTTGGACTCCACCTGATAAGAAACATTATCCAATCCAACTCTAATCGTAAGAAGCTGGGTAATCTGATGAAATCTGTAATTTATGAAACAAATGATAGAAAATAGATAAATAGTGAGAAAAGACATTAATAATCACTTGGGGATATATTTCCTTACCTATGGATACTCCCTGTAACAAACATTATGAGGATCCAACAAGAATCGATGAATATCTCACCAAGAATAAAGAGAAAATGTATAAGAGAAATATTAGGGTGTACCCCCAATTTTACTTTACAAAATGAAATTAACCCCCTTTATATTGAATTTAATAAATTAATAAATAGTTTTCTAACTAGACATAATAGGTTGAAACTCTTGGATCATGGTGTGATCTACCATGTCAATCCAACCTCCAAGGTGTGATCACTACTCATAACAATTTGACACACCTCCCTCGAAGCCTAGTAGATTCACAACATCACTAATTGTGGTAACATTATAGAGTAGAATCCATGGATCATGTTGTGACCTCCCCCACTACATCAATTTTTCACAATTTCAAAAACCTTATGCATTACCCAACTTTTATGTATTATTGAGACAACTCTTATGTATCGTCATGTCTAGACCTTTCTAAATCATGGTGTGGATTCTATATCTAGAAATTTTTTAAAAATTAAAATACCTTATGAATATTTATTTAATGGCCTCTATAGATCATAGTGTGACTTCCTCAAAACCATATATATCACCAAATTCTTTTCATATGAGGACTTAGCTATTTTCAAACTTCATTGGACATATATTATGTTGTGATGCCTTTTGGTCATGAAGTGGTCCCCAATCAACCTCAAAACTAATAATTAACCTCTATCCCTCCATTTTATGGAATATTGTTGGCTATAAAATGACTTTAAGTATAACCCTTCAACTATGTCTGGTTCCCCTATTTCACGTTGTGGTATTCTGCCTCCT
Source organism: Viscum album (assembly GCA_963277665.1). NCBI lineage: Eukaryota > Viridiplantae > Streptophyta > Magnoliopsida > Santalales > Viscaceae > Viscum > Viscum album. Next base: position 778,797,796 of record OY728150.1, on the reverse strand, counting down.
ATATAATTTCATTCATGAGCCTTGAATAACCTCTAAAACATGATCTTTAGACTAAACCAAAACCCTTTATATCTTGAAAGGTTCCAAATTCTCTTTTTTAATGCAAGATATATCCTAAATCACAATTACTAAAGACCCAGTCCTTTAAAACATACCCACCATATGATATCTCATCCCTGAGCTACCATGGGCCACACACTAACCAAATATTATTGAGACTTGATAATCCCACTCACCACATTCTTGAAACACCAAGATGATTTTGAACACATCCGACTCTTAGCCAGTTATATCGGCTACCCAATTTGATTGATCTCTTCCCTTTTAACTTCCCACCCAATGAATCACCTTCCCAAACATACCTTAACCAAACTACCTGGTATGATGATGGTTCCATGACCTTTCATCATCTAAAATTCCATGCACACTAGTTATCCATGAATATCCACTAGTCAACAATTAACATCATCCTATATTATATAAATTATCACATCCATCACAAATTAGGATTGAGGGACACTTTCATCTTATATTATACCTGATTCCCACAATCATCACGCATAATATTCAATTCCAACTTTTAATCTATTTCAACACATCCCAAATTTATCATGCATCATATCCAATTCCAATTACAATTCCTCAACCAACATATATACATTCCATTTATCAAATACACATTTCACTAACTAGTACTAGTCATACAATGTTATAATCAATACACAGATGATATACCTATGATAGTTGATGACTCCCCAACCTTCTCTGAGTAAGTTATCCCAAAACAGGTAACTAACCTAAATCCTAACTATCTAATATCTATCATCCCTATGGATTCACACTCACTATCATGTATTTCCCACTAGTGGGTATCTTTTCCACTATCTCATCCCGAGCATGTTGTGTCATCATGAAAACTAGCTCCTAGTGCTACTCCATACCTTAGATGTTTGATTTTGACTTTATCTATGACCCCTATATAAGATTGAGGTCACCCAAAAAACTACTCTGTATTTTCTATCTATACACATGATCAACACTCTTCTATTGGTTGATCATACTAAGATAGAAATATCCCTATATTCCCGCATTTGAAACACATGGAAAATGGACCACTATATAGTGGTATAATCAAACCTATGCTCTAACTTCCCTATTGGATATCCCCATATCACCACTTATAGAAACCTAAAGATCCATTACATGTATCATATAACACCACTATCTGACTTAGAATACTCCCATTTTCTAGGTTCTACCTCGCTATCAACACCTGGTTCACTACCTCTAATAATGAGACCAACCTTAAGATGTTTACCTTCACCTTAATAACATTTCATAAATTGTATTTTAATCACCGCATCTTAAAGATCTCATATCCTTCACATGCTAGTGAAAACTATAATAAATCTAGTATCATTGTGGTAAAATATATGGCCAAATTATCTCCCTATATCAAGTGAATGAACTCCTATTACATATCATCCCTCAATGTATTGAGAAAGAACTGCTCATCCAACCAAACCCCTAGCTCATCAAGCTATTATGGTCGTCTTTCCCATCTTAAAAACTCTTTGTATGGATCATTCTCACCTTTACTATGATACCCTCATTTTGAGGTATTACCTTGTTTTATATTGTTTATTTTTTTATCTAGACAGATTTGGTTAATTTCCATAAAGGTTTGGAGTAGGAAAATAACATGGAGTCTTGAATCTAGCTATAGGAACTGGTTTACACCGTGAAGGGTTATTCACGACATGAATGGTTTTTTGGGAAGATTATATGAATTCCTTTCATGGTATGATTTATTTTTGGCAGATTCATTAACAATGTGAAAGGTTATTCATTATTTGAATCAGTTTTCATGAATTTAATGTGGGTGACACGACCCGTCCCCCGGGGCCCATGTCGTGAATACCCCAAACCCACCTTCCATAGGCCAGGGGTGGGCGACTAGCACCAGAAAGGCATATCCCTAAAACCGGGAAGGCATTTCCTTTTTAACTTGTAGACTCACACAATCCAAGCACATAGCATGATACAAGCACAAAGTAAAAAATATAGTAAATAGAGTGGGTATAGTAAGTAAAGGGGGTATAATACAAGCCCAACTAGAAAGTACAAGAAAAACTAAAAATAGCTCCTGTGAATTCCCTCCAAGGATCCTACCTAAAGGGTAGGTACAACAATCAAACTATAGTCTCTATGGTACGTCTCGTCTAATGGTCCACCTCTGAGAATAGTCCAGTCTTGGAACCCTCAGCCTCGATCGATGTTGTCCGTTGTCTATAAATGACACAGTAAGGTGCAGGCATAGTTCCTACAAGGGTGAGTATAACAATACTCAGAAGGGACCCCGAGGCCCTAGAAGGTCTCTCAAAATTTACAAAGGATAAACCACAAAGCAATACCTCAATCTCAAATCATGAAGAAATAGACATCAACACTACTTAGTTATATTCCCATTCATATACCTAAGTTATCAATATATAGTCATCACACACATGAGGTAAGAATACCACAAAGGTAACACCACGAAGGTAAAAGTACCACATAGGTAACACAACCAAGATAGAAGTACCACATAGGTAACACCACGAAGGTAAGTACCACATAGGTAACACCATGAAGGTAAGTACCACAAAGGTATCTCCACACAAAATATTACCATGAAGGTATCACCACACATATGTGTACCACAAATTTAAAGACTCATCTCACACCAGGTATAACTTAAATACAGAAGTATAGATGATTATTTGTATTGCTAGATCATCTTACTTCATCGCGAAGCTCTGTTGTTGACCCACATAAGATCTGAATACAACCCGCACAGGATCTGAATACGACCCACACAGGATCTGAAGATGACCCACACAGGATCTGTAGATGACCCACAAAGGATCATTAGAAGCTAACCCACACAGGATCCAAAGATGACCCACACAAGATCTGAAGATTCTTCAAGTACATCCAGCCATAGGTCTCTCGCACTAAGCATTCCTGATTCTGGGAGGTTCCGCTCCTCAAGCCATCGAAAAATAATTCAATTTCCATGAAGTCCCACTAAGAAGTATCAAGTGGGTCCATCGCATCAATAGGGTCCAAATGCGAGTGATGGCATATCAAACAGACGCCCGGTCAAAAAGTTATTAGTGTTTCTGTTCTGAGGGCCTGGTTGGATTTGGGTTCAATCCAACCCAGTTGAACACCAAATTTATCCAAAACTCAATTGGAGTATACTAAAAGGACCTTCTTGATCCAAGGAATCCATTTTCAGATATGGTTCTTCAAACTGATGTATGGTTCACAAGATATGGCCAAAAAGGCGTATCTGGGGTTCAGATGGTATAGCATCCTGTCTTCTTATAACATAAACTTTCATTACATTACACAAAACTGAGGATCTTTAAGGTTTAGTGTCTTGGAAACCAGGAACATAATACATGAAAACAACATAAAGAATTCCTTTTAAACACTTAAAAGGCTTCTCCTTAAGTTCATCCTAGGTTCATTACTGCATCTCATAACCTGGGGACATACATCAAAAGAAAGGGTGAGCAGAAGGCCCAGTAAGGGAAATAAGAGGAACATTTTACATGTGAACTTGATATACTTCAATAAGGACATGAAAAGAACTTTAAGGCATGAGAAATAAATCATGAGGCATTTCATAATAAAAATAACATTTTTCATAACTTGAAGATGTGGCTACATCATTTAACATAGACAATCATGAACATATCACCAAGGTCCATCCCCAAGGTGTCATTTGAAAATTACCAAGGTTATTCACCAAGGTATCGTGAAAATTGTAATCTCTAGTGGTTACATCATTACCCAATGCATTGGAGCGCTATCAGGGCGCACCCTTAAATTTGCATTTATTATCATGTGAGCCACATATATCATCATCAAACATTTCATAAATAACCCACATAGCATAAAATAAATGGGTTTCATTTCATAATCATAACGTTTTAAAAAACTGCTTTAAAGACATGATCTTTACGTCACTTTAAACCCATGAAAAGGGAAAGTGGGTCTCATGTATGTAAATCCCAGAATTTAAAATAGAAAATTTTGGTATATATGTGAATACCCTTGTATAAATAAGAGCTTTGAGTATTAAATTTATAACATAAAATAATTTTGAGAAAAGAGAGAGGCATTTTGAGACGAAAATTCTGCAGCATAACGGCTATGTTTTGGGGTTTTAGAAAACATTGAAAAGAGAGGGTACATGGGTCACCCACTCTTAAATGATCCATAAAACAGTAGGGGATAGAATAAGAAGGATATATGGACATGGTAATGAAATTTGAAGGACATACCATTTGAAATGAAAAACATGGAAGGAAAAAAATTAGATTTCTCTTATGAAAATTCGGCAGCCTAGCGGCATCACTTAAACCTCAATAAAAATTAATTGACAAGATCAAATAGGGTCTCTCATCATATGATTATAAGAGATCAGTATGATAGATATAGATATCATACCCCAACATAATAAAAAGGAACTTGAAAGACTTGACATGAAAATCAAACTTGAAAAATGAGAAGGGTGAAAGAATCCCTTAAAAATTCGGCAGCCTAACGGTGTCATTTAAACTTTCATAAAATGAAATGATGAGAGTAATAGGGGATCTCTCATCATATAAAAATGAAAAGGGAAGTAAGAGGAATATAAAATAACATCCTCTCACATAAGAACATGGAGCATAAAAGGAATGACATAAAAGTGATTACATGAAAAGAAAGAGAGGGATCGGATCCCTTACCTTAAAACGTGACTCTTGAAACTCAAAGTTTTGGACCTTGAGTGCTTGGGGGCACCTTGGGAGGAATCCTTGGAAGGTAAGGAGACCGGAACTTCGTTGGGGGAGATTTGGGAGTGAAAACTAAAGGAGGAAAGGGTGGGTATTTATAGGGAAAGTGAGGGGACAAGGCATTAATGGCCAAGGGACACCTCACTAGTGGTTTTGGAAAAACCATGGGCTTGCCCATGGTACTTTCCCATGGTATTGGCCACTTGGGACACCTCATACTTTATCTTACTATTCATAATTCGACCATATTGAATATATACTTAATACATCATTTAATGATGTCATTAAACACCCGTAACTTAAAACTATATTTTCACTTTTCATCAAAAATTCAACTTTCTCAGAATAATACCAAAATTTCACCTTAACAAAATATCAATGCTCTGGTTTCAAAAATGAAATCCATTTTATAAAAATAATTTTCTAAATATTTTTAATTTAATTTTTAAATAAAAACACTATTCATCTAGAATTCATTTTTTTCAAAAAAATCCCCAAAAATTACCATAACATAATATCGATGCTCTGAGTTCAAAAATAAAGTACTTTTTATAAAAATAATTTTCTAATTATTTTTAATTAAATTTTTAATTGAAAAACACTATTCATCTGAAAAAACTAATACTTGACTAATAATTTATGAAACCGTTATTTACCCATTTTATTGAATCACATTACTTAATCTAGGTGTCTAAATTATATTAAAACTTTCTTTGAGTGAAATTACTAATCCATTTGGTCACATTACTAATCCTAAGCGTAAAATCACTATTCATAATTTACTATTCATCAAAAATTAAGTTGATCTTATTAGACTCCAAATTCCTTACTGAACACTTTTGTAGAAGACCATTTTTTGAAAATCATTACACATCATTAGTTATTTAGGGTTTTCATAAATATTTTAAAATATCCTTTTTTTCAAAATTAATCAATAAAATACATTCTAAAATTATCTGGACATTTGAAATTTCACAAACATCACTAAAGGACGAAATCTCAATTCATTCACCCGAAAGGATTACCCAAGGAAGCTAGGGTCTCGTCATATAGCCCCTTATAACACCGGCATAAGACCTAAGTGTAAGGTGTGCTATGGTGAGAGAATATGAGGGAGGCTCAGATAACATTGCCCTAGTAGTAATCTCTACTAACTTTAACTTCTCCCGTAGGCGTTTCCGTTCAATCTTGACATGCTGGAGTTCAGCTTGGGCTTGGTCCAAAGCGAAGCCCACAGATGCTACCTCCTTCCCAAGCTCTGATAAGTGGGCTTCATGAGGGTCGAGTCTACTGGATGAAGCCATCGACTCCTCTTTCTGCATTAACCATTAACATCTTATTAAATCAATAAGAGTAAGTTAATATACTACTCAAAAATATTGGGTCGTTACATTCTTCCCCCCTTAAGAAATTTCGTCCCCGAAATTTATACTTGAGGCCTAGTCGAAAAGGTGAGGGTATTTTTGCTTCATCGTTTCCTCAGGCTCCCAAGTCGCTTCTTCATACTTATGATTCCTCCACAACACTTTCACAAGGTGGGTAGTCTTTTTTCGTAGAACCTTGTCTCTACGGTCCAAGATCTCCACTGGCTGCTCCTCATAAGAGAGGTCATGTTCCAGTTGTACCACCTCTGGGTTCAGTACATGCGAAGGGTCGGGTATGTACTTCCTCAAGAGAGATACATGGAAGACATCATGAACTTGAGCTAGGTTCGGTGGAAGTTCTATACGATAGGCCATTGCTCCTATGCGATCAAGGATTTCATAGGGGCCAATGTACCTAGGGCTGAGCTTCCCTTTCTTCCCAAACCGCATGACTCTCTTCCATGGAGAAATCTGAAGGAAGACTTTGTCACCAACACCAAACTCCAAGTCCCTTCGACAATTGTCAGCATAGCTCTTCTGCCGACTCTGAGCAGCCTTTATCTGTTGTTGGATGGAATGAACCTGTTCCGTCATCTCTTGCACGAGATCAGGCCCAAGAAGCTTCCTCTCACCAGTTTCATCCCAACAAGTAGGAGTTCTACACTGCTTTCCATACAGAGCTTCATAGGGTGCCATCTGAATACTCGCATGGAAGCTGTTGTTATAGAAGAACTCCACTAATGGGAGGTGTTGATCCCATCCACCTTTAAATTCCATTGAGCATAATATCAACATGTCTTCGAGTGTCTGAATAGTCCTTTCAGATTGGCCATCAGTTTGAGGATGATAGGCCGTACTAAAATTCAATTCAGTATTCAGAGCATGTTGAAGACTTCTCTAGAATTTTGATGTGAATCTTGGGTCACGGTCAGATACAATGGATAGTGGTACCCCATGAAGCCTTACCACTTCCTTCACGTATATCTTGGCAAGCTGATCCAGAGAGAAATCTTCCCGAATAGAGATAAAATGGGCTGTCTTGGTGAGATGGTCCACAATAACCCATATCGCATTGTTTCCTTTGGATGTTTTCGGGAGACCAGTTACAAAGTCCATAGTGATATTATCCCACTTCCATACTAGTATGGGTAGCGGTTGTAATACCCCCTTAGGAAGTTGTCGTTCTGCCTTTACTTGCTGACACACCAGGCACCTTGTAGTGTAATCAGCAATCTCCCACTTCATGTTATCCCACCAATAATGATCACGAAGGTCTCTATACATCTTAGTGCTTCCCAGATGTATAGAGAAAGTAGAGCTATGAGCTTCATCCATCAGTTCTTTCTTTATCTCCGGAATAGATGGAACACATAGTCTTGTACGAAATTTCAATACACCTTCTTGATCAATATTGAAATCAGGGAACTTCCCATCCTTTATAGCCTCAAACTTCTCCTGCAGCAAAGGATCTTCTTTTTGAGCCTTCTTGATCTTCTCTAGTAATGAAGGTTGAGAAATCATTTGGGATAGGGTTGATGATGTCCCTTTCCTTATAATTCCCATGTCCAGTTTTACTAGATCTTTAATCAAGGGATCTCCTAAGATCCTCATTGTTGCCAGAACAACAGGATCTTTCCTGCTTAATGCATCCGTGACTTTGTTTGCTTTTCCAGGGTGATAATGAATTGAACAATCATAGTCTTTAATAAGCTCCAACCATCTCCTTTGTCTCATGTTCAATTTTTTCTGCGTGAAAATATACTTTAAACTTTGGTGGTCGGTGTATATATCACATTTCTCCCCATAAAGATAGTGCCTCCATATCTTTAGAGCAAAAACAACTGCCGCCAGCTCTAGATCATGCGTAGGATAATTCTGCTCATGAATCTTCAACTGTCGAGATGCATAAGCAATTACCTTGTTATTTTGCATGAGGACGCACCCAAGCCCTTTCAGAGATACATCGCTAAAAATAACGAATCCTTCTCTGATAGAGGGTAGTGTTAACATAGGTGCAGTAACCAATCTCTTCTTCAGCTCTTGGAAACTTCCCTCACATTCCTTTGTCCATATGAACTTAACCCCTTTTCGATTCAACTTGGTTAGTGGATTAGAAAGCCGTGAAAAGTTTTTCACAAACCTCCTATAATATCCCGCTAAACCAAGGAAACTACGAATCTCAGTTACTGTTGTGGGTTGAGGCCACTCCTCCACAACCATTGTCTTTGCAGGGTCAATCAAGATTCCTTCATTGGTTACGATGTGCCCCAAGAAAGACACCTGTTGTAACCAAAACTCACACTTTCTGAACTTCCCAAAGAGCCTCTCCTTCTGCAGAGTTTTCAATATAACCCTTAGATGATCTTCATGCTCCTCACGACTTTTTGAATATATCAAAATATCATCAATAAAAACTACCACAAAGTTATCAAGGTAGTCCTTAAAGACTCTATTCATCAAATCCATGAAAATAGCAGGAGCATTAGTTAAGCCGAAGGGCATAACAGTAAACTCATAATGCCCATATCTTGATCGGAAGGCAGTCTTTGGAATATCTTCCTTCTTCACCCTCAGTTGATGATAACCAGATCGAAGGTCAATCTTAGAGAAGAATTGAGCCCCGCAAAGTTGGTAAAAATAAATCATCAATTCTTGGAAGAGGATATCTGTTCTTCACTGTGATCCCGTTCAGTTCTCTATAATCAATGCATAGCTGCATTGATCCATCCTTCTTCTTCACAAAGAGAACTGGTGCTCCCCAAGGAGACACACTCGGTCGGATAAACCCCATCTCCAACAAGTCTTGGAGTTGTTTCTTTAACTCTTCTAGCTCCACATTTGCCATTCTATATGGAGTCTTTGATATCGGTTGAGACCCAGGTACGAGTTCAATGGATAACTCTACCTCTCTTTCTGGGGGAGGTCCAGGTAACTCCTCAGGAAATACATCCATGTATTCCTGAACAATCAAAACATCTTCTATTTGTATGCTCCCTTTTCCTTCTTCATCATCACCGATTAACTCCATAAAGAAAGCTATAGGAGGTGCTTCTAGATAGGGATCAGTTCGGGATATCTCTCCTTGGAAGATAACTGTAGGTCGTTCATTCAATACTACTGATATTTCCTTACTTCTGCATCTGATCTTAGCATTATACTTTGAGAGCTAGTCCATCCCTAGTATAATGTCAAATTCCATCATGGGAATTACTACTAGATTTGCGATAAGATTGTGCTCACCAAAGTGAACACTAGATTCTCTAAATACTGTTGATGCAAGGATAATCCCACTTGGAGTCTTGACTGAAAACTCTACCTCTAGTAGTTCGGGGATTGATTCTATATTCCTTGCAAACTTGGAGGAAATAAAGGAATGCGTAGAACCAGAATCAAATAAAGTACTTCCTAGTTTTGAGAGGACGACAAGAGTACCTGCTACCACATCGTTTGGAACTTCAACTTCAGTTATTGTGATAGCGAAAGCACGACCTTTCTCCCTTGGCCTCTGCTGAGGTTGATGGTGATTCCCCTCCACTGCCCTCGGATTTGGACATTGATTAGCAAAGTGCCCAAGTTTTCCACACTTGAAGCATGTGACTTCGGGTAGGGCCAGAACCATCTTTCCTCTGTCGTTAGTGTTGGGAAGTTGAGGCTTCACATCACTACGACAATTCCGAGAAATATGGCCTTCTCTTCCACACCTGTATCACTTACCACTTCCGATCAAGTAGTTCCTCGAATGCTTCTTCCCACACTTATTGCATGTGGCGTGTTGCATATGCTTTCCACCTCTTTCCTAATCAAAACTTCTTCCCAGGCTTGGTTCTAGAGTTCTCTTCTTTTCATTAGATTTGTGAGACCACTGTGTCTCCCCAAACTCTAGTTCAACTTTCATAGCACTTGGAATTATTTCTTCATAGCTATCGTAGTCCCTGTTGACTAGATTCTTCCGCAGATGAGGTCGTAGTCCGCCAAAGAATCTATCAACCTTCCCATTAGGGTCCATGACAAAGCTTGAGGTATTACGGGAAAGCCTTGGGAAGTTCATCTCATAGGTTCCAACTGATTCATTCTCCTTTTGCTTCAGCTCGAGAAATTCTTTCTCGATTCTCATTCTCATCGAACGAGGGAAATACTTATTAAAGAATATTCCCCAGAATTCTTCCCACTCCATAGCTTCCATCTCTCCTCGTGGCTTCGTGTTTTTGATTAGTGACCACCACTGATCAGCTTCTCCCTCTAGGCGGTAAATAGCAAGGGTGACTTTTTCTTGTTCCAAACAATGAAGTACAAAAAAGATCTTTTCAATGGAGCTTATCCATTGTTCCTCAACCAATGGGTCAGTAGATCCACTGAATGTTGGTGGTCGTTGATGCATAAAGGACTCAACAGAAAGTTGCTCCCTTAGTGGTGAGATCGGCCTCTTAGCTTGATTCAATTTATTAATCATAACTTGAGTCAGTTGGTTCACCATTCGCATGAATGTTTCCATTCCGGCTTCCATCGGAGGGCCGTCAGCACATGGTGCATTGCGGTCACCATCGGCACGGTTCCTCCTATTGCCCGCCATTTTCTAAAATAATTAAACCTTATTGAGAAACTTATTTCATTTATGAATCTTTTAACTAAGACTTCATGCTTAGACAATTATACTTCTCTATAATTCCTTCATAATGATTCATAAAAAGCTTGTGATTAACCAAACATATCCCCTGGGAGTGTCGTAACCAAGAGTGTAGCAAGTCCCGTTATCGTGCACCAGTTCTCGTTCGAGTCTAGCTCAAAGCGGAGTTTTCGGGTTTTACCCCTATGTACATCTGTGCCAGAGCCGCCTCTACCTGCTTGTATCCAGACAGGGATGTATTTGTTTGATAAACCACTTACTCAATACTTACCAAAATACCAGGAAGTTTTCCTATATTTAAACTTTTCTATAGGGTTATTCCTAAAGTTTGTATATCCTAATTTCCACAAATAACTAAACCATCCTTTGATACCAACTATAGCATCCCGTCTTATTATAACATAAACTTTCATTACATTACACAAAACTGAGGATCTTTAAGGTTTAGTGTCTTGGAAACCAGGAACATAATACATGAAAACAACATAAAGCATTCTTATTAAACACTTGAAAGGCTTCTCCTTAAGTTCATCCTAGGTTCATTACTGCATCTCATAACCTAGGGACATATATCAAAAGAAAGGGTGAGAAGAAGGCCCAGTAAGGGAAACAAGAGGAACATTTTACATGTGAACTTGATATACTTCAATAAGGACATGAAAAGAACTTTAAGGCATGAGAAAGAAATCATGAGGCATTTAATAATAAAAATAACATTTTTCATAAATTGAAGATATGGATAAATCATTTAACATAGACAATCATGAACATATCACCAAGGTCCATCCCCAAGGTGTCATTTGAAAATTACCAAGGTTATTCACCAAGGTATCGTGAAAATTGTAATCTCTAGTGGTTACATCATTACCCAATGCATTGGAGCGCTATCAGGGAGCACCCTTAAATTTGCCTTTATTATCATGTGATCCACATATATCAACATCAAACATTTCATAAATAACCCACATAGCATAAAATAAATGGGTTTCATTTCATAATCATAACGTTTTAAAAAACTGCTTTAAAGACATGATCTTTACGTCACTTTAAACCCACGAAAAGGGAAAGTGGGTCTCATGTATGTAAATCCCAGAATTTAAAATAGAACATTTTGGTATATATGTGAATACCCTTGTATAAATAAGAGCTTTGAGTATTCACTTTATAACATAAAATAATTTTGAGAAAAGAGAGAGGCATTTTGAGACGAAAATTATGCAGCATAACGGCTTTGTTTCGGGGTTTTAGAAAACATTGAAAAGAGAGGGGACATGGGTCACCCACTCATAAATGATCCATAAAACAGTAGGGGGACAGAATAAGAAGGATATATTGACATGGTAATGAAATTTTAAGGACATACCATTTGAAATGAAAAACATGGAAGGAAAAAAATTAGATTTCTCTTATGAAAATTTGGCAGCCTAACGGCGTCACTTAAACTTCAATAAAAATGAATTGACAATATAAAATAGGGTATATCATCATATGATCATAAAAGATCAGTATGATAGATATAGAGATCATACCCCAACATAATAAAAAGGAACTTGAAAGACTTGACATGAAAATCGAACTTGAAAAATGAGAAGGGTGAAAGAATCCCTTAAAAATTCGGCAGCCTAACGGCGTCATTTAAACTTTCATAAAATGAAATGATGAGAGTAATAGGGGATCTCTCATCATATAAAAATGAAAAGGGAAGTAAGAGGAATATAAAAGAACATCCTATCACATAAGAACATGGAGCATAAAATGAATGACATAAAAGTGATTACATGAAAAGAAAGAGAGGGGTCGGATCCCTTACCATAAAACGTGACCCTTGAAACTCAAAGTTTTGGACCTTGATGGCTTGGGGGCACCTTGGGAGGACTCCTTGGAAGGTAAGGAGACCATGAATTTTTTGGGGGAGATTTGGGAGTGAAAACTAAAGGAGGAAAGGGTGGGTATTTATAGGGAAAGTGAGGGGACAAGGCATTAATGGCCAAGGGACACCTCACTAGTGGTTTTGGAAAAACCATGGGCTTTCCCATGGTATTTGCCCATGGTATTGGCCACTTGGGACACCTCATACCTTATCTTACTATTCATAATTCGAACATATTGAATATATACTTAATACATCATTTAATGATGTCATTAAACACCCGTAACTTAAAACTATATTTTCACTATTCATCGAAAATTCAACTTTCTCAGAATAATCCCAAAATTTCACCTTAACCAAATATCAATGCTCTGATTTCAAAAATGAAATCCATTTTATAAAAATAATTTTCTAAATATTTTTAATTTAATTTTTAAATAAAAACACTATTCATCGAGAATTCATTTTTTTCAGAAAAATCCCCAAAAATTACCTTAACATAATATCGATGCTCTGAGTTCAAAAATAAAGTCCTTTTTATAAAAATATTTTTCTAATTATTTTTAATTAAATTTTTAATTGAAAAACACTATTCATCCGAAAAAACTAATACTTGACTAATAATTTATGAAACCGTTATTTACCCATTTTATTGAATCACATTACTTAATCTAGGTGTCTAAATTATATTAAAACTTTCTTTGAATGAAATTACTAATCCATTTGGTCACATTACTAATCCTAAGCGTAAAATCACTATTCATAATTTACTATTCATCAAAAATTAAGTTGATCTTATTAGACTCCAAATTCCTTACTGAACACTTTTGTAGAAGACTATTTTTTGAAAATCATTACACATCATTTGTTATTTAGGGTTTTCATAAATATTTTAAAATATACTTTTTTTCAAAATTCATCAATAAAATACATTCTAAAATTATCTGGACATTTGAAATTTCACAAACATCACTAAAGGAAGAAATCTCAATTCATTCACTCGAAAGGATTACACAAGGAAGCTAGGGTCTCGTCACATAGCCCCTTATAACACCGGCATAAGACCTAAGTGTAAGGTGTGCTATGGTGAGAGAATCTGAGGGAGGCTCAGATAACATTGCCCTAGTAGTAATCTCTACTAACTTAAACTTCTCTCATAGGCATTTCCGTTCAAGCTTGACACGCTGGAGTTCGGCTTGGGCTTGGTCCAAAGCGAAGCCCACAGATGCTACCTCCTTCCCAAGCTCTGATAAGTGGGCTTCATAAGGGTCGAGTCTACTGGATGAAGCCATTGACTCCTCTTTCTGCATTAACCATTAACATCTTATTAAATCAATAAGAGTAAGTTAATATACTACTCAAAAAGATTGGGTCGTTATAGATGGGCCGGGTCCGGTTTGGCCCGGTCGGACCGACCCGGCCTGACCCGGTCCAGGTCCAGCCTGGATGGGCTGGGCCGCAGCGAGCCTAGCCCACTGGGCCACGGACTAGCCCGGAACACTGGGCCTGGCCCGCTCGGTTAGGTGCGGTCTGCCGTGGCGGGGCCCTCCCTAGCCGCTACCTGGGGGGAGGTGCCCCCTGGAATTCCGAACGATTTAATAGACCATTCAGATTCAGCTAACCCGGCGGCGCCATGTGGCACCACCTGCTGGCATACGGGACCCGCCAGAGTAGTCCCGCTCGGCATGACGTGGTCGGCCGGAAGTCAGACCTGCTCCCCTCCCAACGGCGCGATGGCACCGTTGTCCTCTCGCGACTGGCCGGTTGTCGACCACCATGGTCATCCATTGCGGCTCAACAGTCATGTTCTCCCCCTCTACTGGCGGCGCGGACGCGGGCCGCCCAGCCTCCACGTGGTAGGACGGCGTGCCGACCGCCTTCCTCCTCCACCGTGGCGAACAGTTCACGGCCACCTCCGATGGCACGATTGCACCACCACCCCCATTGCGGTCGGCCGGTGTGTTGGTCGTCGCCTTGTTTTCTACCAGCGTCGGTCAACGGCACGGGTCTCGACAGTTTTCTTTGGGTCACTGGGTGAACTCTGGTGGCCTGTTTTTCAATGCAAATTATTCAAAGTTCATATCTAATGTCGTTGTAGCATCTAACCCAACGTGGTCGGGTTCCGCTCAACCCAACGATCCGCCCGCAAAGAACACATCAATCCACATGGTTGCGGGGGGATCGGGTTGTGTTCGTTTGGCCCACACCCTCTACGTTAGACCGATATAATGTGGCTCGAGAAGCAATATTCAACATAAATTAGCAAATAACAATCACAAACAAACCCTAACTCATTTTATTGTAGGAGATTGTGTAAGAATGAGGATGAAGTCATTGGAGGAGACATCGGCGTTCGTCGCTCCCGCAACACGCTTCTAATCCGGGCTCAAGCATTGGTTCCTTGTTCTTTCTCTAAGGGTTTGTTCTTCATTGGAGAAGGTTCTTCCACTAAGCATTCTCCAAGGGCTCTCCCAAATCCATCCTTTTCTAATGATCTCCCACCGCAAGAGGTGAGGATCCAACTTAATTAAGTTCAAGAATTAATTACTGGAGCAATTAATGTTGGCACATTAATTGGGGAATTCCAAGAGTTACAAAGGTTTCAAGGTAGGGTGGTCCCCACCACAAATATTCAAATGATAGGTTTCAAATAAATAAAATAAAGGTTGATTTTTTTATTTAATTATATTTTTTTTAACTCTCCCATGAAAAACCGAAAATCCAACTTCCACCCTTGACCTACTGTGGTCAAGGTGAAGACTCTCTTAAGCGAATATCAGCGATGCGAGTTCAACGGTGTCCTCAGATTTCAATTCCAAGTACCGGTTCAAAATATTGAAAATTCCACTCATGTGTTTAATGAACATACCTAAAAAAGGTTCATAATTTCATTCTAGACACACCAGGTCTTGGAATCATGCGTCATTAATTTTCGCAGACTCATAATAATTTCATGTATTTAAAAAAATACATGGAAAAGTCTGGGTCTTTACATTCTCCCCACCTCAAGGATTTTCATCCCCGAAATCCATAACATAAACTAGGGAAAAAATTGGGGGGTACTGAGCATGAATATTAGCCTCCCATTCCCATGATCTCTCCTGAAGTTTCCCACACTGCCAATGAATGTGCACTAGAGGTATTGACCTCCCATGAAGGATTTGTGCCTGTCGATCCTCAATCTCCACTGGAACCTCCAAAAACTTCACCCCATCATTGATGTCCATCTCTCCCCAGTCAATTATGTGCAAGGGATCGTGTATGTATCTCCTCAACTGGGATATGTGGAAAACACCATGCACTCGGTGTAACTAAGGGTGAAGAGTTAAGCGGTATGCCACCTCACCGACTCTGCTGAGGACCTGAAAGGGTCCGATGAACCTCAGAGATAACTTGTCGCCCCAGCCAAATCTCCACAAACCTCATCAAGGTAAGACCTGTAGGAAGACATGGTCTCCATCCTCGAACTTGAGAAGTCTCCATCTCCTGTTAGCATACAATGTTTGCCTACTATGTGCATTCTTCATCCACTCCTGGATGATCTGCTCCTTCTCTATGGTATCCTATACCATCTCTGGTCCCATGAGGGTTAACTCCCATGGGTCAGTCCAGCACTGAGGTGATCGACAAGGTTGACCATAAAATGCATAAAACAGTGCCATACCGATGGTGGAGTGATAGTTGTTTTTGTACACGAACTCCACCAAGGGCAAGTGATCCTCCCAGCTGCAGCCAAAATCAAGGACGCAAGCACGCAACATGTCTTCAATGGTCTGAATGGTCTGATCTGTCTGACCATTCGTCTGTGGATGAAAGGCGGTGCTCAATCAAAGTTGAGTCTCAAACACCTCCTACAACCCCTTCCATAGATGGGAAGTAAATCGTGCATCATGATCGAAGACAATAATCGAAGGCCCTCCATGAATCCGTACAATCTTCTGCACGTAGAGGCGTCTCAAGCCCTCTATTGAACCCTACTCTCTGATAGGTAGGAAGTGGGGCGACTTGGTGAGTCAGTCAATGATCACCCAAATGGAATCATTTCCCTTGGATGTGTGTGGAAGTCCTGTCACAAAGTCCATGGAGATTCCATCCAGCTTCTACTCTGGCACCTCTAGTGGATGAACTAAGCCCGCTGGAACCTAATGCTCTGCCTTCACTTGCTGACAAGTGAGGAACCATGAGAAAAAATTTTCCACTACTTTATTCATTCCCATCCACCAGTGCTGATGCCGAAGGTCTTGGTACATCTTCGCCACTCCAGGATGTACCTCTAGAGGGGATGTATAGAACTCCCTCAACACTTCCTCTCGTAGCACCACTGGTACCATAGTATGTCCTCTGAAGAGGATGATGTGCTCCCCACCTTTAGAAAATCCATCAGGTTCTTATCCTATAGATATCGGAGCACGTCGAGCCTCGCATTCAGTGTCTCCAAGTTGTACCTCGCTAACTCACTGAAAGAGTGGGAGAGTGAATGTTAGAAACTGAAGACAAGCTTTTCTATCTTGATCCACTTAGGATATTTGCAAAGGGGTTTGTTGCTCCATCGCATCACTCAGCAACTATATATGAGATCTCCTGTTGATTTCATCTGCTACTAAATTCCCCTTCCCAAGAGTATAGACTATCTCGAAGTCATAGTCCTAGAGGAACTCAATCCAATGCCACTGTCTTAGGTTCAGGTCTTTCTAAGAGAAGATATACTTGAGACTCTTGAGATCAGAGTAGACTCTAAAACGTTCACCCATCAAGTAATGTCTCTACATCTTCAAGGAGAATACCACTACTACTAACTCCAGGTCATGGGTAGTATAGTTATACTCATGTTGTCTCAACTATTGAGAACCATACACTATCACTTCTCGCTCCTGCATCAGGACACATTTGAGCCCAGTCCCTGATGCGTCTTAGTAGACTACGTACCCAATGCCCTCCTCCAGTAGCCTCAAGATGGAGGCACTAGTTAGTCTCTTCCTCAGCTCCTATAAACTCCGATGGCATCTCTCCGACCATAAGAAGGGTTTCTCCTTCTTTGTAAATGCTAATAAGGGTGTGAAAACTCTGGAAAAGTCAGGCACAAACCTCTGGTTGTAACCGTCCAAACCCAAGAAACTCTACACCTCCATCACAATCTTGGGAGGCTCCCAAGAAAGCACAGCCTAAATCTTCGCTAGAACTATTTTAACTCTAGATTCCAAGATGACGTGTCTCAGAAAGTGAACCTCTCGGATCCATAACTGGTACTTTGAGAGATTACCAAAAAGTTGGTTCTCTCAGAGTGTGTCTAGAATAATCTACAGATGATAGGAATACTCCTCCTCTATAGATAAGTATATCAAGATGTCATCGTTGAAGACTAACACAAAATGATCGAGGCATGGCTGGAAGACCCTGTTCATGAGTCCCATGAACACTGCTGGGGTGTTGGTCACACTGAATGGCATAACCAAGAACTCATAGTGTCCATACCAACATATGAAGGTCATCTTTTACACATCCTCGTCTCATACCCTAAGCTGGTGATAGCCTGATCTGAGGTCTATCTTTGAAAACCACTATGCTCCCTTCAACTAATCAAAAATATCATCAATCCTTTGGATTGGGTACTTGTTCTTCACGGTCACCTGATTTAGGCACTGATAGTCCACACAGAGTCTCAAAATCCCATCCACCTTATTGGCGAGCAAAATCAGGGTTGTCCAAGGGGAAACACTGGGCCTAAAGAACCCCTTGTTGTGCAAGTCCTCTAGTTGTACTCACAGCTCTCGAAGCTCTGCTGGAGCCATCCGATATGCTAGTGTACATATCTATGTCGTCCTAGGGTACAAGTCGATATAAAAGTCCACATCTATGTGGGGAGGTAGACCAAGAACATCATCAGGGAAAACATTAGTGTAGTGGTCCACCACTATAGGATAGCTCGTACTCTCACCATCAACTGCTCTGAGGGTAAGGATAGAAAATTAATGTGTGATCGGCACCACCCTCCTCCGAGTAAGTCCATCCTATACTGCAAAGGTTCCCTTCTCTCCAATGAAGGAAAACCTGATCCCATCCTCATAGACATGCCGCACTTTGCGCCTAATATAGTCGATCTGAGCATGTACTATAGATAACCAATCCATACCCAAGATGACATCTTAAGGCCTCAACGCCGCTATTAGAAGATCATAGCTGAAGCTCTCACCTCCTAGAGTAATCTCACACTACCGGCACCAGTGGGTAATCATCGAATCCTCTCTCGTAAGAGTCTCTAGCCTTAAGTATCGAGCAAATTGCTCCACCGGAATCTCCAAGCTCCGAACGAGGGTCATGGAAATAAAAGAGTAACTGGAACCTATGTCTATAAGTACTGGAACTAAGGTGGAGTAGACATATATCATACCTCAAATCATCTCCAGAGCACCATGGTCATAGGCCTCAGTTTCCTGGAGCTGAGCTCATTCCTTTCCACCTTCTCCCTATCGTCGGGGTGGACCTCCTGAAGGTGGTGGTGGTAGAACCTCGAATCACCACCCACCGCCTGCTACACGGCCAGCTCCTCTGCCACTTCTTTCTACTGCTTACGGACCTCCCTGATTGAATCTTCACCTCTACTCAGTTGGTACTTTGAATATCTACTGATCGTTCATATGGCGGTTCGGGCAGTCGCGAGCCATGTGACCCTGCCTACCACACGAGTAAAACTGCAGGTTCTTTTCCTGTCTTTCTCTATCTCGAGTGACCCACACAACCGACCATGTATCCTATAGTCTTCCACCTATAGTTCTGGTCCTTTTGGACCTCTTCTTCATCTGTCTGCTACTAGCTTCAGATGACTCTGCTACATAATGTCTGGTGGTGGGTCTCGCTGCTGGTGACTACTCAGCAAGGAACCTCTCCACTAAGAGTGTTCGCTCTAACACCCCTGCCTGCGTTAAGATGCTGAGAGAAATAATCAAAGATCTAATCTCCCTTTTGAGCCCATGCTCGAAGGTTCGGGCCCTAAAGAAAGGGTCCTTCACCATGTTAGTGGACTAGCATGAGAGGTCGGTGAACCTTGATGAATTGTAAGCCATGATCATGTTGTCCTACTGCAAGTGGTGAAGCTCTTGTATATGCAATGAGCGTAAGGTTTCGGGGAATAACTCTGCCCTAAAAAGGCTCTCGAATTCCACCCATATGAGAGTTACCTCATCGTGAACCTATAGTATTAAGCTCCACCATCTACCCATTGCTTCCTGAAGAAGACTGGTGGCAAGGATCACCATGAGATCAGTTGGTGTCCCTACCAGTCGAAAAACTCTAACCACAACCTCCAACCAGTCCTCAGCCACCCGTGGTTCTGTCTCTCCCCAGAACCTCGGTGGCCTCTGGCAATAAAACTTGTGAAATGCGCTCAAGCGGCGTGCACCCTCTGCTGCTAGGGCTAGTGGAATCAGCTGCCCAATGGGTAGTGGTGCTACTGGTACACCAACCGATGGTACAACTGTTGAAAGGGGGCCCTGCACCAAAGCCTCGTCGCTTGGTGGGTTGTCATCATTAACTCTACCTGGAAACACGGCTGTCTATCTTCATGGAGGAATCCTAGAAAGAAACAGGTTCTCCACGGTCAATAAGTTATACCTGATGAGCTGACTCAAGGAGATGACAAAGAAAACTTTTCAAAAACACACATGAAATTAGTGTTTTTGTGTAATGAGTCAGAAATCAGAAGTTAGGGTCCTGGTGTATGAATATGTCAGCCACTACACCAACACTGGATTCCCCAAACTGATAACCACACTCATAACACTTAACACTATTTCCAATCAAAATATCAGAGTCCAAGTTCTTCAGTAGAACCGAATCCTTTGATACCAATTTGTCATGACTCGTCCCCCGGGGCCCATGCCGTGACTGCCCCAAGCCTGTCTTCTATAGGCCAGGGGCTGGCGACTAGCACCAGAAAGGCACATCCCTAAAATTGGGAAGGCATTGCCTTTTTAACCTATAGACTCACACAATCCAAGCATGTAGCATGATACAATCACAAAGTAAACTATATAGTAAATAGAGTGGGTACAGTAATTAAAGAGGCTGGAATACAAGCCCTACTGGAAAGTATAAGAAAAAGTGAAAACATCTCATGTGAAAACCCATGAAGGATCCTACCTGAAGGGTGGGTACAGCACTCAAACTGTTTTCTGTGCGGTACATCTCATCTAATGGTCCACCTCCAAGTAGCCTCCAGTCCTAACACCCTCAGCCTAGATCAATGTCATTTGTCATATGCACATGAAACAGCAAGGTTCAGGTGTAGCCCATGTAGGGGTCAGTATAAAAATACTCAGTAGCGACCCCAAGACCCCCGAAGGTCTCTCAGAATCCACAAAGGATAAACCATAAAGCAAGACCTCAATCTCAAATCATGAAGCAATAGAAATCAACAATACTTAGTTATATGCCCATACATATACCTAAGTTATCAATATATACTCATCTCACACATGAAGGAAGAATATCACAAATGTAACACCATGAAGGTAAAAGTACCACACAGGTAACACCATGAAGATAGAAGTACCACACAGGTAACACGGCGAAGGTAAGTACCACACACGTAACACCACAAAGGTAAGTACCACAAAGGTATCTCCACAAAGAAGATTACCACAAAGGTATCACCATATAGAAGTGTACCACAAAGGTAAAGACTTAGCTCACACCAGGTATAACTTAAGTATGAAATTATATATGATTAGCTGTATTGCTAGATCATATTACTTTGTCGAGAAGCTCTGTTGTTGACCCACACAGGATCGAAGATGACCCACACAGGATCTGAAGACGACCCACACAGGATCTGAAGATGACCCACATAGGATCTATAGATGACCCACACAGGATCAGTAGAATCTGACCCACATAGGATCAGAAGATAACCCACATAGGATTTGGAGATTCTTCAAGTACAGCCAGCCATAGGGTTTCTGCACTAAGCATGACTAATTATGGTAGGTTCTACTTCTCAATCCATCGGATGATAAAACAACTACCACAAAGTCCCACAAATAAGTATCAATAAGGTTTTTCACATCAATAGGGTCCCAACGTGACTAATGGTGTGTCAAATGGACGCTCGGTCTGAAAGTTATTAGCATTTTCATTCTGAGGGTCTGGTTAGATTCGGGTTCGATCCAACCCAGCCATACTCCAAATTTATCCAAAACTCATATGGAGTATACCAAAAAGACCGTCTCGATCCAAGAAATCTAGTGTCATAGATGGTTTTTCAAACGGATTCCCGGTTCTCAAGATATGGCCAAAAAGGTGTATATGGGTCCAGATGGGCCCAGGTCCGGTCTGACCCGGTTCGGGTCACCCCGACCTAGTTTGGGTCCTACCCGGATGGGATGGGCCATATCGGGCCCAGCCCACTAGGACGCGGACCGTCCTGGACCGCTCGGTGCGGCCCGCTCGACTGAGTGCGGTCCGCCGTGGCAGGGGCCGCCATAGCCACTACCTGGGGCGAGGCGCCCCTTGGAATTCTGAAAGGTCTAATGGACCGTTTGGATTCAGCCAACCCGGTGGTGCCATGTGGTACCACCTATTGGCATGCGGTACCTACCAGAGCGGTTCTTCTCGGTGTGATACGGCCAGCCGGAACTCCGGCCAGCTCCTCTTCCAGCGGTGTGATAGCGCCGCTGTCCTCCCGCGGTCAGCCAGTTGTCGGCCGCCCTAGTGCGTCATTGCGACTCGATAGTCGCGGCCTCCCCCTCTACCGACAACTCAGACGCGTGATGCCCTACCTCCACATGGTCGACAGGCATGTCGTCCACCGTCCTCCTCCGCCGCAACCTCCTCCAGTGACATGGTTGCGCTGCCGCCACCATTGCGGTCGGCCGGTGTGCCGGCCGGCGTCTTGTTTCCTATCAGCGTCGGTCGCTAGCACCGGTCTTCATCAGTCTTCTTCAGGTCACTAGGTGAACTCCAGTGGCCCGTTCTTCAATCCGAAGTGTTCAAAGTTCGTCTCGGACATCGTTGTCGCATCTAACCCGATGTGGTCGGGTTCCGTTCAATCCGACAATCCACCCGCGAAGAACATATCAATCCACAAGGTTGTGGAGGGATCAAGCTGTGTTCATTTGTCCCACACCCTTCACGTTAGATCGATATCATGTGGCTCGAGAAGAGAGATTCAATATAAATTAAAGAAGAACAATCATAAATAAACCCTAACTCGTTTGATCATAAGAGATGGCATGAGGAAGAGGATGAAGTCGTTGGAGGAGACGCCAGCGTTCATCGCTCCCGTAACACACTTCCGATTTGGGCTCAAGTTTCGGTTCCTCCTTCTTGCTCCTAGGGTTCGTTCTTCATTGGAGAAGGTTCTTCCACCAAGAATTCTCCAAGGCCTCTCCCAAATTCCTCCTTTTCCAATGATCCCCCACCGCAAGAGGTGAGGATCCAACTTAATTAAGTTCAAGAATTAATTACTTGACCAATTAATGTTGGCACATCAATTGGGGAATTCCAAGAGTTACAAAGGTTTCAAGGTTGGGTGGTCCCCACCACCAAAATTCACATGAGAGGTTTCAAATAAATAAAATAAAATTTGATTGTTTTATTTTATTATATTTTTTTTAACTCTCCCATGAAAAACCGAAAATCCAACTTCCACCCTCGACCTACTTCGGTCAAGGTGAAGACTCTCTTAAGTGAATATCGGTGTTGTGAGTTCAACGGTGTCCTCATATTTCAATTCCGAGCATCAGTTCGAAAGTTAGAAAACACCGCTCACGCGTTTACTGAACATATCCAAAAAAAAGTTTAGAATTTCATTCTGAGCACACCAGGCCTTAGAATCACGCGCCATTAATTTTCATAGGCTTTTAATAATTACATATATTTTTAAAAAAAATACATGGAAAATATGGGTCTTTATAGTGGGGAGACTTGATTTTGGGTGTATGTGGAAACTCAAAGTTTTATCACATGAATCCATAATTCACATTGTGAATGGGGTTGAGTCTATTATATTTATTTATTTTTGGTAATCTTTGATCATCAATAGTCTCTCTCTCTCATTCCTCTCAAACCTAGGGCTGTATTTAGGAAATTTTTGAAGATATCTTTGATCTTGAGGTTGATCTCTTTAGATCCTCAAGTTTTGAACCTTGGGAATCAAAGGAATCATAAAGTATTGTAAAAGGAAGTGTGAATCACCCATTTAAGGAAGGTGGTCTTCCTCCCTCTCCACTATTTTTTTAGAACTTAAAGGCTTAGATTTATAAATTATTTTCTTGTATTTTCATTAAAAATATTGGATGTTTTATTATTTTAAAAACCTTTTAGGTTATCAATTTCTAAATTGTGAATCATATGTAATTCTCATGAGGTGTTTGTGAATTTTTTTTTAAAAATGGGGTTTTTAGTTTAAATAAATTGATTTTTGGACTTGGAAAAATTTGTTGGTGTGTGTATATACTTTCATTGACAGTTCATTATTGGGTATATACTTTAGACTAGTACTGGTATGGATCATTGGTAAATAGAAAGGTGGTGACTTTGTATAGTAAATAAAGGTTTTTCTACTCATGATTTAGGACCATTAAAATGTTGGATGAATGAATTGGATGTGTATGTAGTGGAAAATGACATTCCAAGTGGAATGGATTTATTTATACTGATTCTGTAAAACTATGGTTTTGTTAAACTACTTTAATGATATATTCTCATATTTTATATAAAACTACAGCTAACGTATTCTTGTCTAGTGGTGTTCCTAATATGTCTCAGGGTTTTCCTACTAATTTTTCATACTCACCCCCAAAATATGTACTTTGGTGTGTATATAGATGTTTTTTCTATGATATAGGGGTGTGATGGGTCTTATAATTTTATAGTGGAGTACTGTGATTCTATAGTTAGGTTTGTTTGGAGTTGGATCATGGAGGTCTTATATAGTGTATTCATCGTGGTTCCATTTTGGTGCTCTGGAGTCTT
Source organism: Viscum album (assembly GCA_963277665.1). Classification (NCBI taxonomy): domain Eukaryota; kingdom Viridiplantae; phylum Streptophyta; class Magnoliopsida; order Santalales; family Viscaceae; genus Viscum; species Viscum album. Next base: position 778,773,136 of record OY728150.1, on the reverse strand, counting down.
TTTGGTTTTGAGTTTTTAGACCTCATTTTTGTATTTTAATTTTTTTTGTCACTCTGACTATCTTATGGTTTTTATTATATGATTTATTTTGGTTTAATGTCATGTATCATACTATTTCCTATTATAGTATTTTTTTAAGTTTGATTCCTTGAGGTGAAATCATCCCCCGTGTTTTGCTAAATTCCTTGGAATTTATTACCATTATATCTCTCCAATGGAGGTAGTCTTGGTGGAATCACTCTGAGAAGAAAATAAAATGCTCAATATTGATACAATGATCTAGATATTAGAGATCGGGAAATATGTAAAATGTAGTGTGACCCACTGGCCCTTACACTTTCCTATCACACCAATGTATCATACCATCAAGCCTCAGAGCCCCACCTACACATGTTAGTGTTAAGTAACACACACACCATACCCATGTAAAATCAATATATCCTAATGCACTCAGAACCACATTCCCACTCTGGTTGAGTATAATTCCACTGATAAGATATATGGTAAAATACCATATAAGTTATTGCTAACAGTTTAAACAGTCCACCCTTTTCCATTCCAGAACCAAAATGGAAATTACATGTAGAAAAATCCATTTCATATGATCCCTACATTTATAAAATTATTTATGAGTACCACATATTTCTTATTTGGGAAAATATTATGAAATAAGAATCAGAAACAATAAACACATATTTATCCAAATCAAGTAAATAAATAGTATAATATAAATGAAAAAAAAACCATGTTTCCCTGGTAACATAGAATTTATCCAATACTTGTATTAGTCAGGCACCCAACATTACATTCATCCCAAGTCCCATTTTCAAAATCATATTCTGATACTTACTTAAACCTCTATCTACCATAACCCAACTAATAGAGAAAAACTCACTCTAATACCAATTTGTAACAACTTGATCCAATTTACTCTATGCTAATTAGATCAAAGTGCCGCTACACCTTATGAATTTCTCACCATATGACAAAGGTTGTCGACTTGAAATGAGGTTATATGGGGTGATAGTGGGAAGAATATAAACATTGAATATAAAATACAACAACATACAGTAATGGTGGGAGAAACTATAAATAATAGGAAACACTAATCAATATTACACATACGATAAGAAAAGTAATCATCTATAATACCATGCATATCATATAAAAATAACCAAGATCTCCCTTATGTAGATAACATATGTACAATACATGGACACACAAACACGACCATCCCATAATTTAGGTACCACCTAGATCTTCTAAAAAAACATAAATTCTAAACCATGCACCATTTACACTCCCATCTCCACTAGGATTCAGATGATGAAACCATACTCATATTTATACCATAAGATATCAAGTTTGAATATGTCATGGAGTGCTAGTGTATGGTGTGAGCATGAACTTAGTAGGCCACCATCATTGGTGTCCCTAGATAATATCCATATGTATACCAAATTATACAAATAAAAATAAATGAAAAAAATCTATACAATTTACTCCAATAATTCTCATCCAGCCCGAGTGAGCCTTTACCTACCTCGGCCAGTGATGGAGCTGAAAGATGCATCCATAAATTTTCATATCATAAGTGACCTAAACCTTCCAAAAAATTTCATATCATACACCTACCATAACCAATGTAATTATCCCAAGCCAGTCATGATACCCTAATAGATCATAAAAAACATATCGCAAGACCCGTGGTATTCTAAACCCTTTACAAAACATTGGATCAACAACCCAATGAAACCCAAGGAATGGAAAAACCCATCCTTTTATAATTTTATCTTATTAACCCAACATTTCCACATATGTAGTGATCATCTATAAGGACCCAACCTTAAAACATTACATAATCCTAAGTTTTAGTCAAAATTTTACTTTCTTTCACATTGAGGATCTTTTTAGTTTTATAGATTTAGATAATTATGACATAATATATACATAAAATCAAATATTTATATGGAGTGGATAGTACTAAAATAGTATCTATTTCTTCTAGAATATAAAACATTAAAAAATAAAACATGTTTTCTTTGAAAAATATTCATAACATTTAACTTGACTTATTTAATTCTATTAAACATCCTTATAACCTGCAAAAAACATTTAAAAACTTCGGATGAGCACAAAAATCTCTTTAAGGGATATAAAGAAGGAAAACATTAATAAATAGATGACATAAAAACCATTAAAATCCATTTCATAAAATATAATTATTATGCATAGAAACATCATGAAGTTGCATTGGGAAATATTTACCATATCACTCTTACATTCACTCTTAACAATGGAGTAACCTTTTGGTCAAATTCCATCTTCATAGTACCTAATGCATTGGAAAGCTATAATGGGGCTCACCCGTCATATCTTGAGCTATAATGGGATCAACCCAATATATCTTGAGATATAATGGGGCTCAACCCATCATATCTTGAGATATAATGGGTTAAACCCAACATATCTTGAGCTATAATGGGCTCAACCCAATATAAACAATATCCAAAGAACATATCATGAATAAAACTCTTGATAACTCATTTAAACCCATGAACAAACACATTCACATATCAAAATATCCTTTTTCATAAAAACAATTTTTAAAATATAAAAATCATGAACATAATAATGAAATCATATGATTAAAAAAATAACTATGTAAACATATGATTGAAACATTATTGTAATAAATAATCATGAAATCAGAAGAAACTGCTCATTCCATATATAAAAATAACAGTCTTTTTGAATTTTGTAAAAGAAACATTTAAAAGGATTTTAAAATGAAAGTCCCTTACAAATACCATATCATTGAAACAAGAATTAATAAAATTATAGGAATATGTATATTCATTATAAATACACATAATACCACATAATATAATCAAAAATAATTTTACAAATAACCATATAATGACAAAATCAATGAATTAGAAGGTTAACCCAAAGAATGGAAATTGGGTTAAGAATTCTCTTACCTCGGGTTTGTCTTACATTAAACGTGTCCAAAAATATTGTATAATTGTTCAAAGAGTGTTATTAATATATTAAAGAACCATATTTATATTTATAATAAATTATATTATATTTTTATATCATCTATATGTTGGGCGGAGAAGTGATGGCAAGAGGGGGGGTGAATTGCCTTTTAAAAAATAATTAACAATTTAAAATCAAAGTAAAAGTGAAGCGGAAATAAAAGAGGCAAGACACGCAACTTGATAACAGAGTTCGGCTTAAACCCAAGCCTACGTCTCCGCTCCCAACTCAACCGTTGAGAGATTTACTACCGCTTGCTTTTTAATGGTTTTAGCAAGAAACCCACTAGACTTTAAGGTTAGTCTAGAACCTATTACAGCTTGCTTTTATTGGTTGAGCAAGAACCCACTTGCTTTTAATGGTTGAGCAAGAACCCACTAGCCTTCTTACAGGTGAAGGATAGATCACCTATGACTCAAGCCTTTTAAAGGGAAGGATTGACTAACCTCTTCACACCTTGAAGGTGGTGTGAAAACCCAAATGAAAGGGAGATGAGAGAAAGAGGGGTTTGTAGGCACAAACCCAAATTGATGCTCAAAATAATTAAAACAAGAAAAACCGTAATGAGGAGAAGTCTTGGGCGCCAAAGGATTGATGGAGTTGATGAAGAGCGCTCCAAAGCTTCTTTGGTGGTGCTCCTTGGATGTGGAAGTGAGTTGGAGCAATTGGGGTTCCTTGAAGCAATCCGCCGGAGGTTCTCCAAATGATGGAAAAATGTTCCCGTGGGCTTCCGTGTGTTTCCGGGGCTTCCTAGTCCTTTATTTATAGAGGGGGAACCCTCAAATGGCCTTTGGGGGGATTCGGAGCCGTTGGAGAGGCCTTCGGAGCCGTTGGGAGGTAAGTGGACAAGTCTGGTCAAAGCCCAACGGCTAGTTTTACTGGCTCCACCGGCTGACCGGTGCTTGGCCACCGGTTGGCCGGTGCTTTGAAAAAGGGAGAGGGCTCGGGCTCAGGCACCACCGGCTGGCCGGTGAGGAGGCCACCGGTTGGCCGGTGCTGAGGCAGTGGCTGACACTATTTGTCTGGGTTCCACCGGCTGGCCAGTGGTGGGACACCGGTTGGCTGGTGGTCTGGACAGAGGGATGCCTTCTGTCCAGGCTCCATCGGCTAGCCGGTGGTCATCCACCGGTTGGCCGGTGGACTGATTTTCAGTCCACTTTTGGTCCTTCTTGGCCCAATTCCTTGGAAACCTTTTGCCTATCAACAAGAACACTAAAAACAAGATTAGATAAATAAGAGAGTGATTGTGATCATGAAAATTAAACCACGAGGGGTACGAGAGGTACAACACTATATACCCATTTATTAATAATATTTTGTTATTTCCATTGTTTTGGGTGTGTTCTTTACATGGTTTCCACGGTCAGTTCGTTATGGAATTTCTTGTTGAAAGGAAGAGAAACTCCATAAGTGGAATGAAATGGTATTTACATGTTTCCATAAATTTAAATTATACCATATATCATTTAGTTTTCAGATGTGAGGATGATTCATTAGATAAAACATTAATGATATTCGTTTAAATCATTTTGGTGGTTCTTTGATCATTACGAACTAGTTTCTTTATATAACTCGATATTATGAATATAGGTTAATTAAAGAACATAAAAGAGGTTATATCATACACTTTAAAACCTTTTACAACCAATAAATTGGTTTTATAACCATTCATGAAGTAAGTAAGTAAAATTGAAGACACATCATCCATGATGTCGGTAAATCGACACATCACGAATGATGTTTTTATTTTTAGAATAAAAGGGAGAGGAGAAGAAGTATGATGAGGCATTTTTCCATAAACATGGATAAATTATAGTATATATAAGATAATATGGTTTTAATTCCTATTGTATAATTTTAGGAGAATATATTGTATGAAAAGGAAAAAATTAAAAAGAAAATAAAAGAAAATTGAAAGAGGATTTTTACCTCTTAAAGTCTCTTCCTTGAGAACATCCTTAAGGCCCTTGGTTTTGGCCTTTTGTTGAGGACATAAAGTCTTGGAAGTGGGGAAGAGGCTTGGGAAGAATATTGGTTATAAATTGGGCAATTCTCAAAGCTTCATATGTCTGAGGAGAAGATGGGGTGAGGGTGGTATTTATAGTGGAGGAGAGGAGGGTTTTTCCATTATTTTAATCATTATTTTATTATTTTTCTCAAGACAAGCAATAGTGTTAGATCTTATGACCAAAAATAGTAATTAGTGAATGTTATTTACAACCAAGGGTTCTTATATTTTCATAAAATCATCCATGACTCAATAATTCATGTATTTAGCTTCTTTCATAAATTATCGCATTTCACTATTCACCGAAAATTCAAGTATTTTAGAAAAATATAAAAAATTCACCCTTAAATTTTTTCGATGAATAGAACTCAAAAATGAACTCCATTTTATGAAAATAATTTTATAAATATGAGAATTTTAAATTTTAATTAAAGTCATAATTTATTCAAAAAATATTAGTTTTAAAACTATAACTGATTTTACAACACTTTGAAAAATTAATTAAGGTCTCATAAAATTATCTTATAATCATAAGGAAAAAAATATTAATTCATAAATGTATTTTATGAAAAATTATTTTCTTTTAAATCATTATATTAATTATTAAATTATAAATAAATATTTATGTTTTACGAAAAAAACTTAATCTATCATTTTCAAAACATTTATTTACTCGTTTCAATATATAAATATATCATATTTTCACATATAAGATACATAAGTTTTATTTATACTTTCATGGTTGTGGTTACTATTCTATTGGCTGATTTACTGTTCATAAGGGTAATATTACTATTCATATGGTCTAGTTACAATTTTATCAAAAAAGATTCCTTAAAATACCACTTATTTTATTATACATATTTAATATATTTAACTATTTAATTTCAAAAATAAAACAATTTATTTTATAAGTACCTGGGTTGTTACATTCTCCCCACCATTAGAAAATTGTGTCCTCAAAATTTCTAATCAATTATTAAACAAGTTTTTATACCTTTCCCTTATAGCATTTTCATATTCCCATGTTGTTTCTTTAACCGTGTGGTTTATCCATAAAACATTAACTTGATGAATTACCTTACTATGAAATACTTGTTATCTGCAATCAAGAATCTAAACATGTTTCTCTTCATAAGATATTTTCTATTCCAGTTGAACTAATGTTGGACTCAAAACATTAGATGGATCTGGCACAAACTTTCTCAACATAAAAACATAAAAACATTGTGTACTTGAGCTAAACTCGAAGGCAAATCTATAGGGTAGGAAAATTTTATAACTTTGTCTAGGATTTAAATAGGTTTGATAAATCATGGAATTATATTTCCTTTGTTAACAAAATGAATAACACTTTTCGAAGGATATGTTTTAAAGAAAAACATGATTACCTACCTCAAATGAAAGGTCTTTCCTCCTGTTATCTATAGTTTTTCTATCATCTTTGAGCTATTCTCATGTGATGTTGGATCATATTCAATTTCTTAGCCACTTAATCTACTAATTATGGTCCCATAAACTTCATTTCCCTAACTTCATCCCAAAATGATGGAGTTTGACACCGTTTTACATATAATGCCTCAAAAGGTTCTATCTGTATACTAGAATGAAAATTGTTATTATAAGAAAACTCAACTAAAGAAATATGTTGATACCAACTTTCCAGATAATCCATTAAACAAGATCAAATAATATCCTCTAGTATTTGAATTGTTTTCTTAGTGTTTACATCAAATTGAGGATGAAAAGTAATTATGTAATTTAATTCGGTTACCAACAACTTCTGAATGCCTTTCTAAAAGTTAGAAGTGAAGTTGGGATCTCATTTACATACAATGGATAGAGTAACTCCATGTAACCTAAAAATCTCTTTGAGGTACATGTGATAAATTTGATCTAAATACATAGTATCATGAATATAAAAGAAATGTGTAGATTTAGTCAGTTAGTCAAAAATAACCCAAATCTCATTGTTACCTAGATAATTATTTGGTAGTCCCACCAAGAAGTCTAAGGATATGTTTTTTCATTTCCACTATGGCACTCAAAAAGGCTAAAGAAACCCCTTTAGTAACTTCCACTCTACATTAACCTTTTGACAGGTCAAACATTTCATGGTAAAAATAGCAATATCTCTTTTCATTTCATCCCACCAATAATACTCTCAAACTTCCCTATACATCTTTATGCTTCCAGGAATAACTAAAAATGGAGAACTATGATCTTCAACTAAAAATTATTTCTTCAATTGAGAATCACAAGGAACACATATTATTTTCCAAAACCTCAAAACACAATATTTATCAATTTTAAACTCAGGTAACTTACCCTTTTTAAACAATTCTACCTTTTTCTACAACTCGCAGTCTTCATTTAGAGCATGATTTATTCTATTTGATAAAGATGACTTCACTAACACCTAAAACAAAATAGAGGAATTTCCTACACCAAAAAATTCCAAACCAAAATTTATCAAATAATTAACCAAAGTTTCAAGTTCCAAATGTAACATGGTTAATGTAAAAGTACTTTTCTGACTCAAAGAATTAACCACTTTGTTTTATTTTCCATGATGGTAATGAATAGTGTAATCGTAATCCTTGATTAGTTCCATCCATCATCACTATCTCATGTTCAATTCATTCTAATTAAATATATACTTCAAAATTTTATGTTTATTATATATTTCACATTTTACTCCATACAAATTATGCCTCCAAATTTTTAATGCAAAAATAATAGCATCTAATTCCAAATCACGTGTAGGGTAATTTAACTCATGAAGTTTAAAATGACATAAAGCATAAGAAATTACCTAATAATTATGTATTAGGACACATCCAGTTTCTTTCAACAAAGCATCTCTATATATGATAAATTCACCATCTCTGCAAGGAAAGTCCAAAACTATAGTAATCGCCAATCTTCTTTTCAATTCCTTAAAATAATAATCACATTATTTTTTCCAAATAAACTTAACACATTTTCAGGTTAACTTAGTCAATGGTCTAGATAACCATAAAAAAATTTCAACAAACCTCTATTAATATACTGCTAAACCAAGGAAACAACAATTCTCAGTTATATTTTTGGGTCTTGTCTATTCTTCAACACTTTTGTTTTAGTCTGATCAATAGTTATTCTATATTTAGAAATAATGTGACCAAGGAAAGAAATTTTTTTCAACCAAAATTCAAACTTTATGAATTATCCATACAGTTTATTTTCTTTTAAGGTTTCGAAAACAACCCTTAGATATATTTTATGCTTCTTCTTACTTTTAGAATATGCTAGAATTTCATCAATAAACACAACCACAAACTTATCCAAAAACTCATGAAATGTTCTATTCATAAGATCCATAAATACAGTAGGTGAATTATTTAACCCAAATGGAATAACTACAAACTAATAATTCCCATATCTAGTATGAAATGTGTTTTTCAGAATTTTTTCTTCTTTTACTTTCAACAGATGGTACCCCAACCTCAGCTAAACCTTTAAAAATATATTTCTCCTTAAAGATGATCAAAAAAATCATTGATATGAGGCAAAGGATACCTATTCTTAACAATGATTGTATTAAAGTCTATATAATCAATGAAAAGTCTCATTGAACCATCTTTATTTTTAATGAAAAAGTATAAGATCACCCTAGGGTGAAGTGCTAGGTCAGATGAATCCTTTATCAAATAATCCCTACAACTTCTTTTTCAACTATAAAAGTTCCATTTGATCCATTCAATAAGGGGGTTTAAAATTTGTCGTGGCATCAAGAACTAATTCAATAGTAAACTCAACCTATTGATCAGGAATAACACTAGGAAAATCAATAGGAAAAACATCAAGATACTCATTTACCACTGGAACATCATTAATCTGAACAGTTCCTTTATTTTCAACAATACCTGCAAGATAAATTTCAATTCCATATTTTAAAATTTTATTGGATTCCTAATATGATTTCAATGGTATATTTTCATTCTTGTACAAAAACTAAAACTCTTTCTAAAAAACAACTTCTTTATATCTACAACCAATCTTAGCATGATAAACAAAAAGTCAGTCCATACCCAGAATAACATCAAAATATACTATAGTAAAAACAACAAGGTTTATAGGTAAACTCTTTACATATACAAAGATAGGTATATTCTTATAATTTATTTTTGCCTCAATATTTTCTACAGGTTTTTTTTAACATGAGTTCTGGTATCATTTCTTGAGGTGGGATTTCTAATTTAGTAGAAAATTTGTAAGAAATAAAGGAATGTTTAGACCCTAAATAAGACAACACATTAGAATGTTTAGTAAAAACAAGAAATGTACCTGATACCACTTCGTTTGATGGCTCAACATCTACTGAAGTAGTTGCAAAGTATTTTTCCACACCCTTCTATTTCCAATATTGCGGATTTTTTAACTAAGTGACTAGCTTTAGACACGCATTGTCAAAATGACACAACTCTTTACAGTTAAAGCATCTTACCATCATCTTCTCATCATTCTTATGATCATTTTTTTTTTACAATCATGGTCCATGTTTCCAAACATTACACATCGATAGCACTTCCCAGAATTTACAATACATTCTTTGAGATTATTTTTAACACACTTTTCAAAAGAATGGAATTTGATTTTCTTACCTCCAAATTTATTTGATGAATTCTTCCCTAAATCTTTCCAACCTGGACACTTATTATTCTTATCATAATGAGGCACATATGTGTTAGAAAACTCCATTTCAACCTTTTTAGAACAATGAACAACTTTCACATATCTTTTAAATTCTCATACATCCAATTATCTTCGTAAACCGGGTTTTAATCTTGAGTAAAACCAATTAATTTTTCTATTAGTGTCCCGAACAAAATCTAGAACATACTTGGAAAATTTTGTGAATATTTCTTTATATTCAGCTACAAAATCTTCATTTTTTTCCTCAATTATAAAAAAATTTCCATTCAGAGTTGAAAAACTTTTGGGAAATATTTCTCAAGTAAAATATCCTTGAATGTTTCTCATTTCATGGAATCAAGATCTTCTTTATCTATAGTATTTTTAACCAAAGACCACCATCGATCAGATTCACCTTCAAAATGATAAATTGAAAGGGTTACCCTTTTATATTCTAAACATCCCACAACATTAAGTATCTTTTCTAGATCATCGATCCATCCTTCAGCCACCACCAGGTTAGATGATCCACTAAATGATGGGGGATGTTTCTATATGAAATGTTCCACAAAATACATGTTCCTACATGTTAGATCAAGGTACTATATAGCATGAGCACCACCACCATTTATCACCTAAGTCAACTAATCGGTTACTATCAAAAACTGCTCGGTTCTAATTCCCACTATTCTAGGGTATAGATTCATACAAATATCATCCTCTCAGTGCCTTCCTACTTCATCTTCCCTATTTATTGTACGGAAAACCATTCTGAACAAACATATATTATTCAAAGAAATATGGTAATCTTCAAAATCTCTATCATTTTAAATTAACCATAAAGTAAAAAATCATTTATGGTATTCTATTAACATCACCATAACCCCTATGTTTATCTATACCATTATTTGATACCAACTATAAGGACCCAGCCTTAAAACATTATATAATCCTAAGATTTAGTCAAAAATTTACTTTCTTTCACATTGAAAATATTTCCATTTTTAGAGATTTATAGAATTAGGACATAATACATACATAACATCACATATTTATACATAGTGGATACTCCTAAAATAGTATCCATTTCATCCAAAATATATAACATTAAAAAATAAAACATGTTTTCTTTGAAAGATCTTAATAACATTTAACTTGACTTACTTCTTTATCTTACACATCCTTATAACCTCTAAAAAACATTAAAAAACTTAGGATGGGCAAAAAATATCAGTAAAGGATATAAATAAGGAAATCATTAATCAATCGATAACTTAAAACCCATTTCATAAAAACTCATTAGTATGCATAGAAATATCATAAAGTTTACTTGGGAAATATTTACCGTATCACTCTTATATTCATCCTTACAAGTAGAATAACTTTTTAGTAAAATTCTATATCTATATTACCCAATTAATTGGATAGTTATAATGGGTCTCACCCGTCATATCTTGATTTATAATGGGCTCAACCCAACATATCTTGTGCTATAATGGTGCTCAACCCATCATATCTTGAGATATAATGGGGAAAACCCAACATATCTTGAGGTATAATGGGTTAAACCCAACATAAATAATGTCCAAGGAACATATCATGAATAAAACTCTTCATAACTCATTTAAACCAATGAGAAAACACATTCACATATCAAAATACCCTTGTTTCCTAAAAATCACTTTTTAAAATATAAAAAACATGAATATGAAAATGAAATCATGTGATTGAAAAATAACTATTAAAATATATGATTAAAAAATTATAGTAATAAAGAATCATGAAATAAATAGAAACTGCTCATTCCATATATAAAAAGAAAAATCTTTTTGAATTTTATAAAAGAGACATTTAAAAGGATTTTATAAGGAAAGTCCCTTAAATTTACCATATCATTGAAGAAATAATTAATTAAAAGATATCAATATATATATTAACTATAAATCCACATAATAACACATAATATAATCAAAATTAATTTTATAAAAAACTATATCATGACAAAATAAATGAAGGAGAAGGTTAACCCAAAGAATGAAAATTGGGTTAAGAATTCCCTTACCTCCGGTTTGTCTTACTTTAAATGTGTCCAAACCTTATGTATAATGGTTCAAAGGGTGTTATTAACATATTAAATAGATAAATTAATATTTATAATACATTATATGATCTTTTTATAACATTTTTACACACATTTATTAATAATATATTTTATTTCCATTGTTTCGGGTGCGTTCTTTACATGGTTTCCATGGTCAGTTCATTATGGAATTTCTTGTCGAAAGGAAGAGAAACTCTAGAAGTGGAATGAAATGGTATTTAAATGTTTTCAGAACATTAAATTATACCATATATCATTTTTTTAAATATTATGATGATTCATTAGATAAAACATTAATGATATTCGTTTAAATCATTATGGTAGTTTTTTTATTATCACGAACTAGTTTCTTTATATAATTCAATATTATGAATATATGTTAAATACAGAACATAAAATAGGTTATATAGTAAACTTTACAACCTATTTCAACCATTAAAATGGTTTTATTACCATACATGAATGAATTAATAAAAATTAAAAACACGTTGTCCATGATGTCAGTAAATCGACACATCACAGACAATGTTTTTATTTTTAGAATAAAAGGGAGAGGAGAAGAAGTACGATGATGAATTTTTTTATAAACATGAAAAAATTATAGTATATATAAGATATTGGAGTTTTAATTCCTCTTGGATAAGTGTATTTGAATATATTATAAGAAAATAAAAATAATTTAAAATAAAATAAAATAAAAATGAAAGAGGATTTTTACCTCTTGAATTCTCTTCCTTGAGAACCTCCTTAGGGTTTTTATTTTTGGACTTTTTGTGAGACCAAAAGGTCTTGGAAATGCGGAAAATCCTTGGGAAGAATCTTGGGTATAAATTGTATAAGGATCAAATCTTGATAGGTGTGAGGAGAATATTAGGTGAGGGGTGGTATTTATTGTGGAGGAGAGGTTGGTTTTTCCATTATTTTAAACATTATTTTATTATTTTGCTCAAGAAAAGAAATATAGTTGGTTCTTGTGACCAAAAAAAGTAATTAGTTAATTTTAGTTAGAATTAAGGGTGATTACCTCAGTATAACATCATCCATGACTCAATAATTCATGTATTTATCTTATTTCATAAATTACCGTATTTCACTATTCACCAAAAATTCATGTTTTTTAGAAAAATCTCAAAAATTCAACCTAAACATTTTTTTATTTGTAGAATTCAAAACTGAACTCAATTTTTTGAAAATAAATTTATAAATATGAGAAATTTAAATTTTAATTAAAATTAGAATTTATTCGAAAAATACGAGTTTTAAAACTATAACTGATTTTACAACACTTTGAAAAATTAATTAAGGTATCATAAAATTATCTTATAATCAGAAGACAATAAAATATTAATTCATGAAACTATTTTATAAAAATAAATTTTATTTTAAATAATTATATTAATTATAAAATGGTAAATAAATATACATGTTTCACAACCAACACTTAATCTATCATTTTCAAAACATTTATTTACTCATACCAATATATAAATATATGATTTTTTCACATATAAGATACATAAATTTTATTTATACTTTCATGGTTTTGGTTACTATTCTATTGGTAAATTTAATATTCATAAGGGTCATATTACTATTCATAAGGTCAACTTAATATTCCGTCAAAAAAGATTCCTTAAAATACCACTTATTTCATTATACATTTTAATGGATTTAACTATTTAATTTCAAAAAGAAAAAAATTTATTTTTTAAGTACATGGGTTGTTACATCATCCTTCTCCTATTTGATGATCTCACACACTACCAATCATGGTAAACTATGGTATATCCTCCATTATATCGATGAACCTCATCATCATCCACCCTATGTCTCATAACTATAGAGGGAACCACCAAAAAAACAATATTTAAAACTAGATCATGGGTCCTATCCTATGTGAAAATAATACCAATGGCCTTATCCACTATGGTGAGTTCCATCACCAGTATCCTATAGTTACACCTTGCTAAAACTCTATCATCATCCATAGTAATGTTCAATAATACCCACAACACACTAGAGAACCTCTTTCTACACCTAAGGAAATGGTTAATTCCATATGCATTACATAAATGGACCCCTATTTCTACCTATTGTAGTGGTCAACGCCATCTATATCATAATAGTGAACATTCATCACCACAATTCCTAGTGATCAACATCACCCACAGTCACAAATGTTATACCCATCACATTCCCTAGGAACTACATTAACCATCACATCTCATGAGTCACCCCTTTAAAACATACAACATGATCCCATAAAACCCCCAAACCACAACACTAATCAAGTCAATGAAAACTAGGAAAAACATTTCAATTTTTATATGAAACCACTCCTAGATATCTCTTACAAATAATAGAAACCACAAGTTTTTTTGTTCCAAGTCACTCACAGAACCCCACTCATTTTCATTTATTAAAAAATATATAGACACACATATGACACAAAAACAACTATGAAAGAAATACCTAGAGTTTACAGGACTCCACTTTCTAGTATACATCAGTCTATCTATCTATAATTATAAGAAACCATGTGATATGAAAAAAAATCATGATTTAGGTAAAAACCAATATAAAATGAGGAAACAAAAATAGAAACCAATAATAATCACTCGGGTGAAGTTACCCAGTCAGGATCCAAGTATAACTAAGAGAGGGAGGGGGTTAATCACTGATATCTTTTCTTTTAATGTTTCATTTCTTGTTGAAACAAATTTCTCCTCTTATTAAAGAGTTCTTTCCCAACTGAACGAACACAACCACAAGAACACGGTATTTACAAGGTTCACTACTCGACAAGATTAGCTACGTACTTGGTATGGTGCATAAATAATATAGTATCACACAATAAACTATAAAAAAATACTTTGATTTAGAATACAAAAATTAGGATATGCCCTTTCACTCATGCAGTACTTGGGAGATAATCCTCAAATATTTGTTCACACTCTTAGAAAAAATAGGACAAATTAATATATATGTGCTTCTTGAATAACTTTCTCAAATATGGTAGTTGAAAAAAACTCTTCTCTTTCCTATCTAGAAGTTAATAGGAACAACTTGGACTTAGAAAAAATACTTAGTCCTAAACCCTATTCATATCTTGGTCTACTTGAAATCACCTCTCACTTATTTTGGGTACTCAAATATTCAGCTAGTAGAGCTCCTTTACAGAGCTCCTTCGTGAAGCTCTCAGTTTTACAAAGCACTCTAGTTTGTAAATCTATATAGTTTTAAAATATCACTAGATTGCATATCTCACTATTTCCTAGAGCACAAATTGTTATTTTTGAAGTTCACTTTTTTTGCAAATATCAACGGCTCACTACGAAGCTCCTTTTCTTTACGGAGCCCACTGCCTTCACAGAGTTTTCTTTCTCCATGAACCTTCTTCGCAACTTGAGAGCTATAAAATTATTGTTAAGTCACACTAATTTTCTCAAGGGGGTAGGGGCCTATTTATAGGAATTTCCCACCGACTCTAGAACCTTCCATCCACCTTAGCACCATGTCAGCACCAAATCGCATAGCTCCTAAATTTCCACCGAAATTCACTTTGTTTCACGAAGCACCCTGACTATATTCAAGATTTTTAAAGCTCTTCTTAATCACAAATCATTCCATAAAATCCTTTGAGCCACCACGAGGCTCCTTCTTCCTTTGTGTCGCTGCAATGATCCACTCACAATTCTATTCGCCACCACAATGCTCGCTTGCAAAGCTCTTCCCATCTTCCATTCATGAAGTTTTTTGTAATCACGAAGCACACCGTCAACATTCTTCATGTCTTCGTGAAATATACTTCATGAATCACATCTTTGAAAAATTAATTTCTTTTACATATTTGTATGTGATATTTAAGGAAATCCACTTTTTGAAATGTTATCCTAACTCCAAATTTTAGACCACAAAAATTTGGAAAACACAAAAAAAATGAACCATCTTAGACACCTGCTTCTACAAGACCAACCATACTGATTGACCACATATTTTATCCTCTTGTCCTTCATAAATCTTGCATCACAAGTTCCCCAACCAACTTATGATCTTTGTGAAATACATATCAGAAAATAATCATCAGATTCACCGTGGAAAGAATTATAACTTTCTTGTCTTTCCTCACCTAGTTATACAAAATGAAGTGATTTCCTTTCTTCTCAAGCTTCCTTGACAACAAAAGACAATACTTAGTTCATCCAAAAACTTCATCATCCAACTTGTTCCCAAAAATCTCCCCCTTTGTATTTTGTTTTCAACCAAATTTCATAAATCATTAACCTGTGAAACCTCGAGCAATGGGTCACTTATCAAAAATTCTAAGCCTACGTGAGCTAACTCATTTTAGGAAACAAGAATTATTGGCAACAAGACCATGCTTTCCAAATGTAGTGAGTATGAAACCACATCATATCATACTTACTCTTCAACCTTCTTCACTTTTTCAAAATTCATACAATAAAAAATTTTGTTTCCTACAACCACTCTACAACCATTCTACAACCATTCCAATAAATATTTAGAATAGTTCACACACTTACATATTGAATTCACAGCTTACTCACAACTCCCAATTTAGTCATGCCTCCATAAGGATATATTTTTTACAATTATGCCCCTTGAAAACACTATACAAAGGTAAGATGAGAGAGGGTACAGAAACATGTACCTTAGCCTTGATGATAAGGAGGTTGGACACCCAAGTTTAACTTCAATTTTGAAGATGGTTCTGTCAGTAAAGGTTTTGTGAATATGTCAGCAACTTGTTCTGATGTAGGAGCATACTCTAGCCTCAATTAATTATTCCCCACCTACTCTTTGATGAAGTCGCACTTTATGTAAATTTGTTTTGAGTGAAAATGTTGCACCGTATTCCTTGTAAGATTAATTGAACTCTGATTATCACAACCCAAGAGCAAGGGTAGCTTTACTTCAATAAGTAGATCTTCTAACTAAGTCTTCATCCACATGATTTGGGTAAAAACTTGAGTAGTAGTAATATACTAAGATCCATATGTTCTAAGAGTTATTGAATTATGTTTCTTTTTATTCCAACTAATGTAACTTTTCCCCAGAAAGAAAAGTTCACTAGACGTGGATCTTCGATCGTCAACATTTCCTGCCCAATCATCATCTAAATACTCGAATAGATCAATATTTTCTTAGAAATCATACCTTATTCCAAAATTTGTTGTGTCTTTGATATATCTGAGAAATATTTTTTCAGTAATCAAATGTGATTCTTTAGGAGTGCTCTAAAATCTTGCCCATAAGGTAACAACATAGACGATGTCGGGTCTTGAGGCAGTCAAGTATAAAAGACTTCTAATCATCTTTCAAAACTCTTTTTGATCAACTTCCTTGTCTTATCCATCTTTAGAAAACTTAGTTCCCACTGAAATCAGTGTGGACTTGGTTTCAAATTTTCTATTCCAAACATATTTATAAGTTCTTTAGAATAATTTTCTTCAGATAGAAAAATATGTTTCTTATTTTGTGAAATTTGCATCCCAAGAAATTATTTCATTTCTCCCAGCGTAGATATCTCAAATAACTTCTTCATCTCCTTATCCAATATTTAACATGATCTTTCATCATTCCCAACAAAGATAATGTCATCTATATAAACAATTATGATCAGAGAGAACTCCTATAATTCCTTTATGTAAATATTGTTGTCAAATCTTCCTTTCTTGAAATTCATTTTTCTCAAGCAAGTATCTAGTTTTGAATACCATTCCCTTGGAGCTTGTTTTATCCTATAAAAAGTCTTCTTCAACTTTCACACATAACTTTCATCCTTCCCAATAAAAAATCCACAGTTTTGATCAATGTAAACTTCCTCGTCAAGATCACAATTCAAGAATGTGTATTTTACATCCATTTGAAAGATTTTCTAACCTTGTTGTGTAGAAATATCAAGAAAGATTCTGATTGTTTCTAACCTTTCCACCGGAGAAAAGGTTTCATCAAAATCAATGCCTTCAATTTTTGAATATACTTTTCAAAAAAAACCTTTCTTTCTTTCTTATCACTTCACCATATTCATTCACCTTGTTTCGGAAAACCCACTTTGTACCAAAATTGTTCTTATTGTCCATATTGGGTACAAGTTCCCAAGTATCATTCTTCTCTATCTGATCAATCTCTTCATTCATATCCTGAAAAAATTATGGATGCTCAAATGCTTCGTTCACATTATTCAGTTCACCTTTTGAATAGAGAGAAGTGTGTGTGATAGAATTCATTGTTCTTCTTGTTTTAACCCTCTAATGTTGGTCTCCAATAATATTCTAAGCCTCCACTTTCTTCCTCAACCTAGGATTGTTTGGTTGAATTTTATCCTCGTCACTTGATATTGCTGAGTCTAATTCCTCTTCTTGAGTAGGATTAACATAGTCTACAGTAATGTCATAATTGTTAACAAAATCTTCTCTATCCTACTCAACTTCCACATCAGCATATGACTACTTTTCTTTCTCAAAATTTTCAATAACTTTCACATCTAAAAAATAAATAATTCTTCCCATTTCTTTGTTGATACATCTATATTCTCTTCCTTCTGAAGAATAGCTAAGAAAAATTCAATCATCTCCTCTTTGATCAAACTTTCCATGGTTTCCACTTTTCTTCTTTATAATTCATGGACTCCCAAAAACTCCTAAGTGTTTCAGACTTGGAGATTTCCCATAGAACATTTCATATGGAGTCATATCTGATTTTGGCCTATAGAAACATTGGTTCTGAATATACATAGCAGTGCTCATGGATTTTCTCCAATAATAATAAGAAATACTATGTTCAAGTAACATAGTTCTCCCCATTTCCACCAGACTTCTATTCTTTATTTTAGCAACCCCATTTTGTTGAGGTGTGTATGGTGAACTGAACGCATGCCAAATTACATGATTCACTAGATAATTTTCAAACTCTTCATTCTTATACTCACCACCATTATTAGTTCTCAACTTCATTACCAAATACTCACATTCCTTCTCTTCTTTCCTCCTAAAACTCTTAAACATTTTTAAAGCATCAGACTAATGTCTCCTATACATAACACAAGTAAGGAGAGTAAAGTAATCAATGAAAGTAATAACGTACTTATCTCCATTTTTATATTGTTTTCTCATTGGTCTTCAGATATCAGAATGTATAAGTTCCAAGGGTTTTTTTAATGAATTTTGACTCTCTTATGCATAGAGTTTATAATCTTCCCTTTCTCACAAATAGTGAAACACCAATATCCTTTTCTAGATAAATCATGCATATCTCGAACACTGTCTCATGTTGATAACTTTCACATGTTTCTATGACACATATACCCTATCATTTTATACCATTACTGATTTTCATCCACCACACCCATTTAACAAGAGTTTTATACTTCACCAACTTGGAACAAATTCTCTTTTTTAAATTGGCCTCTTGTAACTATATTTCCATCATTTTCACTTTTCAAAACAATCATATATTTTCTAAAGAGAACTTTGTTTCCCTCATCACAGAGTTGTGAAAAACTTATCAAGTTGTGTTTCAGCCCATCAATATATAGTGTTTTCCTGGATTTCATATTTTCTTTTACAATTATGGATGATCCAACACCTTTGATCCTTAGAGATTCATCATATTCCAAATGTCACTTTTATTGATCCTTCTTAGGTTCATTTTTAGAAGTATTTTTACCAACTTCTGTAATATATTTCTTGAAACTTGTGTTCCTTTTCTCAGCTTTAGACAATTTATGTTGGACAAGTTCCAACTCATCTTCTTTGGACTTCAACTTTACTTCCATATGATCATTGTGATTATTTTCACTCTCAAGAGAATTTTTTAGATCATCGATCTCCTTTTCAATTTTTTTTTCTTATTAGGAAAACATTCCTAGTCATTTGACGAAGAGTTTTCATTTTTCAATTTCCTATTTTCCTTCTCAAGCCTTCTGATCTTTCACAAACATTACTTCAGTTATTCCTTCAGATATTATTCATGTTTAGTTTCCTCTTATTTAGTACTACTTCTCTAATAATCTTCATTATTAACTATTGCAAAGAAAGGTACAATCTCTAGCTTTCTTAGAAACATATTTTTTAGATTCAGTATTTCTATCATCATATTCTTCATTTTTTGAAAAAAAAAATCTTCTTATTTTTTATTTGAATAAATTTTTATCTTTACCTCTGCTAGAATATTTATTTTTGTCACCATGTTTCTTCCATGACCTTCTTGGTCTTTTGTCTTCTTCATCATTGTCTTCATCTTTCCTTTTTTTAGGGAAATTAGTCGCAAAGTGACCAATAGATCTATATTCAAAACACTTCAAAGGGAGGTTCCCTTTGTATTTCCCTATGCCTCTTTTCACATTTTTAGAAAAAAAATGATAAAATTTCATTAAAATGTTGACATACCTCGTTTTCATAGTTGGATTCACCAGCTTCATATTCAATAATATTTTTCTTCGAATTATCTTTATTTGAAAACTTTAAAGACATTTCTCTATCAGATTTTACTTTTCTCTTCATAGTCTTCTCTCTTATCATTTCATAGGTGATAAGAGTACTTTGAAAATCATCCATAGATAATGTTTCAAGTTCTCTGTCTTCCAGTGATGAAAATTTTGCATCAAATTTTTCAGGAAGAATTCTCAATATCTTTTCAACAACTATATAATCCTCCAACTTTTCACCAATACATCTAATTGTACTGACAATGTTGTTTATCCTGGTAAAGAAGTCCCCAACTAATTCATGCTCACCCATCATTATTTCTTTATACTTCAGCCTCCATAATTAAAGTTTTGTCTTCTTCACTTTTTTATTTCCTTCATATATGTTTTTCAGTTTTTCCTAGATTATTTTGGCTATAGTGACACCTTTCACTCTTAAAAATTCAATATCAGGAAGAGATGAGAGTAATTCAATTTTAGCTCTTCCATCATTCTCAAGATTCTTCTTATCAGTAGAAGTAAGAGGAACCGTGTCATTAAAAGCAGGAAATCCATCTGTTGTAGTTTCAAGAACTTCATATCTAAGAGACATAAGATAAGTAATCATTCCATCTTTACAGATATGATAATTCTTCTCATAAAACATCGGTATCCCCTTACTATTCACTCAATTTAGATTCTCCATCAAAAATTCTATTCAAAACTTCAGTAAAGAACAAACAAAGGGAACCTATCCCTCTAATACCAATTGAAGTTACCCAGTCAGGACCCATGTATCACTGAGAGGGTGAGGAGGTGAATTAGTGATATATTTTCTTTTTATGTTTCCTTTCTTGTTGAAACAATCTTCTCCACCTATTAAAGAGTTTTTCCCTTGCTGAATACACACAACTATAGGAACATGATATTTACAAGGTTCACTACTCAATGAGAGTAGCTACATCCTTGGTATAGTATGGAAATAATATAGTACCATGAAATCCAAGAGAAAACAATCCTTTTATGTGTAATACAATGAGTAGGATATTCCCTTTCACTCATGTATTACTTGGGAGATAATCCTCAAGTATGTGTTCACCCTCTTAACACAAATAGGTTAAAGAAATATCTTAGTGTTTCTTAACAAACTTTCTCAAATCTGATCGTTAAAAATAAATCTTCACTCCCCTATCTAGAAGATTATAGGAACTACTTATACTTAGTAATAATACTTAGTCTTAAACCATATTCATATCATAACCCACTTGAAAGCACTTCTCACTTATTTTGGGTACTCAAATCTTCAAATCGTAGAGCTCCTTTGCAGAGCTCCTTCGCGAAGCTCCCAACTTCGCAGAGCACTATAGTTCACAAATCTCTCTAGTTTGAAAAGATCACTAGATCGTAAAGATCACTATTTCGCATAGAACATATTGGTCTTTGCAAAGTTCACTTCCTTTTCAAGTTCAATGGCTCACCATGAAGCTTTTTTCCTTTGCAGAGCTCACTGCCTTTGCAGAGCTTTCTTTCCTTATGAACCATCTATGCAACTTGAGAGCTCTAAAATTCTTTTTAAGTCTCTCCTAACTTTATCAAGGGGGTAGGGGCATATTTAAAGTCATTTCCCACCAACTCTAGAACCTTTCATCCATCTTAGTGCCATGTCAAAACCAAATCACATAGCACCAAAATTTCCACCGAAATTCACTCTATTTCGCGAAGCACTATGACTATTTTCCATATTTTCAAAGCTCATCATAATCGGAAATCATTTCATCATATCCTTTGTTCTTCCATTTTAGCGACCTGAATCTTGAAGTACATTGAGATTACATTACTTTTGCAGAATACTTAGCACATAACAAAACACACACACACAAGGATCGTAATAGTTTAGTGTCTTTGGAAACTCGGAATAAAATCTTCTAATCGTGGTGAAAGATCTTCAATATCTCTCATAAAGATCTTCCCTTTTTTTTACCTAAAACCTTTCTTTATATCCTAGAAAGGAATTCATAAAAATAATATAAGATAAAGGAATTCATAAAAATAATATAAGATCGTAACCTTTCTTCATAAGATCTTCCCTTTCATGACATCATAAAACAATTAATATAAGATAAAGGAATTCATAAAAATAATTCCATCACAACATGATCAAATCAATGTAATAATAGGGATAAAAACAGAACCCTTTATTATCTTAGATGTAAAATAATTTTGATAAAACACTTGAACTCCATTCTTGAGGAAAATATCCTTTCTTTTTCAAAAACATTTTTCCTTTCTTAACATGTCATACGACTTTAAACTAAAAGAAGTTGATTAAAAATAAACTTGAAAACTTTTAAAGGAAGCTTCTTGGAAATAATGTTTTAAAAATCCATTCATGCTGTATAATTTAAAAAAACATTCTTCGTACTTTTGTCGGAAAAGTCAAAAAGTACCTCGTACGAAAAACGTCAAAAGATTCCTTTCATATCTTTTACTAAAAACTCACTGATGGGTAAAATTGGATATAAACTATTGTATAAGGATATAAATATTACATATTGATGAAACATGGATGTGGATGATAAAATACACCCCAGTAAATTTCAAAGTATAAACAATCTCGGATAAAAATGAGATTGTGATATTTTCCCTTACCTTAGGTCCGACTTGCTTTGTACGTCTCTGAACCTCCTGTATAATGATTTAAATCATGTTATTGACTTATTACAGAATCATATTCATTGTTATTATATCATATATGGTCCACTTATGACTTTATATTACCCGTTCTTTTGTAAATTCATGTTAAAGAAGCGTTTTGGGTAAAATTGTTTCATTTGTCATCCGTGTTTTGACTTGTAATTATTCATATGATTACTTAGATCATGATTACTTAATTCCAGAATATAAAACATGATTTATATATATATATTCAGAATATACATATATATAATAAATCATTAAAGGGAAAGAAATACACCGTTCATGGAGACGGTAGTCCGTACGTACGCATGAATGCTGTTTTCGTTTCCTTATTGAATTGAATGGAATTAAGTAGATGACATACATATAAATATAAATAAATCCAGTATCATTATTATGTCATACATTTCATTAGTACTTACTATATATACTTTATAATCATTCATGAATGGTTAATCATTGAGAATGAATCTCATCGCGTCGTGGAGACGGTAGTCCGTACGTACGCACGAGCGATGATATCGTTCCCATGGTCGTGGAATTGTGTTGAAGTGTATGTATATTATTTCAGTATCAATATCACTTTATAATAATCATATATAGTTACTCATTACACCATTATACCCATCCAATTAAGGTGGTGGCGGAAAATAGATTACACCACGGCGTGGAGACGGTATTCCGTACGTACGCACGCGCGGTGATTTCCTTTTTCCGTAGGATGGATAGAAGGTTAATTAGAGTTGTTTAATATTTATAATAACATATCAGTATATAATAAATACTTATGTTATTACTTTATCATGAAACAACTAAAGAAGAAGAAGTTGAAGAAGAAAGAAATTGAAAAAGATCGGTAATGGATATTACCTCTTTTTGACGCGCCTTCACTTAACCTCCACTTAAAGAACTAAGGATGGTCTTTGAAGAATACCAGGACCTCTAGGATGATACTAGGCAAGTTTAGAAGGGATTTTGGCAGGATTTGGCCGAGCTTGAATGCTCAAATTGGTGTGAGGAGGAGAGGGAGGAGGTGCCCTTTTATAAGGGAGGAGAGGGGCATCTTAGGAAAATCTCAAAATATTATTTTATATTAAGGTCAAATTCGGTTTATAATGGTTCCAAATGGTCTTATTTCAAAGATAAAGTTGGGATGGGTCTAAATCCTCTCATACAATAGGATTTAGACAAGTTTAGGTTATTATTTTAACCTTATCAATTAGATTTAACTCTAAGTTAAATAATTTAACTTTTACCGTGTCTTTTTGTTTTTTTACACTATATGGTTAATAAACTTACTATATGAAGCCAAAAGAACCCCAAGTTGTTTATTATTAATATATCTATCCTCATATAAGTCATTTGGCCGAACCTTAGATTTTTAGTAAATAAATAACAATTGATAATATAATAATTGTTTTAAAAACTAATTTATGTCAATTGTGACACTATTTGGTACATGATTTTTATGAAATTTCTAACAGAATTATAAGTTCTAAAAAAGTTACTTAAATCAACAATAACATGTCATATTAACCTATAAAATCAGTTTAAGTCATAAAAAGTCTCAAATTACATTTATTTTGGAATTTATAATATCAATTATGTTAATTTTTCTTAAAAAGGTAATTACTGTATCATTGTTGTGTCATAAATAAATTAAATTATTTAAAGTCTAAAAATTACAAATAAAATACAATTATTTAGGAAATCTTTTTATCTTTCTAATGAATATTTATAGTCGAATTTATCTTATGTATAACCCCATATTAAAAATGTTTTAGTAAATAAACTTTGATTTTAACTCTTTTAACTCTTCTTTGAAATAAATAATAATAAATGTCCTAATCTAATCCAAGTGGGCCTAAATGATAATATTTTACACTTAAGGTTGTTTTTGGTCGAGATACACTTGTCCAATAGTATTAGGACATGTGTTAGGGTAATAATAATATCATTTTTACCCTTAATTACCCTATTTACTTTTAACCGTGGTAAATAAAAGTAAAAAGTTACTATTCACCAAAAATTATTTTCATCTCATTGAACCACATTTTACTTACTGACATCAACCGTGTCTCTCGGATTTTTGAAATTCCATTCACAGAAGTGGTAAAATTAAGATTTATGAAAAAATTAATTTTTTTAACTACCACTTAGTAGTTTCACTATTCATCAAAAATTGAAGTTTTTCAGAAAAATGCCAAAATTTCACCCTAAGCTATAATTGATATTCCGAATTCAAAAATGATTTCTATTTTACAAAATTACCAACATATAAGTTGCATTAATTAATTTTATAATTAATTTTCGTTGTCACAACAAATAGCGTGTTTTTAGGAGATGATAACTATCAAAAGATTAACACTTGTTTATGTCTGGTGTAAATGTGAAATTACATTCAATGACCAACATTGTATTGAATTGTAAAAATATATTCTAAATATACTTTAAAACTACTCAAATTAATAATTTATCACTATTAATTATTTCGATTAAAAAAGTTTTTTTAATTAAAATTTAGTAATTTTCACTATTCATCAGAAAATGAAAGTTATCCGAAAAGTCCCAAAATTTCTCCCTAAGCTAATTTTGATATTATGAATCCAAAAATGAATTCCATTTTGAAAAATAAAATTTACAAAATTTCAAAAAGTGGTTATTACTATTCATAACGGCTAGTTTTAATAATATTTTAATAGCATATTGTTGTTTAGTGAAACTCGTTATTGCGTACTACACACGCTATCGAGGAAGGTCGTGATTGTGTGTAATGCAAGGCAAGTCAAGGATGCGTGTTGTACAAGCTCCTTTTGGTGTAGCGTACAACAAAAGACATTAGTGAAATTAAAAAGAATATTTTTCATAAAATCTTGGGCTGTTACATCCATGATTCTCCTTATTCATTTTCACCCCTATAATTCTCCACTCACAATTCTCTTCAACACTACAATGTTCACTTGAAAAACTCTTCCCCTTTGCTATTCACGAAACTCGTTGTAATCATGAAACACACCATCAACATTCTTCATGTCTTCGTTAAATCTACTTCATGATTCCAATATTCACAAAATTAATTCCTTTTCCATATTTTTATGTGATCTTCAAGGAAATCCTCTTTTTTCAATACTATCCCAACTCCAAATTTTGGACCCCAAAAATTTGGCAAACACTGTAAGACTATGCCATCTTAGACACCTACTTATACAAGACCAACCATACTGATTGACCACATATTTTCTCCCTCTATCCTTCATAAATCTTACATCACAAGTTCTCCAACCAACTTATGATCTTTGTGAAATACAGATCAGAAAAGCATCTTCAGATTCACTGTGGAAAGTATTGTAACATTCCTATATTTCCTCACCCACTTATAAAAAGTGAAGTGATTTTCTTTCTTCTCAAACTTCCTTGACAACAAAATAAAATAATTAGTTCATCCAAAAACTTCATCAGCCAACTTGGTCCCAACAATCTCCCCATTTGGATTTTGTTGTCAACCAAGGTTAATAAATCACTGAACTTTGAAACCTCGATCAATGGGTCAGTTATCAATAATTCTAAGCCTACATGAGCTAACTCATTAAAAGAAACAATAATTATTGGAAGCAAGACCATGATGTCCAAATGTAGTGACTATGAAGCCACATCACATCATCTTTCCTCCCCATCCTTCTTCACTTCATCAAAATTCCTTCAATAAAAAATTTGGTTTCCTACAACCACTGTATAACCATTCTGAAACCATTCCAACAAACAGTTAGAATAGTTCACACACTTACATGAGGAATTCACAGATTACCCACAAATCCCCCTTTATGCATGCCTCCATAAGGATAGATTTATGACAATTTTCCCCCTTGAAAACACTATCCAAAGGTAATATAAGAGAGGGGATAGAAACCCGTACCTCAACCTTGATGAGAAGGAGGTTGGACACCCATGTTCAAACTTGATTTAGAAAATGGTTTCTTCGGTAAATGTTTTGTGAATATGTCAGAAACATGTTCCGATGTAGGAATGTACTCCACCATTAATTCATTCTTCCCCACCTATTCTTTGATGAAGTGGTACTTTATGTCAATGTGTTTTGAACAAGAATGTTGTACCAGATTCCTTGTAATATTTATTGCACTCTGATTTTCACAACCCAAGAGCAAGGGTAGCTTTACTTCAACAAGTTGATCTTCCAAATGAGTCTTCATACACATGAGTTGGGTAGCAACTTGAGTAGCAGCAACATTTTCAACTTCAATTGTGATAAGATTTACTTAATTCTATTTATTTTTATGCCAACTAACATAAATTTTCCCCAAAAAGAAAACTTCACTAGATTTGGATCGTTGATCATCAACATTTTCTGCACAATCAGCATCTGAATACCCAAATAGATCAATATTTTCTGATCCATCGTGCCTAATTTCAAAATTTGTTGTTCCATTGATATATCTGAGAATTATTTTTCCAGCAATCAAATGTGATTCTTTAGGATCACTCTGAAGTCTTTCACATAAGGTAACAGAATAGACAATGTCGAGTCTTGAGGTAGTCAAGTATAACAGACTTACAATCAGCTTTTGAAACTCTTTCTGATCAACATCCTTGCCTTATCCATATTTAGACAACTTGGTTCCCAATGAAATCGGTGTGGAAATTGGTTTTGAATATTCCATGCCAAACTTATTTTGAAGTTCCTTAGCATACTTTTCTTGAGACAGAAAAATGTGACTCTTCTTCTGGGAAATTTACATCCTAAGAAGGTATTTCATTTCCACCAGCATGGACATCTAAAATAACTTCTTCATCTACTCAGAAAATCTTTCAAATGATTTTTCATAATTCCCAACAAAGATAATGTCATCGACATAAACAATTATGATCAAAGAGAACTCCTAGAATTCCTTTATGTAAAGATTACTGTCAACTCTTCCTTTCTTGAACTTCATTTTTCTCAAGAAAGTATCCATTTTTGAATAACATGACCTTGGTTCTTTTTTTAGCCTATACAAATCCTTCTTCAACTTTCACACATAACTTTCATCCTTATCAATAACAAATACACAAGCTTGATCAATGTACACTTCCTCGTCAAGATCAGCATTCAAAAATGCAGATTTTAAATCCATTTGAAAGATTTTGTAACCTTATTGTGCAGAAATATCATGAAAGATTCTGATTGTTTCTAACCTTGACACTAAAACAAAGGTTTCATCAAAATAAATGCCTTCAATTTGTGAATACCCTTTTCAATCCAACTTTTATTTGTTTCTTATCACTTCACCATATTTAATTATCTTGTTTCGGAAAACCCACTTTGTACCAATAATGTTCTTGTTGTCTTGATTGGGTACAATCTCCCAAGTATCACTCTTCTCTATCTAATCAAGATCTTCATTCATAGCCTGAACCCATTTTGGATTCTCAAAATATTCATTCACATCATTCATTTCAAATTTCAAATAGAGATAAGTGTGTGTGATATCATTCATTTTTCTTCTTATTTGAACCCTCTGATGTTGGCCTCTAATAATGTTCTGATGCTCCACTTGTTTCCTCAAACTAGGATGAGATGGTTGAATTTCATCCTCGTCACTTGAGATTATTGAGTCTGGTTCCTCTTCTTGAGTAGGATTAACACATCCTGCATCATTATCATAATTGTTAATAAAATATTCTCTATCCTACACAACTTCCACATCATCATATGACTTATTTTCTTTCTCGACATTTTCAACAACTTTCTTTCTTTTTTGAGACATTATTTCCTATTCCTTCTGGAGAATAGCCAAGAAAAATTCCATCATCTCTCCTTTTCTCTAACTTTCCAAGGTTTCCACCTTTCTTCTTTATAATTCATGGACTCCCAAAAACTCTTAAGTGTTTCAAACTTGGATTTTTTTCACAGAACATTTTTTATAGAGTCATATCTAATTTTGGACTATAGAAACATCAGTTCTAAATATACACAGAAGTGCTCATGGCTTGCCTCCAATAATAATGAAAAAGATTATGTACAAGTAACATAGTTCTCCCCATTTCTACCAGACTTATATTCTTTCTTTCAACAACCCCATTTTGTTGAGGTGTGTATGGTGAACTGAACTCATGCTGAATTCCATGATTCTCAAGATAACTTTCAAACTCTTCATTCTTATACTCACCACCATTATCACTTCTAAACTTCAACACTAAATACTCACATTCCTTCTCTGCTTTCCTCTTGAAACTCTTAACCATTTTCAGAGCATCTAACTTATGTCTCATGTACATAACACAAGTAATTCGAGTAAAGTCATCAATGAAAGTAATGAAGTATTTATCTAAATTTGTATATTACTTGCTCATTATTCCATAGATATCAGAATGTATAAGTTACAAGGGTCATTTTGAGCAAATTTCAACTCTCTTATGCATATAGTTTTTAATCTTACCTTTCTCAAAAATAGTGCAACACCAATATATTCTTCTAGATAACTTAGGAATATCTCGGACACTATCTCACATTGATAACTTATACATGTTTATCTAACACATATGCCTCAGCCTTTTATGCCATAATTGGTTTTCATCCACCACACCCATGTAACAAGAGTTCAGTACTTCACCAACTTGGAACAAATTCCCTTTTTTACGTTGTCCTCTTGTAATTATATTTCCATCATTTTCATTTTTCACAACAATCCCATATTTTCTGAAAATAACTTGGTTTCCCTTATCATAGAGTTGTGATACACTTAGCAGGTTGTGTTTCAACCCATCAATATATAGTGTTTTCCTAGATTTCATCTTTTCTTTTCCAATGATGGATAATCCAACACCTTTGATCCTTATAGATTCAACATTTCCAAATGTCTCTTTTGTTGATCATTCTTAGGTTCATTTTTAGTAGAACTTTCACCAACTTCTCTAACCAAGTTTTTGAAACTTGTGTTCCATCCCTAAGTTTTAGAAAGTTTATATTGGAAAAGTTCCAACTAATCTTATTTTTCCTTCAACTTTACTTCCAAATGATCATTATGATTCTTTTAGCTCTCAAGAGAATTTTTCAGATCATCGATCTCCTTTTAAAATTTTTCTTTCTTATTATGAAAACATTCTTGGTAATTTGATGAAGAGTTTTCATTTTTTAATTTCCAGTTTTCTTTCTCAAGCCTTCTGATCTATCTCAAACATTATTTCAGCTCTTCATTCAGATACTGTTCAAGTTGAGTTTTCCCTACTTCAGTACTAATGCTCTCATAATCTTCATTATTCACTATTGAAAAAAAGGTACTATCTATAGATTTCCCAGAAATAGATTTTTTAGATTCATTCTTGTTATCACCATCTTCTTCATTTTTTGATAAAAATCTTCTTATTTTTTATTTGAATAGCTTTTTATCTTTACCTGTGCTAGAATATTTATTTTTTTCACCCTGTTTCTTCCATGACCTTCTCGTTCTTTTATCTTCTTCATCAATGTCTTCATATTTCCCTTTTTAAGGGCAATTAGCTGCAAAGTGGCCAAAAGATCCACATTCAAAGAACTTCAAAGGGAGTTTCCCTTTGTATTTCCTTGTTCCGCATTTCACATTTTTAGAAAACAAGGATAAAATTTCATCAAAAGTTTGATATACCTCGTTTTCAGAGTCAGATTCACCAGCTTCATCTTCAATAATAATTTTTCTTCGACTTCTATTTATTTTAATTCTTGAAAGAAATTTCTCTATCAACTTTTTATTTGTTCTTCATAGTCTTCTCTCTTCTCATTTCATAGGCGATGAGAGTGTTATGAAAATCATCTAGAGATAATGTTTCAGGGTCTCTTTCTTCTAGTGATGAAACTTCTGCATCAAACTTGTTAGGAAAAATTCTTAAGATCGTTTCAACAACTGTAGAATCCTCCAAATTTTCACCAATACATCTGATTGTACTGAAAATTTTTTTTGTCTTGGTAAATAATTCCTCAACTAATTGATTCTCACCCATCTATAATTCTTCAAACTTCAACCTCTAGATTTTAAGTTTTTCCTTATTCACTTTTTTATTTCCTTCATAGATTTTTTTCACTTTTCCCATATTCCTTTGGCTATAGAGACACCTTTCACTCTTAAAAATTCACTTTCAGAAACATATGAGAGTAATTCATTTTTAGTTCTTTCATCATTCTCAAGATTCTTCTTATCGACAGGAGTAAGAGGAACCTTGTCATAAATATAAGGAAATCCATCTGTTGTAGTTTCAAGAACTTCATATCCAAGAGACATAAGATAAGGCATCATTATATCTTTCCATATATGATAATTATTTCCATAAAATATCATAATCTATTTACTATTCACATAATTAAAATTCTCCATTGAAACTTCTCTTCAAAACTTTAGCAAAGAACAAACAAAGGGAACTTGTCCCTCTAATACCAATTGAAGTTACCAAGCCAGGATCCAAGTATCACTGAGAGGGGGAGGGGTGAATCAGTGATATCTTTTCTTTTTATGTTTAATTTATTTTTGGAACATCATTCGCCTCCTTTTAAATATTTTGTTCCATATTGAATGTACACAACCATAGGAACATGAGATTTACAAGGTTCACTACTCAACAAAAGTAGCTATGTCCTTGGTATGGTATAGAAATAATCCAGTAACATGAAATCCACTAGAAAACAATAATTTGATATGGAATACAATAATTAGGATATTCCCTTTCACTCTTGTAGTACTTGGGAGATAATCCTCAAGTATGTGTATACCCTCTTAGCATAAATAGGGTAAATAAATATCTCTATGCTTGTTGAAAAAATTTCTCAAATATGATCTTTGAAAACAACTCTTCTCTTTCCTATCCAAAAGTTTATGTGAACTACTTGGACTTAGTAACAATACTTATTCCTAAATCCTATTCATATCTTGATCCACTTGAAATCAATTTTCACTTATTTTGGGTACTCAAATCTTCAGCTTGGAGAGCTCCTTTGCAGTGCTCCTTCACGAAGCTCCCAGCTTCGCAAAGCGCTCTAGTTCACAAAGCTCTCTAGTTTGAAAAGATCACTATATCATAGAGCACACTATTTCACAGAGCACAGATTGGTCTTTACAAAGTTTACTTCTTTCTCAAATCTCAACAACTTGCCCCAAATCTCCTTTCCTTTGCGGAGCTCACTGCCTTTGTAGAGCTTGATTTCTCTATGAACCTTCTTTACATCTTGAGAGCTCTAAAATTTTTGTTTCAAGTCTCTCTAATTTTCTCGAGGGGGTAGGGGCCTATTTATAATCATTTCCCATCGACTCCATAACCTTCCATCCACCTTAGCACCACTTCAGAACCAAATCATAGAGCTCTGAAATTTCCACTGAAATTCACTCTGTTTCATGAAGCACCATGACAATTTTCCGGATTTGAAAAGATCATCGTAATCGCAAAGTGTTCCATCAAATCCTTTGTGCTTCCACAATGATCATTCTTCCTTTTCATTATAGAAATTATCCACTCACAATTATCTTCACTGTCGCAGTGCTCGCTTGCAAATCTCTTCCCCTCTGCCATTCACAAAGCTCAACATAATCATGAAACACACCATCAACATTCTTCATGTCTTCAAGAAATATACTTCATCAATATCATATACACAAAACTCATGCCTTTTCCATATTTTGATATGATCTTCAAGGAAATTCACTTTTCACAATGCTATCCCAACTCTAAATTTTAGACCCAAAAAATTTGGTAAACACTGGAAAACTGCGCAATATTAGACACCTGCTTTTACAAGTCCAACCATACTGATTTACCACATATTTTCTCCCCTAATATTTCATAAATATTTCATCACAAGTTCTCCAAACAACTTATGATCTTTGTGAAATATATATCATCAAAGCATCTTTAGATTCACCATGGAAAGTATTGTAACTTTCTTATCTTTCCTCGCCCACTAATACAAAGTGAAGTGATTTCCTTTATTCTCAAAATTCCTTGACAACAAAATACAATACTTAGTTCATTAAAAAAATTCATCAGCTAGCTTGGTCCCAACAGTCTCCTCCTTTGGATTTTTTTGTCAACCAAGGTTCATAAATCATTGAACATTGAAACCTCGGGAAATGGGCCACTTATCAATAATTCTAAGCCTACGTGATCAAAATCATTGTAGGAAACAATAATTATTAGCAGAAAGACCATGTTGTCCAAAATTAGTGACTATGAAACCATATCAAATCATCTTTCCTCCTTATACTTTTTCACTTTGTCAACATTCCTACAATAAAAAAGTTTATTTCCTACAATCACTCTATAACCATTCTGTAACCATTCCAAAAAACAGTTAGAATAGTTCACACACTTACATGATGAATTCATAGCTTACCCACAACTCCCCCTTTATGCATGCCTCTGTAAGGATATATTTATGAAAGTTATCCCCCTATAAAACACTATCAAAAGGTAATATGAGAGAGGGGACAGAAACACGTACCTCAACCTTGATGAGAAGGAGGTTGGACACCCATGTTCAACCTCAATTTAGAAAATGGTTCCTTCAGTAAAGGTTTTTTGAATATGTCAGCAACTTGTTCCGATGTAGGAACGTTCTCCAACATCAATTCATTCTTCCCCACCTCCTCTTTGATAGAGTAGTAGTTTATGTCAATGTGTTTTGAACTTTAATGTTGTACCAGATTCCTTGTAAGATTGATTGAACTCTAATTATTATAACCCAAGAGAAAGGGTAGCTTTACTTCAAAAAGTAGATCTCCCAACTAAGTCTTCATCCACATGAGTTGGGTAGTAGCTTGAGTAGCAGAAATGTACTCATCTTGAGTTGTTCTAAGAGTTACTGAATTATGTTTCTTTGTATTCCAACTAATAAAACCTTTCCCTAGAAAGAAAACTCCACCAGATGTGGATCTTTGATCATCAATATTTCATGCCCAATCAGCATATGAATACCCTAATAGATCTATTTTTTATGATCAATCGTATCGGATTCCAAAAAAAATTGTGCCTTTGATATATATAAGAATTTTTTTTCATAAATCAATTGTGATTCTATAAAAGCACTCTGAAATCTTGAACATAAGTTAACATCATAGACAATGTATGGTCTTGAGGTAGTCAAGTATAACATACTTCCAATCAGCTTTAAAAACACTTTTTGATCAATATCATTGCCTTCTCCATCTTTAGACAACTTGGTTCCCACTTAAATCTATGGGGACATTGGTTTATAATTTTCCATGCCAAACTTCTTCAGATGTTCCTTATAATATTTTTCTTAAGGAAAAAAATGTGATTCTTATTCTATGAAATTTTCATCCTAATAAAGTATTTTATTTCTCCCAGCATGGACATCTATAATAACTTCTTCATCTCCTCAAAAAATATTTCACATGATTTTTCATCATTCCCAGCAATGATAATGTCATCGGCATAAACAATTACAATCAGAGAGAACTCTTGGAATTCCTTTATGTATAGATTCTTGTCAACTATTCCTTTCTTGAGATTAATTTTTCTCAAGCAATTATCCAGTTTTGAAAACCATGCCCTTGGTGATTGTTTTAGCCTATAAAATGCCTTCTTCAACTTGCACCCATAACTTTCGTCCTTATTAATAAAAAATCCAAAAGGTTTATCAATGTAAACTTCCTCATTAAGATAACTATTCAAGAATGCAGATTTTACATCCATTTGAAATATTTTGTAACATCATTGTGCAGAAATATCAAGAAATATTCAGATTATTTATAACCTTGCCACCGGAGAAAAGGTTTCATCAAAATAAATGCCTTCGATTTGTGAATACTATTTTCAAACCAACTTTTCTTTGTTTCTTATCACTTCACTATATTCTTTCAGCTTGTTTCAGAAAACCCACTTTGTACCAATAATGTTCTTTTTTTCCATCTTGGGTACAAGCTCCCAAGTATCATTCTTCTCTATCTGATCAAGATCTTCATTCATAGTCTGAACCCATTTTGGATTCTCAAATGCTTCATGATCAAGATCTTCATTCATAGTCTGAACCCATTTTGGATTCTCAAATGCTTCATTCACATAATTCGGTTCAACTTTAAAATATAGATAAGTATGTGTGATAGCATTCATTGTTCTTCTTGTTTGAACCCTCTGATGTTGGTCTATAATAATGTTCTGAGGCTCCACTTGTTTCCTCAACCTAGGATGAGCTGGTTGAATTTCATCCTCATCGCTTGAGATTTCTAAGTCTGATTATTCTTCTTGAGTAGGATTAACACAGTCTGCAGTAGTATCATAATTGTTAACAAAATCTTCTCTATCCTACTCAACTTCTACATCAGCATATGATTGTTTTTATTTCTCAACATTTTCAACAACATTCACATCTACAGAATCAATAATTCTTATAATTTATTTTTTGACACATATATATCCTTTTACTTCTAGAGAATAGCCAAGAAAAATTCCATCATCTTCTCTTTGCTCAAACTTTCCAAGGTTTCCACCTTTCTTCTTTATAATGCATGGACTCCCAAAAACTCTTAAGTGTTTCAAACTTGGAGTTTTCTATAAAAACTTTTTTATAGAGTCATATATGATTTTGGACTATAGAAACATCGGTTATGAATATACACAACAGTTTTCATGGATTACCTCCAATAATAATTAGAAAGACTGTGATCAAGTAACGGAGTTCACCCCATTTCCACCAGACTTATATTCTTTCTTTCAGTAACCCCATTTTGTTGAGGTGTGTATGGTGAACTGAACTCATGCCAAATTCCATGATTCTCAAGATAACTTTCAAACTCTTCATTCTTATACTCACCACAATTATCAGTTCTAAACTTCATCACTGAATACTCACATCCCTTCTCTTCTTTCCTCCTGAAATTGTTAAACATTTTTAGAGCATCTGACTTATGTCTCACGTACATAACATAAGTAATGCGAGTAAATTAATCAATGAAATTAATAAATTACTTATCTCCATTTTTAGATTTCTTTCTCATTGGTCCATATATATCATAATTTATAAGTTCCAAGGGTTGTTTTTAGATAATTTTAACTCTCTTATGCGTAGATTTTATAATCTTCCCTTTCTCAAAAATAGTGAAACACTAATCTCTTCTTCTAGATAAATCAGGCATATCTCAGACACTATCTCATGTTGATAACTTTAACATGTTTCTTTGACACATTTTTCCTAGCCTTTTATGCCATAACTGATTTCCATCCACCACACCTATGTAACAAGAGTTCTGTACTTCACCAAATTTGAACAAATTCCCTTTTGTACGTTGGCCTCTTGTAACTATATTTCCATCATTTTCACTTTTCACAGAAAACCCATATTTTCTGAAGATAACTTTGTTTCCCTCATCACAGATTTGTGAAACACTTAGCAGGTTCTATTTCAACCCATCAACACATAGTGTTTTCCTATATTTCATCTTCTATTTTCTAATGATGGTTGATCGAACACCTTTGATCCTTAGAGATTCATCATTTCCAAATGTTACTTTTTTTATCCTTCTTAGGTTCATTTTTAGCATAACTTTCACCAACTTCAGTAAAGAACTTTTGAAACTTATGTTCCTTTCCTCGGCTTTAGAAAGTTTATGTTGGAAAAGTTCCAAATCATCTTCTTTTGCATTCATCTTTACTTATATATGATCATTATGATTCTTTTCACTCTCAAGAGAATTTTTCATACCATCGATATCATTTTCAAATGTTTATTTCTTATT
Source organism: Viscum album (assembly GCA_963277665.1). NCBI lineage: Eukaryota > Viridiplantae > Streptophyta > Magnoliopsida > Santalales > Viscaceae > Viscum > Viscum album. The sequence goes on along the minus strand of OY728150.1, from coordinate 778,736,471 downwards.
AGGAATACATCTTGGTTCATTTGTTTTAGAGATTTTATTTTTCAATTTCTTGTTTTCCTTATCAAGCCTTCTGATCTTTCTTAAACATTCCTTCAACTCTTCTTTCAGATATTGTTCAAGTTGAGTTTCCTCTTCTTTAGTAATACTGCTCTCATAATATTCATTATTCACTACTGATAAAAAGTTATTATCTCTAGATTTCTCAGTAATAGACTTTTCAGATTCAGTCTCTCTGTCATCATCTTCTTTATTTTTTGATAAAAATCATCTTCTTTTTTATTTGAATAACGTTTTATCTTTACCTCAGCTAGAATATTTGTTTTTGTCACCCTGTTTCTTCCATGACCTTCTTGGTCTTCTGTCTTCTTCATCATTGTCTCCATCTTTCCATTTTTTAGGGAAATTAGCCACAAAGTGTACAACATCTCCACATACAAAACATTTCAAAGGAAGTTTACCTTTGTATTTTTCTGTTCCTCTTTTCAAATTTTTAGAAAACAACGATATAATTTCATCAAAATTTTGACATACCTCATTTTCAGAGTCGAATTCACCAGCTTCATCTTCAATAATAATTTTCTTCGACTTATCTTTCTTTAGATCCTTGAAATACATTTCTCTATTAGATTTTTCTTTTATCTTCATAGTCTTCTCCCTTATCAATTCATAGGTGATGAGAGTGCTATTAAAATCATCCAGAGATAATGTTTCAGGGTCTCTATCTTCCAGTGATGAAACTTTTGAATAAAATTTTGTTTGGAAGAATTGTCAATATCTTTTCAACAACTTTATAATCCTTCAAATCTTCACCAAGACATATGATTGTACTGAAAATGTCATTTATCCTGGTAAAGAACTCCCTAAATGATTCATGCTCACCCATCTTTAATTCTTTATACTTCGGCCACCAGATTTGAAGTTTTTCCTTCTTAACTTTTGTATTTCCTTCATAGATTTTTTTCAGTTTGTCCCAGATTATGTTGGCTATAACAATACCTTTCACTCTTAAAAATGCACTCTCAGAAAGAGATGAGATTAATGCATTTTTAGATCTTCCATCATTCTCAAGATTCTTCTTATTGGCTAGATTAAGAGGAACCTTGTCATCAATAAAAGTAAATCTATATGTTGTAGTTACAAGAAATTTTTATCCAAGAGACATAAGATAAGGCGTAATTATATATTTCAATATGTGGTAATTCTTCCCATAAAATATCATAATCTCCTTATTATTCACGCAATTTATATTCTCCATCAAAACTTCTCTTCAAAACTTTATAAAAGAACAAACAAATAGAACCTATCCCTTTGATACCAATTGAAGTTACCCAGTTAGGATCCAAGTATCACTGAGAGGGGGAGGGTTTAATCAGTGATATATTTTCTTTTTATGTTTCTTTTCTTGTTGAAACAAATTTTACCACCTGTTAAAGAGTTCTTTCCCTGCTGAACGCACACAACCACGGGAACATGAGGTTTACAAGGTTCACTACACAATAAGAGAAGATACATTCTTGGTATGGTGAAGAAATAATCCAGTACCACATAATACACTAGAAAACAATCCTTTTATGTGGAATAAAATGACTAGGATATGCCCTTTCACTCGTGCGGTAATTGGGAAATAATCCTCAAGTATGTGTGCACCCTCTTATCACAAATAGGGTAAAGCAATATCTTTGTGCTTCTTGACAAACTTTCTCAAATCTGATCTTTGAAATCAACTCTTCTCTTTCCTATCTAGAATCTAATAGGAACTACTTGGTCTTAGTAATAATACTTAGTCCTAAAACCTATTCATATCTTGATCCACTTGAAAGCACTTCTCACTTATTTTGGGTACTCAAATTTTCAGCTCGTAGAGCTCCTTTATAGAGATCCTTTGAGAAGCTCCCAGCTTCGCAGAGCACTCTAGTTTACAAATATCTCTTGTTTGAAAAGATCACTATATCATAGATATCAGTATTTCATGGAGAAAATATTTGTCTTTGTGAAGTTCACTTCTTTCGCAAATCTCAACGGATTGCTGTGAAGCTCCTTTCCATTGCGGAGCCCACTTCTTTCACAGAGCTTGCTTTCTCCATGAACCTTCTTCGCAACTTGAGAGATCTAAAATTTTCGTTAAGTATATCTAATTTTCTCAAGGGGGTAGAGGTCTGTTTATAGGCATTTCCCACTGACTCCAGAACCTTCCAACCACTTTATCGCCTCGTCATCATGAAATTGAAGAGCTCTTAAATTTCCACTAAAATTAACTCTATTTTGCAAAGCACTATGACTATTTTCCAGATTTGTAAAGCTCTTCATAATCACAAATCATTCCATCAAATCCTTTGCGCTGCTATGATGATTCTTCTTCCTTTGCGCCACCACAATGCTCCACTTGCAATTCTCTTCACCGCCACAATCCTCTCTTGTAAAGCTCTTCCACTCTGTCATTCACGAAGCTCATCATAATCACAAAGCACACCATTAACATTCTTCATGTCTTTACGAAATATACTTCATGAATCTCATCTTCAATAAATTCATTCATTTTCCATATTTTGATGTGATCTTCAAGGAAATCCACTTTTTGCAATGCTAGACCAACTCCAAATTTTGGACCCAAAAATTTGGCAAACACTAGAAAATTGGATCATCTTAGACACCTACTTCTGTAAGACCAACCATACTGATTGATCGCATGTTTTCTCCCCCTATCCTTCATAAATCTTGAATCACATGTTCTACAACCAACTTATGTTCTTTTTGAAATACAGATCAGCAAAGCATTGTCAGATTCACCATGGAAATTATTTTAAATTTCATGTCTTTCCTCACCCACTTATACAAAGTGAAGTGATTTCTTTTCTTCTCAAACTTCCTTGACAACAAAATACAATACTTAGTTTATCCAAAAACATGATCATCAAACTTTCTCCGAACATCGGGGATAACGATCATTACCCGCAAATACTCTATGTAAAATACAACATGATGATCTGGAAAGAACTGATGGATTTCTCCCCAAAAAATAAGGGAGAATGTATGATTTAAAGATAAAGGTGTGCCCTTTATTCTGGTATTAAGAATGGTATAATCCCCACATTATATTTAATTTAACTATCTAATAAATATTTTTTAAAACAATTGTACATGGAAGGTCACTATGTGGCCCTCCTGGATCATGGTGTGTTCCATATTTTTAGGAAAACTCCCTCATCGTGATATCCCCTCATCATGGCATGAAAAACCTCCCTTAAGTCCATGAATAAACTAAACTTCACTACCTAATGTCACAATATAGTGTGACCCCCATTCTCCTGGATTAACCTATCTCCTTCATAAATTTTTCACAAATTCAAAAAGCTTACACAACATCAAACCTTTATGTACCAATGATACAACCCTTATGTATCATCATGAATGATCTCTATGGATAACAACAGGAATTATCTCTCCTATAATTTTTTAAAAATTCAAAAAAAACCTTATATATCATCATGGTATGACCTTTATAGATCATAACATAAATTCCTCAAAACCTTATGTATCACCCAAATCCTTATATATGAGGACTTATACATTTTCTAACATCTTCTAAACACCCATCGTGTCTTGATTTCCTTTTCCATGGCATGATTCTTGATCAGCCTCAAACCCAACAATCCACCTCTAACCCTTTATATCATGGAACCCCCGTGACTATAGTGTGACCTTTAACATAACCCCACCCCCCCCCCCCCCGCCACTACCACCACTACATCATGATCCCTTTTATCATGACATGATATTATGCATATTATATAATTATATACTTAAGCTTAGGCCAAGTCTCTAAACTCAATCTCTAGTCTATAACAAAACACATAATACCTCAATAGGGTCCAAATTCACATAGTCGATCTAAGATCTTTCCTGAATCATGAATCCCAAATACTTATCCCTTTAAATATTCTTCCTCAACTTTTGTGGTCTTTTTTCTTTAATATATTTTGGTATATTTTTGGTCGATTTGTACAATAATTCATCTTTACAATGATCACATTGATAGAAAATTCCACATATGCTTCAAATAGCATCAAATTTGTTTAAGACTTTTATATTTTTATGTTTATTCTATTGAATTTTTCATGAATCATATTTACACCTCCTTGATTCATTATATATTTTTCTTATATGGATTGAAATATTATAACAACATCTATGTTACTTATTCCCAAATCTATCACAGCACCAGTAGTATCCAAAAATAATTTTTACTCACCTTTAAAAACAATTTGGCTATATTTTATTCCTTTCTATTTTTGAGATATTGTATCCTCCATATGGGATTCCTTTGGGGAAAAAATTCTCTTTTACATTATTTTATCCACTAAAAATTTAGTGGTGGGTTCCTCAAAATTTTTATTCATCCATATTTTTATATAATTTAATATATAAGAATCATTATGCATAAAACTTGAATTATCAAAATCATAATTTTATAGAGTGGATGGTTCTTTATGGTCATAACATTCTATATATTTATTATTATATAATCATAATATATTATTACCATAGGATAGAGGTATTTTATCATAAAGATCCTCCTTGTAAGCATGTTTCATAGCCTCTATTCTCTCAACTTACTATGAAGAGTCAATGTGACTAGTTTCCATATTTTTCAAGTTTATTTAAAGTTATAGGCACTTTGATTTTATATCATTATTATTATCTTCAATATCCTTATTTCGTTCTTTATAATCTTTTCTTATTTTCTTAAAATTATCTTTATGCATCTGGTTTTTATCTTATAAGGAAATATCAAACTCCTTTATCATATTTTCTTTGATCCCTAATTAAGAATCCTTGATAGTAATTTCATTTTTTAATGAATGGATATTTTCTTCAATACCATTCATGGATTATTACATCTTTTGGGTTGCATTTATCCACTACTTATCAAATATAGTGAACCTTTCTTCAATTTCAACATTCATGGAACTTTTGGATCCTACTTTTTTTGAGAGGTTTACATACATCAGCACTCTATTTCAAATCCTTCTTCGATTTTTTTATTCTTATTCAAGCTAGGTGATATCCTTATGCATGATTATAAAAGTGAGATAAATAAAATTGACTATTTATTTGAGACAATTCTGAATAATATACTTTAAATTATAATTTAATTTGTATTGTGAATCCTCATATATGTTATCTTCCCCACTTTTTCTTAGTTTTTATATAACATAGTTTTGGGAAGATATTTTATTTAACTCATCTCCATATAAAAACTTTGAATATTTTGAGGTAGAATTTTTTTCCTATCCCCTCAATAGTTGATTTAAACACCAGTTGTTTTTATTCTATGACAGATCTATCTTTATTAGGATTACATTGTGTTGAAACTAATTTATCATCCTCTTTTCATAAGAGAGACACTGTATTCATATTTTTAAACACATTATTCTTCTTGTTATTCATAGTCCTAGAATATATATAAATGTGATCAGTAATAAATACATATTCATCAATTATACAGTTTATCATGAATTTATAAATATAAACTCAAAAACTTAAAATATTCAAATGTTTATAATCTAATCAGAGTTGGAACCATAGTTCTGATTCCAAATTCTTATTCTACTGAGATTAGTGGAACCAAACTTACTAGGGTGTTGAATCAGTGTGGGTAACTTTTACCAATTAAAACTTTCCCCCACTTTACTTTTTCATTTATTTGGTAAATAGATCTCACTCTCTTTCCTTAAATTTTGTTTTCATGCATTTATTTTAATATTTAAATAAAAAAATCAAGGTGCACCAATATATGATAATGGGGTTTACCTCTAATGTGGATATCTGCATCCATAATGTATAATAATTTTCATCCCACGCACATAGTTACTCTTTTAGTATCAAGATGAAGCTCAGAAAAGGGTATATCCTTGAAATTATACTCTTGGAACTAACCAAGTCACATGAAAGCACTAACTTTCTATTCTTCATGCTCTGGAACTATCCATACTTTCCTCTCCAAATACCATATTCAATTGGATCCTCTATGAAGTGTGATCATTAGTGTAATCTCATGTATCTCTTATATATTTTGTATCTAATCATCTTTATCAATATATAGTAATAAATAAGAAACTTATTCTTAAACATAAATCACTTGTAAATGTGACAACTTTAGTCCTTATGATATAGAGATATCATAGGTTAGACTTATTTATTATTCTTCTTTGAACTGTAATATCCTCATTAGAACAAATTTAATATCTCTCTATTCTTCTTTTTCTTCTTTAATTCATATGAATGACCTCTCACAACACCATTGGTTCACTCTTTTCATTGACATGTAGAATCATTAGGATCACAATAGTGTATATTCTCTCATAAACAATAATAAATTATTATCCTTATTCTATTCTTATATTCTAGTCATATCACCTAGATATTATTTTCCTACATTTAATATGAAAACCATTTAATCTCATCACATCAATACTTCATCATTCCCAGTCTTCAAAACTCATTTAAACTGATCACCTATAATATCTTCATAATACACAATCATTAATATCCATAAAATATATATGATTATTACAAAATTATCTTTCCACAAAATCTACAAGCACTTATTTACATATCTTTATGGTAACATGTAGCAGAATTATTGTGAGATGAAGGAATTTCTCATATCATGGGATTCTTTTGATTTTTTTTCATGGTTTCCAAATGTTATCACCTATTATGGTGTGAAAAAAATACATCATCTCATTCCATCCTTTTCCTAAATTTCATAACCTAACACTATAGCGTGAACCTCTCCCGTAACATTCTCTTCATCAAGGGATGTGGCATGGATTTCTCTTTAAAGTGTGACTACATCTCCACTTATAAAACTAGTTTCAGCTTTATTTTCATCCATATACTTCTCTATAGTATGATATTTCTCTCCAAAATACATATCTAATTCATCTTATTCATTATTAATCATCGAAACAAATTTCTTAAATCACGGATTATTCAGAAAAAACATCATGATTTTTATGACTTGAAGAAGAACTTAACATCTTTACAATATATTTCTACTTACGAGTTCTCCTTCTATAAAATAAAATTTTGAAACTCCTTATTAACTTCTATAATAACTCTTAAAATTTGACCCTTACATGTAGTGTATAGAACCCTTGTGTACCAATCCTTACATATGAAGTTTTTTATCATTATTCTAGCACTCTGAAACTCATATCTAGAAGACATATCTAGCTATCTCAACTCATTTCCAATTTATATAAACCAATTTAATTATTCTCAACATATATCAAAGGACTTAGGAATTTATAAAATCATTAAAAATATTTTCATCCAAATTTCAAATGTATTTGGAACTTAAAAATTCATCAAAACTTAGATAAACTTTCAATGATGGTTCCTTCACTATTTTCTAATTAAAATAGCACATGTTTTAGAATTAACTCTATTTATTTATCATGTCATCGTCAAATAGATATATCCATATAGATAGAAACCATCATGAATTACATTCACAAGGATGTAACTTCACCAAAATACTAGGTATCTTATATTCTTCTTTAACCTTATCCAACTTCTTAACTTATTTATAGTCATAACATCCAATAATATCAAAACTCCATGGAAATATTCTCATATTTTGATCATCTCAATCTTATTATATGAAAAAATCTATCAATGTAATTATATATAATGAGTATCTATAGTATCTTCATACTCTAACCAGTAGCATCCGTAATATCTTCAACTTTCTTTTCCAATTTTTTTGGACAAGTATTATCCAATAAATATTAGCAAAAACTCAAATAAACATCTTTTATATATGAATGGATCTCCAAGAGTATCTCCAATGGAATAATATCATACATCAATAATTTTTTCCAACCTTTAACAAATATAAAACCTTCCTAATGGAAATATAATTAGAAAATATTCTTGTTAACTTTCCCCCTTATTAATAATACTTTATTAGTATGATAATCACAACTTTAGGGTACTTAAAACTCCAATAATTCAGTTATTATCCAATCTACTATACTCAACATATAAATAAACCTCTCTTAGGAACTCAATCCTTATTTTCATTAGCATTCTTGGGTATTCCAAACAGCATCCAAGATTCTCTTCTCAATACATATTGATATCATGATAAAGACTAGTTTCTTGGGAACTCAAGCCTTCATCTCATCAACATACTTGTGTTCTCCAAACACCATCCAAGATTCTCCTCTCAATACATATTGACATAATTATTAATGAAAAAAATATAACCTAATGAAAATTAGATTCAATAAACACTACTTATTTATCAATGTCATTTATTCTTCTCTTAATATGTTTTCTTTGATATGGGGTTGTTGAGAAGTTTTTGGGGTTCAACTAATGATCTTGGAAGCAATTGAAAACTCATATAATGTATGTTCTATCATAAGAAAAATAAATATTTATATAATGAGAATAAAAATATAGATCTAACTTTACATTTAAAATCTCTGTATTTTACTCTTTAATGTAGTATACTTGATAAATATCACTAACAAGTAAATAAAAGACTCCTTCCTCTAAGGTAATTCCACAAGCCTATGATCCACATTAATAAATAGAGGACCCCCATACACAAAACTAGTGTTGGAGATATATTTATGCAGAAAAATAGTGAACAGGAAGGAAGGGAGCTTCAGTTATGGATTAAATGACTCATATTACCCATCAACAAGGGAATCACATCCCTTTTATAGAATCTATTTATTAATTTAATAGATTCAAAGATATAGATATCATTTAATGTTATCTGACATAAATTATTTACTATTAAGGATTTTTATAACTATTTGAACACTTCAAATGATTAATCTATACAGGTGTGGCCATAAATAAATCAATTTCATTAATTTATAACTAAAGGAAACTAATTGATATGATGTGACAAGATTCATGCATGTGATATTTCATATCTATCATGCACTATGATAGAAGACAATTTAATGCTATGATAGGTGCATTAGAACACCATATTTTACAATAATATATACCCATTTTAGTGAATTTATAATAATCTCTAACTTGAACTAAAATCCCATAAGGAATTTATAAAAAACATCACCACACTTTGTGAATATATCCAAAACTATTTTGGATGTTTTTTTTTCAAACTATCCTCATTTTAGAAAACATAATTTGTATAAAACTTATTTCTTATACTAAGGCATAATTATGTGACCCTACATCCCTTGGTAGAATTAACAACAAATATAAAATCATAATTTCATAGCTAAAAGAAAAGAGTGGCCACTATAAAATCATCAGTTCTAATCAAGATATAAATGGGTATGGTGTGGTCTTAATCAAACACACTCATATTTCCATATGAACATGTCCACCACAATATTTATCATATAAATTGTATGAATACCTATGAAATCCCTTTTTCTATGACATAGAGTGGACACTAGTTATAGAATATTTTAATCTAGTATATGTTATCTCATCCATTCATGATTCTCCATGATAAAACTGACCAGGTTGGTGAATATATGACATTTCATCCATTTAGAAAATGATCACAACATTTTTCCCTCATCAATGTAGTTGATCACATCACTTATAACTCAAATATAAATAAATGTTCATTTCCTGTAGGTTCTGAGGAATAGCGTAAGTGGTCAATCTCATGCCCAATAATATTTTTTGTTGGTTTCTTTATATTATATCTTCATAAACAGATGAATAAAACCCCAAAATATTCAAATAGAGTATCTTTACAAATATCATTTATAATTAATTTATAGACAATAATTACTTTATATTGACTGTTATTTCTTCATTTTTTATTTTTTTAACCTTCTTTTAATGCCATCATTGTGATAAAGGATCCAAAGTAGAATCCATCTAGCATTATCCACACATGCTCTATGAATCTTGGAATGTCTTCATTGGAACTCTTGTTGGTATTATGAGAAAAACCAAACCTATTATGTCATTCACCATTGATCATAGTAACAATCCTACAACTTTGTAAAGGATATCTCTTGTTATCTATATCTTGAGAGAGGGGAGTAGGAGGATAAATTCTCATTTTAGAGATAATTCTTGGGTGAATATCAGTGTGAAAAATAATTCTCTCTTTTTACCTAGAAATGATATGAGTATGGTCATAAACTTAGGTTTATAGAATTAGTTATTACAAAAAAAATATCTTAACTAATTTCACTATTCTACGTAAACCCCTTGTCAGATAATAATATTATTATTATTAGTATATTCTATTACTTGAACCAACTCATGGATATTTAAATATAATTTCATAAATAAATAAATTGATATTTATTTAAATGATATTAAATAAAATATATATCATTTCATCTAGACCCTTCACCCGAACCATCAATCCTATGTGACATTTATTGAACCTTTAATAAATGAATAACATCATATTATTCATTCAATAAATAAATAAATATTGTATTCATTAAAATCTAAATAATTATTTATTTAATAATTTAATAACCAAATAAAAAATTATTGTTTACCCTGTGAATAAACTAGAGATAAATGAATATTATAAATTCATGTAACTAAATAAATAATTATTTGTTACCTTGTGAATAAATATTTATTTAATATTCAAATCACTTATATTCTTTTGATTAACGAGTGATTTAATTTACACGATCAACTATACATGAATAGTTATTAAAACATGATCCAAGAATGAAATTTGTTCAAAATTTTAAATTCAAATTAAATTTAATTGAGATTATTGATACACTTATATTATGAACCTCTACCTTATTTCTTAGTGGAACTAAAAGAATTATCCTAAATTCCAAGATTAGTGTCTAGAAATACATCAAGGCACCCATAGATAAATACATGAATATTACAATAATAATAATGTCACACATATTCTCACTATGTAATAGATTCCCTTTGTCTACAAGTATCATCAATAATGCTTCATAATTTTTCTCATAAACCTATATGTTTTAATTATCTTTCCTTAACTTCCTAAAATGAACACGTCAATATATGACCATGGCCATGGATTTATCTAATAGTTCTATTTTAATCAAAGGGAAAAATATATATAATACTATTAAATTAAACAGAAAATCCTATTTTGACTTATTAATTAATTTTATATCAATTATAATGCACTAAACATTCGCTACTTCACCATGATCATATGTCATTATAGTTTATTCCAACACATAAAATTACATGATTCATGATATAAATTAATAATAATATCATGTATAAATATAAATATACATGTTTGTTGATAGGAACATCTAATGACGCATATAACTTGTAGAATTCCTATTGGTAGGTATGTCCTCAAAACCTTATCTCTTGGAGATTATAAAGTGTGAAAATTCATGATAAGAATCCTCCTACACTTACAATATTCCTAAAACATATAATTTAATTATCATTTGTGTCTGGATAAATGATTTCATCCATACTATATAACATATGTTTAAAAAATTTATCACAACATTAAAAGGGTCTCATTATAGTGAGGATATGTTATTACCTTTCAATGTGATAGATACACTAAATACACTATCACGTAAATTTTTTATAGGAGAATAATCAATATTTGATAATATGTTAATTAATATTCAAGTCTTTGAATATATAGGTAATAAAATGTATAATTCCAGTTCATCCTAGGGCACCAAAATCCAACAGAATCATGTTTTCACTAAATCCAACTCTGATCTAGCAGGTTATTCTTGAAATAAAAACATTATTATAGTGAGAAATGACTATAGATATTATTCCTAACACATTATGGAGGCTACTCAGCTTACTGTGACTTCTTATCTATGATAAAATCCATCAATATCATTGAGTATTAACCATTTTTCCTTTATCAAGATTTTACATCTTATTTAAAAACCATTGTTAAAATTCTTCTTAGGATAAATCATAATCCGAAATATACTTTGTCTACATAGATATAGAAAACACAGGATATAATAAGTTTTCACTAGCATATTAACTTAACCTAACTATGATACTAAATCAATGTGGTCTAAAATAAGACTAGTTATGTATCCCCTTGATAAGTAATCACATTTCTCCAAATACTGAGAACTTTTATATCTTTACTTTATTAAGTACTTTCATCCAATTCGAACCACTATCCATTGTATTTTCCTTAGTATTGTTTGATATTTTTTCTTTCTGCTTTATGCATAAGTAAAAAAAATGAAGTCTAGTAATATATCATGGAATATGAGATAGATTCCAAACTACTCTTAGGTATATGTATTTTAATTCATCATAATAATATTCTCTTATGGTTTCATATATCAACTAGGAGATATTTCATGCTATGTGACACTGGAAACAATTTGTTTTGAATGGTTTCATATTGAATTTTTCAACACATTTTCAATGCATGTAATGTGACTTGATCTAAACAAACCTATAGATCTATTTCTATAGATAGTATTATCTATAATAAGGATTACTACTTTAAGTCATTATTTGGTAAATATTTATCTTTTGTTTAAAAATATAAGTCTAAACATCTATTTTCCATATGTTATCAATAAATATGTCTTGTAAAATTAATAGTACTCCCACTAACATCTTGTATATACATGGACTGGTTTCATTATTAATAAAACCAAAATATGTGGGAGCCTAATTAAAATAAATATTCTATGATTTTTAATCTTTCTTTAATATATAATGGATATCTATAACTTTAATTCCTTATTTATTTTCATTAGTATCATCAACTCTTCTAGTCATGTTGTATAGAAATCTTTAATAAGGTTTCCTCTAATGAAGGAGGCCTTGAAATCCAATGACCAATATAATAATCATAGAATTTTGTTTTGACAAGTTTATTTATAAATTATTTTATCATAAAAATTGGTATAAGGTCTTGTCATAGAGTATATCGTAACATAGCTTTAACCTTAAATAACCAATTGTGCCTTATTGGTAATGAATTTTTCCACACATATCTAGTTTCTCTTGAATACCCACCAATGGATTAACATAAACTAGAGAAAATAATAAAATATATAACTATATTTTGGTAAATGGATTCCATTTATGAATTTTTTTGAACTTTCCAATCATATCTAGTTTACAATTACTACATTCTGTAGGATTCATTATTCTTATCAAATAATATATTCACTTTTCTAGGTGAATATAAAACCACCTATTTTGTTTTAACCTTCCCATGTAGTATATTTCTAAGAATAATTACTTCCACTAAAACATATAGATTTTAGTATTTCTATACCAAATTATGTATATCTAAAGCCTAGACTTCATTGAAATCTAACCCACTCCCATTATCTCAAAACAAATTCACTTTACTCATAGAAATATTTTTGGTTTTGACAAATATATTTTTATCTTTGGATGTTAATATCCAGAGTGGAAATAGAATTATTAAATGAGATTCACATTTTCTATCCTTAATGTATATGTGTAGTTAAAAGAATCATTAAATAAATGGTTCCCATTAAACACCTGATGTTATGACATAATAGACTCCCATCATATCTTAACTTATATGATATCCATTAGTAAATCTAGTTTTCATGTGGTCAGTTATTACACTATTATTTTTGAAATATTCCTTAAAATACTATGGAAGAATATAAATACATATAAGTCACATTATATCTTACTTGTACTATCATCACCTCTTTTATGTAAATAAGGTTATGTGATTTTGGGAAAACCTCCACTCTACATTTAAATAATCGATAAATACATGGTTAAGATATTCAAAAACAATCCTACCTAGAGAATCCTATATCTTTTACCAAGTGCATTCAATAATTATATCTTACATTCATAAAATTCATTGAACAAATATATGATGTATATGAATTTACCTTCAACTTCTCCTTAGAATAGTTTACACAGTCTAGTTAGGTTAACTCTATATGTTATATAGTTTACCTTTATTTATAATGTTTTATTTATTTAATAATTAATAAGTAATAATTTTGATAATACCTAATAGTTTATCTCAAAATATTCTAAAAACCCTTATAGGAATATCATTTAAAGATAATTTTAGTTTTATATAACAAATAATTATCTTCCCATAACTTGTTATTAGTCTTATCTTTTATATTCATCATTAATTGATGATATTGGATATCATTTATTCAGGTATTATGTAAACTAGTGAGTATTAATTTCCATAACAACATTCATTTCAAAAATGAAATAATATTATATTGTGTTTAATTGGAAACTTAGATAAATGTTTTGGTGCACCTTAATAAAAAATAATAGTTTCATAAGAATCAATCTACATGGAAATCTGAATTCATGTTCTTTTCTCTACAGACATAGGAATCATCCTTTCTTCATTACTTATAGAATTCACATTATTTATTATAATATTTCTAAACTCCTTTGGTTCTAATATTTGAATAAAAATATGAGAACTACCTATTATATTTAATACTTAAGAATTGAAATATAAATATTACATAAAATTATGAATATACCTAAAGTAGATTCTATTTTTTTATTATTCTTTAATTTATTACAATTCTTATTCCACTAACCTTTCAAAACATATGAGAAAAAAATAGCTTCATATTCACCACTATGCCTCTAAATCATTTTTCTCTTTTAAATTCATTATAAAAACACCATTTAATTTAAACTAGTCATGGAATTTTCAACTTGGTATTTCATTATGTTCATTATAAGGGGGAAGAAACATAGTCCCACCAATCCTTATCTACCTGGTGAAGTATATTCAAAAGATTCTTAAGAGGATTCTCTATATTATTCATCCTATAATTTTGAAAGAATATAAATAACCTTGGATGTGAGGATGATAATATTAGATTAATAAATAATTTATTATTCATATGGAATCCAAACATTTCTAACTAATCAATTTACTTCAACATCTTGAAATAAAAATAACTAGCTAGGAACCCCCTTTTTCAGTTTGCAGTAGTATGGGGTAGTAACAATCTCATTTATATTAAGCCTCTCTCTAACATTATCTAAAGATAAAAGATGAGATATCATGGTGTATTCATCCATGTCTTTATGTTTTATCTTTAACTCTCTAGATATAGTTGATAGCATGATGTAATTAACATTAGATAATTTCTCCATGTATCTTCTATAGACATCCTTATCACCTTCACCCACTTGGTGAGGTGGCTAGTTAGGAATAGGGGACTCCAGCACATAGTATAAATTTTTCAATAATATTGTAGTGTATAAATGATTGTAACACTCATGAAAGTTTTTTATGGTGAGGATGTGGTCTTTTCCCATAAATTATCATAGTTTTCCTAGGGTTTCACTTTCCATTTTTCTTCATTAAGTAAAATCATATGTTGGTAATTTTCTTGATTACCAAATGTCATGTAATGAATTATATTTTATCAGTCTCTCGCTATTTTATCAAATAAAAATAACCCTCACCATTGGATTTGAAATACCTTATAATATGGATATTCAAGTAGAAAGGATCCATATTTACTTTATCATAATCCATATTATAGCCATGAAAATTACTCAATTATGTTTATATAGTTGGTGTTTCCAACTACATTAACTAATAATCCATTGACCCATTGAGTGGACTCCTCAATCCTAAAATCTTAAACTCAAATTTACTTAACACATGTCTCCAAATGGTATTGAATAGACCATGTCTGTAACACACAATAACAATTTGGAAGTTTTGACACATTATCTTTGATAAGACTCCCTAGTATTTAAAATGTGTCCTCGACTATGTCCTGACCAACACATTAATTATGAGTGTATTTTCACTCAAAATATGGATGGTGTTGTGTGAATTAATATTTTTTGTGAAATTTTATTTATCTTATGAATAAATATTCTTTATTTTATTCTTTTACATTCTTATTAATATTATTTTTATTTTATGTAATTATTTAACCATGTTTGATAAAATAATATATGCATAATTCATTTATTTTATTTTATCTTTCATTATTGTAAATTTATTTACTTTATGTGATCAAATTTAAATATATAATAAACCATTCATCACATAATAAATAAATAATCATGCACTATAAAAAATAAAATAAGCATTTTTTATGATCATGATATTTTAACTATTATTTGATTTATCAAGTGGAAGATAAACCAACCCTTAGTCCTAGGGAATAACTCCTTGATTTGATCTTGTCTTAAGTTATATCATTAAATCATTGAATCTTGTATCTTATTGGTTGGTTTCACTTAAACTTTATCTTGAAAAATATTCTCATCTTTGAGGACCATACTTTACATGTTCTTACTCACTCACAGGTGAGGGGTACCAAGGGTTTAGGGTTACATAAGATAAACCATAGACATGAAATCCCATACATAATAAGAAAGAAGGGAAGATATGTAGATCATAATGTTTGATTTAATAATATATTTATCAAAAGAACTATGAAAAAAATTAAATTAAATAGAAACTCATCACATACATAGGTTGGTCAATCTCATGATCATCAATGCATGAAAAAACTACTACTATAATTCATTCCAATTTATTCTATATTATGGTAAATTATACAAATTAATAAATTTATTGTCTTATTAATCAATTAATTCATTTATATTAATTAATAATCCAAAAATTCATTGAGGTTCTCAACCACTATAATTTTAAATAAATTTAATTTTATTAATTTAATTAAAATTAATTAAGTACACAAAATTTACTAGAGGTGCCATGTTGTGTAACCTTCTACTTCTACTTAAACCAAGTTATAAAGTTTGACTATTACACATCATATACCATCGCACAACATGGAATGTGACTAAGGAAATGTATGTTCTATTTCATATGCAATGTACTTACATGACATGTATTCCTACAAATAATTCCATGATATATACATAAAGTTGTTCCATGGGTCGAGCCATTTAGTCGGTATGATGTTTATGACAACATGATATGCCTTAACTATATGGGACATGTAACACTGGCGATGGTCGTTAAGTTCACGGCATGTACAACATCCACACACATCATGTTTCTATAGAATGATATGGAAAAACAATTAAATTAAGATTTTAATTCCACATAACCTGCTGAAAATCCCTTAGCATGTATTTCATGGGAATAACCCTATCACACGACATGCATAGCCAGATACACACTATATAGTTTTTTTTTTAATTAATTAAATATATCCATGTGTTGTATCACATGACACACCTAAATTGGTGTGTTCATTTCTTGTGTTAGACCGAATTACATAGTATGTACAACTAGAAACACAATGTGTGATTCATTACTAGCCACCCGCACTACACACCTATAGACTCAATGTGTATTTTAAAAAAATTATTACATGTTACATAAAATTTACAACCCACTACATGACTTGTAATTTATGTAATTTTATGTCTCTCAAATGGCCATCAACACACAACGTGTATTAATTAATTTTCACATACTTCGACCATTCAGTTTATTCGATTCTCATGAAGTCAATCCATTTGAGGCTACACCATGTTTATTCCAACTACACATCGTGTACACCCCCAACTTACCATGTGAAAACTAGCAGTCAATACACTACATGTAATGACACAATGTACTATTCTTCCACATGATGTGTCATGATTGAAGTATCATGTCCTTATGTGGTTAGTCATGGATAATGTCGTGTACTTTTTAGTCACATGTCATGTATCTGTGTCACCTGGCTAGAATCCTTGATTATTATAGATGAAATCTTAAATAATTATTCATCTATTCTTGGACTATTCTTGGTCATATGAAACTAAACGATCACATTATCTCAACTTTTTTTATTACAGAATAAAAACTTGAAATTAAATATCACTAATAATAACATAATTTTATTAACAAATAGTTAATAATTATAAATTAATATGTAACTGATTTGATACCACTTTCAAGTTCTGGAACATAGAAGAAGCGATTGATCCTTTTCCCAATAATGTTTTTCATCATTTTATTTGGATTAAATCTTTAAAACCAAACAAATTCATCCCTATAATATTCAAAGATAGGATCTTTTCACATATGATTTATAATTAATTTATAGACAATAATTTCCTCAGCTTGATAATTCTTTCTTTATTGTCAATTTGGTGACCTTATTGTCATACTATCGTTGCAATGATGGATCCAAAGTAGAATCCCACTAGCAGTATTTATACATGCTCCATGGAACTCAAAATGTTTCCATTAGAACTTTGAGTGTTGGCAAGGAAGAACTAAACCTATTGTGTTGTTCAATGTTTATCATAACAAGAATCCATCCACTCTTGAAAGTATCTCTCTTATTCTCTCAATCTATAGAGGGAGTATGAGTAGGATCACCAATCATTCCTAGGATCATTCTTGAGAAAATATCATTATGCATAATAATTATCTTCCTTAACATAGAAATGATATGAGTTCGGTTATATACATAGGTTTAGAAAATTAGTTATTACACAAAATCCTTTAACAAATTTCTTTACTCTAAGTAAATCCAATGTAAAATAATAAAAATATTATTATTATTTTCATTATTATTATATTTCTGAACTTTCGTTGACTCGCGAATATTTAAATAAAATTTCTTAAATAATTAAATATTTATTTATTTAATGATATTAAATAAAATATATATCATTTCATATAGACCATTAATTCAAATCCTAAATCCTCCTCTTGAGTAATAAATATTTATTTAAATAAATGGATATCATTATATTGTTCATTAAATAAATAAATAGATAGTATATTCACTAAACTTTTAATAAATATTTACTTAATATTAATATAACCAAATAAATTGTTGTTTTTCTTTTGGAATAAATAATAGATAAATACATATTATATATTATTGTAACTAAATAAATAAATAATTATTGCCTTGAAAATAAATATTTACTTAATAATAAATTTATGTATTTTTTTTAATGACTAGTGTTTGAATTTTTTGTGATTAGATATACTTGAATAATTATTAAACCACAAGTCAAGAATAATATTTATTTAAATTATTATATTAGAATATAATTTAACTAAGATTCTGGATACAGTTAGTGTGTGACCCTCTAGTCCTCTTTCTTAGTGGAATTAGGACAAAAAGACTAAATCCCATGATTATCATCTAGAAAAATGTCAAAACATCCATAGAAAATGATGTTAATTCCACAATGACAACAACCTCATACAGATGTTCACTATGTAATATAAACCCTTTTCCTTGATATCTCAACAATTAGGTTGCATACTTCATGTCATCAACATATATTCTTACTTATCATTATTGTATTTCTTAAAATTAAAAGGTTGATATGTAAACATGTATGTGTATTTTTTAGATAATTCCAATTCAATAAAAGGTTCATAGATATCTACATCCATTAAATGGAAGGGAAGAATCATATTTTGACTTATTCGTTAATTTTATATAACTTATGATTCACCCAATGTATTCTAATTTTCCTCAAGAATATGTCATCATTGTTCATTCCAATACATCATAGTACATGATTCATGATATACATTAATAATAATCTCAAGTATAAGAACCAATACACATGTCTGCAAACAGTAATATCCAATGACACATAAAACATATGGAATTTATATTAGTGGGTTTGTCCGTGTACTCTCCTCTCTTTCAGATTACCAAGTTTGAAAATTAATGAGAATAAGCATCATCCTATTATGAGAACCCATCACTTAATAGTATGAAAATCATTTGGGTCCTATCAAATTATTCCATCCAGACCATATGACACATGTTTAAGAATATTGTCATAGCATTTCCATGTTCTCGTTAGAGCGGGGAACTGTTATTCCCTTTCAATGCAATAGATACTCTAAGTACATTATCACATTAATGTTATAAAGAATAATAATCATCATGTTATAATATATTAATTAATATTCAATTTTTTTAATATATAAGTAATCAAATGTATAAATCTTTTTGGTTATAGTGCACCAAATCCAACATTTCCTCAGTCAAATCCAATAAAGGGCCTCGATGTATTCTCATTATATGAGTGGATAAATCCCTCCTTGGTTTAACTATAACTAAATACATGATCAGTAACATACAAAAACACCCCTTTATTATATAATCCTCTAGGTTTATACATTAAAGGTATCAAAGTATGAAGGTTCTCATGCTCGGTATCTCACCAACCTCAGGTAATGGGAATTCATAATAAACATACAACCCTTAGTATATTGATGATTTTATGGAATTCCATGGGGTGTAATTTGGTGAGACAGTCCATGTAATAAGTCTCAACTTATTAACTCATGATTCTATTCTTTATATCTCATATGAAACTCTTTGCATCAAATAAAATATTTTACTCATATTAACCTTAACATATCATCGCATCCCATAATACTCTATGATAATCATTGATTATGGATAACTCAAAATCATACTTTGAGGGGATATTATCATTCCAATTTTCATATAAAATAAGTTACAACACACATTAATATAAGATTTGGTGTCCTAGAACCAACTGGTTGTACTTTGATTACATGAATATTTAATATATTTTAATATTAAACATATTATTACATATTGTTCATTGTTCTGCATGACTATAGTGTAATACTGTCCTGGTTTTTTTGTCACATTGACAAGGTCATAGTATTTCCCTGCTATGATGATAACATTGAAGTTATATGAAAATATTATTAAATATAGTTATACATTTGGATGACATACTATAATGGGGCACATAGTATACAGATCGTCAGGTATGAGCACTTGAAAGAATATGAGACTTCCTCTCATGAATTTTGTACGTGGTAATCTCTAAGAGGGGGGATTATGATAACAGACCTGCTAGTGGGAATTATGCATTTTTTAGCGTCATCAAATATTCCTATCTGCGAGCGTGTGTAATGATCCTTAGACTTTAGGATTATCATTAATATGTGTCATGACTCACGCACTTTGATTTATTGATGAAAATTGTCATGTAGATATTTGGTGGGAAGTAGGGTAAATTGTGTGCATTACGAGTGGCATGTTATTAATGGATAATTCAAGTAAGGATTTGTCCCTTCCATTTATGGAAGTTGATATCTAGACCCTTTGATTGAAATAGAACTGTCAGGAGAAATTTCATGGTAATGGTGTAATGATGAGTTTATTTCAGGTAGTCAAAGAACAACATATCAAGAACATAGGTTGATGACTCTAATGGCCCAAGGCCTTCATTTTTTATTGATTTTTGATAATCCACCTTTCAAGGGGTTATGTGGAACCCTTACAAGGCCCATAGGCGTAAGTATTACATGGCCCATAGGCCTTAGAGGAATTCATTGCTCGTAGGCTTCAAACATTACATATAACCCAGACTAACTACTTGGAACTACTCCTCCCCGGTATCTTCATTGTGAAAACATCTCTCCACCTTTTCAAGGTTGTTCAGCTAGGATTTCCTGTGCATGCACAGTCTTGTCTCGATGGCAGGTTCTATACCCACTCATTCTTGCAATCCTTTTAGCTTCTACTATGGTGAAATCTCCTTGCCCATCATCCTTATGGAGCTTATTCCTTATAGGTTGTCTAGTTTGCATCTTTACTTAATTTTTCCCAAAGGCCTTGAGGTAGTCTGAAGTCCTTACTAACCCGAAGGCCTGGGTGGCCCGAAGGCCTTAAAGGACTCGAGGACCAAATCGGTGGCCTGAAGGCCCAAACGGGGTAATATTATCAGCTTCTACAGTGCCAAATAGTACCTGTTATAGTTCCTACAATAGTGATACTACAGTATCTTCTATAGTAACCCGGAAATATGCCTCTTCTTGGGTTTGATCCTAGGTCTCCTAGATGCACTTAAGGAGTTCTCACCAACTGGGCTAAGGCTCATATACACACAGGTTGATGACACTATCATGAAACCTACTTGATGAGATATTGAGACAAAGGGATTATATTACACAGTGAGAGTTTGTATGTAGATGTCCTTGTTGTGACTTTAAGTTCTTTATCTTGGGTGCCTTGACCCGTTGCTGGACAGTACTCTTGGACTTTAGGCAAGCCCGCCAAATTACAATGAGAAAGAATCCTAGAGGGTCACACACTAAGTTTTTTTGGTGGTCTTGGTTAAATTATATTTGAATTTAATTGATGAAATAAATATTTTTCTCAAGACAGTGGAATAATTTTATTCAATTTAAAATGATCACATAAATTAAATAAATATTTATTCATCGGATTATGAGTAAAATATATTTATTTATTTTATTGAACATTTAATAAATATTTATTTACTAGTTTTAAAATAAAATATTTATTTAATAGAATAAATTATTTATTTATTTATTTGGTTTTCAATAAATGGAAGTAGATTTCGAGCAGACCAAGGTCGTTCCGGTAGTAAAATAATTATTTGTAAGACAGTAAATAATTATTTGACTAGTTGTCACAAGTTAAAATAATAATAATGTTGTTGTTATTTTGTGATGTGGAATTTTATTTATAATTCTGTTTTGCGCAAGTTGGCACACCATAAATAATGAGGTGGTATCATTATTAAAAGAATAGGTTTTCTCTAAGGTTATGAATGTATTTAATTTCTATTACGTAATTAAATATTGTAACAGAATCCCCATGACGATAAATAGACATGTACATCTATTGTTCCATTAACTGAACTGCACGCCTAGTAAAATGATAATTGTTAAGCTAAACTATTTCTCTCTTGAATACTCTTCCCACCCATCTCAAGAACCAGAGATGTTCTTTAATACTGAAGAACAAGAGATCAATAACGACCGACACAAGACACTTTCTTTGCCGCGCTAGCACCCAGAGAATGAGTGGTGTCGATCAGAGGCCATCGGAACATGTGTATATCACCACTATACGGATTCCGGTTTGGATCCTCAGAAGCACAATGAGACAATACGGAAGGGTCATTCCAGATTATCAACATCATCAACAAATAAACTACTGAAGATCCAGGTATTCTTTTATTTATAAAATTAATTAAATTAATTATAAACATGATGTTAAATATCCTCTCTTTCAAGGCTCTTACTTCTTTATCTAAATCATTGATTCTATTTCAGGGAGACTGTAATTCATCATCGTATTGATCCCAAAATAATCATTGATCATGATAAAAATTAAAGTTGGGCGTCGGCCTAACCGCACTTCCGATGTGCTCAAAACCGATAAGTGGTATCAGATGGGTTACATCATAGTTTATAATTATTTAAATAATTCGTTTTTGATTTACAGTTTAATAATTTAGTTTTTCAATTCAAGGTCAATCATTCTTATAATCTAGATTTTGAGATCTATTCTCCCTCTTTTCGTTTCTCACATATTTTATAGAAACAAATCATTTTTTAATTAAAATTAAAACGGATAAATCATCAGGAGGTGTCGACGATTCTTTCTAGGTGAAACAAAATTACACATTGAGTGTTTAAACTTACATGTCATGTTATCTGCCATAAACTCTGTGTAATCCATACTACACATCATGTAATCCAGACTACACGTCGTGTAGTCATGTACATCACATCGAGAGTAATTCAGTAATTACTCAAGCCATGTGCATTTATTACACCTGTTGCAATTAATTTTATACCACGTGTTGACCAGGACAAATAGGAACATGGATACTGGATTACATGCCATGTTTCCCACTGGACACAACATGTATTCTCTTTGGGTCAGGGGTTAAACCATGTATCCCATACACAGATAAGCCAACTAGTAACCATGTGATGCAGAGAGAACAGGGCATGTATCCCACTATACATGTTGTGTACTCTAAAATTTATAAAGTATACCTCACATGTTGAGTCCATAGGCATGTACTTTGGGAAAGATAGTGAAGGTATTACATGTCTTGTAGTCATAACTACACACCGTGTAGTTTACCAAATTAAAAAAAGTTACAACTTTAATGTTTGTGTAATGTTTATAACTGCTTATCATGTATAAATCTTACTTTAGGTTGTTACTCTAGGCATTGAAGCATTTGGTATGCCATATGTAAAAAGAGTAAAACAGTATATGAATATAATGAATGTTGGGTAGATTAAAATGGGTATTCACCATCTTACCTCCAAGGTTCATTTATGTACAACGATGGGAATCTCAAGGAAATTTAAAAATGGATTAAGATAAAAGGATTGATTAATTAAAGATAATAATAAATCAATTCAAGAAAATTTTATCTTAATATGAACAATTAAAGAATTTAATACTATTTTTATTAAATAAGTAGCTTGTTTTATGTATGTGGGTGATCATGATCTAGACCATGACCTTTTCATGTGATTGGTTTCCTTTTAATTTATTTATTAAATTAATTGTTAGCCTATGAGCCATCTCTCCTCATTAATATGTAGGGAATGCATTCTCATGGTTTCTTTTATGTAAGCTCCATTTTTACCCCTCACTTGCATGTGAGTTAAAAAATCATATGTAATGGATGGAACTCCCATGCTATAGAAGGCAGATCAAGCTGGATCCGAGACGAAACCAATCCTAGGTGATACAGAGGTGGACAGGCGGAAAACTGTAAACATGAACCCAAAAGGTTCAAGGTGTTTCTACCCTAGTTTAGGGTTATTTTATCAACCTCTAGATAAAATAACCATTAAAAAAGCTCATGATCATTCCCTTTGCTTTATTTTATTTTTATCAGTTGCATGGTTTATCATTATGGATGTGTTTTTGTGATCACATAATTAATGAATTAAACAAGCATGCAATATGGAACTAAAATAAACTAGGCTTATGCATAAATGTTATCAAGACATGGTTAATAACTTAAGTAAGTTCAAGTTAATATTAACAAGCATGTGATAATGATAATAATCAATTCACGTATATGAGATAAAAAACCCTCAAATGAAATATTAATTCAGACCAACACTTCTGTTACTTGATTAAGGGTAAAACTCAATAAAACTATGTGTTTGACCAACCCCTGTTAGGACACTTAATTTTATATAGGAATCCCTTATGAAAGGTTTTGGGTTGAATTAACCATATTACATCAAGAGGAGTAGCCCTTGCTAAAATTAGTGTAATATTGGAGGCAAGAGTTGAGGAAATCCAAAGTCATGATTTCAAGATTGGGGAGTCTACTCAACAGATCAAGGACCTATAAGCCCACAGTTGGAAAATACCTTCCTACCTAAATACCTTCAAACAGCTTGACCAACCCATGTTGGGGTTATGTGAAGGGGAATATGGATCCTTGCCACTAGAATTTCATGGAAACTGGATATTCCAAGTTCAATGGTGAGGGCCATTGGGACTTGATAAAATAGTGGGAGACTTAATAAAATTAATTTATTATTTCTCATAAAATGTAATCAAGAAAATACTAATGATCTTCTCTTTTAATTGTAGAATAAAATGAAAAACTCTTCAACCACACTATCCCTACGATCAATTATGGATAAAGAAAACATCCTCACCAGCAGTAACTTCTAAGAATGGTTTAGATGCCTTCAGGTTATTATAAACCATGAACGGAATTCTTATGTGTTGGAGTCAGCATTACCTAATCCGCTTGCCCAAGAGGCGAGTGATGAAGAGTTCTTAGTCTATGAGAAACATATGAATGATGTGGTTGACGTTCAATGTTTGATGCTATCATCAATTTCTAGTGAGCTCATGAAGTCTCGTGAAAACATGGATTCATATATCATGCTCGAGCACCTCCATGGTCTTTATTAGGAGAGAGAAAGATAAGAATGGTTTGATATCTCCAAGGCACTCTTTCAGGGTAATCTTGGAGAAGGTTCCCCATATGGGCCTCACTTAGTCAATCTCATTGGATACATTGATCACTTGGAGGTTCTAGGGTTTAAACTCCCTGAAGAACTGGCTACCGATCTCATTCTTGCATCACTCCCTCATAGATTCTCCAGCTTTGTTGTTAATTTCAAAATGAAAAACATTGAGGAGTCTCTATTTGATCTTCTTATCCTCATTCTCCAAGTGGAAAAAGATATGAAGCGTGAAAACCCTTCTGCCCTTATGGTGAATAAGAATAAAGGGAAGGCGAAGAGCTTTAATCCCAAAGCTTCTTCACACCCTTCCAAGAAATGGAAGATCAAAGGGTAGGCAAGGGAACATGAAGCTATTTGTTTTGCATGTGGCAAGAAGGACCACTAGAAGAAGAACTACACCCAACCTAAGAATCAAGGGGAAGCTTCATGTGTGTTTATTATCAAATGTAATCTATATTTTTCTACAAATTGGGTATTAAATATATCTTGTGGTTCTCACATATGTATCCAAATATAGGAACCAAGTAGATTCAGGGGGATTGGCTGAGGGGAGGTAGATCTATGAGCATCCAATGGATTAAGACTCAATATTGTAGCTATCGGGGAATACCACCTCACATTTCAAACTGGGATGATCTTGGTGTCAAAGAGTTGTTATTATATTCCTTATGTTACTAAAAACATTATTTCTATATCCACATTAGATACAAACAGATTTGGTTTCAATTTTGGAAATGAATTTTTCTTCTTTTACAAAGATAGAATTTGTTTTGTTAGGGCACCTTTATACAATGGTCTTTACATGTTGGATTACACAAACCGAGTAATGGTAATCGATAACAAAGATACTTCACATGAATCATACCACACACAAATTTGGCATCATCAGCTAGGTCATATAAATGAGAAACACTTAACAAAGTTACATCAAGATGATTATTTATATTCTTTTGAACTAAAACCACTTGGTGTATTTCATGCATGTTTACAAGGAAAAATGACTAAAGCCCTATTTAGTGGAAAAGGTGAAAGGGATAAACAGCTTCTTGAATTGGTTCATGCTGATGTGTGTGGACCATTTCTAATTGAATCAAGAGGAGGGTACTCATACTTCATAACTTTTAAAAATGATATTAGTAGATATGGATATATCTACTTAATGAGGTATAAGTTATAATCTTTTGATAAGTTCAAAGAATATAATAATGAATTTGAGAACCAACTAGGTAAGAATATTAAGAAACTCTGATCAGATTGAGGTGGAGAATATCATAATCAAGACATCATTGATTAATTACAGGAGTTTGGGATCCTATCCCCGCTCATTATTCCTTACATGCCTCAGTGGAATGGTGTGATCGAAAGGAGTAACCATACATTTTTGGACATGGTGAGATCAATGATGAGTCATGTGAGTATTATATTATCCTTTTGGGGATATGTGTTACAAACAGCGGTGCACATACTAAAACAAGTACCAACTAAATCGATAAATGGTATTCTATATGAGTTCTGGAGTGGAAAGAAATCCATGTTATCAAATTTACATGTGTGGGGAAGTGATGTGTTTGTTAAGGCCTCTTCTGGTAACAAACTTGCACCCCGAGGCACAAAGTGTACCTTTATAGGATACCCCAAGGAAACAAGGGGATATTACCTATACAACCCCTAAGAAAAAAAAAGGTTATAGTGGAAAGACATGCCATATTCCTTGAGAGGGAGAAAATCTCCAAAATAGATAGTGGGAGAGAGATAGACTTTGATGAAGTCAAGGCTCAAGGTACACAAGAGTTGGTATAGGAATAGATTCCAGAAATCCCTGTGGAAGAAAGAACTGTTCCAGAGACACAAGAACTACGTAGGAGTACAAGAGAGGTTAGAGAACCAGAACGGTAAATTTTTCTAGTTACTGAGGATGGTTACTCATTATTAGTTGATAATAATGATCCTCTAAACTACAAGGAAGCATTAAGTGGAACAGATGTTTCCAAGTGGAAAGAAGCCATGAATTTTGAAATAGATTCCATGTACAAACACTAAGTCTGTATTTTGGTAGATACTCTAGTTGATGTAAATTATATTGGTTGCAAATGGGTATTCAAGAAAAAACTGGACATGGAAGGATAAGTCAGTACTTATAAGTCACAACTAGTTGCAAAATAGTTCAAGCAGTGTCAAGGCATTGAATATGAAGAAACCTTTTCACCAATTGAAATTCTGAAATACATCATAATTCTATTGTCCATTTCCTCTTACCATGACTATGAGATTTGGAAAATGGATTTCAAAACAGCCTTTATTAATAGGAACCTTTAGGAAGATGTCTACATGACACAACCTGAAGGGTTTATGACTCCAAAGGATTCTAATAAGTTATGGAAGTTGCAGAAATCCATTTATGGATTAAAGAAAGTATCTAGGTCATGGAACATTCATTTTTATGAATCCATAATGAAATTTGGTTTTATCAAGAACGAATGTGATCCTTTTGTCTAGAAACGGTTTTGTGGGAGTGATGTCATTTTCCTAATAGTATATGTTGATGACATATTACTTATTGGAAATGAGATACTAGTCTTACAGTCTATTAAGGAATGGTTGAATGATTCTCTATGAAGAAATTGGGTGTGGAAGCATATATTCTTGTGATCAAGATCCATCGTGATAGATCCAAGAGATTGTTAGTCCTAAGTCAAAGTACATACATTGATAAGATACTGAAGAGATTTAGTATAGAAAAATCCAAGAGGGGATTATTCCCAGCATCACATGGCATTCATATTTCTAAGAAAATGTGTCCTTAGACACATTAAGAAATAAATATAATGGAAAATACTCCATACACATAAGTGATTTGGTCAATCATGTATGACATACTATGTACTAGGCTGGATATCGCCTACGCATTGAGTGCGGTATCCAGATATCAAGCTAACCTAGGTGACTTCCATTGGATGGAATTAAATATTATCCTAAAGTATCTAAGGGATACTAAGGATATGTTCCTGGTTTATGGAGTAGATGAGAAACTAGTCATCATAGGATATACAGATGCTAGTTTCCAGACTGATCAAGATGACATGAAGTCACAAACAGGATACATCTTCACTTTGAATGGAGGTGTAGTGAGCTGGAAGAGATCAAAGAAGAGTGTGGTCATAGATTATATAGTAGAGTCTGAGTATATCACAGATTCTAAAGAA
Organism: Viscum album; assembly: GCA_963277665.1. Lineage (NCBI taxonomy): Eukaryota > Viridiplantae > Streptophyta > Magnoliopsida > Santalales > Viscaceae > Viscum > Viscum album. The sequence continues at coordinate 778,707,491 of OY728150.1, read as the reverse complement.
GCTAAATAAGTAGTTTGGATGTGAATTTTCATCCAGGATCTGGATGTAATACCTAGTAGTTTAGATCCCATCACACTGTATTGTGATAATACTACAGCATTGGCTCTCGCAAAAGATATGTGGTCACATTAGTGGATGAAGCACATAATTCGGAAGTATCATCTCTTGAGGGATTTTTCTTAGAGATTTGAAGTTGTAGTGAGTAGTATTTCCATGGAATACAATGTGGTGGACCCCTTAACTAAAGACTTGACTTAGAAGAAACATGATCATCATGTGAGGTCTAACAGACTAAAAGTCATAGGCAGTTGTCTCTAGTCCAAGTGGGAGTTCGTAAGATTTGGTATCCTAGAACCAACTGGTTGTACTTTGATTACATGAATATTTAATATATTTAAATATTAAACATCTTATTACATATTGTTCATTGTTCTTCATGACTATAGTGTAATAATGTCCTAGAGTAGTTTTCACATTGACAAGGTCATATTAGTTCCCCGCTATGATGAGAACATTGAAGTGATGTGACAATATTCTTAAATATAGTTCTATAATTGGATGACATACTATAATGGGATACATAGTATACAGACCGTCAGGTGTGAGTACTCGTAAGAAGATGATTATTTCTCTTATTAAGTTCATACTTGGTAATCTCCAAGACAGAAGATTATGAGAATATTCCCACCAGTAGTAATTCTAGATGTTTTGGTGTCATCGGATATTCTTATCTACGAGAATGTGTAATGATACTTAGACTTTAAGATTATCATTAATACTTCTCATGACTCGCACACTTTTATTTACTAATGAAAACTGTCACACAGATATTTGGTGTGAAGTAGGGTACGTTTGGTGCGTCATGAGTGGCCTGTTATTAATGGATAAGTCGAGCAAGGATTTTTTTCCTTCCATTTATGGAAGTTGATATCTCATCCCTTTGATTGAAATAGAACCTTTGCACGAAATTCCATATACATGGTGTAACGATGAGTTTATTTCAGGTAGTCAAAGAACGACGTATCAAGCACAAAGTTTGATGACACTATCATGAAACCTTCTTGATGAGATATTGAGACAAAGGGATTATATTACACAGTGAGAATTCGTATGTGGATGTCGTTTTTGCGACTTTAAGTTATTTATCTTGGGTTCCTTGACCTGTTTCTAGACAATACACTTGGAATTTAGGGAATCCCACCTAATTAAAATGAGAAATAATCCTAGAGGGTCACAAACTAAGTGTTTTTTGTGGTCTCGGTTAAATTCTATTTGAATTTAATTTATGAAATAAATAATGTTCTCAAGACCGTGGAATATTTTTATTCAAGTTAAAATGATCGAATAAATTAAATAAATATTTATTCACCAGATTGTGAGTAAAATATATTTATTTATTTTATTGAACATTTAATAAATATTTATTTACTAGTTTGTAAATAAAATATTTATTTAATAGAATAAATTATTTATTTATTTATTCAGGTGTTCAATAAATGGAAGTAGAGTTTGAGCGGACCAAGGCCAGTCCAGTAGTAAAATAATTATTTGCAAGATAGTAAATAATTATTTGACTAGTTGGCACAAGTTAAAATAATAATAAAGCTGTTATTATTTTCGTGATGCGGAATTTTATTTATAATTCTGTTTTTTACAAGTTAGCACACCATAAATAATGAAGTGGTATTATTATTAAAATAATGAGTTTTCTCTGAGGTTATGAATGTATTTAATTGCTGTTAAGCAATTAAATATTGTAACTAAATCCCCATTCTGATAAATAGATACGTACGTCTATTATGCCATGCACCAAAATACACACATGGTAAATTGAGAATTGTGGAGCTAAACAATTTCTCTCTCAAATTTTCTTCCTGTCCCTCTCAATAATGAGATATATTCTTCAAGACTGAAGAACAAGCGATCAAGAATGACTGACACAAGAAACTCACTTCGCTGCACTAGCACCCAGAGAACGAGTGGTGTCGATCAGAGTTCATCAAAGAACGTGTGGATCACTGCTAGAGGGATTCTAGTTTGGATCCTTGGAAGTGAAACGAGACAATCTAGAAGGGTCATTATGGATGATCAAAATCATTAGTGAAGAAAGTACCAAATATCCATGTATTCTTTTATTTATGAAATTAATTAAATTAATTATAAACATGAAGTGTAAGATCCTCTCTAAAGGTTTTGGACCTCTTCCTTTTGTATCTAAATCTTTGATTCTATTCTGTGGAGACTGGAATTCATCGTCATATTGATCCTGGAATAAACATTGATCATGCTAAAAACTAAATTTGGGCGTCAGCCCAACCACGCTTCCAATGTTCCCAGAACCTACAATGAATGGATAATAAATGAAGATTGACTTTATTATAAAATCATGATTTATTCTACTACCATTACATCCAATATCTTATGTATCTTATACCATGAGATTCAATATGACCCTTATTTTTTGGATGTGGTAATGGTTTCACCAATGGATTTGTTACATTCTCCTCTATAGCCACCCAATTGATCTTTATATCACCCCTCTCAATGATCTCTTCAATAATATGGAACTTTATAAATATGTGATTGGTTCATGGGTTAGACTGAGGTTCCTTGTCCTGAGAAATAGCATCATTTTTTATAGTAAATCTCGATTGATCCTTTAATGTAAGGAACCACCCCAAGTTCATAAATGAACTTCATCATCTAAATATATTCTTTTGAAGCATTTTATGCAGTGATGTACTCTTACACTATTTTCTATTCCATTAAGGTAGCCTATTTGGAACTGTCCCAACTAATAGGTCCACCATTTAGAAAAAACACAAAACCATATTGAGATCTTATATCATTTTTATTATATTAGAAACTATCATTAGAGTAACCCTTTATAGAATTCTAATCATCTCCTCTAAAGACCAAGAATTTATATTTTGTTCTTCTCAAGTACTTATGAATATTCATGATAGTAATCAAGTGTCTCTCACTGGGATTGGATTGGTATCTACTTTTTATGCTTTGATCATAAGTGACATTAGGTTGAGTGCACAATATGGTATACATGATAGATCCTATGTTGTATATATAAGAAATTTTATCCATATTTTTTAACTTATTATAAGGATCTTTAATATTCCTTATATTCATTCCATAAAACACTAGTAAAGACACCTTTTTAGAGTTTTCCATACTAAATCAATTTAGCTCTTTACTAATATATAGGTTTTGACTCAGTCCAAGAAACCTCTTAGATCTATCTCTACATATCATTATATCAAGTATGTAGGCTACTTAACCTATTTCTATTATAAATAATCATTCTCCTAAATATATATTTATAAAGTATAATTTCAAGACATAATTTTTTATAAGTAGTACATCATCCACATACAATATTATAAATACTACCACATTATCAATAATATACTTATATACATAAGAATAATCTATGAACTTAATGAAACCAAACTCTTTTATGGAATCATAAAATGTGATATTCTAACTCTGAGAAGCTTGCTTCAATCTATAAATGGACCATTGCAACTTGCACACCTTAGAAGACTCATTTGAGGCTTCAAAACCTTTAGGTTGTATAATATACACATCCTTGACTAAAATATTATTAAGGAATTAATTTTTAACATCCATTTGATATATCTCAATATCATAATGAGCTTATATGTCAAGAAATGTTTTAATGGATATTATCATTTCAACTAGTGAAAATGTCTCTTTATAGTCAATACCATAAATGTTTTTGTAACCTTTTTAAATCATTCAAGATTTATAGGTAGAAAATCTACCATATGTATTATTTTTCTTATGTAAATCCCACTTTCACCCTATAGGTATCACCCCTTCAAGTGCATCCACCAAGTTCTAATCTTGTTTAATGTGTATAGATTCCATTTTAGATTCTATATATTTTAACTTTTTCTCATAATTATAACACTCAATAGAATATCTATATGTAGTAGGACCATCCCATATGAACATTAATTATTCATTATTTTTCACAATAAATCCATATCTCTTGGACTCTTAATGAATCATACCAATACTCTAATGTTATTGTGTTACCTAAGTTGGTTATTCTTCTAGAACTTTTTTTGGAACTGGATCAACTTCCATATCATGATCAATTTTGGTTTGTTCCTATTGAACTTATCCAAGTTCAACTTTCCTCCCACTGACTCTTTGAATTATAAATTAATTCTCAAAAAATATAACATTTTAAGACAAAAAAACATTTTGTTCAGTAGTATTATGAAAATAAATTCTATAGTTTCCTCGGGACAACCAACAAATAAGCATTTCTTTAATTTAGGGTAAAGTTTATCAAAAACCAATTGTTGTAAGAGTTATTCATAACACTAAATACTTATAATAGATATATTTGGATGTTTTATAGCCTATATATTATATTTTATCTTTATTACTTATTTTAATGGAACATGGCTAAGTAAGAATGCAGCGGTTTCTAGAGCATAACCCCTGAATGCAATAAGAAGGTCACACAAACTCATTATTCATTGAACCATGTCAAATAGGCTATGATTCCTTCTTTTAGATAAAACATTCCACTATGGAATTCTAGGAGGAGTGGGTTTTGGAATAATTCAATAATATATCATATGGTCAATGAATTCTTGGATTGAGTATTCGCCACCCCGATCTAATTAGAGAATATTAAAATTATTTCCAAGTTGGTTTTGTACTTTATTCTAAAAATCTTTGAACTTTTCAAAAGTTTCATATTTATGGATCTTTGGAAACACATAAACATACTGACTAAATTGATCAGTATAGTTTATGAAGGTCCTAAACCCATCACTTTCTTGAGTACTCATTGGTCTATGTACATCACTATGTATGAGATCAAATATTCCACTAGCCCTTCATCATTTTCCTCTAAATGGTTTTTTTTGGTCATTTTTTCTAATCAATTATATTTTCAATCATCAAACAATTCCTAACAAAATGAATCCAACAATACATATCTATGGAATTTTTATATGTATTTCTTATTTATATATTCAAGGAAAAAATGCTAATGTTGGGTAGGATTAGAATCAATATTGACCTTCTTATTTTGAATTTAATAAATAGGATTATCCATTTCTATAATGTATAAATCATTTAACATATTTTGAATGCTATAAAACATTTCATTCTTATATATAATACAACTATCATTCTTAATAATGAATTAAAATACATTATTGTCCAAAAAATATATTGAATTCAAATTTATGTTTATAGAGGGAACATAATAATAGTTCTCCAATTATAGAACTAATCCACTAGATCAGATTAGATCATAAGTATTGACTTAAAATGTAGTAACTCTTTCTCCATGGAAAACACATATATCTAATTCAATCATTTTTGATTCCATCCTATATTTGAGTCTGTGTTTATCAGCTCAAATTTGTGATGTATACTCAGTATATAACACCCATGAGTCAAAGTTGGAGAAATTAATTTTCATAAAATTCACATTTAGATGCTCATAATTCTTATCTGTGAGAAAACTTCTTAACCTTAGATACTATTCTAGAATTTTTTTTATATCATACCAATAAGAGATATAAAATTGATATACATGATTCATGTCATAATCTATAACAAAGATATATTTATGGGTGAGTATCATGTTTTATATCTTTTCATCAAGGACTTGTTATGAAATTACTACCACTAAAAAAGATTCCCCCATATATCATGTTCATTTAGTTATCCAAGATCTATACTTCACTAAGTTTTGATTCACTTTATAATTTCTCCCATAACTTAGTTATTTAAGTTGGAATAATGCCAATTAGTAGATTTATGATTCTTGTATAGTTGAGTAGACAACCATTTTTCCAATCTATTCTATGAATAAACTCAAATCTATTACTTTGGTAACCTAATACTATTTGGGTCTCTTGTCATAGTTTAACCCAAATTAAACATCAAGAATGGGAACATAATCCTTTCATGGTCCTCCATTACTTTCTCTCCTTACATGAGCAGATTCAAGGGCACGTAGATTTATCATGACCTACCTAGATGGATGATTAAGGTCTTGAAAATATCCAAATTATAAGTAATTTAACACTTAGTTTTTCAGGGGTTTTATTTATAGTATCTCTAATTTAATATACATAATATTCATATTAAATTCATAACTGTTTCATCATATATAATATTTATTATCTCACATTTTATTCCTTTATGTATGTATTCTTCTAATGATTTAGTTTTTGAATCCCTATTCCTTCCAAAAAAAATTATATTCTTGAACCATATTAATGTGTAACTCTTTACACAACCCAAAAGTTTTTGTTACTCAAAAAAATATAAAATCCAAACATATTTATAAATATCCAAATTCATCCTATAAATAAGGTACATTAACTTGTTATGAAAAGGTTTAAAATTATATGTGATTAATAATATCAAAATGAGTAATCTTGGATCCATATATATTTTGAGGTGACGTAAGATAAGTAAAAACATTTATAGCATTATTTTAGATGAATAATCATTCCATCTCACAAATAGTCACAAAAACTAGAGAACCAGAGTTTTGCTATCTTGGATGATTAGCTACATAATAAATTTATCTTTCAATACTAGTGAGAATTTATCCATAATTGATCCACAATAGACCCCTTCAAGACTTATCATAAGTTATAATCATCTTTATAACCTAGGTAAATTGAATAATAAGACAGGGGTGGGATCAAATACTCATTAAGGGTAAACATAAGTAATAATAATCAAATATCATTATTAAGAATAATATGAGCATATGAGTATAATCAAGATATATAAGAAACATGTTACTAAAAAATTATAGATCATAAATCATGGAATAAGGCATGGAATATCATAAGATATGAATCAAAAGAGTGTGGAAAAATGATTCAATAAACATCCTCCATGATAGAATATCATAATAAATGTATTAATCATACAACTATGGAAACTTTCAAATATGGAACAAGAATTAGTATAGAGAAACATTACTTTAATGAGAAAAAAACCATCAATTCCCATGCTTATGAGTAACTAAAATATACTCATGAATACTAATATCTTGAGATATAAACTTTTAACCAATAAATTAGAGGGAGATATAAGACCCAATCCATTTTCATCTATGATTATGAGGGCCACCTGAACATTATTCACTTATCACATCATAAATAACCCATGGAAATAAAATGGATTTCATAAAACATTCAAAATAAATTCATTCACATTTTGTTGAATGAATAACCCATGGAAATAAAACTGATTTCAAAAAAAATTCAAATGAAAATCATTCACTTTTTATAGCATAAAGAACCCATGAAATGAAAATGGGTTTCATAAAAATTTCAAATGAAAATCATTCAATTTTTATAGTATAATTAACCCATTAAAATAAAATAGGTTTCATAACCTTTTCAAATGGAATCATAGAAATAAATAATCAATAATCATAACAAGATATACCTAGGGAAAGAAAATATGTATCTAAATATATTCAGAAACTTTATTGATAAATAACCTTAAATCAAGATAATGAAGAATATGGTATTTACATCATATAGATAAAGGGTATACAGTTAAGGAAATAATTTCCCAATCATTTGATATATGAAATCTAGGTAAACAATCATTAATCAAAGTAATCAAAATGGGTTATTTAAAAAAAGAAATTCATTGGAAGAAAAATTATAGTAATAAACTAAAGATGATTAAGCAAGGAAAAGGTGGTGATGGATTATTACTCAGAAGAGAAGGATATAACATAATCCATATAGGGAAAGAAGGTGAGTGGTATGTAAGATCCTAAAATTTTCTAAAGTTTTCTTTATATTGGTTATAAGTATGTTTTTTCCTTGTTTTGAGTATGTTTTTTTGTTTAATATTGGGTTCATTTGGGTGAAATTTTGAGAATTTTTGAAGGAGGAGGGGATGTGCATGGTTGGCACACAGTTTTCCCAAACTGTGTGCCCAGCCCATCAAACTATACGAACCCAAACAAAGGATTTTCACATGGCTAGTTCTCATTTTTTCAAACTATGCACCCTCTTATGAGAAACTGTGTGATATCACTAGGTGAGGTGCATGGTTAATGCACATAGTTAGGGTAAACCATGTGCCCCATATAGGAGACCTTGAGCAAGTAATTAATTAAATTGAAAATTGCTTTTAAAATTTCCTGAACCTCTGACTTTCATCCTATTTCAACCTTGATTGACCCTAACTCTTTCCTCTCATTTTTTGTAGGCTTCCAGATGAGTCACTAAGGATCTTGAACACTGTTATTGATTAATAGAAGGCCAAATTAATGGATCTACACCTCTTTGGGTATGTGGTTTCTTCCTGATTTGGTTTCTTTCTCCATTGATCCTCCTTCTGAATAAAGGGGGATTGTTTAATCTACTATTAGAAAGGTTTTGGATCTAGGATTAGATGTTTTATGATCCTTTTGATCTTTTTTATATGATTTAAATCAAGATCTCATTATTCATTGTGGGTTTGACCATTCCATTTAAATTTAGGGAATTTCCATTGGGTGATCACTCATCAACGATTTGAGCTAGGTGGTCTAAATTACAAATCCCATAGTCTTGATTTAAATTAAATGCATGTAATTGTGAAATTTCAATTTCCATGATTGAGAAATTATATCAATGATTGATTTGATTTAATTTAATTTCCATGTGATAATGGTTAGGGTAAAATTGTATCAATTGAAATTAGAGGAATTAAATTAATTAATTGGTTAATTTGTTAATGAAATGTTGGGATTATGAAATTGTAGTAATTGGATTAATTAATTGGTTAATTAATTAATGGGATGTTGTGATTATGAAATTGTTGAATTAGATTAATTAATTGGCCAGTTAATTAATGAAATGTTGTGATTGTGGAATTTATTTATTAATTTAATATTGACTTGGTTAATTAATGGGTTTGTATAATTGGTAAATTAATGTGTTTATGAAATAATTGACTATGGGAATTATATAGTTATTATATTAACCTTAATAGGTTAATAGGATATATGATTAAATGTTGATAAATGTAATAATGGTGATTCTTCATATTATTTCCATTTGATTAATGTATTTACCATGATTTGTTTTGATAGATGAAATGGAATATCATGGTGTGAAATATGATGAGAGGGTTAATGTTGATTAACCTTGATTGATGTGATATATGTGATATTGTGATATATTTGATATGTGTGTGTGGGACATGGTCTGCTACATCAAAATTCCATAGTGATAAATAAGTGTGGGACATGGTCTACTGAATCAAAAATCCATAGTGATAAATGAGTATGGGATATGGTATGCTGCATCAAAATCCCATAATGATAAATAAGTGTGGGACACAGACTACTGATTCAAAATCCCACTTCTATGATTTTTTGATAAATGATTTGTGTGTTACAGACTACTACTTAAAATACCCATGAGGTGTTAGACATGACGACCTATACCCAAAATGTTGGTATTGGACCATGGTTCCAATTATACATAATATGAATTGAAATGAAATAGATAATGAAATCCCATTTGTTATAATGAAATATTAATTGAATATGTGATATAGTTTGACTCTGTCATGGGCCAAGGTAGGTATTGTTGCTTTGAATTCCCTTAGGAATCTGGGGGTTTATGTGGTTAATTAAAGAATACTGAAATTTCATAATTATTTACATATGAATTATACTTTATTCTTTATACAATTGCATTCACTCTTATTGATTGGATATTTTTTTAGATTCCATTTACGGTGGCCTGCTAATTTATAATCACACCCTACCCAGGCTGCCTAATCAATACCTGAATAGACTTCATGTTTTTGGGATAGGATAAGGGAAAGGCCCTTTATTAGATGGCTGAGTTGGGATGGAGTATGGATGAGGGAACCAGACGTGATTTAGAACCCGCTTGGAAGTTGTCAGTGTCTTTATTTATTTTGGGTTTTTTCATATTGACACTTGACATGTATTTGGAATTACATATCTATTATTTAGTTTTGGATGTTGTATTTTTTTGTCATTATGTGATGTCGGTTTGGTCTGGTTATTGGTTATGTCATTCGGTTATTCTTATTTATTTTAACTATTATATCACTATGATAAATAGTTTATAGTCTCCCTGTGTTTTATATTAGACCCTCACTACTAGTTGGTAGTCTCTAGAATACGAGGGGAATTCTTAAGGTCATGTGACCAACATGCTCGGGGCACCTATGTGTGGCACCTGGGTCGGTATATTACAAACTGGTATTATATCCTTATTTTCTTTTCTTTTGTATTACTATTTGGGAAAGGTACACATGACACTAGGAAGATTTGGTCCTTAGACATGAGCTCGTGCATTGAAGTAGCCAACCCATGTATAAGCTAAAACCTAAGTACCCATGGTGGGATTGTTGTTGATGATGTTTTTTTATAGTCGAATGTTATATCACAATGGGTGATTCACTTGTTGTGTGGTGTGATTATTGTTTCTGGGATTTTTTAATATTTTAATCATGGCCCGATAATGAATTATAGTTGAGTATTAATACATAATTCTAGGAACTTAAGATTATTGTGTAATATGCATCATTTAAGGAACACATAGAAAAGTAGGTTTTGGGTAAATTGTTAAAATTGAAATGTTTTTCCTTGCTTGTGAAATTGAACTTAAAATGGATCTTGATATGAATTGAAAATTGTAGAATTATACAAGATTTGAATAAATGGGTGTCTAATGAGACATTAAAATGGGAATGATTTTACCCTTTGTTAACCATGACCTGGTTGTAGGATGGTTAAGGGTAGTGATATCGCCTTGGTTTTGATCATGTGGTAGGGTTTGGGGGAATGACTTGCTATGGATTTTTGTGAAACCATCTTTCTAAATTGGTTAATTTTATGTTATGTGTTCTAATACACGTGTTTGTAATTATAGAAATATGCCTCCATGATGATGATTTTTGAGAGGAAGATAGTATTTTATAGTTGAAAATGATCCTCTAGTAGTGGAACCCAAGGAACTAGTAGTGTCAGGTGAGGAGGTTGGATATCAATTTCAGGAAAACTTTTCTAAGTTCTTGTAGTTTATGGAAAGAGATTTAGGGCTGGTTGTGAAGAGTATTTTTGACCAGATGTAGGATTTTTAGCTGTATCACCCTCCGATGTTTACTAGAGAGGGTGGACCTGAGGTAGCTAAGTTTTGAATTGAGTTTATCTAGACTATACTTTCCCACTTGGAGACTCCTACTGACAAGAGATTCAAATTGGATACATACATGTTATGTGGTCAAGAAAAGCGATGGTGGGACATCCAGAATCAGGACGGACAGTTGGAGAAAATTCAGTGGAAGGACTTCCTGGAGAATTTATTGGATCTCCTTTATCATAAGACACTCAGATATGAGAGATTACCTGATTTCATGTGATTGACTCAGGGGAATATGTTCATGATTGACTATGTTGTACATTTTACATATTTTCAGTTCTTTTTTCCAATGTTGGAAAGAGATGAGGGTACTATGAAAAAATAGTTTCAAGATGGTCTTAAATTTGAAATTAAGTCTTGTGTGAATATATTTGACTGAAAAAGTTTTTAGAAGTGGTGAACCAGGCTCTCATATTTGAGGGGAACCTAAATGAGGCTTCTAGTAGAGGAAATTTTGTTTCTACTGAATGGTTGGTAGGTACAAATTCTGAGGGAAGGAATCATTATTACGATAATTTTATCCAAATAATTGGAAAAAATAATGTCTAGGGGGAAGGTTCAGTTACTCGGGACATTTATTGAGTGATATGTCACTAATGTGGTGGGTCGGGACACTTCTGTAGACAATGTCCCTAACCACCGATAGAGTGTCAAGCCTATGGTATGATAAGTCATCAACATAGGTTCTGCAAAAACCCATGATATATGGAAGTTTATGGAGCAGCTAGGCATAACTAAAGTATGGGAAGGGGGACTTATACACCATACTAGTCTGGTATTTATAGTTATATTGGCCATAGCGGTTGAAGTAGTAGATGTTCTAATTCTAGTAAAGAGGTATTTTATCAGTAGAGTGTTGCAGCTTGGGGGACTCATAATGCATCACAGGGAAGAGGGGTAGGAAATTTTCATGTCATTCATCCTACACTGGTGGAGAGTGAGTTTGGACCATCAATAGTTATAGGTATTATTCTTGTATCTTCTACACTATCTAGTGCCTTATTTGATACCGGTGCCTCTCATTCTTTTATATCTTCACAACTTGTGAATTGGTTGACCCTGCTGATGGAATTCATGAGTAGGGTGATGGTGATCGATACACCATTGGGAGTGAGATAGAGAGACATATGTTTGTGCAAGGGGTGCTCTCTCAAGGTTGGGGAGTATTGATTTCTGTGGGATATTTATATCCTAAACATGTCAGGATTTGACCTAATTTTGGGTAGGGATAGTTAGTAGCATACAAATCCCACATAGACTGTTACTATAGGATGGTGACTTTTTCATCTCCTAAGGGTAAAAATTATATTCAACATGAAGAGAGGGATATCTAGTAGGTTCGTGTAGGGACAATTCATCAGCAACTGGGGGATCTCACAACCTAGGTTTCTAGTCTGTTTCTAGATGATGTGGGTGTAAATTATAGTATATTTCCACTCATAGTGGATATATATCTAGATGTGTTTCCTAAGGACTTCCTAGGGATTCCACCTAAGATAGATGTGGAATTTACAATTGATCTCATACCGGAGGCTGAGCTAGTTTCTATTCCACCATAAAAAATGGCACCAACAGATATTCAAGAGCACAAGACTTATCTGGAATAGTTAGAGGATAAGGGATTTATCCATCTGAGTATATCACCTTATGGTTCTCTAGTTTTGTTTTATAAGAAGTATTATGGGACTATGTGCTTGTGTTTTGATTACCAGAAGTTGAATCAGATGACTGTGAAACACTGGTATCTTCTTCTGCATATCGATAATATTTTTGAGCAATTGAGAGGATATTGTGACTTCTCTATGATTGACTTAAGATTAGGGTATCATCAGTTGAGAGTTCAACCTTATGATATACCGAGTACTACTTTTAAAAGTGGTTATGACCTTTATAAGTTTGTTTTGATGCCTTTTGGGTTGACAAAATCTCCTGGAGTGTTTATGGACTTGATGAATTGAATCTTCTACCTATACCTAGATTAGTTTGTGGTAGTGTTTGGGGGTGATATCTTGGTGTACTCCAAGACTCCTGATGATCATTCCCAGCATCTTGAAATAATCCTAATAGCATTGGATATACACTAAGCTATCTAAATTTAAATTCTAGATCGATCAGGTACACTTTTTTGGTCACATTATCTTAGAGGAAGGTATGTTAGTGGATCTAGAGAAGGTTCAAGAAGTTGTATCTTGGGAGAAACCCAAGAATTGTTTTTGATATCCATATCTTTTGGGGGTTATTAGAATATTATTTTAGGTTCATCTAAGACTTTTCCCACATCTAATAACTAATTTAAGTCTTATCCAATAAGGGGGAAAAGTTTGAATGGTCTGGATCATGTGAAAATTCCTTCCCGGAGTTGAAGAAGTGCTTGACAATGAAACCAATCTTGATCCTATCTAAAATAGGTCAGGAGTATACGGTATTTTGTGACACTAATAAGATCGGACTTATAGTAGTGTTGATGCATGGAGATCGAGTTTTTGTGTATGGGTCTTGATAGTTGATGCCTCATAGACAAAGTTACCCTATGGATGACCTCAAGTTAGCTGTAGTGGTTTATTATTTGAAGTGTTGGAGGAATTATCTTTTGGGATAGAATTTTACTATGTATACTAATAACAAGAGCTTAAATTATATCTTTTCCTGATGAGACTTAAATCTCCAGCAGTGGAGATGGGCTGAGTATATGTAGTCATTTTACTTTGATCTAGAATATATTCCTGTAAAAGGGAATAGTGTTGCTAACACTTTAAGCAAAAAAACTCAGACTCAAGAAGTTCATGAGTCTAGTTATGAGTGTAATATGATGGCTTTACTAGATAATATGCATGTTATAATTCAAGAGAGCCAATATTTGATGACTCTCATATCAATTTTAGTTGAGTATACACTTTTGAGTCGGATTGGGGAAATGAATTTTGAGGATTTGAAGTGTTTGGCCTTAAGGTAAAGCCTTGAATGTGGGGAATCGCCTTGATATTGAACCATAGATGAGGATGAGATCATCTATGTTAGGAATCAGGTTATTGTGCCTATGAGTATGTGGTAGGAGATGACGCATGAATTTCATGCCTCAAAGTGGTTGGTGCATCCAGGATAGACCAAAATGTATTGTGACCTATGAAGATAGTGTTGGTGGTTGGTCATGAAAAATGAGATAGAAGGGTTCATGACATGATGTTACACATGTTAGTAGGTGAAGGCCAAGAATCACTAACTTGGTGGTTTAATACAGCCATTGCTCATTCCGAAATGGAAGTGGGATCACGTTACTATGGAATTTGGGGTGGGTCTCCTGAGGAAGCCTCGCAAGAATGACATTATTTGGATGATTATTCACCATTTGACAACATTATCTCATTTATTAATGGTACGGAAGACTTTCTTAGTGGATCTATTGGGGTTTTTGTATGTTTGGGAGATAGTTTGTCTACATGGGGTGTCACATAGTATTTTTTTAGACCATGACTCATGTTTTAATTCATACTTCTAGCATGGTATACAAAAGTTTCTTGGTAAATAGGTTTTATTGAGTATGTCTTTCCATACATAGACTGATGGTCACTCAGAACATACTATATAGATGCTTGAGGATATGATTTGTATGTGTGTGTCCTAGACTTTAGTGGGTCTTGGGAGAAGAACCTAGCACTAGTGGATTTCACCTATAACAATAGTTATTAGAAAACTATTAAAATAACACCATATGAGGCTCTTTATGGAAGGTCATGTAGATAAACTCTATATTGGATGGAGGTAGGTGAGTTATAGTTGTTGGGACCTAGTCTCATACAGGAGACGTTAGAGCAGGTTTAGATTATTCAAAATCATATGGATACGACTCATAGAAGACATAAGTCATATGATAATAGATGAAAATGACCCCTTGAGTTTTTCGTGGGATCTGGTCTAACTCCCCTAGGATATTCACATTTCCTATTATTGTTACTTTTTCCCTGGGGTACCATGTCCCCTACCTTGACATGAACATCTAATGGAACTCCAAGTACCAGTCTTCTGAGTGGTATTTGTGTCCTTCCCAGAATCTAGTACCTATCCTACTCCCCTTCCACTACTCTACTATTGAATTCCCCTAAAAAACCTCTATTGGTTTCTAACCTACCACAAGAATGGAACTCCAAAGTAGGGTACATACACTGAGGTTGCTTGTGTAGAAAATTTCCACAATTATAACACTACAATAGAACACATTCCTGAGGTGGATGACCACTTCCTTAACTTCTCTTCTATTTTTTTCCTTGACAATGATTATCATAGTAGTGCTTCTTTCCCCCAAAACAAGTACTCTCAATTCACCCTGCTGAAACAGTATGGACGCTGCTCGGGGACACTCTCAGATTTTCTTCCATGATGATTTCTTGATTCATCACAACTGAAAATACACTCAAGTGAAAGATGTTTACATGTGACCTGATCTCATAGAAAATCCCGTCCTGAAAACAAATTTATCTATAGATCTCATTAGCTTATAAATATGGTGAAAAAACTACAAGTCGGTGAAATTTACAAAGTATTTTGTCATTGACATGTCCTCTTGTGTTAGATGCATGAACTCTCAAGCCTTATCATCCCTCGTTGTTTTTGGATAGAAGTGGCTCATAAATTTCACCTCAAATTCCTTCCAAGATAACTCTTATGGTTGCCCATATTTCTCTAGAATGTCCTGACACCACTTGGTAGGTCCATGAAGTATCTACACAGTAATATTTTCCCTTCTATCAGGGTGTGTATCAAGGTGCTTGAATTTCATATAGACTATATCAATCCAAAAATAGTTTGCCTAGGGTCCTCCCTCACTAGTGAACATAGGCAAATGTTGTAGCTAAAACTCTCTCATCAACTCATACATCGAAGGAATGGTGTGAATAGTCTCCCATTACATGGATTGAAAAACCCTCAAGAAGCTATTGAAAATTTGAACATCCATATAATACTTGGGAGATATATAAATCTTTGGTTCAACTACGTTAGGAGTGTGCTAATTACCACTCTCTAGATGCTCAATTCAAATATGATGTGGATTCATTTTATCTACAATAAAAATTCACTCCTTAAAACTGTAGATAATAACAAGTTCAACGTCAATAGGTGACAATAATAGAGAACCAATAGCTCATGGTCTCTCTAAACATGGATGACAAGTGAATTATCAGGGCATAATAGTTCTTTCATTTTCATTTATTAGATATAAAAATTATCTCATTTCATATTTCATACAGGAAAATATATCACATGAAAAAAATATGTCCCTATAATGAACAATGCATATCATTATATACTCCTATGTGCCTATCATGATGTAAGAAAACTCATCTTGTACCATGACAGGCCATGATTATAATTATCACATATCAATAACATCACAAAACATGTGAATCACCCAAGGTGAAATAATATCAACCATAACATGTGAACATCATGAAATTCAATCCCATCCTTGGGAACTCGGATTTCCCCCACACACATGGGTTAGCTAATCCCATGCACAATCTCATTACCAAGTACAAAAACATCCTAGTATCCTTTATACCTTTACCAAATAGTAATTAAATGTAAAATTTTAACATGTTCCATTGATACCACTTTTTGACATCTTTTGATATGACACTCTCTCATGTGGACACATCAGGTTGGTTACAGGACCTCAAGTGCACCTCCATGTATACCAGAGGCTTCCGACTAGAAGAGAGGGTGTAAAGAGAATAGTGGGGATACTATAACCCCTGGTACAATGTTGTAATATAGCATAAGTAAACAAATAAATATCAAATTAATAAAAATAGAAGAAACAGTACAGTATACAAATGAAAGGTAAATGAAAAACCATGTAGATCAAATAATAAACCATGTAATGTCAGGATGGAATGTATATAAATTTCAAACTGAAGGTAATGAAAATAAAATACCATTTTGACATAAATAAACTCAAAGACCATAGTCCTAAACCCCATATTTATCCCATCTCCAAGCTCCAACCCATCTAGTAAGAAACAATCAACAACAAGGTCCCTTGCCCTTTTCTAAACTTGCAACCATGTAATCTACTCAGGTACCAAACATCACCCGGAATAGGATGCAATTAAATTTCAATAGGTCGACACCACCATATCTAAAAAAATAAGTATGAAAATAAGTGAATTCAATAAATCAATAAATAGGTTTATTAATTAATTGATTAATACAATACAACAATTAACCTATTTCGGCACCGTACCGGAATATCTTTGAGCATGTGGCAAAACCATGCCATCCATAACCATAATTCCATGTTATAATCACATAATCTAGAAAATTAATCTATATATGCATTTCAAAATAATTTTTCCAAGCCCTCTATTTAAGCATTTGAGCATCCGGTTCAATCCCTCTATATAATAATTTAAGCATCTAGGTCAATCCCTCTATATAAGAATTTCAACACCAATGAGTGATAAGATGAAATCATATATACATTTTGGTATCATTTTAAAAAGTATTTTCAATGATTTACTCGATAATGCACTCGGTATGTGTTGATTGTTACATGAAATAGGATTTTAAGGGTTCAAAGAAAAAAATGCAAAAAAGGAGAAAATTTGGCTATTACACACATCTTGAAACATCATTACACAATATGTAATATAATTTCACCACATGTTGTAAGATGTGAATCCAAGTCATGAAGAATTTCAAAGTAGTGACAAGTTTCACGATGTGAATCATCATTACATGATGTGAACCATCCTCACACGATGTGAATCGCTAGTCCACAATGTATAGCATTCAAATCACATTTCCCTCTTAAAATGATTTAGCCAAAGGAAGCTTCATGATGTGACATCCAATTACGCAATGTGAGAAGGGTCAAAATTCCAAATCTCAAATGAGATTTGTGTGAGATATGCATAGATTTAAAAAATGTGGAGAAAATCTTGGATTGACATTACACGAAGTGAATACACATTACACATCATGTAATTTCCCATCTATATATATGCAGTAGGCATGCACATGAAGGCAGGTGGAAAGAATTAATTTTCCTTCATTTTTCTCTCATTTCCCTTCTACTCCCTCTACCCAAACTCATGTTTCTTCAATTATTTTCATTTTTTACTTTAATACAAGCATTATGGATTGATTTTAATGACCTCATTCATATATTTTTTCATCACTAACACCATTATTTTCATATTCATCATTTTGAGCCTTCATCATCAATAAACATTTCCTACACTTGTTCTTATTCCTATTTCAATTAAGTAATTGGTTATAACTATGATTAAATCCATCTCTTTATTGTTAATTCATGATTACATGTTCGTTAATTGATAACTTTCAATATTTTCATGATCTTTAATTATTCAAACCCAATTTTTTTTTAAACTTCACGTGTTTTCTATATTTTACCCATTCCTGATCAATTTTACCATGAGTGGATAAACCACCTAGGGTAGGGGTTGAGAGTAAGGGTATATGAATATAATTAATCTCTAATCCTAAACTTGGAAATCCTAAGAATAGTAATCAGGTTAAAAAATTATACAATTTTTTTGAGTGACCCTGACCACGGGAAGTTTGGATGAATGACCCTAACCTGATTGGAGTAGATTAGGCTATAAATAATAGCCTATGAAACTTACTACCTAATAATATAATCTTAATTAACTTATGTTTTTATTACTTCTAGACCAAGTTGTAGTTGTCTTCTAGGTAGAACTAGTTTATTTAACCATAGTCAACTAGTGACATCTGCTTACTTCACAACCTAGATCTTAGGACCATACCAAGTTAAGATAGAGATTTTCTTTTACCTAAAACCCTAAAATTGACCATGATACCTTTCTTATCATTGTTCCTAATTCACAAGTATTTAGTAATAGTTTTCCTAAACTTCACCAAACTCATGAGGACTCCTACACATAGGGTTATAACCTATAATTTCCTGTTACCATCTCAATTCCTCGTGGGATCGATCATGTACTACCACTATACTACTTCTTATGGTTGTAAACTACGTGAATTAAAAAACACGTGTGTTCATGTCAAATTTTTGTGTCGTTGCTGGGGAATTTGTGCTTCTCACTGTAACCTACAGTCAAAGGACCTGGGATTACCTATCCCTTTCCACATTTCCATTTTCTTTTGGATTCCACTACATAATTATTATTCTTGTAGATTATTGCATGAATAAAATTCCTTAGAATCATTCAATTAGCCTTGATTCATAAGAAAATACTTCCTTCAAGCCTGAAATTGAAAGTTATCTCTCTACACGCCTCAATTCACAAATGGCAGACCGCAGCAATCATGTAGGTAAAATTTAAACCAACTCACTCAACATGAAACTGTTAGTTCATGGATTGAATCCATCATATCAAGAATGAACCATCATGTATTATGGGTTTCCATCAATCCATGGTACTATGCCAAGTATTGTGCACCATCTTTTTCAAGAACACACCTTTGAGATCAAACCTAGATTCATTCACATGATCCAGAACATTGTCCAGTTCAGTGGGATTCAAAGTGAAGATCCCCATGAACGCATTTCAAACTTTCTGGAAGTATGTGATACCTTTTACAACCAGGTAGTGTCTTCTAATGCAATAATACTTCAATTTATTCGTTTATTCGTGTAATACATAGCTAAATGTTGGCTCAAAAGTCAATCTCCTAATTCATTCGTGATTTGGGATGATCTAGCCATGAAATTTGTAGATAAATACTTCCCACCAATCTGAACATGTAATCTATAGAATTATATACAAAAATTCACTTAGATTGATGGAAAATCTACATGGGAATTTTGGGACATATTTAAGGAACTCGTGAGAAAGTGCTTGCACCGTTGACTAGACATGTGGATCCTGATCCATAAATTCTAACAAGGCCTCCAGCCAGCCGCACTCATAGTTTTTTATGCTTCAACTAATAGAGGGATTATTTTTAAGGCACCTAAAGCTGGAAGATCTATTTTGGATGAAGTGTATCACAATTTCAATCAATGGTAGGGTGATTTTGTACCACCTCAGTTTTCTATTCACAATTTCAAATAGAAAACTTGAATAGTTGCACAAGTAAAAGCCTTGACCAAGAATCTTGAATCCTTTCAGCTACCTGCTACACCCCCCCCCCCTCCTACTCTTGTAATGGAAATTCAGTCATGAAAAATGTTCGGTGGACCTAATCTCCTTCAAAACTACACAACAAATATTAAAGAGAAACCAAACCAAGATTGTAATTATGTTAATTATAATAAAAAATCAATAGTTCCAATAGCCGAAACAATATTTTCAACAAAGGCCCACACAATAATAATAGAAAAATAATCAGGGGTATTACAAAAAAATAAGTGTCCAGTAACCTTTTAGGAATTAAGGACCACTAGGATATCCATCAATGAATCTTGTACCTCAACCACCACAACAAGTAGCACAGCAAACCTTTCCTCCAAGAGCACAACAACAATTCCAACCAACTCCACCAAAACCTCAATAACCAATTATACCTCTTCAAACTAATCTGGAAAATATAATCTCAGCCTTTTTTCAAAAGGAAGATCATAGGATGAGCACCCAAGAAATTGAAATGAAGAATCAAAGGGAAAATCTTCATAACCTTTAGCACCAAATGGTTTAAATCTCCAAGACCTTGTACTAGGTACTCTACCTGGTAATACAGAGACATACCCAAGGGAAGAGGTAAAGTAGTGGTTATGAGAAGTGGAAAAGTGCTGGATTTATAGAAACCATGTGGTGGAGATGAAAGAAAAGATGAGGAATTCAACAAGCATAAAAAAAATCCTAAAAGGAGAATTTTATAGAACCGCTCAAGAAAAACCACAAGAGGCACCCCAAAAAACCCAAACACCAGATCAACCCAAGGAAGAAGTTTATGTTTCTCCACCACCATATAAACCACCCCTTACTTTTCTAAAAATAGAAAATCAAGGAATAATTGAAGGGAAATACAAGAATATTTTGGAAATATTCAAATAAATTTCACATAAATATTCTATTTGCTGAGGAAATCGCTCAAATACCCACCTATGAAAAAATCCTCAAATAGATCCTTTTAAACAAAGGGAAAATGGAAGACCTAGGATTCATATCACTGAATGAAGAGTGTTTTTCTATTATTCAGTAAACAAATCACACCAAAATTAGAGACCCTGTGACCTTTTCAATTCTATTCACAATTAGAGAATGTAAATTTGAAAGAGATTTGTACGATTTAGGAGCCAGCATCAGCCTCATTCTGATGAGTGTATTCTAAAATATGGGACTTGAAGAACTCAAACCAACTAGAGTATCACTCCAATTATATTACCACTCAGTAAAATATCCCCGAGGAGTTATCGAGGACCTCCCAGTCAAAGTTGTAAAGTTCATCTTTCCAACAGACTTCCTTATTTTGGACATGGAAGAGGAAGGAGATGTTGTAATCATCTTAGTCCAACCATTCCTATCCACTGGAAAGTCACTAATTGATGTGAATCTAGGAATAATTATATTCTAATTTGATGAATAAAAATTTGTGTTTGGTCTAGCAAAGGAAACATAACAAATAGATGATTTTTTGATTGTCAAGTGATCTCTCTCATTGACCAAAGAGAGGGCTACTTAAACATTGAAGATTAAAGTGATGAAATACTCCTTGATGAATATGAGGATTATGAAATAAAGGAATTAAACTAAATAAAACCTCTTATAAGATAAAATCATCCAATCTTTTATACCTTCAGTTGTTCTACCACAAAAGTTGGAACTAAAACCCCTCCCCAATACACTCAAGTACTCCTTTCAAGAAACTACTACTAAACTACCAGTTATAATTAACTTAGAAATATCATAGTCACTGGAGTAAAAATTGGTTGAAGTATTGAAAATTAATAATAAATCAATTTCCTAGGGATTGTATGATATCAAAGGAATCATTCCTACTTTATGCACCCAAAATAATTTACTTGAAGAAGGTGCAAACCCAAACGCCAACCTCAGAGGCGACTCATACTACCAATGAAGGAGGTTGTTAATAAAGAAGTGCTGAAACTAATAGATACTAGAATAATCTTTTAATTATCTAATAGTTAGTGGTTGAGCCCATGAAAATTAGTTCCTAATAAAGGAGGTATCACAGTTGAAAAGAATGGTGAAGATGAATTAATCTCAATATGCACTGTCACTAGATGGTGAGTAGGTGTGGACAACAGAAATCTAAATGTATCAATCTAGAAATATCATTTTCCATTTCCTGATATGAATAAATTTTTTGAAATAATAGCAATAAATGAATTCTATTATTTTCTGGATGGATATTTAGGATACAATTAGATTTCAATCAAGCTATATGATTACTCTAAGACAACATTTACATGTTCATTTGGCACTATTGCCTACAAGAACATGTAATTTTGTATGTGAAATGAACTGACAACATTTCAATGGTGCATAACACATATATTCTGCAATATGGGTGTATTAATTAAGAAATTAATACAATATAATAATCAACCTTCTTCAGCAGTATACCAGAATATCTCTGAGCATGTAGCACAAACATTCTAACCATAACCATAAGTCCAAGGTATAATCACATAACTAGGAAAATATATATGTATAATCATTTTATCATAATAGTTCCATGACATCTATATAATCATTTATCATCTAATCCAATCCCTACATATAATTATTTCAGCATCTAGGACAAGCCCTCTATATAAGCATTTTCACATCACTGGGCATAGCCCATTATATAATCATTCCAACATCAAACACACAAAAATTCAATACAAAATGAATAAAACATCATAATATCACAATAAATAATGGTTATTTCATCCAGTTACCATTTTTATTTTAATTTTTTTAGAAAAGGTGAGGCACAATCCCCTTTATTGAAATAGAAATAAAAGTTCAAAGAGGAATATAAAAAAACAAAATGAATAAAAGAAAGTCAGTTAGGCGGCTCGTAAATGATTCTCAATGCTATGGTGAGAGATTATTCCACCCCAACCATGTGTATGTCGACCCCTTCTCCTCGATTCAACATGCACCCAAGGCCCCCCACCATCATCATGAAGTCCAATGTCAACTGTGACCAGTGCTTTTTCAGCATCCGAGGTCTGAACATTTGGTTGATCATCCACTTCACAACTACCTAAAAGTAGATCAAAAGTATTATGAGTACTAACCTATGAGGTTGATTTATATTCCACATGTTAAGTCATTCCAAATCCTAGATAAGAAATAGATTTCATCTCCATCATGCATGATTCCATATTGGAATCCCTTTGTCCAGCTTTTTCAAGAGCAGAACCACCAGCATGGGACCTGCTTTCCTTAGGCTCATTAGCTGGAGAGATATCCTTGATAAGTCTCAAAAGATTAAGGATCATTGGAGTTATAGAAATGATAGAACCATCCATACCCATAGAACACAAAGAAGGATAGGCATATGGATTACCAGCATCATAGGATGAAATCATGTTTGACAAATTCGCACTAGGGTTTCTGCCCTGAATAAAGAGCGGCATAGATTCAAGTTCATATTGAACCTTTGAGACATCTCTAGCCATAGGAGCATTAAGAAACAGTTCTAGATCAGAATATCCATGCCTCAAAATAGGAGCATAATGACATTTCACTTTTGAGTTAAAAGTGTGTGACATTTTACTTTTGGGTTTTATGTAATTAGAAACAACCAGTTTTTCTTTTCCCATTTGGTTTGAATAAAGTTCTCTTTGTTCATTACATAGGTCAAAATCAACCTCTGCCTAAGCATCACGTTCCTTATCATCTTGTCCATCATCATATTCCCCTCCAACATTCTCCTCAATAATACCTCTTGATAAAGCATCTTTAAAGGACATACCATCAATGGGGTGAACCCCCTCTGCAATGTCAGCCCAAGAGGGGATCTTATCATTAGTATGAGTAGGAAAAATAGTACCACAATCATCCAGATCAGGTCTAAGGATGGGGTGATCAGAACATCCCTCATTCAAATAAATGACAGGAGCTTGTACCTCTGGGGTGATAAGAGAAGAAAGAGGCCCAACCTTATCCTCCTAGAATTGGTTCAGGTCTACAATGGTCTCAGTATTCCCATGATTTATCTTATTTTGATAGTGTTGCAATGTGTAACCTATAATATTAAAATTAGATCAAACTAATTCATCTCTACACATAGATTTTGAATGTCTAATAATTTTACAGAAGTCACAAAATAGAGGTGTTTTTTCAAATTCAATCTGAAGAACAATTTCGTCTTATTGAGTGGAGAGGACCACCTTATTAGTCAATGTAGCACTTAAATCCACTTCAAACAGCACGCATGCATAATAACCATAACTAACCATTTCGGTGGAATTTTCCATCCTGGTTGGAATACCAACCGCAGATGCAATATCATATAAGATTTCAGGGTGCCATAGCACCCAATTAAGCCCATGGATTCTAACCCAAACATGTGCATAAGTGTCCCTAAATTTGTACATATTGAAATTTAGTTTCCAATCATAGATCCTCAAAGTACCCGGCCTAAGGTTAATCGAACCTGAACTCTAAAGTCGAACTTTAATTTCATCTGAAGGGAATAGAATGTGGAAAAACCGCGACCATGAGAAATGCATTTGAAACCAACAAATCCCCAAAAAGAAGATAATTGTGTGACCAGGTCCACAGCTTTCATGGGATTTTATCCTTTTAGTAGTAATATATGATCAATGAAATAAAACTTACATAATATGATCTTCTATTTCATCACCTAAAGCTGAAACATGTGCGGTCGAACCTTTCTTGACAATTTGTTTCGAAGAATAATTCATAAGTGGGGTGAAAGATCCTCCCAAAAACCTGATGAAATTTTAAAAACCCTTCAGTGATCCCTCATCAAGTGGATGAGATCTTGAGGAAGATGATTTTAGTTTATAAACCTAATGATAATAAGAGAACGAGTGTAGATTAAGACCCCTGGGGAGAGCTAGGGAAAAAGGGTCATCATGATTCGTCGGGAGAGACGATTCCCAATCCTGTTCTTCCATCAAGTAAACAATCACCATTTCTCTTTTAATTACCTATTAATTCATTAAATTATATCCTAATTCATTTCCATGCCAATTTTCAAACCTATTTTATATAAAATAACCATCATTCATTCTATAATCTATTGAGCTATTTTCCAAGCTGAATCTATCATAAGAAATCACTTGAGATTTCAAGTCATACTAAAACATAATTTAATCTATTATCCAGTTCTTTATTATTCAAGAATAGGCTCACCCTATGGGTATCCACAAGAAAAGTATCAACACCATTGGATCCAATGGGATCCAATGAGTAGTCCAAACACATTATTTATTATTATATTTGTTAACATGCACATGTGTTGAAGAAATCGCATAATATTGAACATACTTTGAGAAATAGAAATTGACCATAGTGTATGGTTCTAGACCACCTACCTTATATGGTGATCAAAACGATGATTCCAGCAGGTAATGCCAACAAATAATGAAGGATAAGAGATTATAAGTAGAACCTAAATCACACAAGATCAAGATCGAAATCCAAAATTGGTATGGTCAAGATATTCCACCGCTACAAATGAATAACAAGAGGAGGATAGGGGAAAACCAAATAAAAACAAATCATTAGGAATCATATTCTTGGTCAAGATTTCGTTAAGGGAATAAATCACTCCAAAATAGTTTGGAGTTTCTCTAGGTTTCAAGAGAGAGAGTTATACAGCAGATGGAGAATGAATCAAATTCATGGCATGGATTTACAACTACTGAGAATGAGAAATTCATGGTGTGTAATACTTTCAAGTTGTGTATTTATCAATTTATTATTTACACCAAAAATCATGTCCCCTTAGGTTGAAATAAACCTAATCAAACATTACACGGTGTGAACTAGTTTTAGGGTGTATAACCATTTCATGCCCTAAATTGGTTCATGGCGTCTTCCTGGAAACATATAAACTATTTTTAACATGTTCGTGGAATGTAAATATCCCGCCAATAGCACTCAACCTAGTTTATATATAAGAGACCAAAAAACTTTTAATCCTTCTGAAACCACAAATAATCATCATAAGCCATTGACATGTTTAAACATGTACTCTATTAATTCAAAAAAATATACATCCTAAAACTTTAGTTCATTATCCCCAGTAAAATATCTCTATTCCCAAAAAGGGACTCAACAAAAAAGGTTCAAAGACAAAGGAAAATATGAAAGAAAAAAAATAGGTTTAATGGAAAACTCAAAGGACGTACCTGGAAAAATATGTGATCTTACAACCTCCCCGCCATATAAAATCCCATCCCCGAGCTACTCCAAGCATCACTGTGGGGTCTCAGTGAACAATTCTAACCATTATACTCACATGTCAAATTATCACTCCCATGTCTCCTATTAAACACTCCTAGGTTTCCACTACACTCAAACTAGAGTTATAGTATTTCCCTGTAGAAACTTCTCACTATGGTCTGCAATCTCTATCTGTTTCTCCTCAATGGATTAATCTACCCCAAGATTGACATCATCAACTTGTACCACATGAGAAGGTTTAATATGATATATATTAAGCTGGGACACGTGAAACATGTTGTGAATGGAATTTTAGAATTGTGGAAGTGATAATTAGTACATCACTGGACTAACCATTTCACTATCTTGAATGGACTGAAAAACTTGTGCACTAGCATTCCCAGTTTCCTGATATGGCATTTCCCCAACCTAGGCAGCACCCGGAGGAAAATAAAATAACCAACCTAAAACTCCATAGGTCATCTATAATGGTAAGTGTAATATTTTTTCCTTCTATACATGGTCACTAACCACTTCCTAATCAACTAAACCTTTTCTAATGTCTCCTACATGTGACTAGGTCCAATAAGCATTGAATCGCTTATCTATATCCAATAAAAGAGGTAAATGGCATGGACTAACATAAAAATCCTTAAAAGGTTCCATTTTAATTGATTCATGTATGTTGTTATTATAAGAGAACTCTATGATTTCTAAATGCTACTCCTATGATCCACCAAAATCCAAAACATAGGCTCAAAACATATCCTCTATAATCTGAATGGTCTGATTAGATTAACCATCAGTTTGTGGAAGATAGGATATTCTCAGTTGAACATATGATCCAATATATTTCTAAATACGCTACCAAGACTGAGATGTGAAATGAGGATCTCTATCAGAAACAATACTCCTCAAAACACTATGGAATGAAACTATATCATTTACGTAGAGACTACCCAAAACATCACTATTGAAGGTCTCCCTGATAAGTGAGATGTGAGATACCTTCATTATCCAATCTATTATCACCCATACTGCATTGTTCTTTTGGGGTTTCCTGGGTAATCTTTTCATAATATCCATAGTGACATCATCCCATTTCTACTCTGGAATGGGTAGAAGTTGTAACATCCCAGCTGGCCTCTGATGTTTGACCTTCACCTACTAATAGGTGAAACATCTCACCCCAAATCCTAATACCACATTATTCATTCTTAGCCACCAGTACTATCTATGGATATCACGATACATATTTATCATCCTTGGATACACCACCCATCTAGAATCATTAAACTATCTCATCATCACCTCTCACAAGACCATAGGAACCCATACTCAATCATAGAAATGAAGATAATTATCATCGTCAATAGACCATCCTAAGGGTGTATCACCACTATATAGGTTTTCTCTTAAAACTAATATATCTGTATTAGATAACTTCTCATTCTTGATCTGGTTCAAAATAATGGGTATAACAGATGTCGAATTTAGAGTTACTCGCCCCTGGGACTCCTGAACATCTAAATTCATGTGTGTAAAGAGTGCCATAATCCACCACTCATCGCAAGAATATTTAACTTCCTATGTATGAATATTTTGTCTCAAGGAATAATCAAATACATTTCCCTTTCCTATTGTATAAGCTATCTCGAAGTCAAAAATATTGTAGATACTCAACCCACCTCCTCTATCGAAGGTTCAGATCTCATTGAGAAAATATATACCCAATGATATTATGGGCCATGTAAACTAC
Source organism: Viscum album (assembly GCA_963277665.1). Classification (NCBI taxonomy): domain Eukaryota; kingdom Viridiplantae; phylum Streptophyta; class Magnoliopsida; order Santalales; family Viscaceae; genus Viscum; species Viscum album. The sequence continues at coordinate 778,679,184 of OY728150.1, read as the reverse complement.
AAACCTCTCACCCAAAAGATATTATCCTCATCATATCAGGGCATATACCACCACAGAAAAATCTAAATACTAAGTAAGATAATTTCTCTCATGTTGTCTTAGCTTTCTAGATCCATGAGCAACCACTCATTCCTCCTACATCATAACTGCTCTCACTCCAAATTTGAATGTGTCACAGTACATGGTATATTCCTTACCCATCATAGGTAAAGTGAGGATCAATGATTAGGTCAGACTAACCTTTAGCTCCTTAAAATCACTCTCAAAAGAATCCAACCAAACAAACTTCACCCCTTTCTTGGTCATTTCATACATCAGGGGTTCCATGTGGGAAAAGTCCATGATAAAATGCTGATAGTAACCTACTGAACCTAGAAAACTCTAAATCTCAAGGACATTCTTCAATCACCCCCAACATACCATGGCTAAAACCTTCTCTGTGTCTACTGACACTCCATCCTCTGAGATGATATCACCCAATAAGTCTACTTTATCAATCCGAAAACTGCATTTGGTTATACTGGTGTAAAGTCAATGTTCTCTCAATATACTCAAGATGATATCAAGATGTTTTTAATGATCATATACTTAATGGGAGTACACTAATATTTCATTGATAAAAACCACCACAACTAATCCATAAAATGATTAAATATCTATTTCATCAAGGCCATAAATACCGCCAATGTGTTTGTTGGACCGAACGACGTCATTATGAACTCTTACAAGCCATACATACTCTTGAAAACAGTTTGACGTATGTTTGATGGTCTCACCCTGAACTGGTGGTATCTTGATCTCAAATAAATATTTTATAAGATCTTATCACATTTTAGTTGTTCAAAGAGATCATCAATATATGGAAGGGTATACCAGTTTTTGACCATCATCTGGTTAAATCTCTGATAATACACACATAAGCACAAATCCCCATCAGCCTTCTTGGTGAAAAGCATTGGAGAACCCCATAGAGATTTACTAGGTCATATTAAATCTTTATCTTACAGAACTTCCAACTAAATTTTCCACTCACGAAGCCCTACTGGTGCCATTCGATAAGGATAAATAGAAACTGTCTCTACTCTCATCACCAACTTGATCGTGAATTCGATCTCTCACTCATGTGGTGAGCTATAGAACTAATCAAGAAATACATTATAAAAATGTTTTAATATTAGATTAATATCATCCTATTTCATTACACCATCATCTATATTAAGGCTTTATATCTGAGCCATAAGATAGTCTAATCTACACTGAATTGGTCCTATATGACCAGGCTAAAAATCCCACTCACCCTGGTGAAAATAGCTATCTTCTTATAGATATAGAAAGGAAACTCTCCTTCAGTAATATTTGATATGATATTGGTATATAACTATTCAATCTATATCAAGAATAAAATCAAAACCTTTCATTTCTAGCATGAATAATTCCAAAAAGAATTGCTAACCACCAATTTCTAGAGAACACACCTTGAAACATTTGATATTATATGACCACACTCCCAGTGGTGTGTCAATAGTCAAGACACCATCCAAGATTTCCATAACCAAGCATACATCATTTTTAAAAAGAGTAGATAAAAAGGAATTCAATTCTCCTATATCAAAAAAAATTCAAGAAAGAGTAGATGATACAATAATCATACCTATGATAGTATAAGGTCATGCATCCACACTAGCTAGAGTAGATTATATAGCATGCAACTGACTTTCCCCTTTTCCTTGGGATCTGTTCTAACTCTCCTAGTCTATTCACTTTTCCTATTATTTTTACTCCTACACTGGGGTACCATGTCCCCTAACTTACCTTGAATGTCTAATGGAACTCCAACTACCAGTCTTCTGAGTGGTAGTTGTGTCCTTCCTAGACTCTGGTACCTATCCTACTCCCCTTCCACTACTCTACTGTTGTATTCCCCTAAAAAACCTCTATTGGTTCCCAACCTGCCACAAGAATGGCACTCCAAAGTAGGGTACAAACACTAAGTATTCTTGTGTAAAAAATTTCCACAATTATAGCACTACAATAGAACACATTCCTGAGATGGCTAACCACTGCCCTAAATTCTCTTCTCTTTGTTTTATTGGTGATAACTATCATATTTGTGCATCTTGACCCCAAAAGAGGACCTCCCAATTCACCCATCTAAAACAGTATGGACGATGCTCGGGGCCACTCTCAGATTCCCTTCCATGATGAGTTCCTGATTCATCACATCTGAAAAGACACTCAAGTGAAAGATGTTCACATGTGACCTGATCTCATAGAAAATACCATCCTGAAAAAAAAATTCCTATATATCTCATTAGCTTCTAAAGATGGTGAAAAAACTACTAGTTAGTGAAATTTCCAACATAGTCTGTCATTGAAATTTCCTCTTGTGTTAGATGCATGAACCCTCGAGCCTTATCATCCCTCAATAATTTTGGATAGAAGTAACTCATAAATTTCACCTCTAATTCCTTCCAAAATAACTCCTCTGGTTTCCCATATTTCTCTAGAATGTCCTTCCACCAATTGGCAGGTCCATGAAGCATGTACACAGTAAGATTATCTCTTCTATCAGTGTGTGTATCAAAGTTATTGAATTTCATATAGATTATCTCAATCCATAAATCGGCTTCCTGGGGTCCTCCCTCACTAGTGAACATAGGCAGATGTTGTAGCTAAAACTCTCTCATCAGCTTAGACATCAAAGGCAGGGTGTGAACAGTCTCCCATTACATGAATTGCACAACCCTCAATAAGATATTGAAAATATTAACATCCATATAATCCTTGGGAGATATAGAAATCTCTAGTTCAACTACGTTAGGAGTGTGCTGATTACCACCCTCCAGACACTCAATTAAAAGATGACAAGGATTTATTTTATCTACAAGAAAAATTCACTCCTTAAAACAGTAGATAATAACAAGGTCGACCTCAACAGGTGACAACAATAGATAACCAACAACTCATGGTATCTATAAATATGGATCACAAGTTAATTATCATGGCATAATAGTTCTTTCATTTTCATTTATTATATATAAAAATTATCTCATTTCATATTTCGTACAAGAAAATATATCACATGTAATAAATATGTCCCTATAATGAACAATGCATATCATGATATACTCCTTTGTGCCTATCATGATGTAGGAAAATTAATCTTGTGCCATGCCAGGCCATGAGTATAAATATCAAAAATCAATAATATCACAAAACATGTGAATCACCTAAGGTGAAATAATATCAACCATAACAAGTAAACATCATGAAAATCAATCCCATCCTCGAGCACTCGAATTTTCCCCCACACATGGGTCAGCTAATAGCATGCACAATCTCATTACCAAGTCTAGAAACATCCTAGTATCCTTTATAACTTTACCAAATAGTAATGAAATATAAAATTTCAACCTGTTCCTTTGATACCACTTTGTGACATCCTTCGATCTAACACTCTCTCATGTGGACACATCAGGTTGGTTACAGGACCTCAAGTGCACCTCCATGTACACCAGAGGCTTCTGACTAGAAGAGGGGGTGTAAAGAGAATAGTGGGGATACTATAAACCCTGGTACAAAGTTTTAATATAGCATAAGTAAACAAATAAATATCAAATTAATAGAAATAGCATAAACAATACAGTATACAAATAAAAGGTAAATGAAAACCCATGTAGATAAAATAATAAACCATGTAATGTCAGGCTAGAATGTATCTAAATTTCAAACTAAAGGTAATTCAGATAAAATACCATTCTGACATAAATAAACTCAAATACCTTAGTCCCAAACCCCATGTTGATCCCATCTCTAAGCTTCAACCCATCTAATAAGAAACAATCAACAACAAGGTCCCTTTCCCTTTTCCAAACTTGCAACCATGTAATCTACTTAGGTACCAAACAGAAGCCCGAATAGAATGTGAGTAAAGTTAAATAGGTTGACACCACCATGTCTAGAAAAACCAATATGACAATAAGTGCATTCAATAAAGAGATAAATAGGTTTATTAATTAATTGATTGATACAATACAACAATCAACCTGTTTCGGCACCATACTGGAATATCTCTGAGCATGTAGCACAACCATGCCAACCAAGAGCATAATTCCAAGGTATAATCACATAATCTGGAAAATTTATCTATATATGCATTTCAAAATAACTGGTCCAAGACCTCTATTTAAGCATTTGAACATCCGGTTAAATCCCTCTATATAATAATTTCAGCATCTATTTAAATCCCTCTATATAACCATTTCAGCATCACTGAGTGATAAGATGAAATCATATATACATTTTGGTGTCATTTTATTAAGTATTTTCAATGATTTACTCAATAATGCACCTGGTATGTGTTGATTATTACATGAAATAGGAATTTAAGGGTTCAAAGAAAAAAATGAAAATAATGAGAAAATTTAGCTATTACACATTGTGAAACATCATTACACAATGTGTAATATCATTTCACCACATGTTGTAAGTTGTGAAGCCAAGTCATGAAGAATTTCAAAGTAGTGACTAGTTTCACAATTTGAATCATCATTACATGATGTGAACCATCCCCACACGATTTGAATCACCAGTCTATAATTTATATCATTCAAATCACATTTTCCTCTTAAAATTATTTAGCTGAAGGAAGCTTCACGATGTGACGTCCAGTTACGCAATGTGAGAAGGGTCAAAATTACAAATCTCAGATGAGATTTGTGTGAGATATGCATAGATTCAAAAATCGTGGAGAAAATCTTGGATTGACATTACACGAAGTGAATACACATTACACATCATGTAATTTCCCATCTATATATATGTAGTAGGCACGCACAGGAAGGCAAGTGGACAGAATACATTTTCCTTCATTTTTCTCTCATTTACCTTCTTCTCCCTCTACCCAAACTCAAGTTTCTTAAATTATTTTCATTTTTGACTTTAATACAAGCATTATGGATTGATTTTAATGACCTTCTTCATCTATTATTTCATCACTAACACCATTCTTTGCACATTCATCATTTTGAGCCTTGATCATCAATAAACCATTCCTACACTTGTTCTTATTCCTATTTCAAGTAATTAATTGGCTATAACTGGGATTAAATCCATCTCTTTATTATTAATTCATGATTACATGTTAGTTAATTGATAACTCTCAATATTTTCATGATCTTTAATTGTTCAAACCCAACTGTTATTTGTAAACTTGACATGTTTTCAATCTTTTACCCATTCCTAATCAATTATACCATGAGTGGATAAACCACCTAGGGTAGGGGTTCAGAGTAAGGGTATAATAATTTAATGAATCTTTAATACTAAACTTGTTAATCCTAAGAATGGTAATCATGTTAAAAAAATTATCCAATTTTTTCGAGTGACCCTGACCACGGGAAGTTCAGATGAATGACCTTAACCTGATTAGAGTAGATTAGGCTATAACTAATATCCTATAACACTTACTACCTTAGAATATAAGATTAATTCACTTAGGTTTTGATTACTTCTAGACCAAGTAGTATTTTATCCTAGTTAGAACTAGTTTATTTGACCATAGTCAACTAGTGACCTCTGCTTGCTTCGCAGCCTAGATCTTAGGACCATACCAAGTTAATATAGAGATTTTATTTTACCTGAAACCATGAAATTGACCATGATCCATTCGTTATCTTTGTTCCTAATTCAGAATTCTTTAGTAATAGTTTTCATAAACTTGACCAAACTCGTGAGGACTCCTACACATAGAGTTATAAGCTATAATTTCCTAGTACCAACTCAATTCCTCATTGGATCGATCTCGTACTACCACTATACTATGTATTAGTATCAAGTGTTTTTTGGGAAACAAATAAATCTAATATGTCTATAAACTATGTGAATTAAAAAATGTGTGTGTGCTTGTCAAATTTTTGTGTTGTTTCTGGGGAATTTTATTGTGCTTCTCACTGTAACCTATGGCCAAAGGACCTGGGATTACCTATCCCTTTCCCCATTTCCCTTTTCTTTCAGATTCCACTATATCCTTCTTCTTATTGTGGATTGGTGCATGAATCAAGTCCATTAGAATAATTCAAGGAGTCTTGATGCACAAGAAAATATTTCCTTTGATCCTAAAATCAAAAGGTATCTCTCTATATGCCTCTATTCACAAATGGAAAACTACAGTAATCATGTAGGTTAAAATCAAACCAACTCACTCAACATGAAAACATTAGTTCATGGATTGAATCCATAAAATCAATAATTAACCATCATGTATTATGGGTTTCTATCAATCCATGTTACTATGCTAAGTATTGTACACCCACCTATTCAGGAACACGCCTTCAAGATCAAACCTAAACTCATTCACATGATCCAGAACATGGGATAGTTCAGTGGGATTCAAAGTGAAGATCCCCATGAACACATTTTGAACTTCCTGGAAGCATGTGATACCTTTTACAACTAGAGAGTGTCTTATGATACAATAATACTTCAATTTATTCCCTTATCCCTATGATACATGGCTAAAGATTGGATCAAAAGTCACGCTCTTGAGTCAATCGTGACTTGGGATGATCGAGCCATGAAATTTGTAGATAAATACTTCCCACCAATCTGAACTTGGAATCTCTAGAATGATATACAAAACTTCACTCATATTGATAGAGAATCTACATGGGAATATTGGGATAGATTTAAGGAACTCGTGAGAAAGTGAATGCATCGTTGACTAGACATGTGGATCCTGGTCCATACATTCTACCAAGGCCTCCAGCCAGACGCACACATAGTTTTCGATGCTTCCACCGATAGAGGGATTATGTTTAAGAAACATAAAGATGGAAGATCTATTTTGGATGAAGTATCTCACAATCTTAGTCAATGGTAGAGTGATTTTGTACCACCTCGGTTTGGTATCCACAAATTCAAATAGAAAACTCGAATAGTTTCACAAGTAGAAGCCTTGACCAAGAATCTTGAATCCTTTTAGCTACCTGCTACACCCCCCCCCCCCCCTCCTGCTCTTATAATGGAAATTTAGTCATGAAAAATGTTCAGTGGACCTCATCTCTTTCAAAACTACACAACAACTATTGAAGAAGAACCAAACCATGATTGTAATTATGTTAATTAAAATAAAAAAACCAATAGTTCCAACAGCTGCATCAATATTTTCAACAGAGGACCGCACAACAATAATAGAAAAATAATCAGGGGTATTACAAAAAAATAAGTGTCCAGACACCTTTTAGGAATTAAGGACCACTGGGATATCCACCAATGAATCTTGTGCCCTGACCACCATAACAAGTATCATAACAACCCTTTCCTCCAAGAGCACAACAACAATTCCAACCAACTCCACCAAGACCTCAATAACCAGCTATACCTCTTCAAACTAATCTAGAAAATCTACTCTCAAACTTTATTGAAAAGGAAGATCATAGGATGACCACCAAATAAATTGAAATGAAGAATCAAAGGGAATCTCTTCATAACCTTTAGCATCAAATGGTCCAAATCTCCAAGACCTTGTACTATGTACTCTACTTGGTAATACAGATACATACCCAAGGGAAGAGGCAAAGAAGTGGTTCTGAGAAGTGGAAAAGTGTTTAATTTTTAGAAACCATGTGGAGGAGATGAAAGAAAAGATGAGTAATTCATAAAGAATAAAAAATTCCTAAAAGGAGAATTTTATGGAACCGCTCAAGAAAAAACACAAGAGGCACCCCAAAAGAACCAAACACCTGATCAACCCAAGGAAGAAGTTTATGTTGCTCCACCACCCTATAAACCACCCCTTAATTTTCTAAAAATAGAAAATCAAGGAATAATTGAAGGGAAATACAAGAATTTTTTGGAAATATTCAAGAAATTGCACATAAATATTCCATTTACTAAGGCAATCGCTCAAATACCCACCTATGAAAAATTCCTCAAATAGATCCTTTCAAACAAAGTGAAAATGGATGAACTAGGATTTGTCTCACTGAATGAAGAGTGTTCTACTATTGTTCAGTAAAAAATCACACCAAAAATGAGAGACCCTATGATATTTTCAATTCCATGCACAATTAGAGAATGTAACTTCGAAATAGATTTGCGAAATTTAAGAGCCAGCATCATCCTCATTATGATGAGTGTATTCTACAAGATGGGACTTGAAGAACTCAAACCAACTAGAGTATCACTCTAATTATCTGACCACTTAGTAAAATATCCCCAAGTATTTATCAAGGATGTCTCAGTCAAATATGTAAAGTTCATTTTCCAATAGACTTCCTCATTTTGGATATGGAAGAGGAAGGAGATGTTGCAATCATATTAGGCCGACCATTCCTTTCCACTGGAAAGGCACTAATTGATGTGAATCAAGGAAGAATTATATTCTGAGTCGGTGAAGAAAAAATTTATGTTCATTATAGAAAAGGAAACATAACAAATAGATGATTCTTTTGATTGTCAAGTGATCTCTCTCATTGACCAAAGAAAAGGATACTTAAACATTGAAGATAAAAGAGATGAAAAACTTCATTATGAGAATGAGGATTATGAAATTGAGGAATTAAACTAAATAGAACCTATTACAAGATAAATCATCCCACATTTTATACCTTCAGTTGTTCTACCACCAAAACTGGAACTGAAACCCCTCCCTAGTACACTCAAGTACTCCTTTCTAGAAACTGCTACTACACTACCAGTTATAATTAATTCAGAAATATCCTAGTCACTAGAGGGAAAATTGGTTGAAGTATTGAAAAGGAAAAAGAAATAAATTTCCTAGGTATTGGATGATATCAAAGGAATTTGTCCTACTTTATGCACCCACAAAATTTTACTTGAAGAAGGTTCAAACCCAGATACCAACCTCAGAGTCGACTCACACCACCAATGAAGGAGGTTGTTAATAAATAAGTGATGAAACTTTTAGATACTAGAATAATCTTTTAATTATATGATAGTGAGTGGGTGATCCCACTAAAAGTAGATCCTAATAAAGGTGGTATCACAGTTGAAAATAATGATGAAGATGAATTAATCTCAACACACACCATCACTGGATGGTGAGTATGTGTGGACAATAGAAATCTAAATGCTTTAATCTGGAAAGGAAATTTTCCATTTCCCATTATGAATAAAATGTTTGAAAGACTACCAAGACATGAATTATATTGTTTCCTTGATGGATATTCAGGATACAATCAGATTTAATTCATCATAGATGATTACTCTAAGACAACATTCACATGTTCATTTGGCACTATTACCTATAGGCACATGTCATTTTGTATGTGCAATGAACCGAAAACCTTTCAATGGTGCATGACACATATATTCCACAATATGGCAGAGGAATTATTAGAAATTTTCATGGATGAATTTTTTTCAAGGAGGCATATTACTTGGACATAAAATTTCCAATAATGGTATGTAATTTGATCCTTACAAGATTAAAGTGATCAAATATTTACCTAAGCCTTCAACAGTCACATGTATAAGGAGCTTTCTAGGCCATGCATGATTCTATAGACAATTTGTAAAATACTTAACAAAAGTTTACCAAAATTTTATGCTCTTATTATCAAAGTAAAATCCATTTAAATTTGCTGAAGAATATTGGTAGTCATTAAATAATTTAAAGAAAATTCTAGTAGTTGCTCCTGTAATCATTTCACCTGATTGGGTTAATGAATTTGAATTGATTTGTAACGCTAATGACTTCATTGTTGGTACTATTTCAGGGAAACAATTTGGTCACATATTTTGTTCCATCTACTATGTCATTCACACACTAAATGAAGCTAAAGTTAACTACACAACTATAAAGAAAGATCTCTTCACAGCTATGTATACTTTCAAGAAATTATGTTCCTATTTGGTTTTGTCTAAGATGATTGTGCACATCAATCATGATGTCCTGAGATATTCGATGAATAAAAATGATTCCAAACCAAGACTAATAAGGTGGATCCTTTTTCTCTAAGTTTTTTACATCATCATCAAGGTTACCAAAGGTATGGAAAATGTGATCATTGATCATCTGTCCAAATTTCCACTGCCACACATAAAGTATGATGATGAGATCAACATCAAAGTTGCCTTTCCTGATGAATCCCTTTTCAACATAAAGGTACAAACATGGTTTTCATATATTTAAAATTATCTCACCATGGTATTTTTACACCAAGACCACTCCTACCAGCAAATAAGAAGATTTTTAGTTGAATCATAACACTATTACTAGGATAAACCACTCCTATTTAAGTGTCGCATTGATGGCTTGTTACAAAATTGAATTACAAATAATGAAAATCCATATGTATTAGACATGTGACATATGTCACTAACTAGAGTACATCATGGACCAGAACGCATGATGGAAAAGATCCTACAAAGTTGACTTTCTTATCCCATGATACACCAATATGAAATGGATTATTGTCAAAGTTATAATAGGTGCCAACAAATTGGAACCATTGTAAAATGAAATGAAATTCCCCAAAACCCAATCATGGAAGTCAAAATATTGGATGTATGAGGAATCAATTTCATGGGACCATTTCCTAATTCACATGGAAAGTATTATATCTTTGTTGGTGCTGAATACGTATCCAAATGGGTGGAAGTTGAGGCTACAACACATGACACAAAAAAGTGTTCATGAACTTTCTAAAGAAAATGTGTTTTCAATATTTGGATTTCCTAGATTACTAAACAGTGATCAGGGAACACATTTTACTAATCAAGATGTTAAAGGACTACTGGAGAAATATTGAATCCTATATAATATAGGAACTCCCTACCACCCACAAACAATAGGGAAAGTTAAATTTTCAAATAGGGGTATCAAACAAATCCTAGAGAAGACTATGAAAATAATTTGAAATGACTGGAGTCTAAAATTGAATGATTCACTATGGGAGTACTACACTACATAAAAAACACCCATTTGTACCACACCTTTTAGATTAGTTTATAGAAAACCTTGTCATCTTCTAATTGAATTTGATCATCACTCATATTGAGAAATTAAGAAACATAATTTGGATTCTCAAACATTTTTAGAAACACAGATGATCCAATTGGATGAATTGGAATAAATTATAAAATATTCTTATAAAAAACCCAATATATACAAATAAAAAACAAATAAATTTCATGATCAACTCATTAAAAGACACGTTTTTTCCAAAAAAAAAATAAGGTCCTATTATTCAACTTGAGATTAAAATTATTCCCTGGGAAGCTAAAATCTAGATGGTCAGGACTCTTCATAGTCATTCAAGTTTTACCTTATGGGACCATTGTATTTCATAAGGAAGGTGGACCACCATTCAAATTAAATAGTTAAAGATTAAAAATTTATCAAGAACTCTTCTGTGAAGGTTGTGTCGTTATCCTGAAACTCATCTGAGCCTCAAAGCATCAAGATCTCGATGATAAAGGAAGTTCTGACTAGGAGGAAACCTAGGATAGGTCACCTTAGTCAATATTAGATAAGAATAATACTTAGGAAATATTAGGACATTCCGGGGGGAAAGGACCAGGTTTTGAACCAAAATTGAGAAAAAATATAAATTACACGTTGTGTAACCCTGTTTCACGACATGTAATTTTTATGGGCAAACTTTCATAAAACTCAGAATTACACAACGTGAAAATTAATTTCACATCATGAAATTTTTTAAACCTATTTTTAAAAAATAGTTTGTGAACCTAGGGTTTATATCCCAAACCCCCCCCCCCTCCTGCGACCCCTCTAATTCTCTTCTTCTCAGCCACATGGCCCCCCACCTCTCCCATTCTTCTCTCGCAACCCATCCCCTTACCTCCCTCTCACATGATCACCCCCCCACCCTCCTCTCTTCCCTATCAACTGAAACTAAACCCATCCTCCTAACCACCCCTACCTTGGACCTACTCCTGCGATGGCACGCAAAAAACTGTGTGGCTTGCACCTGTCGAATCCACATCCGACTGCAAGGATCCACCTCCAATGAATCAGCCAAGATGTGATACACCTCCCGAACCCCCACCACATTTGGTAGCTTCTCCCACCCCTCCTTTGCCATCTCATTTCGAGCCCACTTCTCAAGAAGACTCCCATTCTATCTCCAATGAATCATTTGGGGATGACCACCAATATTTTCACCCCATCCTACATTTATCTAACCCCAAGCATTGTGTCACCCTCAACTAGCTACAGTCAAAGCCTATATAGATTAATAAGACCATCAACATAGCCATCCTTGACCACTTTCATATCATCCATGATATCCTCCATCTCCTCAACCATCTACATATTTCATTCATTATTGAGGTATGTGAGGAGACATACTGGGAGCTATTTTTGGAGTTTCTATCTGTATTTGAGGTTGCAGTGGATAACCTCCGCTTCAGACTCGATGGATGACCTCATGATCTCTCCTTTTCAAAATTCAAGATAGGCCTTGGAATTTACACAGAAGACATTATTTTATTTACAGTATTTCATACCCTATAATTCAGTCCTTTGAAGAATGATTTGAGGTGGCTTTGGCAGATGATTGCCTGAGATGCTCAGATTGAGCATGATCCCAGGATTACCAAATCCACCCAAATCTGAGGCCCAGCATAGATCCCTGGCACATGCCCAGTTCACTTGAGTCGAGTCCCATGGAAGTGTTAGTTAGATGTATTTCACCATTCTAGATACAAATATGGGTGTCCCTACCATCAACATGGATGCTTAGTTAAAAATTTACTACAGAGCTCACTATCACACCCAACTTTTGAAATAATTTTTATTTTATTTTTTTATCTTTCTTTGAAATTCTTTGTTGAGGTGCGGGCCAATCCCGGTTGAAGTTTTTCATTTTTGCTGATAAATTTTTGTTTTATGTGTGAAAACATCAAGTGCATGGGCAGAGCATAGTTTGGTAACAGCATGGCTTCACCCAGGCCACTGTGCAACTTGATCGATGTTCAAAATAATTGAATAAAATAAAATTAATAATAAAGAAATAAAATTAGTAGAGTGATAAAATGAAAATAAAATAAAATAAGAAAATTTAATAAAATTTAATGAATTATTTTAATGATAATAATATTATTATTATTTGAGAATATTATTATTATTATTATTAGTGTTAAGGATATAAATTTTATTAAGTTATTATTGTTTTTGTTGTTTTTGTTAATATTATTATTATTATTATTATAAATCATATTAATGATATGAGTTAATTATGGTTTTAAAAGAAAAAAAAGGGAATCCAATTTCCCCTTTCCTCCCAACCTAGAGCGACCCCCCTCCCCCCTTGAAACCCTATGTCGCACTACCTCCTTCCCCCAACTTGGCCAGTTTCTCTCCCAACACCTTACTCCTTCCCTGCGCACTATGTTGCCAACGTCATGCACCCCTCGCTCCGCCTTGATTCCCTTAGCTATGACCCTCCCTTATAGATCACACCCCATGTCATGACAGAACCCCCCCCCCCCTTCCTGGTGAATGCTATAGCACGCGGCCCTTTCTGTGCAACTCCCTACCGGTGTCACGACCCCCCTGCTGGCATTGCTCACCTCCAGTGCAACCACCCCGGGTAGACCCTTATTCCTCCTCACTTAAGTTTTGGTCCCTGTTTATTTGGGGTAGGTTTCCAGTAGTTGGGGTATCAAATTAGGGTGTTAATATTGGGTTTTGGGTTTGTCCTTCTTGATTAGGGTTGTTTCTTGCCTTTATGGTGTGGATGTGGTGCGGATGGGATTTTGCCCCTTTTTTGGAAAGTTCTTTGTATGAGGTAGGTATTTTTGTTCCCTAACATCACTAGATGAATTTTAATATGTTTGTTTAAGTTTATAAATGTGTTCATTGGTTTATTTATGTGGTGATTATGGTGTTTTTGAAGTGGTTTGTGTGTTTATAGGTTATAAATGGATTTTTAATAAAGGGAATGGATGTTTTTTTGTGTTTTCTTTGGTGTAATGTTTCTAAAATGGATTTCAAGGGTTGTTTTGTAGGTGATAATTTTTTTTCAAGGCACTTTAGGTGCATGTGTATTTAAATGGGACTTTAATTGGAAAATGGATTGCTTTTGGAATGTTATCTTTGTGGTGCATCTTGAGTTTAAATGGTGGAAAGCTTGTTTTGAAAATGGTTTTAAAGCATGAATGATTTTATAAAGTGGGCTAGGCCCATTATCTTGGTTGGTCTTTATTGTGTGTGTTTTCTTGTGTTATAAAAAGGGAATTTGGGAAACTATGTAAGTGGTGTGAAATGTATTTTCAAATGGTTTTAGTGTGCGTTTGGGTTTAAAGAGTGTGTTGGTGTAAATTTTTATGGTGCTAACTTTGAAGTGTTTCATAAATTGTTTTATTAATTTATTAAATTATATGTGTAGTGTGTGGTCCCTACTTTGTGGATTTGAGTTGTCGAGTCTAAGGTGACTCATCTACGTGTGCATAGGTAAGTGTGTGTGTGGATTTTCCCATTACATGTATATCCATCCATAGTAGTGAATATAGATGTATGGGGCTAGGTGTTCCCATTTGTATATATGAAAATGCATACGTAGGTGAGTGGATACTAGTATATGCATATAAGAATATATGTAAGGATCTTATTTCATGTGTTCATGGCCATGGGGGTGTGTGCATAGGGGTTAGGTGTCTTTATATATATGTGGAATTGCATGTGCTTAGTGGGGGAGCAGCAGCTCTTAGTTAGAAAGCGCCAAGGGCCAAATATTTGTTTTGGTTCCACCTTGAGGTAGGTCCCCTATGCTTATACCATTAAATTGAATTACTTAATTTCTTGAGTGTTTTAAAAGAATTTTTTTATATTAAATAGTATATTCATGTTATGAAAAGTGATGGAAATTCTTGATGTTGGTATTTCCTTCATTTTTTAGGTTCACATTAAGTGTTGATATGTGTAATTTTCATTAAAATATGATCCCAAGTTTTTTTTAGAATGATTAACATTTTAAATGTTCAAAAGTAGTTTATAAAATTGTTTTGGGTGTGTGGTGGGTATTTATAAAAATTTTGGTGTGTATATTAGTTGTGAACGTTGATTTAGATGAATATAGATTCTTGAGTGATTTTAAAAAGGGGAAATTCCACATTTTGGTAAGTTAGAAAAAGTGTATGGGATTTGATGTGAATTCAAGGTTGAATATTTATTTACATTTCTTAAATGGGTTTCTTGGATTTAAAAATAGTTTCAAGTTGTTTTAAAATGTATGAATCCTTTGTCATTAATTGGAATTTCAAATGGATTTAGAACTTGAAAGTGTTGGGTGAGAATGTTTTCTAAAGAGAAGTTATTCTTTGTGAAGTAATAAGGTTTGTTTGGCACCTTGAAAATGATTTGTAAATGTGAAAAAAAAAGACCTCTTAAGGAATGCACCATTGTTTTAGAAACATGATGTGTATGTTAAATGTGTGATTTGTGATATGTTCCTAGTGAAGAGGCTTGTGCATTATTGTGTGACTTATAAAAGGGGATGTGCTCAAGGAGGGAGATTAGTGGTGATAGGTTGGATGTGTTTTTTAGTAAATAAAATGAGAAGTTTATGTATGTTTTCTTGATAAAAACTCACAAAAACATAATGATGATTGATTAGATACCACTAGTTTATGGGTGTGTTCCCTACTATTGGATCATGTGTGATAACATCCTTTGTTGTGGTTTCTATATCATGTTTCACTGAGGTATGAGGATCCTAGGTCCCCAACTAACACTAGCTTCTTAGGGATTTCCCATGGTGCTTATGATATGATTTTCAATTTAGTTGTTTCATGCTTGTTCCCTATTTTTTAAAAACAATATTTTTAATCTAAATTGGTCTCCTTTCATTTTAGAATGTCAATGCATGCTTGGAAACTATTTTGAAAATTAAGTAGAAGAAAAATACTTTTCTTGAAAATGCAAGCTTTTTACTTGAATTTGAAAAGAATGAAAAAAATTATTTTCTTATGTCTTATTTTTAAACTAGCATGTTTTGGGTTTGTTTTTAAAGGTAAGGGAATCGGGCATTGTTGTACTCTGACATTCATACTGAGCATCTCGATGCTCATGCCTACTTTATCTTTTTAGTTTTAGGGTCTAGTTTTGGATCACTCTTGTAGTGAGTGTGGTTTATGTTCTGTGGTGACCCATGAGGTTACTTTAGGTATTTATAGTTACTTAGTGTATTCCTTTTTGTATTCCAAGTTATTCAGTTCATCTTCTTTTATTTATCTGTTATGTTCAGTTTATGTTTATTTATCTTTCTTTTTTTATGGGCCAAATCGTTCCCAACTAGTTTATATTGATGCACAGCACTAGTTACCAGCCCGTGGGGATCGGGAATTCCCTATGGACCTTGTTGAGGACTGGGTCGGGCACTGGGTCAAATGGAAACCCAGCTTAGTTCATGAAACTCACACTTAGAGAATACGAGGTAAATTGATGGGAGGTTCCTTCATCACTCACTTGGCCCACCATCTCGGTCTTTTTGGCATCGCCCTACCACTCACCTCCTTCAGTTCAATGGAATCCATCGATCTCATTTTTATACATAAGATGGAGTTCCTAATAAAGGATGATGATACCTATCGATGGGAACCAAGAGTCCATGAGGTAGTTGATGAGGACCTAGGATATCATGCAGCAGTCCCTACACATGCTCCAACCACCACTTTGCCTATGGGCCCTGCAAACCATATCCATGCCTCTACCACCACCACATACACAACTTCTCCACCCAACCATTCCTTCACGATAGATCTCTGGGTCATGTAGCTTTGCATCCTAGAGAATATGAGATGGATGTTTGAGCATTTACACATCCCTTTTGCAGAGATATCCCATTTCACCACCCCTCCAACACCTTCATCTCCTAAATCACTCATCCACCATCGGCCCCTATCGACCCCTCCTCTTCAACCACTCCATCCCCACCCATAGCCCAGGCTGACCTACCATCATAACTCTCAGACCTTGCTGCCCAGTAGGAGTACCTTATAGAGCAGGCCTGGTGGGGAAATGGACTTGCCACCACCACATCCACTAAGGTTCCATTTGTTGATCTAGATGATAGACACACGACCCCACTGAGGATTGGAACCTCCCCACCACCTACCCTAGAGCATCTTGTCATCGCTATGACACCACCATCAGTATATGACCCACCATCCCCTTCTGACATTACTATCATTGACCAGTAAAGATATCTATATCCACTCTCTGATCAAGATTGAACGTTTGAGTAGATTTTTGAGTCTACTAGATTATCTTAATTTACCATCATTCCCATCTCTATTTTGGTCATATGTATCAAGGCTTGTTGATTTTATTTTTAGTATTTGTTTTCATTCATTTTGTACTATTACACTTTATCTATATATAGGAAACTGATTTTTCCCCATTTTACTTGTCTTATTTTTTAAATCTTTATAATTTTATAGTATCTATTTCTATCGTCTATGTTTCATCTATAGTTATCGATGAACCTGTTCCACCATATATCCTTGTTTGACGAGTGACTTAGAACCTGGCTGAGATTGAGGATAAACTTCAGGATCTCTCACTTGAGATTCATTCTCAGTAACAACCACCATGAGCATAGATACCCTTACTTACACACCAGATCCATGCTTAATTTTCCCCTAAAGTGGTCAATCCTTACAAAATACCTCGATATCTAGAGGACACTTCCATGAGTAGTTATAGATGAAAAAAGAGACTCTGAGCCAATGGATGATACTACTTGATACTTTGCTCTATCCTTCTCGCTGACAACGTATTTGTTAGAGCTTTATGGGAGGCAACCCATCTTTCTTCTGTTTTCCTGTATTTGTAGTCATTTTCTTTTCCTAGTAATCCTTTTATAGTTTTTCATCATAAGTCCCTTCAATATTTATTGAATAAAATACCTGAATTTAAATCAAATATGTTTATTGATCATCATAATATTCACTTGATTATTTGACTACTTAAAAATGTTTCAAACTTTTAGACTAATGCTTTATCAAGTGCAAGATTTGTAATTCTAAACCATTTTTTAGGTAACACAATTCCAAATCAAAATTTCCCAAGTTCCCCCATGGCATGAAACTTCTAACAGGGAGCTCTCGATTCCTTAGCACTCTATTTTCAAATTTCCATTTCCATTTCTACAAATTTATCTGCCATACTCCTCCCACAGTGCTTCCATGGATAGTAAAGACACTATCTCATTCTAAGTGTGGGGTAGTTTTTCATGAGTTTCACTTTCAATGCACTTGAATTTTTAGTTGATCTCATTTTTCTAGGAAAAATTTTTCATTTATAAGCATGTTGTAAACTTGAAACTCATTATACCCATTTAAATAAAAGAAAATGTTAAGTTGTAAATTGTTATAAATCCATGTTCTATCCCTGTTTAGATTTCTATAATTATTATTGAGCTTATTAATTTAACCCAAAATTCATAAATTATGAAATTACCTTTAATTGACTTATTACTTGGTTTTATACCCTTAGTTATTATTATTTTCTATATTTACTCCCATTCATGAGAGGATTCTAAGTCTATAGTTGCATATTCTTTTCTAAGAATATTTATTTAGTGGAACCTTGGATATGTAAACTTATCAAAACTTGCATTGAGATCTCATTGAGGCTATTACTAAACAAATACAATTTTAAAATTATTGAGGAAATTTTTTTGAGCAACTTTTTTCTAAGACCCACCTTACATCTTTCCTTCATTAAGCCCATAGTTTCCATGAATGACCTTATAGGATACAATTATTCCAAGATGGTTATCCCTTCCTACCCTACTCTTTATATAATGCATGACTTTACTTTGAACAAGTGTGGGGGAAGTTTTCATCCAGCATGGGATGATTCTACTATGGAAATGTATTGTGTTTCTCATCAGATTGTTTGATTATGATCCATGTGTACCTTGTAGTATTTCACATCTATCTTGTTCCTTTGAAAAATACAAAATAAATTAAAAAATATTTTTTTTATGTACTAGGAATGTCAAAAATCACCATTTCCAGGACGATGAATCCCCTGAAAGATCATATGTGGTTAGGTAATGGATGTGAGATCTAGCCTAAACATGACATTCAAAAAATAAAAATACAAAATAAAAATAAAAGAACATGATACCTTTTTGTACTCACTTGATATATATACATATATTAAAGTTGATCTGTTAGGAGCATGGAATTTTTTAGCTATGGAGGATTGATTTCAAATCACTTGTCAAGAAATTCATGCATTATACTCCAGAGCCTTCCCACCTTTTTTAGTTTTTTTTTACTTTTTAACCACCTTCCAATAGCCTCAGAGTCATTATAACCTAATTTTTTAAGCCCTTGTGGTTGATTTTTTATTTTTCTATACAAAGTGGATATGATAAAACCAATGCAAGCCTATGGTTAGGAGCATGTACTTAGGGTATAAGCATAACTCTAGCTTCATTTCACCCTAAGTGATGAGAGAAAATTCATTATGGGGAAAATTGAAAATGGGTATAGAGTTTAAGGAATAGTAAATAAATTGTAATTAAAGGATTAAGAATTTGTTTAAATAATTGAGTTATGAGGCATGACTAATTTTCTATGCATGGATGATTATGGAGAATGGATTTTTCTAATTACATTTAGTTTTATTTTCATTGATATAATTAATGTTTCATGTTTTTAAAAATTTCTTACCCTCTTGAAATCCTTATTGAGATATTTTTTCTTTAGGAAAAAAAAATTCAAGTGTGGAGGAATTTGATAAGAAGAAATCAAATATACATTTTGATGTCATTTTATTAAAGATTTTAAATGATTTACTCGATAATGCACCTGGTATGTGTTGATTATTTTAGGAAATAGGATTTCAATGTTTCAAAGGAAAAAATGTCAAAAATGAGAAAATTTGGCTATAAAACATCGTGAAAGATCATTACACGATGTGTAATATCATTTCACCACATGCTGAAAGTCGTGAAGCCAAGTCGTGAAGAATTTTAAATTCATGAAAAGTTTTATGGAATGAATCATCATTACACGACATGAACCATCCTTACACAGTACGAATTTCTAGTCCACGACATGTAGCATTCAAATCACATTTACCTCTCAAAATGATCCAACTGAAGGAAGCTTCACGACATGGCATCCAGTTACATGACATGAGAATGGTCCAACTTCCAAATCTCAAATGAGATTCGGGCAAGATTCATGAAGATTTGAAAATCGTAGAGAAAATATTGGATCTGCATTACGTGATGTGAATACCCATAACATGTCCTATAATTTCCTCTCTATATATATGTAGTAGGCGTGCATAGGAATGAAAACGGACAGAATTCATTTTCTTTCATTTTTCTCTTGTTTCCCTTCTACTCCCTCTACCCAAACTGAAGTTTCTTCAATTATTTTCATTTTTTTACTTTAATACAAGCACCATGGATCGATTTAAATGAATTTATTCATCACTTTTTGCATCACTGACATTGTTCTTCACACATTCATCATTTAGAGCATTGATCATCAATGAACCTTTTCTATGCTTGTTCTTGTTCTTGTTTCAAGTAAGTAGTTAGTTATAATTGTGATTGAATCCATATCTTTACTTCTAATTCATAATTACATGTTCATTAATTGATAACTCTCAATATTTTCATGATCTTTAATTGTTCAAGCCCAATTGTTATTTGTAAACTCGACATTTTTTCAATCTTTTACCCATTCTTGATAAATTCTACCATGAGTGGCTAAACCACCTAGGGTAGGGGTCAAGAGTAGGGGTGTATGAATTTAATGAATCTATAATCCGAAACTTGGTAATCCTAATAATAGTAATCAGGTTAAATAAAAAAATTATCCAATTCATTTGAGCGACCCTGACCACTGGAAGTTTGGATGAATGACCATGGCCAGATTGGAGTAGATTAGGCTATGACCAATAGCCTATGACACTTCCTACCTTAGAATATAAGCTTAATGCACTTAGGTTGTGATTACTTCCAGGCCAAGGAGTATCCTTCTATTAGGTAGAACTAGTTAATTTGGACATAGTCAACTAGCGACCTCTATCTTCTTCACAGCTTAGATCTTAGGACCATACCAAGTTAGGATAGATATTATCTTTTACCTAAAACCCCAAAATTGACCATGATCCCTTCCTTATCTCTATTACTAATTCAAAATTATTTAGTAATAGTTTTCCCAAACTTGAAAAAAATCATGAGGACTCCTACACATAAGGTTCAAAGCCATAATTTTCTACTACTAGCTTAATTCCCAATGGGATCAACCCTGCACCACCACTATACTATGTCTCAGTAGAAAGCATTGTTTGGGAAACAAATAAATATAATTTGACCACATTCTGCGTGAATTAAATGATGTGTATGGATATATCACTAATCATATCCCTTTATATAATCATTTCAGCATCAAACACAACACAAGTCAATACGACATGAATAAAACATCATAATATCACAAGATGTAATGGTTAATTCATCCAATTACCATTTTTCTTTTAATTACCCATTAATTCATTAAATTATATCTTAATTCATTATCATGCCAATTTTTTCACCCATTTTATATCAAATAACCACCAGTCATTCTATAATCCATTAATCTATTTTCTAAGGTGAATTTATCACAAGAAATCATCTGATATTTCATGTCATGCTAAAACATACATTAAGACATTCGCCAATTCTTTATTATTCAAGGGTAGGCTCACCCTACAAGTAGCTACGAGATAGGTCTCAAAACTATTAGATCCAATGGGATCCAATGATCAGTTAAAATACATGATTTATTATTATATTTTTTAAAGTGCATGTGTGTCGAAAAAATCACATAATATTGAACATACTTGAACAAATAGAAATAGACCATGGGGTTTGGTTCTAGAAAACCCACCTTTATATGGAGATCAAAATAATACTTCCAATAGGAAACACTAATAAAGAACGAAGGTAAAGAGATCACAAGAAGAACCTAGATCACACAAGATCAAAATCAAAACCCAAAATAGTCGTGGTCAATATATTTCATCACTACAATGAAAAACAGGAGGAAGAGAGGGGAAAACCAAAACAAAACAAATCAACAAGAAATAAACGCTTGATCAAGACATTCAAAAGAGAATAAAGCACTCCAAAATATATTAGAGTTTCTCTAGGGTTTGAGAGAGAGAGATACATGGAAGATAAATAATGAATCAAATGCACAATGTGGCTTTAAAACCACTTATCCTAATAAATTAATGATGTGTAATCCTTTCATGTTGTGTATTTATAAATTTATGAGTTACATCAAAAAATGCATCACCTTGGGTTGAAATAACCCCAATAAAATATTACACAATGTGAACCAATTGCACATCATGTAACCATTTCACATCCTAAACCATATCACGATGTCTTCTTGGAAACATTTACATGTTGTGTAACATGTTCACTACATTTAAATGTCTATCAGACAGCACTCAACCCAGTTTCTATAGAAGAGATTGAACCACCTCTGAAGCCTTCCAAACTCACAAACAATCCTCATAATCTCTTGACATGCTTAAACTAGGAATACATTAATTCAATAAAATATACATCACCAAACTTTACATCATTTTCCCCAGCAAAATTTCTTCATTCCCAAAAAGGGACTCGACTACCAAGGTTCAAAGATGAAGGAATAACCCAAAAAAAATGTGTTCAATGAAAAACTCAAAGAGGGACTTAACTAGAAAAAGGCAGAATCTTATACTTATGATATACACCAGTCATACACTACGACTAATAAAAACAGAATTATGATATCTTAAATCATAAATCCCCATGATCTAGTGGATGACATTCAGCCACACCATATCATATTCTACAATGTGGAATTATAAAAATTATGATATGTATGTTCTTAAAAACAATAAAATAACATGTCGATTCATTAAATATCAAGGCTCTGATACCATTGATGGGTTTTGGAGGTTTATCTAATGAACTTGGAAGTGGAAAAAAACCCATATAATTCCCAATTTATCATCAATAAAATCAACATGTATATGAAGAACATAAAAATAAATTCCCACCTTTACCATTGAAAGCTATATCTTTTACTCTTCAATGGAGTATTCTTGATAAAGATCACAAAGAAGTAGTTGCAATACTTCTTATTTTGAGATAATTACACTAACCTAGGATCCAAATTCATAATGAGAGGGCCCTCATACACCAAATGAGTGTTAACACTACAAAAAATAGTGGTTAGCGGCAGTTTATTAGTGTTGGTTATAATAACCACTACTAAATAAATGATATTAAAAAAATTATAATTAGCGGAGGTTTTATTTAAACTGCCTCGATTTTTTTATTTTAACAATTTACGGAGTATTTTTAAACCATCGCTACATATTTTTTAAAAAATATAATTGTGTACCCCCCCCCCTCCATTCTTCACCCTAAACCACCCATCCCCCCTCACCTCTGCGACCCTTAACCCCAACCCACCCACCCCCAACCTATTTCTCCCCTCAACAATGACCCCCAACCTATCGCTCCCCTCGACGGTAGCCCCCAACCCTAACCCCCCAATATCATGCTCCCCTCAGTAGAGACCCCCCACCTTGTGCGGTGGCAACCCCCCCTACCTTGTGCTCCCATCAGTGGCGACCTTCAACCTTGACCCCCCCCCCCCCACCTTGCGCTCCCCTCGATGGTGACCCCACCACTTCCTGCTCCCCTCGATGAAGACCCCCCAACCTCTCTCTCCCCTAGATGGTGACCCCTGACCCCCCCCCCCCTCCCACTACCCTTGGCAACCGTGTGACCCTGACACCCCCCCTGTCAATGACTGCCCAAACCCCAATCCCCAGCCAGCAACCACCATCACCCCAACCCCTTATTGGCTACTGTTGTGACCCCGACCCCCTAGTGACACACACCATGACCCTAACCCTCCCCGCTATGATCCTAACCTTTTTATCGATGATCAAAATGACCCATACCCACTTGCTACATATTTCTGTGACCCCGATCCCCCCTATCAATGACCGTTATGACCCCAACCGCCTCTATCGGTGACCATCATGACCCCGACTCCCCTCTGATCCTTGACAGCAACCCCCAAAGGCTTCTCTTCCCTTTTTTTGATGACTACGGCCCCTAATATCAATGAAGGTATGACTGATTGAATTTTTCTAAGAGATTTAATTGAATTATTTAAATTTTTATTTAATTGAGTTTTGTTTATGTATTTAATGTTGGGTTGAATCATTTTGATGTTGAATTTTTGTTATGTCAAATCAAACTTATCCCAAACCATGGAAAACCACATCCCATACACATCTGAAATCAAAACATATACCCAAAAATGATCTATTAAGTAATTTTTCATCATTAGTCACATTCTGGAGTCTTAAAACTCCCATGTTTAATAATTTCATGGGTTTCACAGATGGAACAACATCGATAATGACATAAGTATGTTTTTTATTTTTATTTCATTTTTGTTTTCTAGTATTCAATCATTCTAATTCCTTGAAATATGAGACATTTTTAAAAAATTAAACGGTATCATAATAGGATATTTATAATTTTAATCTCTTGTAAAAATTTAATTTAAAATATAATCATATATTATATATCTATCACATCTTCTTTTGACAATGCCCCGTTAATAGTCAATTTACTTCCCAAGTGGACATTTATAACTCTCTATATATCACTGACATTGTTGATAGTCATAATAAAATATTTATAATATGTAAATTTACAAATATATTTATTTCTATGATTCTATAGGTAATTTTAATAATCTAAAAA
The DNA here is from genome assembly GCA_963277665.1 of Viscum album. Classification (NCBI taxonomy): domain Eukaryota; kingdom Viridiplantae; phylum Streptophyta; class Magnoliopsida; order Santalales; family Viscaceae; genus Viscum; species Viscum album. Next base: position 778,654,390 of record OY728150.1, on the reverse strand, counting down.
ACTCAACTAAAAAATCATTAATTCAAAGAAATAAGGGATATTTCAATAAAAATATAATATCCAAATGATTCAAATTTAAAAGAGAAAATTGAAAAATAAAATAAAATGATTATAAATCATAAATAACGAAAAAGAGTACATCATTTACTTCTTATTACATGTTTTAATAAACATACTCTGTTCAATGATGAAGTTGGTTGATGTTTAACTTTGATTGTACTTGTTTGATTAAAAAAATATTTATATTTAAATGTACATGGAGAGGAAATTCCAATAACTATGGATAAAATTTGTATTAATTTACCTCAAAACACACCTCAGTATGCTAAAGTTTTGGAAGAATTTTCAAATTATAAAATTGAAAACCGATCAGTGGATGGTAGAATAAAATTTATGTGCCCTAATTGTAAATTCAAGTGATGGTTGAATAGAAACAAAGTATATGATCATTTTATATTGAAAATTTTTACTGTTTGATATGTATGTTGGATTTGGCATGGTGAATTGAATGTTATGGAAAGTCAAAAAAATGACAATACTATTAATGAAACACAAAGTGATCCGAAAGAGGATAATTCAGTTCAAATTTTATTAAATGATACTTTTGGTTTTATAGAATACTATTTATAAGATTTTAATAGATCAACAGAACCTTCAGTTGATCCTAAGTAGGTTAATATTTCTCAGAACTTTGTGATCAAAAAAATGAGTTTTATGAATTAGTTGAAGACAGAAAGTAAGAACTATATAAAGGGTATACCAAGTATTCAAAATTTTCTTTTCTACTTAAGTTTTATCATATCTAGTGTCTCTATGGAATTACTAATAAATAAATGCACATGATTTTAGATTTTCTTCATGATGTATTTAGTGAAGCTAAGATCCCTTCATCATTCTATGAGATGAAGAATATCATCAAAAAACTTATACTTGATTATACAAAGATATATGCATGCCCTAATGATTGCATTCTTTATTGGTGGAAGAGTATGATAAAGAAAAATGCATAAGATTTTATATAATAATATGGAATTAAATTAACAACAATTAAAGTATAAATCAATGTAACTCCAGGAAGAAATAGATTAATAAATCTACTGAAAATCTATTGTGTCACTTTCCTCTGAAACCGCATTTGAAAATATTATTAATGTCATCTAAGACTGTATATGACATGAAGTGTCCTACTCAGGATAGTAATTATGGATTGATGAGGTATCCAAAAGATTCAAAATCATCAAATATGTTCAATTCATTATATCCAAATTTTTATTCTGATACTAGGAATGTATGTTTAAGATTAGATTCTGAGGGTTTTAACCCTTTTGGTACTATAAGTGCTAATTATAAAATTTGGTTAGTTATTTTGATCTCTTATAATCTACCTTCATGGGTGTGTATGAAAAATACTTATTTCATTATTTTGATTATTATTCCTAGAAAACAATTCCTTGAAATGAAATTGATTTATACCTTAAACCTCTAATCAAAGAATTGAGAGAATTATGGGATAATGGTGTGGAAACATATGATGCTTCAGTGAGAAAAATATTAAAAATTCATGCTACTTTAATGTGGAAAATTAGTGAATTTTATGGACAAGAAAATTTATATTTCGGGAACACTCATACCGGTTTGGATTTTCTAGTTTTAATTTTAATTTTGAACCTAAATGATTTCCTAATAAAAGAAAATGGTGTTTTATGTATCATATTTGATTTCTTGATGCTTCTCATAAATTAAGGTTTAACAATACATGATTCAATAGATATATTGATTTTAGAAATCCACCTAAGGTGTTATCTAGTTCAAAAATATTGGGATAGTTAATGAATTTCACTAAAGAATTTGGAAATTTTCATCAATTTAAAGATGGGGGGAAAGGGTACGAGGTATAGTATCTAAATCATCTAGAACACAACAATGGAAGAAAATGATTATATTTTTCAAACTTCCTTATTAGGAGTTTAATTTGATACATCATAATCTTGATTTAATGCATATTGAGAAGAATGTTTGTGACAATGTAATTTTTACATTACTTAATGAGCAGGGTAAATCAAAGGATCACCTTAATACTCATAAAGATTTTGATTCAATGAATATAAATAATGGTTTGTTAGAAAATGATAATGGAAAGTATCCTTCATCTATTTTTACAATGAAAAATCATGAGAAATATGTATTTCTTAAAAATTTAAAGAATGTAAAAGTTTCGAATGGATATTCAAGTAACATGTCAAGGTGCATTGACTTAAAACATCAAAAGTTACATGGATTGAAAATTCATGAATCACTTATTTTAATGGATTAATTATTATCATTAGAATTTTTTAATACGTTACCTGAAAAAGTAAATGCGGTTCAAATTAATTATTATACCTTTTTCAGAGATCTTTGTGGAAAAACTCTAAACCCAACTGAGCTTGATAAAATTCAAGAATTGTTTTGACACTTTTTCATTTGAAGATATTATTTCCCCCTTCATTCTTTACAGTCATGATTTATTGTATAGTTCATTTAGTTGAAGAAGCTAAACATGGTGGATTGGTACACTATCGATGGTTGTATCCAATTGAGAGGTATGTTGATATTTTTTTATTTTCATTAGTGAATTCGATTTTATCAAATCACTACGTAAATTTTTTTAATATGTTTCTTATTTTTTTCAAAAGGTACTTTGGTCATTTGAAATCCACTACTGGAAATTTTACTATTTGCGATGGGTTATTTGCGATGGGATCCCGTCGCAAATAGCATGTTGCAGAAAACGGCGTCGCAACTAATATTTTTTGCGACGGGCCCATCGCAAAAAAATATTACTTGTGATAGGAAGCAGGCTAGTCTCAAATAGATTTCCGATTAAATACATTATATATACAAGAACCTTTAACGATGGGCCCGTCGCAAAAAGTATTTGTGAAAGGATATCAGCTCGTCGCAAATAGATTATATGTTATAAACCTGTTGCGATGGGCCTGTCATAAAAACGTTATTGCGACGGTAAAGAGACCCGTCGCAAAAAACTTTTAAAAAATATATATAATCAATTTGTGATGGGCCCCTCGTCGCAAAAGGCTCTATTGCAAATACTTAATAAAAAAATAAAAATTAATATTATTAAAATAATAAAAAAATAAAAAATATTAAAATTCTCAATATTTGAAAATACATAATAAAATAAAATAAAACTAAAATTATGATTAATGAAAAAAATAATATTAATATTATTAAAATAATAAAAATTATTAAAATTATTAAAATTCTCAATATTCAGAAAAAAAATATATAAAAAATAATAAATTATTATTATTATTATTAGTAAAATAAACAAATATTAAAAAATATAATACTAATAATAAATATTAAAATATTAAAATATTAAAAATACTAAAAAAATTATGCAATATTCGCACCAATATAAAAGACAAAAATTGTAAATAGTTCATATTAAAACAAATGTTCAATTCAAATGTTTTTAATAGAATAAAAAAATTACTGGGGGGATAGTCTTCTGGAGGAGCTAGAGGAGCTAGAGGAGATGGTGGAGGAAACTCCATCCCTAAACTATGAGTCAGACGGCGCATGTACTCCATCTGATCGTGCTGCTGCTACTGCCATCGGCACATGTCCTCCTTGTATATAAATAAATTAATAAAAGATAACTAAAATACATAGGTTATCATATCTCTGCGTGCATGGATCAAAACCAAGATTTGGACGCCGCTCGGGGACAGGGACAGGAATCATAAGTCGCACAAGACCACGCCCCCTCCACGTACCCCCTGAACCACCAGTAGCCTGAGGGTCAGATGATCCCAAATCCTCCTCATCCAAAGGTAGATCAACCTCCTCTAACTCACGAAGTAGATCAGGTTCCATCTGAAAGAAAAAATGATTTTTGTTAGCAGATAGTTGAAAGTAACTATTACATATATATATATATTGGTTATGATTATAACCAGCATTTAACTGTGTCAATGTTCACCTTCATCGTCATCTTCATATCTGACGATGTCAATGTCTTCATATTCATCATCAGCATCATCAATATCCATATGAGTTTCAATTTCATCATCTCTTTCCATTTCAAATTCATTTGTAACATCATTAACATCATCATCACCATCAACCCTTAATTATGGGGTGTCATCATCGATATTCATGTCTCTTTGTGAAAAGGGAAGATTTTGAGTAGTCTCTTGAAAAAATTCAATTCCTTGTACTTAATCAGAACCACATTTAGTTTGAGTAAACTGATTTCTCTGAGATTTTATTTCTATTATGCTACACCAATCACTCAGGTCTCTTAAAGTAGTACAATACTTTACCTAATATATTTTATGTGCCTATTGAGCTAGTAAAAATAGTTCATTTACTACAAGAAGACTTTTATATTTAATATCGACGATTCCATGAATCGGATGAACACGAAAGCCTCTCTCATTATCTAACCACCGACATTTAAACATTGTTATGTAATTTTTCCCTAGATAACACAGTTCAATAATTTCATCCAGTATGTCGTAAAAGTCAACTTCAGTTTCTCTATGATGTGATCCTCTCAAGAAAACTCCATTGTTTATTATTTTTTTGATTCCCCATATGCACGTGTATGAAATAAAAAATCATTCACCACACATGCATTGTAAGATTTAACCATTTTGGATGGTGGGTTACTCAATATACACAGTCGCTTATCAATTTTATCAGCATGATGAGACACCTGAAAATTTTTAAAACAATTATCAATATAATAAATAATAAACTGAATTGATATGTTAAACCATCAATAATTTATGTTACCAGTTTTTGAAACCATTGATAGAAAAAAAAAATGTCGGCGTTCTTCAAGAGCAACTGCTGTAATTTGTGAAAGTTGTTTCTTGATATGATTATCATATAACCTATAAATAAAATAAGTTTACTTACTGTAACATAAATTATAGAATAAGTGATAGAAGTAATCATGGTACAAATGATTTCATTTCTTCACAGTTGAGCAGGACATATGTATGAGCTCTGTGATGTTCATCGTCTGAAATTTATCGTTCATGAACTCCACCGAAGCCAATCTCTGGCTGATTAAAAACTGATAACTGATTGTTCATTTCATCATCAGCATTCCCCTTGTTCTATCCTATGCGGTTGTGTTTTGAGGTTTATTCAAATTCAAAATAATGAGAGCAAAAAAAAGCAATTTCCTCTTGCAAATAAGCTTCAGCAATTGAGCCTTCAACTAATGCTTTGTTACGTACTTTTTTCTTCAATTTCTACATTCATCTCTCGAATGGGTACATCCATCAAAACTATACCGGACCTCCACATTTAGCTTCATGTGGAAAATTTAATATCAGATGCTCTATTAAGTCAAAGAAAACTGGAAGAAAGATTTTTTCCAATTTACATATAATGACAACAACATCTTCTTTCAGTTTACTTAGTGCATCATAATCTATTTTCACCACAAAAATGTCTCTAAAAAAATATGATATGTCTATTATCGAATCCCAAATCATAGAATTAAACAAACCTTTGAATCCAATCGGCATAAGTCTTTCCATTATAACATGACAATCATAACTTTTTAATCTGGTAATATGACCATTCTTAACACATCTGCCCAAATTGGAAGCATATCCATCTGGAAGTCTCAAATCAGCAATCCACTTACAAAATAATAAGTGGATATCTTTGGACAATGTATAAGCTACTTTTTTCTTCATTAACCCCTGTGATCTGACATTTTGAAACAGTTCAAGTTTCGATCATCTACAAATTTGGGCAAGATCTAATTGTACCTTTACACTATCTTTGGTCTTACCTAGTGTATCCAAAACTGTATGAAATAAATTATCAAAATAGTTCTTCTCAATATGCATGACATCCAACATTTGGTGGACCAACAAATCAGACCAATATGGAAGATCCCAAAAAATGCTCCGTTTTATCCAATTATGATCTTTCCCAAAGCCATGAATTTTCTATCGTTTTACTAATTATTACTATTTGTTAGTATTTATTAGTATTTATTACTAATTATTACTATTTATTACTATTTATTACTATTTATTACTATTTATTACTATTTATTACTATTTATTAATAATTATTTCTAATTATTACTAATTATTACTAATTATTACTAATTATTACTAATTATTACTAATTATTACTATTTATTACTATTTATTACTAATTATTAGTATTTATTAGTATTTATTACTATTTATTACGAATTTTTACTGATTTTTACTATTTTTTACTAATTATTACTAATATTTACTAATTATTACTAATTATTACTATTTATTATTATTTATTAGTATTTATTACTATTTATTACTATTTATTACTATTTATTGGTATTTATTACTATTTATTACTATTTATTAGCATTTATTAGTATTTATTACTATTTATTAGTATTTATTTCTATTTATTAGTATTTATTAGTATTTAGTACTATTTATTAGTATTTATTTCTATTTATTAGCATTTATTTCTATTTATTACTATTTATTACTAATTATTAGTATTTATTACTATTTATTAATATTTATTAGTATTTATTACTATTTATTAGTATTTATTGGTATTTATTACTATTTATTAGTATTTATTACTATTTATTAGTATTTATTACTTTTTATTGGTATTTATTTCTATTTATTAGTATTTATTTCTATTTATTACTATTTATTTCTATTTATTACTAATTATTACTAATTATTTTTATTTATTGGTATTTATTACTATTTATTACTATTTATTAGTATTTATTAGTATTTATTACTATTTATTGGTATTTATTAATATTTATTAGTAATTATTACAAATTATTACTATTTATTACTAATTATTACTATTTATTAGTATTTATTACTATTTATTAGTATTTATTACTATTAATTGGTATTTTTATTACTAATTATTAGTATTTATTACTAATTATTAGTATTTATTACTATTTATTACTATTTATTACTATTTATTACTATTTATTACTATTTATTAGTATTTATTACTAATTATTACTAATTAATACTATTTATTACTAATTGTTAATATTTATTACTATTTTTTCTAATTATTACTAATTAGTGTTAATTACTATTAATTACTGCAAAATACAGCTACTAATTACTAATTACTGCTAATTATTTATATACATTACTAATTATCCATAATAATGATTAATTATTACTAATTACTAAGAATTAATACTAATAATTTAATTTTATTATTACAAATAAATATTGATGACAAAACAATTTAAATCTATCTTAATTACAACTAATCAACAATAATTAAAATTAGTATAAAGAAAGGAAATAAATACTAAATTAAATAAAACATAAATACCTTTAAACTTGATCTCTTATAATTGTAGGCGGCTTCACAACTTCTTCGTAAAAAAAAAGCTAACTCTCAAAAAATTTCACTCTGAAATTAGAGTTTACAGAAGTAGAGGAACAAGAAATTCGGGCAGAGAGAATAAAAAACGGAGGGGGTATATGTAGGTTAGATTAGTTGCGACGGGACTTTTAGTGACGGGAATATCGTCGCAAATAATTTTGGCCACATTAATTAACGTTGGCGGTTAAAAGGTTATTTGCGACGGGACAACATCCCGTCGCAAATATGTTTCTACCACCGTCAGTTATTTGTGACGGGTCTCATCGCAAATACCCTTCAAGGGTTGAACTAGTTGCAATGGGGGATCCCCCCGACGCAACTAGGTCTTACCACCTCCTGGCATTTGCGGCGGGCAGTGTCATCCCGTCGAAAATACCCTTTTGCGCGGTTTGGCGTGCAAAATGCGCCAATCCACGCATAACTTTTTTGCAACGGGGCGCATATTCTTGTCGCAAATAACGGTTTTTCCCGTAGTGATCATATGTGAGGAATAAATCTCAACCAGAAGGCTCTATTATTGACATTTATATAGCTGAAGAGTGCTTAACCATTTTTCTAGGTATTTGGATAGGATTGAGACTATATTTAGTCATGTTGGACGTGTTGATGATATGTAAATTAATTCTCATTCTAAAAACCAGTCATCGGTATTTCCAACTATTGGAGAACCAATTGGAAAGGGGTCAAATTTTACACCGATATAATTGGATTTGCTACAAGAACATAGATATTTGCTACTCAATATTGTTATTACTGATCCATTTATTAAAGAATTGTGATTGAAAACAAAGAGGTGGCTAAGGGGTCGTGTTTTAATTAAGATGGAATTAATAAAATTTGTTAATAAGGAGATTTTTGAATGGTACACTCATCATGTAAGTATATACTCATATTCATATTATTGAAATGTGGTTATTTTGTCTATGTTAAAAGTAACACCTTATATCTTTTTATTTAGATAATGAATGTTGAGAATTGAGCTAAAATATCAAATGATTTGAAGTTTTTGGCTCAAGGTCCTCTAAAGAAAGCTAAGAGATTTGATGCCTACAATATTCATGGCTTCAAGTTTCATATAATTTATCATGAAGAAGACTTCGAAACCCAAAATAGTGGTGTATTTACAATTGAAGAGGTGGGATACCATGGAAAGCTTAATGATATAATTGAATTAAATTATCATGGTTAGTTTTTAGTTGTCTTATTCAAATGCAAGTGGGTCAACATTGATAGGGATATAATGAAATATTCCTTACATTTTACTTCTGCCCACTTCACTCACTTGATCCATACCAGTGAGCATGTAGATCATGATCTATTTATCTTGGCTTCACAAGAAAATATGGTTTATTATGTGGATGATGAAACACATGAAGTTTAGAGTGTTTTTGTATAATTAAAGCAAAGAGACTTATATGATATGGGTGATGAAGATCAATTAGTACTTTGTGACAGTGAACCTCATCTACCACAAAACATTGAACAGTTTTTTCCTAACAATATCGAAATAGTAGAATGTGAAAGAGAGGGTCAAAATGAAAGAATCATCACAATAGAGGTTGATAACAATGGAGAATATGAACATAAAGATAATTGAATATATATAAATTGGCAATGAAAATATATTATAATTTCTCATTGATAACTGTTTCGTACATATATACATTTTTCTAGTTTTTTTTTGTATAAATATTTTAGTTTTACATTTTTTATACATTTAATATACCTAAACAATTTGAATTGCAGGAATGCTGAGAAAAAAAATAAGATCCTAGCTGACCAGCATCTTGGAGTATGCCACCATTGTTGTTAGTGTCTGTAGATCTGAGTGATTCCATTGTACCTGAGACTACTAGAGAGCTAGTTATTTCATCAGATGTTGTTGGTAGCCCACCGCCGGATTCACATTCAAAAATGGAGTAGTTGCTCACCCCTCTATCTAGGGGATATTGGTGAGTTACCATGACTGGTATGTATGTCATTGTATAAAAAACTATATTTTTTATTAATTGTTTAATATATTTTTCAAAAAGATAAAGATAATCATAGAAGGGATATGAATATGAACATGAAATATGTATGGTACCTAAAGGACTTCAAGATTATCATTCCATTTGATGAGTTCAGGGTGCCTATCGGTGATGCTGTCGAAATCTATAGGTGGATTCTTGGGTAGCTTACTTATGAGACGGTGAGCTTTCTCATTAATTAAAAATATTGGAGGCATATTACTATAGGTTAGAAAAATGAGGTCTTTGATACTCAAGTAAAGGTAATATTAATTTAATATTCCTTGTTAACTAATTTAAAATACATGAGTAATTTTTTTTAATATACTTATAAAGTGTTATGCTTTTTATTTCTAGATGTTAGTTCATTTTGATGTCCTTGACTCTATTTCACACCCATGGAATTTGAAAATTTTGGGTAAGAAATAGAGAGATTTTAAATAGAGATTATGGCATGAGTTTAATGACACATCTATAAGCTCACAATAGATGTATCACAAATTTTCTAAAGGCATTTATCATAAGCAATGGAAGCTCTTTTTCGATATTAACAAAGATGAATCTCATGTGGTAATTTCATGTTTTATATAATCTTAATAACATAAACACTATAAAATTATAATTTTTATTAATGTTTCTTTTTTTTGTAGTAATTATCTAAAAAATATTGTGAATTGTGATAATCAGTTCATTCCTCACATCACTGGGTCTCAAAAAAATTTCTAGAAAAAAGAACGATTTTGATTTGTATTTTATTCTTTATTATTTATATCATTTTATTATAAGTCAAGGTTTTTCTAACTTGTCTATATTTTTATAAGGCTAATGAATTAGGTCACTTTTTTGGCCGAACAAAGATGTGATAGTGTTGTAAATGAACCTACCAAAGATGTTAGAGTAAGTACTTTTCATTACCATTTCATGTTATTTCATTACTTTAAAAACATAATAATGTAAAATATATTATAAAAACTTACATGCCTTAAATCCAATTAAATTGGGCCACTTATATGGATCAAATGATGCTAATTTGGTGTTGTTTGATACATCTAGTCGTCCCCAATTAATGGGTTTAAACCTTGTTTGTTCTTATAATTTATTTTTCAATATTATGATTTTATAGTAATGAAATAACAAAAAATAATAATGAAAAGTGTATTAATTAGATAATATTATTGAGTTCAGATATTTAAAAAAATCATCGTTAATATTTTTATATTAATAGGTTAAAATTAAAGAAGTTTGGGATGCAAACCCTTCACAATCATTATCAGTTTCCCAGAACAATGCAGTTGCAATCATTTTAAGGAAAGAGCATCTCGAAAATGTACAAGGTATGGGTTTTGGGCCTACTAAATCGGCCATATTTGGTAGGGTGTCGTCATCTGTTACTACTACACCTGGTGGGGGTTTAAGTGGTGTCATTGATCAGGAATCACAAAGATAAATTGCAATATTGAAAGAAAAAGTGCAAGAACAAGACTCTTATAGGAAAACACAGGATCAGTAGCAGTCAGTAATGGAAAATAATTTAGTTTATATATTTTAGTGGATGAGCAGCATGATCCTCAAGGAACTTTCTATTCTTATAGCTCATCCTTTAGAGATAAATTCTAAATTTCATAGATCATTCACACATTTTCAGAGAACATATACAACTTTCATAAATAAAAAAAATGATACTTTTATATAGAAAACAAGCACCTCAAGTCATAATGATCACATCTTATGTCGAATTGATGTGTGGTTGATTCCTACAAATCAAAAATGAATTATAGATCGTTATCCATAAGTTTGAAAACAATTTGAGCTCGTTTTCTCAGTTTTAACTTAGTAAATAGTTTTTAAAGGTACCAAAACCTTTAAAAATGTGTGTCGGATGGTCAAAAACAGGCCAAAAACATCATATTTCCCTAAAATCAGAAGAAAAATACCGTAGATTGAATTTTAAAATTTAGGAACCAATGACACATCATTCTGAGTTACGGTTTTCTCGGGATGGCCATAAACGCATTTTTAGTGTTTTAAAACACTAAAACATTTGTGTAATATTCAAAACCATAGAAAACAACCTCATATTGATGTGAAACCATGGTAAAACCATTTTTGTGTTATTTATGATGTGTACGTGTAAACTATACATCAATCCGACATGTGTTGTGGTCGAAATGGCTCGGTAAACACTTTTTAAATGTACAAAAGCCTTTAAAAACATGTGCTGGAGGGTCAAAACTATACAAAATACATCGGAGGGTCTGTAGTCATTGCTGGAGTCGGCTCGACCGGTGCTTATCCAATGTTCAAGAGATCTCTTTGTTTCTAGAGGCGAAGGTTGAGCATCTGACTCGCAGCATCTCTGACCATTCTCCACTCCTGTTTTCCCTAATAAGGAGGGAGGCTCCGCAGTCAGGCTTCAGGTACATGAGCCACTGGTCGGGTATTCCAGGCTATCACCAGACAGTGAGGAGAAGTTGGGAGGAACCGATCTAGGGTCACTCCTGGATTGCGTTGCATGGAAAGTTGAGGCGACTTAAGCAGGCCCTCCTTTCATGGGCTAGAAGCATCATTCCCTTGGATCGGGAGCTGGAGGTGCTCAGACAGGATATTGTATGACTTGAGTCTGGTCTTGAGGAGGACTGGGACGATGTTTTATTTGGGGACCTCTCTGAGAAAAAGGTGTCCTTTGCGGTTATGATTCTTGAGCATGAAAGAAGGGTGAGGGAGTATTCGAGAATCAAATAGCTTAAGGAGGGTGATAAGAATACTGTGTTCTTCCATGCTTGTGTAAGGGAGAGGCGGCGTGTGATACAACCAAACCTGGCTTTAGAAGATGGATCTTTCACTAATGATAGGAAAGTGGTTGGGGGATTGGTGTTTTCTTTCTTCAAGGATCTTCTTACAGGACCCAATCCAAACATGCTACAGGGCTACCCTACGAGGGGGATGAGTTCT